>CM038144.1:154513677-155713677 GCA_021437245.1 Aegilops speltoides
TAGTTCCGCTAAGGGTCCTTTCGGCTGTGGCATGCCCTAAAGTGCATGTCCTGACCGCCAATGGAGCAATGAATCATCCGGGGCAGATGGAAAAATAGGTAAAAATCATCTTTAAATCACCACCAATATTCCCTTAAGAACGCTTAGCTTTCGCTTCACCCACCGAGGTACACATCCGCTGACCCGCAAGAATAATCGCAGAGGTGCTCCCTTTACCACCTAGCCAACAATCGGGAACGAGGGTAAGCACAGAGCCGTGCAACCCAGCTTGGCCAAAACTTAAGTCATATCGATGCATATAATGGCAGTAAAAGGTACATGTGGAAGCATGACACATGTGTTGGGTATAAAACTCAGATAGTTGAGCTTCAAAAGAAGCCCCTGTGAATAACGAAAAGCGGTGGCACATCGTATGTATGCAAAAATGCTAAAATAGGCCCCGGCGGGCTTTGTTAATTTAAAAGGATAAAAGAGAAAACAAGACAGCCAAATATATAAGGTTGACGGGGAAGGGGACGAACTTTAGTCCGCGCCAGGCATAGAATCGCTTGAGTCGGGCCATGCTCCATGGGTTCGCTCGAGTCGGTTGTCCGACGCGGCAGAGACTCAGTATGTCTACGGCCGCAAGATTTGATCAATAATGAAGGGCCTTCCCATCCGGCTTGAGCTTGTCCTTTTTCTTGTCCGCAGCGAGAACTAGTTCGCCAATGTTGTAAGTTTTGGCCCGTACTTCTCTGCTTTGATATCTTCGAGCCTGTTGCTGATAGAATGCGGAACGAGCCTTCGCGACGTCCCGTTCTTCCTCCGATCTAGGTCGGCTTCTCTTTCTTCATACATGCGCACTCGAGGTGAGTCATGAATAATGTCGTAGGGCAAGACCGCCTTCTGCCAGATACCATAAAGAATGGTGTGAACCGTAGTACGGTTAGGCGTGGTCCGCAGCCCCTCGTGAGTACGGAGTCGAGCTCCTCGACCCATTGGTTGTCTCGATTTAGTGAGTGACTCACTAGTCCGGGTTTAATGCCGCCATTATTAGACCGCTTGCTCTTTCCACTTGACCGCTGGTTTGAGGGTGATAGACCGACGCGTAGTCGAGCTTAATGCCCACATTTTTGCACCATGACTTCACTTCATCGGCTGTGAAGTTCGTGCCGCTATCCGTGATGATGTTGTGGGGACTCAGAACGTGTACCACCGATATAAAGTCTATCACTGGTCCGGACTCGCTGCTTTGACCGGTTTGGCCTCTATCCATTTGGTGAACTTATCCACCATGACCAATGTGTACCTTTTTCTTATGGGTTCCCTTTGAGGGGTCCGACCATGTCAAGCCCCTGCACCGCAAACAGCCGTGTAATGGGTATGGTTTTGAGGGCTGTAGGTGGCATATGGCTCGATTAGCGAAGAGCTGGCAACCAACGATCGCCGACCAAGTCCTGCAGATCCGCCCGAGCCGCCGGCCAATAAAATCCTCAGACGGAATGCCTTTCCAACCAGGCCTGGCTGCTGCGTGGTGTCCACCTAGTCCGCATGGATTTCAGCCAGAGGTTTCGCTTCTTCTTCTTCGGAGATACACCTTTGAAGGACTCCGTAGTACTTTTCTTATAAAGTTCTCCTCATGAACCTTGTAGGCCTTCGATCACGGACTATGCAATGGGCCTCCATTTGGTCTTCGGAAGTTCCCGCCAAGTAAGTAGGCCAGAAAGGTTCTCATTCCACGGGCGATTATTGCCATTATGTCGGGCGGATTGTGTTACGTTGTCCGTCAATCACCAGCTGGCGCGTTTTCTCCGGTTTGTCACTACCGACTCCTCTTCCCATAGTACGGATGGCTTGAAGAGCCATTCCAGAAGATATTTGAGGGACAACATCACGTTGCACCGATGCGCGCTGTGATGTCGGCCGCTTGGTTGTTATCTCTGCTATGTGATGGAATTCGAGTCCTTCAAACCGAAATGACATTTTCGTGATAGCATTACGATATGCTGCCATTTTCGGATCTCGCGCCAAAGTTCCATTTATTTGGGATATTGCAAGGTTTGAATCCTCGCACCTCAAGGCGTTGAATGCCCATGGAGACCGCCATCCGGAGACCATGTAATAAGGCCTCAGATTCGCTGCATTGTTGGAGTCCGTACATTATTTGAAGTATATATCGATCAGATTCCGTGGGGACGCCAAGATAACGCCAATTTCATCCGCCATCATTTTGGAGCCATCGGCGCATAGTCCAATTGAGTATGCGCCAGACTTTTTAGGTAGTTCGTCATCCATTCGGCGACGGTCAGCCAAAACTTGTGACTTTATGGCTCGCCGAGGTTTGTAAGTTATGTCGAATGGCAAGAGCTCAATGGCCCATTTTGCAATCCCGCCCGCGTAAGGCCGCGTTATTTATAATGTCATTGAGTGCTACTTCGAAGCCACCGTTATCAAACACTCTTGAAAGTAGTGCCAAGCTTCCGAGACGCCATGAACACCGTGATATGCTATCTTTTGATAGTGCGGTAACGGATTTGCAGGGGTTAGTACAAAGGATACATAATACATCGGTTTTGAAGAGGGAATTTATGCCCTTCGCTGCTCGCTCGACGACGAGGACAAAGGCTCACAACTTGGTGTGTTGCGCGATGTATAACAACATCGGTTCGCTTCTAGGTGGGCGCAGCCAGACCGGATTTGTTGCCAATATGGCCTTTATTTCTTCGAAGTCCCGCAAGGGCGTGCATCCGGCCCACTGGTGTTCGTGCGCCTTTAGGAGGCGATAAGGGCAACGCCTCTCCTAAACGGAGATAAACGCTTAAGGCTGCCACGATCCCGTTAATTTTTGTATTTGCTTGAGGTCCTTGGGATATCCAACTATGACAGAGCCCGGATTTTGGCCGGATTTGCTTTATCCTCTACCGGATACGATGAAGCCAGCAAGCAGCCTTCCCGGCTGGTACGCCGAAACACATTTTTCCGGATTCATCTTAATGTCATATGCCCGAGGTTGTTTAATGTGAGCCTCAAATCGCCTACTAGAGTTTTGACGCAGTTTTGTTTTGACGACCACGCCGCCTCACGATGCCTCGATCTGCTTTGGCCGATCCGGGTAGCCGACATGTTTGAATCATGCGCCGATATGTTGCGCCGGTGTTTTTGAGTCCGAAGGGCATCGGTTGAAGCTAATGGCCCGTATGGAGTGATGAATGCCGCTGCGGCTTGATTCGCTTCCGCCATCTTGATTTGATGATAGCCGAGTAAGCGCTCAGGAAGCACAACTAATCGTGTCTCTGCCGTGGCATCGATAATTTGATCGATGCGGGAGGGGAAAGGATCCTTTGGGCAAGCCTTATTGAGGTCTTTGAAGCCCACTACGTAGACGCCAGGATTTATCTTTCTTGGTACCATCACCAAATTTGCTAGCCAGTCCGATGTTTGATATCTCTAATGAATCCGCTTTAATAACTTGGCTAGCTCTTTCTCCCATTGCCTGTCTTTTGGGTTCGAAAATCGTCAAGGGCCTGTTTGATCGCTTAAACTTTTTAGGATGTTTAGGCTGTGTTCTCGCCAACCCGCGAGGGATTCCGGCATGTCCCAAGGATGCCAGCGAAGATGTCCCAATTTTCCCGGCGAATTCAGCAAAGGTGGCGCCCACTTCGGGTTCAACTGCGCCCCAATAGAGGCCGCCTTTTGTTGGGTCCGCTGGTGGACCTGAATTTAACTATCTCATCATCGGTTTGAAGGAGGTGGACTTGGATCTTTTATCAAGTATCACATCATCCCTGCTTATCAGAGAGCGAAGGCCGGTGAGTTCCTCTCGCCGCTAAGGTTTTGGATAGTGCCTCGAGGGCTAGTGCGGCTGTTTTGTTTTTGGCGCTGGAGTGCTGTATCCGGATCACCGACGAGAGTGATTATTCCGCCGCCTGCATTTTGAGCTTCATGTACCCGTAATGAGGTATTGCTTGAAAATTATGAATGCCTCTCGCCCCATTATGGCGTGATAGCCGCCGCTGAACGGGCTACCGAACGTGACTTCTTCGGATCTGTAATTGTCCGGAGAGCCAACACCACATCGAGTGTGATTTTTCCGGCAACGCGCTTCCGGGCTAGGGATTATTCTCTGAAGGTTGTGCTGCTTCGCCGATACGGCTCCAATCGATTTCCATTTTCCGCAGGGTTTCTCATAAATGAGGTTTAGTCCGCCGCCGCCGTCCATGAGGACTTTGTCAACAAAGCCGCCCACTATGGGACTAAGTACCAGTGCGGTTAGCTCGTAGTTCGAGATGTGGGCTCGTCACCGCGCCAAGGTGATAGCTGTGTTCTCCATGGATTTGTCGTTGCTACTTGGTAGACTTCAGCGAAGTTCGCAGATTGTTCGTTGCGATATTATTTGATGCGAAAGTCTCAAGACTGTTGATACCGTACGGTATTGTTGAGTGGTTTCCGAGCTCAAGCTCTTCGCCACTTTTGGCCACGCGTAGTATCCAACATGCTCGATGGTTATGTGTTGGGACAACTCCTCTGACATATGAAGTTTATGTGGTCCATTGAGCCATCCTCCAAAGACGGTTTCGCTTCCTTTGCCGGTTTTCGCTTTTGGTTTTTTCATTTGGGGCCTGATTGTGGGCGCCTTTACCGCGGACTGGGTTTGGTGCCGGATTATCCCAAAATTGATTTTCAGTTTTCCGAAAACTTTCCATCACGCAGTACTTTCATACTATGGACGCCAGATCGGTAAAACGCGTAATCTTGCGACGATCAATGGCGCTCAGATTCTCTCGTCTGCGCGCTTATTGAGAAGATTGAGATTGCATTTTTCTCGGCATTCCTTTATCCCGCCCATAACCAGGAGGAATCGCCCAAGAATGATGTACTGCTTCGAGGGCTCTTGTCGGATTAGAGATAGGTCACATATGTCCGGGCGGGTGGGTGGAATAAAACCGATCCCTCGCCCATCTTTGGGCTCAAAGGCCGAGGGTCTTCCGAACTTGGAAGCTTGATTTGCTGAAAACAGCCCAATGAGTCCGAGCGACGATGATTTTAGGTTCGATGCTCGATCAGATCCGCCCCTCCGCTGGAATCCGCATGGAGGGTTCTGGAACTGACACAGATTGTTTTCAAAGCAAGGGCAACGAATTGCCGAAGTTGTTCTTCTACCACTTCGACGTGGTGGGTAGCCCGGGAGAGTTATCTCTCGATCGGTTTTAAGCCCGATCCGATCGTAGTCCGCTATGCACTCTCTGTGGTAGCGATGCGATCCAAGAGCTCAAGCATTAGACGAGAGCTCGATTGATCAAACTGCTTGGCAGCTTTAGGGCTGACTCAAGATTGCTTCCGATAACTTGAGAAGTCATTGCCAAGCGACGCCGACAGTGCGGTCATAAGGAAGCCGCCAAGCCGATTGTTTGACCATGCCAAGGCCCTCCGGTGAGAACACCGCCCTGAAGACGGTAAAGGCATCCGCCTATCGGCGACATTTACACGAGGAACTCTCAATGAAAGCACCAATGTCGGTGTCAAACCGCAGATCTCGGTAGGGGGTCCCGAATCAGCGCCTAGGCGGATGGTAACAGGAGGCGAGGGACACAATGTTTTTACCAGTTTTGGGCCCTCTCGATGGAGGTAATACCCTACGCCCCGCTTGATTAATATTGATGATATGGGTAGTACAAGAGTAGATCTACCACGAGATCAAGGAGGCTAAACCCTCAGAAGCTAGCCTATGGTATGATTGTTGAGATGTAATGTTGTGTCTCACGGATTAAAGCTCTCCGTTTATATAGACACCGGAGAGGCTAGGGTTACAGTAGTCGGTTACAATGGTAGGAGATCTACATATCCAGATTGCCAAGCTTGCCTTCCACGCCAAGTAAAGTACCTTCCTGACACGAGCCGAGCCTTCAATCTTCTATCTTCGTAGTCTAGAGTTCGCGGATATTGATAGTTCGCTATCCGACACCCCTTAGTCCAGACTCCTCATCCACCCTGCCATAGCTTATCGCTGCTCCACCGTAACATACGTGAATCAAGCAGGATGAGGGAGGAGATGGCGCCAGGCAAGATCAGAGATGTCACAGCTTTATGCTTTTTGGCCGGCAAGTGCACGGGCCGAGAGGGAGGAAAATCCCTGAGAGATTGGGAGCGTATGATCTCGACAAGGAGGATGCCACCCCGCAAGGAAGAACCGGAGGCGAACAACAGGAAGAGAAAGGCTAATGATGTGCTAGCTGTCGAAAGCATTCCGCAACGGAGGCGTCCGACAAGGCCAAAGGTGATGACTCCGAGGCTGTGGTAGCGCCGACAAGCAGTAGACGTGCTCCGCAAGCGGTATTGCAAGATCCACCGCACTAAGGGCCATGATCTCCAAACCTGCAAGAAAGTCGAAAGCGATGGCGGAGCTGCTGTATAGGCTGAGTACAAGCGCCATGACAAGGAGAGAGCCCAAGGAGGTGGCAGAGGATCCGCAAGAAGCTTCCCGCCTGGGAGGGCACTGCAGAAGGCTAAGCCGCTGAAGGAGACAGGCCCCCGTGGCGCGACAAGGACTAAGATGAAGACGAGGATGATGAGATGGAGGAAGATGAGACTGATGACCAAGAGTTTCGTAAGGCAACGGAGGTGTTGTGCATCGACGGCAAGGTTCTCTTCGCACACCTTGCACCGCCAACTCAAGTAGTGGGTGCGAGAAGTAAACGCAGTGGAGCCGCCCGCCGAGTCGCGAAGCCTCCGGCGGTCCAGCCCGCCCATCGCCTTCGATAGTTGAGGATCACCCGACGCATCACCGCGTCGGGTGCTTGCTAATCGTTGGTCTCACTCAACAATCCGCAACCTCAAGGTCACGAAGATGTTGGTTGACGGCGGGCCGCTTGAATCTGATTTCCCGCAGAAGACTCAAGAAGCTCCAGATCCCCGACAATGAAGCTCGAAGAAACCGGTACCTTCCAAGGGATAACCGAAGGAGCAAGTCAAGGGGAAGATCACATCGCCAAGGACATTTGGCGCGAGCTGAATTTCGACGAGAAAGTCATATTTGATGTTGCTGATATCCCATTGCCTCTACAATGGGATACTCGGCCGACCGCCGCCAAGTTCATGGAAGCCTCTCACTACGCTTAGATGCCTGGTCCGACAAGTGTCATTTCTGGTCCAAGGTGACAAGAAGGACGACTTATCTCGCACCGACAAGATCTACCGAAGCAGCAGTCACGCCGAGCGCAGCCACTTGCCACCAAGCTCCTCGGGGAAGAAGAATGCCAAGTCCGCAAGAGCAGCTCGATGCCCACTCCTAAGCACACCTTCCGAGTGCTGCCATCGCCGAGGACGCCATCGAGCCTCACCGCAAGTAAAGCAAAGAATGCACTCAGCTTTCAAACTTTTGAGTCGATCCCTTGAAAGGCCGACTTTGTATGGAAAACCCGTGGCGAAGGGGTCAATCATGGCTAAGTTGCGCCTTTGATCTGCTTCGAGTCTGCTCAACGATGAAAAGCGCGCACGCAACTAGCCCGACGAAGTTTTTCCGCCGGAGGCAACACCGCCAGCTGGTTGCTGATGTTCCGCGACTCAAAGAAGTGTGTTTGCACCGGCGGTTCCCCGAAAGCGTGAGGGTGAAAACGCATAAGGGAGGGAATCAAGGAGAAGTGCCCACCAAGCATGTAAGACGGAAAAGCTAAGTTGACCAAGTTTGAGTACGTAACACTTTCAATTTTAAATTTCTATGTTATACCTTGAACGCTCGCGGTTTTGTATGGAAAAACTCGTGCGCGAGGGAATGAACTGTAGTTAAGTTGCGCCTTGCTTTGTTTCGAGTCCGCCAACAATACAAGCAAGGCGTGAATCGCCCGACAAGGTTTTGTCGGAGACAAGACCGCCAATGGTTGTTGATGTCCCGCGACTCAGAAGTGTGTTAGCGCCGCAAGTTTCCTAAAAGCATAGGGTAAAACATACAAGGGATGTGATGGGGTAAAGGATGTAACGAGCAAGCCTTGCCGTGGACGCCCTTTGTATGGGAAACTTGTGCGCGGAGGAGCCGACTCGCGGCTAAGTTGCCCTTGATTTATTTTCGAGTCCGCCAACGGCGAAAGCGCTGCAACTAGTCTGACGAGGTTTCTTGTCGGAGGCAACACCGCCAATGGCTGCTGATGTTCAGACTCAAGAAGCGGTATGCACCGGCAAGTCCCCTAAAAGCGAGAGTATAAACATACAAAGGGTGAAACATAGCATTGCATTGCCTAACATGAAGTTACGCTACAAAAGTAACTTATTACGGTGCTATCTAAGTTATTCTCATGACTGAAATAACAATGACAAGGAAAGAGCGTATACGATCGGCGCCCGATTCTCGCAACCAAAGATTGCCGGGCCTCATGAATACTAAGATTCACCCCAAGAAGCCGTTGTCGCCGAGGCTGTGATACCAGATAAGTTTTTCATCCTCATCATGCATCCTCTATGGATCGAGGAATCGATCATGGTTAAGTTGCGCCTTGATTTGTTTTCGAGTCCGCTTAACAATACAAGTAAGCGCCAGAATCGCCTCGGCAAGGTTTTTTGTCGGAGACAGCACCTGCCAATGGCTATCGATGTTCAAGACTCAAGAAGTGTGCTTACGCCGCAAGTTCCTCATAGCGTAGGGTGGAAACATACAAGGCACGGAATCAAGTAAAGGATATAACCCGCAAGTATTCTCTTTTCATTAAAAACATCCCATTTCAAGATAAGTCCATAGAGGATGAAAAACATGAAAGAGAGGATTACAAGTTTTAAATGCAACTAAGACCCGGAGGCTTACAAATTAAAAAAGATAAGATGCCCGTAATCCCTCTCCTGCTTTTCTCTTCGTGAGGTAGGTCAAGGAGGCCCTGCAAGAGAAGTTTGCCGAAGGGCAAAAGGGCGCTTAGGTGAGCTACGGGTGCCGAAGACACCAAGAGAACATCTCGGGGCCGCCAGGTCTTATGAGACGGAGGCGCCGGAAGTAGAGCTCAAGACGGGCGGCAGGACGTCAAGACGATTGCCGAGGGCACCACGCTCAGATTCACTTGACGGCCTTGCCGCCACCCCCTCTTCTCTTCCGCAGGCTCCTCCCTATGCCAGCCGCCCAAGGAGACGCACTCCGGAGTTCGTAAGGCCGGGCGACTGGATGATGGGGTCGCCGGTGGCGCGCGAGGCGACGGCCGACACCTAGTCTGACCCACCGCTGCCCTCGCTGCCGCTGCCGCCTCCTCCTCGCCACTCGCCGAGGGGAGTTCGCCATCGGAGGAGCTGTCCACGCAACATCTCGCCCGGTGCCGGAGTCCCCAAGACCTTGACGGCGAGAAGGTCGCCTCCATTAACTTAAAATGGAGGGTAAACGCCGCCGCCAAGCTATAGATGCGGCTAACGCCTTCCACCCTCGATCGGTAGTTATCACGCCAGGGCTGGGGACACGACACTAACTTGCGCGCTGATCCCACGCCCCTCGCGCGCAATTCCAACATTTCATGGTCCGCCCATCGCCGCCAAACGGAGCGGAAGCCGAGGCGACGACGAGGTGCCCGGCAGCTTGGACGAAGAACTCCTGTGGATCATCTCTTGTGGACCGCCGAGGAGAGGAGCTGCCGGGCGGAGACGGGTGGCGCACCGCCTGGCCGCCTCTTTCCCGAGCGCCCGACCACGCCGACCGCCACGACTCGCCTCCTCTTCCTCATGGCTGGCTCCGCCACCACTGCACGGGATAGGGAGAGGCGAGCCCGGTGGCGCACCCTTGCCGCCACCGATGAAGGATCAGAGTTCTTCTCCATGGCGGATGAGAGGAAGAGAAGTGGTTGAAGAAAGGAGAAGAGGAGGAAGTGCGGATTTTTTGCGCTTCCTTCCGCCTTTTTAAGGAGCGAGGGGGCTCGCCGCCTGGCCCAGCCAATCGGAGCACGGGAGAGCAGAGGAATGGGGCCGACCCACCATCTCCGCCTGCGGACGTTGCTCGTTTCCCACCTTCACCGCCCACGCACCCCACGCATGGGAGCGCCGGCAGGCAGGGAGGCGGTGTGCATGACAGATGAAGTGATTCTCACCCTGCCCCGTGATCACAGGTGGACGCCTTGAAAATCATGCACACCACCCACGCCCCCACGACGCCGAATCGACGCAAGGCTGCTATGGAGGACGCGTGGAAGCGGAGCGGTTTTGTGTGGACTACAAGGTCACAAGGTGACTGCAGACTGCTTTTGGGCCTCGCCCAACAACGCCGGCACTGTATGGCCCAGGCCCGGAGCTCCCGTCGGTGTATTAAAGTAGGGGTACCTTAGTACCTCGAACTTGTGCACGGGCACATGCAAGACTCGGCAAGGCTTGCCTGACGCTCGCCAAGACCCTTCGCTATTTCCTATTACTGCCGCTCATGAACAAAGTATCGACTAAGAAGACAAAGGCCCCAGTAAGAGGAGCTTGCCGGAAGGCCAACCAAGGTTCTCCAGAGGAACTTGCCGCTGATGCCCTGGCCCCTAAGAGGTCCCGCGGCGGCAAGCTTGCTTGCCCAAGAACAGAGAAGGGCAGCAAGGCGCTTGTTGCAGCATGGCTGCCACCCCTGCACCCAAACTCCAACAAGATTCAAAGAACGCGGTCGCCTGTGGCCATCCCAGAGCACGGGCGAGGCGCCGCACAGCCATGCGGAGCGAGGTGGCAAGCTGAGCTGACAAGGAGGCCATCGTGGCAACCGTGGCACACCTAATCTCGCTTTTGCAATGTTAGCGACCGGACGGCATTAAATGCCCTTGTCCCCGCCGCCGTGAGTTAGGTAGGGACACGCTGAACACCGCTGTACCAACCCACGCTTTTACTCTTTTACCCCCTCTTCCCACGCTGCCACTGTGGGTGCCCCTTCAGACTATAAAAGGAGGCCCATGCGCACGAGAAGGGGTTCGGGCGTTCGAACTTTTCCACGATAGGGTTCCGCCGTCAGAGATCCAACATCGCTTCGCCCATAGACAAGAGCAAAAGGTGTCCGCCGTTGGCTCGATTTGGCGCCGCCCCGATCGACCAAAGAACCACCGCAAGAATCGCCGATCCAATTTTTCCGCACTTGTGCAGCCCGTCGAAAGTTCTGGTCTTGAGCTCTGCAAGAAGCACTTCGCTGTCGCCTTCCTCCGCTGACCGCGCTTTCTGGGTGAGCAACAGTTAAGCAGATCTTGGTGCCAAGATCTTGGACGACATTGCATGAAGGTGTGACTCAGAATTGCGTGTCGTTGTCGGGTGATGATCCTGTTAGGGATTCCAAACGCAAACAATCGACCAAGAACTTGATCGCCGATCGCGGTTGTCACATTCTCATCGGTTCCACTTCCGCCACTTTGTGAACTTGTCGATTGCAACGCATAAGTACTCAAAGCCCCGTACCGGGAAAGGGGCCGAGGATGTCAAGCCCCTGCATCAAAAATGGCAGGATAAAGGGATTGTTTGGAGAGCTTGAGCTGGCCGATGAATCTGCTTGGAATGGAACTGCATGCTTCACACTTGGTTACTTGTGCGCAGATCCGGAGGGCTGTCGCCGAAGAAACCTTGCCGTAAAGCCTTGCCGACAAGTGTTTTGCACCAATGTGGTGACCACATATGCCTCCATGTATCTCCGCCAACAGCTCTTGTCCATCTTCACGGAAATGCATTTAAATTTCACTGCTGAATCTTTTTTTCAGACAAGATGTCATCGACAAACTGGTACATACTTGATAGCCGAGCTACTCTTTCTCGCTTCTTCTTGTTGCCGGAAGTTCTCCGTCTGGAGGAAATGGACCATTGGTGTGCTCCAGCCGGAGCTTGCGGGCTCGACAAATGAGGACTAAAGGCGCAAAGGTCTGCCGCAGAACATCCGCCTTGACAAGAAGGACCAGGGATCCCGCCGAGCGTGATGTTCCCTGCAAGCGTAGGGACACAGCTTTGTCGGGAGCGCCGCCTTCAATGAAGCAAGCCTTGGGGCTTGTCGGGAGCACTACTACCTCGCCTTCTTCGGTTGAGCCCGGGAACCTTCTTAGCGGCGGCTTCGAGCTCACGAAGTGGTCACCAGCAGCAATTTTTCTTCTTGCTCGGCCCGCTTGATGGCGGACGGATGGTCGAGTCAAAGTTGAGCAAAAAATCCCTGCTTCCACAGCAACTTGAGTGCGCACATTTTGACAAAGCCATCCGCAATGTCGCTCGAGCCCTTGAACATGCTCCATTTGTAGCCGTCAAAATGCTCCTCTAGCTTCCTCACTTCGCCAATGTATGCTTCCATCAACGGACTCGTAATCTTTGTTGACTTGGCGGACGACAAGTCGTGAGTCACCCCGACAATAAGCTTTTTGATCCCAATTTCAGCTGCGATCTCGAGTCCGCAAGCAAACCTCATACTCATGGTATCGCTTTGTTGCTTGCTCCTTGGGAAAGTGCATTTGTACCACGACTTGAGGTGTTTCTCCGTGGGGCTACGTAGTAGTACGCTTCAAGACCGTGCCTTGCAGCGAGAAGGCACCATCAAAGTACATGATCCATTCTTTGCTAACTTCCTTGACGGAGATGCTCTTCTCCGAGATTCTTCGTCCGCGCTACGCCCATTCTGCTATAAATTCTGCCAAGGCCCGGCTCAATAGTTGAAGTGCTTTCAAACTTGAGGCCAAAGCTTGACAATTCCAAAGGCCCACTTGACAATCCTCGCCTTGCTTCGGATTTTGCAAGATCCTCTTCAACCGAAAGCGAGTGACAACCGTGATCTCATGTGCTTGAAAATAATGGCGCAGCTTTCTTTGAGGCCATGAGTAGGCCGAAAAGCAACTTGCACAACAGTAGTACCTTGATCTAGCCCCCAGAAGGGAACTAAAGTAAACCGGCGCTGCACCTTCTTCTTCGATGTTTCTTCCCAGAATCGCACAGATCCATCCTTGGCGGAGCTGTAACTCGTCAGATCAGACTTGCCGGCCGAGCTTGTCTGAGAAGCCCCTCGCTTGTCGCTGGATTCGCTTGTCAGCGGTTGCCGCTCATCATCCGCCTCCCTTTCCAAGATTAACACAGACTAACCATTTTGATTCGCTGCCGCTAGGTATAGCAGCAACTTTTCTTGTGGCTTAGGTGCGATAAGTGTTGGAGTGGAGGACAATATTTCTTCAAGTCTTGCAGCGCAGCCTCCGCTTCCGGAGTCCATTTCATGGGACCCGCCTTTTTCAAGATTTTGAAAAATGGCGTATGCTGCTCAAAGCAGACTTGGAAATGAATCTACTAAGAGCAGCAACGCAGCCGCAAGCCTTCGCACATCCTTGACGCGCTTTGGTGCTTCAATTTGCTCAATGGCCTTGATCTTGTCTCGGGATTGGCTTCAACCCTCTCGAGATTATTAAAGAACCCGAGAAGCTTGCCGGAAGGAACTCCCAACACACACTTCGGGTTCAACTTGAGATTGACCTTGCGCAGATTTGCAAAAGTCTCATCCAAATCTTGGATCGTAGTCTCCTTGTCCTGCTTTGACCACTATGTCGCCCATATAAGCTTCTACATTCCTGCAGCAATGTTAACCCAGCATTCTTTAGCCCAAAGGCATCCGTGACGAAGCAAAGACGCGCTACATGGGGTAATGAATGCGGTTTTCCTCATCCTCTTCGCCATGAAGATCCGATGATATCCCGAGTATGCATCAAGGAATGAAAGCAGATCACATCCCGCCGTGGAGTCTGCTAACTGGTCAATGCGCGACAAGGGAATGGATCCTGGGACAGCTTTATTAACATCGCGAAGTCGATGCAAAGCCTCCACTTCCCGCTTGCCTTTTGCGACGCATCACCGGATTGGCTAGCCACGCCGGATGGAGTAATCCTCGACCAGGCCTGCCGCTTCCAACTTCCTCGATCTCTTCTACTATGAACTCTTGACGCCTACGCTTGCTTTTCGACTCTTTGCTTGACGGGTCGCTGGTGAGGGCGCACGGCAAGGTGGTGCTCAAACACTTCCTCGAACACCGCGGATGTCGATGGTTGCCATGCAAACACATCGACATTCGCCCGCAGGAAAGCAACGAGCCGCTTCCTATTTAGATCAAGCTGGCACCGATGGTGAAGCTACCACCGCTGCCGCCCTCCTTGGCGCCACTTTCTTTGTCTCTCGGTGAAGCTGGCTTTGCTCTCTTGCGCCGCCGGTGGAGCTCGATGCGCGCCCTCGACGGCAGCGCAGAACTTCTGAGAGGTGCGCTTGTCGGAGTGGGCATCGAGCTGTTCTTGCCGGACTTGGCATTCTTCTTCCCCGAGGAGCTTCAATGCAAGTGGTTTGCGCCGCCGCCTGCCGCTTCCCCGTAGATCTTGTTTGCAGAGATAAGCGCCCTTCTTGTCACCTTGGACATAAATGACACTTGTCGGACCAGCATCTTGAGCACATTGTAGGCGAGGAGAGGCTGCCATGAACTTGGCGAAGCGCTTAGTCGGCCGAGTATCCCATTGTAGGGCAATGGGATATCAAGAACATCAAATGTGACTTTCTATCCTGAAATTCAGCTCACGCCAAATGTCACCGGCAAGGTGATCTTCCCTTCGGCTTGCTCCTTCCCGGATTTATCCCTTGAAAGGTACCAGCTTTCTTCGAGTCACCGTCAGGATCCGGAGCTTGAGTATCGCGGAGGAAATCAGATTCAAGCCGCCCCACCGCCAACCAACATCTTCGTGACCCTCGAGGTTGCGGATTGTTGGTGAGACCAACATTGGCAAGCACCGACCGCAGTGATGCGATCGGGTGATCCTCAACATCGAAGACGATGGGCGGCCGGACCACTTCGTGAGGCTTGCGCGACTCGACGGACGGCTCCATTGATGCATTTCTCGTGATCCACCGCTTGAGTTGGCGGTGCGAGGTGTGCGAGAGGCACCGCCGATGCACAACACCTCCGCTGCCTTCTCAAACTCTTGGTCATCGCCTCATCTTCCTCCATCTCATCATCCTCGCCTTCATCTTCGCCCTGTCGCGCCACGGGAGGCTCGTCTCTTGCCGCGGCTTGCCTTGCTGCTGCGTGCCTCCCCGGCGGAAAGCTTGCCGGATCCTCCGCCACCTCCCCGGCTCTCCTTGTCGCGGGCGCCATACTGCTTTCTCGCAGTCCGCCATCCGCCGACTTTCTTGCAGTGTTTGGAGATCATGGCCCTTGGTGCGGTGGATCTTGTAATACCGCTTGCCGGAGCTATCCCGCTTGTCGGCGGCTACCACAGCCTTTGCCGGAGTCATCAGCTTTGTCCTTGTCTGAGCCGCCCCGCTGCAGTGAATGCTCGACAGCCTAGCACACCCTTAGCCTTTCTTCTTCCCGTTGTTCCGCATCCGGCTTCTTCCTTGCCGGGCGGCATCCTCACTGCCGATCCTTCGCTTCCCGCAATCTCTCCGGGATTTTCCTCCTCCTCAGCCCGTGCACATTTGTCGGCCAAAGCATAAAGCTCACGACATCTCTCGATCTTGCACATCGCCATCTCCTCCTCATCCTGCGTTACGTGACGCTCGTGGAACGCGCTAATAAATGCGTAGGGTGGACGTCTCGATGTTTCGCTGCACTTGGCTGAATCAGATGTACTTGCGCAGGGCTCTCCTCCTTCTCGACGAGCAGATGCGATCGCTTCTCCGGCCATGGGGTTTGTGGTCACCGTGAAGGCGCCAACAAACCGATACACATGTCCGCCCATGAAGAGATGGAGCCGTCCGCAAGTGCATGAGCCAAGAATCGACGCGGCTTGAGCACCACCGGAAGTAGTTGGCGAGATCTTCGTCGCCTTCCCGCAGCCTCGCACCGTGATGGTGTAGATGCCGAGGAACTCGACGGATGTATCCCGCCATCATACTTCTCGCACGCCGGGCTTGAAGTTCTTGGTTTTGGGCCATCGACTTGTCGCAGCTCACGGTGAACGCAGGGCAACTCGCCAGACGACAAGTCGCCGTTCTTCGGGCGCATGCATATTGACAAGGGGCCCAGCGCTAGTCGATTGACGCCGCTTCTTTCTACGCCGGCGCGTAGTACGGCATCTTCGCGTTGCCGTTTGGAGAATGTGGCGTTGATCGCGCGGTTCGCGGGTCCGACGACGCGTGGAGTCGGCGCCGGGGTTGGTTCGGCGAGCCGGGCGATCTTGGCCTTCGGGCTGGGAGTGCATGGAGGTGGCACCTCAGCGTCTTGTCGGCGCGGCTTGCGCCGACGCTTTGCCGGGCTTCGGCGCGCTTACCTGCCGGGCTTAGTCGCCGCTGGCGGCCAATGAGGTCAGAATGGTAATCCTCCGGCCACAATCTTGTGTGGCGCCGAGGGTAATCCAGAAGCGCTGGCTCGCCGCGCTTCCTCCGCTGTCTTGGGTGGCGGTGGCGACGAGCGCGCGAGGAGCGGATGTGCTCGGACTCCCAACCGGATTGGGAGGTGCAACAGCCCGCCCCGGCGATCAGATTGCCAAGGCCAAAGATGTCGGGCGCAGCATGCTGATCTCGAACGCCCCGTGACTCAACCAGTTGGCCTTTGCTCAACGCGAGCACGGTGCTAGGAGCACCGGGCGTTGTCGACCTTGCACCTCCCGGAAGGGTGTGGCGCTCCGACGGTCGCCGACGCCAGGTGGCCTTTGTTTTTGACCGGTGACGACGTGAGTCCCACCGCCGGGCGCCCGCTCCTCCGCTGGCGTTCCACTCCACCGCCTGCTTGTTCGGCGGTGGTTGTAGAATCGATGTAGACGGAGCGCCACCAAGGCTTTTCTTTGGTGGCATGTTGATGAAGGCGTTGATGAAGCGCGCGAGACCGGATCGATGCTCACGACCCGACGCCTCTACCGGGCGCGCTAAAGATGTCGGGCGGTTCTTCTGTACACGAGCACCTATGGGGCAGGGGGCCCTTCTAGTCCGCAAGGGAGTGGAGGGCGCAAGCAGAGCAGATCGAGGTCGAGTGTGTGGGGAGACGGGCGATTTTACCCAGCTCGAGCTCTCCGAGAGATAAAACCCCACCGCTGCTTTATGCTTATTTTGTTCTTGCTCGAGAGTGCGAGCGATGGTGGTGTTGATCTACGAACGGCGGAACCCTATCGTGGAAAAGTTCCGAATCGCCAACCCCTTCTACGCGCGCATGGGCCTCCCTTTATAGTTCAAGGGGCACCACAGTGGCAGCGAGGGAAGAGGGGGTAAAGAGTAAAAACGCAGGTTGGTACAACAAGAATTCAACAAAGGTCCCCTACCTAACTCTCGACGGCAGGGACAAGGGCATTTAATGCCCGTCCGTCGCCCCAACAAAGGCAAAGAAACGACCGTTAGGTGTGCCACCGTTGCCACGATGGCCTCCTTGTCAGCTCCGCTACACCCGCCCAAGATATTGTGCAAATACCGCCACGCTTCGGGATGGCCCGGGCGACACGCTGCTGGATGCGCTGGAGTTTGGGTGTGGTGGCAGCCTTGCTGCAAGCGCCTTTGCCATGTCCCTTCTCTTGTTGCGCTAAGTTGCCGATCGCTGGCCTTGCCGGACGCTGGGCGCCGCGGCAAGTTCCTCTCGAGTGCCTTGTTGGCCTTCCCGCAAGCTCCTCTTGTCGGGCCTTTGTCTTCTTAGTCGATACTTTGCTCTTGAATGGCAGTAATAGGAAATGACGGAGGGTCTTATGGCGCCTGCAAGCCTTGCCGCTGGGTGCTGCGATCGCTTGCAGACAAGTTCGGGGTACTAAGGTACCCCTACTTTAGTACACCGACAAGGGCCTCGTCGACGCCAGTGGAGCGGGGACTCGTCGGAGCCGACATTATCCTCTGCCTCGTCCTCCATCTCGCCAACAGCTCCTCACCCACTTCATCACCCTCTTTGTATGAAGCCGCAGCCTCCGCCACCAGCATGCGGTACCGCCCGCGCTCGAGGTGGACCTTGCGGGCGGAGTGGTACGAGTCGAGCAGCGCCTCCTGCTCCGCCGCTCCACGGTGATCTGCTCCTCCGCCTGCAGGTGCTCCTAGAGGAGATGGTGATTTTAGGCAGCGGCGGCATGCGCCTCCCTGAAATGCTCCTCACGCTTCTGCATCACCGTGTCCAGGTATTGGGCACAGGCCTCGCCGATGGTCATCGTGCAATGCACCGGCGAGGATGGCGCAGAGGAGGGGGTTGACGCTGGATCGTCGACTACCATGTTCTCCATTGGGACATCGTCGCCCTCCGGCTGCTTGCTGGCCAGCCAGTCGGCGGCAATGGCTGCCATATCCTTGTGGTCTGTCGTCCACCCGTCCTGAAGAGCGCTGGAGCGCGAGGAATTCATGGTGGGAAGTAGTGGTATGGACAGGAGAAAGGGAACGGAGGCGGATGACTCCAGCTATGGCCGGCGCAGTAGTTTATATAGCAATGGTGGGCGGTGGAGGGGCGGGCGTGTGGCACTAGAGTAGCTACCTCGGCAACCGTGTATCATTAATGTGGGCAGCAGATGGACAAACGGACGACACTTGTGTCGTTTGAAGGCAGAGCAATCGCCTGCACCGAGAAGCGGGGCCGGCGGCGCAGACCGTTTCGGGCGGAAAGCATGCGCGGGCGAGGGAGGTGGTCTGGGTGGGCTAGGGCAGTCAACTCGTGCTTGGCAGCGGGTCGGTCCAGCAGCCGGACATGCTTGCTCGCCAGGGAGCTCGCCGAGATGAGCGACGAAAATCAGACGATGGATGTAGCTTCCGACCAGGAGCCGGCGCCACTGTCCAAGTCGGTTCATGTTGTGTTCACCATAGAGCAGGTGCGGCCTCACTTCAATGCCCTAATGGTGGAAGAGCTACCAGCAGAGGAGGACCTGTGCTGCAACCTCCATCTCCTCAACGAGCACTCGTGAACAAGCAAACGACAATACCGTCGCGGACATGTGGCCCTATGATCCTGGCTTTCTGAATGAGCAGCGGGCGCTGTATCAGACCATCCATAAGGCCCGCAAGGCCCTCTCTGTCATCCTTCGAGTTGTTGCGCTCGTCGTGGCACCGCCATCTCGCGTTGTCAACATGGTTAACGGACATGAGGAATGAGGAGATGACTTTACTTGGAGAGGATGACAGTGGGGACCCACCAGGGCCATAGCCGCACGTATGCAAGGGCCTCCTTATTATATACAACTATAATTTTTTTGCTTCCTCCTGGTTTCCTGACGTCACGGTCCCACACCATTTTCAATCTATGTAGTCAATAAACAAGAGAATTGCACAAGGAGCGGCCGACAGCTGGGACCAAGCAGCTTGAGTAGTATTCGTGTATTTGAGGTGTGAGCACTGCAGAGTTTTTCTTGAGCGATGTTTTCGTTGTTGTTCAGAGGAGAGCAGGGTATTAACTGGGTGGGCTATGGCCCGTCTAGCCCAGGCCAGATATCCAACCAAGATATTAAATTTTTTTTCAAGCTGAAAATAGCTAGCCCGGCTATACTTTTTTTGAGGAATACCCAGGCAAGGTCAACTTCTTATTCTCCGCCCCGCTGGGCTGCAAATCTTTCCTAGGAGGGATGCATTAGGCTTAACAAGAAAATGGGCTTTAAGAAATAATAAATGGGATGTAATTATAAAACTTAGGCAGTAACTATAAAAAGTGCACCAAACACGTAATTACTTTATAAAATATTATTTTTAGATTTTGAAAATTTTAATTTCATTAATTGTTGCGCGCGTAATGTTTCGGTGGATTTTTATGTAATACAAATTTATATTGAAATTGTATTTAATCTGACTAGAAATTTCGGGATTAAAATATTTCGGATCCCATCAAAATGTGGGAAATTTTATTGAATTCTGTTTTGAAGGTTGAAATTATTAATCGTTGTCCTAGGTAGAAAATGGGTTGTACTTTTAACAAACTGTAAATGGGCTGTAGTAAATTCCATTAGAATTCAAAAATGGGCTGCACATTCTTACAAATCTCAAATGGGCTATAAGTTCTCTGCCACACACTTGTGGGCTTAATTAGTTGACGCGTCCCCTCAAAAAAATAAGTTGACACGTATGCAAGGCTTTGTCAGCTTATAGTCAACACACGGTTCTAGCAGTAGTGGTCGTTCGATGTCCATCCAACAGATGTCGTGCTTCTTCTCCAATCTCGGATATTCTAGCTTCACCCGCCCAAGAAATGATTCCTCCCCCTGACATCTGGGGTGCACTGTTTTCGAAGGTGACATGTGGGCCTACTAAGTTGACGCGTACCAAGGGCTTTGTCAACTTAGTCAATATAAACGATTCTAGATGCAGTGACCTTACGATGTCCAACCAACGGTCGTCGTGCTTCTTCAACCTCTAGTCTTCTCGCTCCAGCCGCCAAAGCAGTGTCGGTCGTGCCTCCTGCTCTTGCCTCCCGTGGCCGGCTGTGCTGCCACGGAGGCCTCACCGCCCCCTACTACTCCTACCGCTAGCGAGGCCATCCCTCCACTCACCCACACACCCTATTATTCTCATGGCGGCAGCCTCACACCACACACCAACCAGTGAACCTCGTGATTCTCTCCGCATGGGCATCCACCGCCACGCCTTCCCGGCTCAGGCCGCCCCTTCCTAGGCCTCGCGCCGCCCACCACCTTGGTGCTCTTGCGCGGCGTGGTCAATGTGGTCAACGACCGACTTCCATCGGAAGAGTACTGTACGTGGAGAGGCTGACAGCTGGGTCCACGGCCGCAGCAAGAAGTGCCTCCTTATTACGCGGAAAATAATGATTCCTCCACCAGACAGCAGGGACCCACCGGACGGGCCACCGTATTTCGCAAAAAAAAACGTTTCCCCCCTGACTGCTGGGACCTACCAGCTACATCTTCGCACGCAGCAAAGTGCGTCCATATTACTGGCAAAAAAATGATTCGCCTCCTGATTGCTGGGACCCAATAGCTACATCTTCGCACGCAAGGAAGTGCCTGAAAGTCGGGACCCGCCTGGTTGAAGTGTACGTAGCATTGTCATTCTGGTCGCGAACGTGTACGTACATACGATCGGTCTGACTGTAGGCTGCAGCGATGAACCGTGGCCGTGTAAGGAAGGGCACGTATCATAGTAGAGGCGCGTACGTAGCATGTACACGTATGTACAGCGGCCAGGGTGCAAGAAAGAAAATACGGCCACGTACGTACATAAGGGCGGGGTCTCGAGCACATACTCGCGCATATATATACGGATGGCCAAGGCTTGTGTACAGAGAGGCAACGGATGGTAGCAACGGCGTGTTGTTCATCGAGCAGCGAACCGGCTGGGTCGGAACGGAGAAACAACGTCCTGTTCATCGGGAGGCAACTGATTGGGTCGGAATACGTCGTGTTCATCGGGAGCCAACCGTCTTGGACGGAACAGCCGATGGAAACGAGGCTTGGCGTACCGCAGAGCGAAGGAAACGGCCTTGTGTTCGACCGGCCACGGTCGAAACGGGATCCTGTTCATCGGGAGGGGTCTGGCGTACCGCAAAACGGAGGAAATGGACTTCTGTTGGACCTCCTATGGTCGAAACGGGGTCCTGTTGATCGGGAGGGGTGTTGCGTACCGCAAAACAGAGGAAACAGACTTGTGTTGGAGCGCTACGGTCGAAATGGGGGTCCTGTTCATCGGGAGGGGTGTGGCATACTGCAAAACGAGAATCCACGGGATACTGTTCATCTCCACCGTCGACATCCTCCAGCCTCCACGGGCTACTGTTCATCCACCGGCGACCTCGTCCAGCCTCCACCTGCGACTGTTCATCCACGGGCTCCCGTTCATCTAGCCTCGACCGCGCGCTCCTCCACCAGCCATCGCTCAACCAGCCTCTCTGTGGGGTCCTGTTCAACCACCCCTCCATGGGCTACTGTTCATCAAGGAGAACTTTGGATTGAGATTCAAAGAGAGAGAAGAAGCCATCTATCTAAAAACTATGGACCCGAAGGTCTATGGTAAACTACTCACAACTCATAGGAGAGGCATTGGAGATGATGTAGAGGCCCTCCATGGTCTATTCCCCCTCCGGCGGAGTGCCAGCGAAGGCACCAAGATGGGATCTCATGGATATAGCAGGTTGCGGTGGTGGAAATAGTTTTTCGTGGTGCTCCTGGATGTTTTCGGGGTATGTGGGTATATATAGGAGGAAGAAGTGGGCCGGCGGACGCTCGAGGCGACCACGAGGGTGGGGGGCGCGCCCACACCCAAGGGGCACACCGGGCACCCTTGTGGCCGCCTCCTCTGTTGCTTGATGTCCACTCCAAGTACCGTGGATTGCGTTTGTTCCAAAAAGATCGCTTCCGAAGGTTTCATTCCGCTTGGACTCCGCTTGATATTCCTTTCCTTCAAACACGTAAATAGGCAAAAAACAGCAATTTGGGCTAGGCCTCCTGTTAGTAGGTTAGTCCCAAAATGATATAGAAGTATAAAGTAAAGCCCATAAACATCCAAAACGGGTAATATAATAGCATGGAACAATAAAATTATAGATATGTTGGAGACGATCAAGCATCCCCAAGCTTAATTCCTGCTCGCCCTAGAGTAGGTAAATGATAAAAAGGAATTTTGATGTGGAATGTAACACGCCTAATATGCTAATTCTATCCAAAAGGAACTCAAGGTCCCACCAAGGATAGACACGATATTGAAACACTTTTGCAAGGTGGATATCATTACATCAACATTACATAAATAGATGGGGATACATACATAAGGCATACAATGCCACACTAATACAACATCATCATACATAAGAGCACCATCCAACTACGGATGAAACACAAAGAAACTCAAACGACATCCACCTGCTAGCCTGTGGTGCCGACCGAACCTATCCCCGATCAAGAGGCGAAGAAGAACTCAACGCAAGCAAGCATCGCGCTGGCCAAGATCAGCGATAACCTGTACTCAAGAATCGTTGTTGTAGTAATCGTGAGCCACGAGGACTCAGCAATCCCATTACCATGGGTATCAAGACTAGCAAAGATTAATGGGAAAGGAAGGGGTAAAGTGGTGAGGTTGCAGCAGCGACTAAGCATGATATGGTGGCTAACATACGCAAATAAGAGCGAGAAGAGAAGCAACGGAACGGTCATGAAGCTATCAATGATCAAGAAGTGATCCTGAACTACTACTTACGTCAATCATAACACAGAAACCGTGTTCACTTCCCGGACTCCGCCGAGAAGAGACCATCACGGCTACACACTCGGTTGATGCGTTTTAATTCGGATCTGGTGTCAAGTTATCTACAACCAGACATTAACAAATTCCCATCTGCCACATAACTGCGGGCACGGCTCTCGAAAGTTTAAACCCTGCAGGGGTGTCCCAACTTAGCCCATGATAAGCTCTCGCGATCAACGAAGGATATTCCTTCTCGCAGGACGACCCGATCAGTCTCGGAATCCCGGTTTACAAGACATTTCCACAATGGTAAAACAAGACCAGCAAGATCGCCCGATGCGCCGACATCCCGATAGGAGCTGCACATATCTCGTTCTCAAGGCAACACCGGATAAGCTAAGCGTACAGGTACCGACGTAACCCAAGTTGCCAAGGGATGGTCCCGCACGGTGTTCTAGTTTGGACCAACACTTAGACAAGCATTGGCCCGGGGGGGCTATAATAAAGATGACCCTTGGGTTAATTACTCCCAAGGGAAAAGTAGGTGGTGGTGAGGCAAATGGTAAAACCAAGGTTGGGCCTTGCTGGAGGAGTTTTATTCAAAGCGAACTGTCAAGGGGGTCCCATAAATCACCCGACCGCGTTAGGAACGCAAAATCCGGGAACATAACACCGGTATGACGGAAACTAGGGCGGCAAGAGTGGAACAAAACACTAGGCATAAGGCCGAGCCTTCCACCCTTTACCAAATATATAGATGCATTAATAATATAAGAGATATTGTAATATCCCAACATAACCCTCGCCCACCATGGAGCAATCTTCAACTTCACCGCAACTAGCAACGCTATAAGAGGGGCTGAGCAAAGCGGTAACATAGCCAAACAACGGTTTGCTAGGAAGGGTGTCAAAGGTTAGAGGTTCATGGCAATTTGGGAGGCTTGAAGAGCAAATGATAGGTAACGCAGCATAGCGATAGAATGAAGCAACCAGCATAGCAATGATAGTAGTGAGATCCAGGGTAGCGGTCATCTTGCCTGAAATCCCGCTAGGAAGAAGAACGAGTCCATGAAGAAGATGAAGCCACGAAGACGAACCACACGTAGACGAACGAATCCTCACGATCGCAACGAAACGGGAACTATCGAGAAGAAGCACACAACATAGTAAACACACCACACATAGACAAGACATGATGCACAACAAGCATGATGCATGATAAAGCTACATGAAGCTACTCATGGCAAGAGATGATGCAAACAAGAACAACACAACAAAGCAAGTTTAAATGAGGCCGGAAACAACTTATAACAATTCCGGTAAGTCCTCATATGCATATTTCGAAATTGGTCCAGATCTGAATAAACCTTATGTTCAAGTTGTTAAACAGCAAGTTAAAATGCACCATGATGATCTACACGAGATTCTAGTCAAGTTACATATAAAGTTCATTAGATTCGGAGCTACGGGCTAGAAGATATGAGCAAAACAAGTTAAACATGGCATTGATGCAAAATGCACCCAAACATAAAGAAAACACACCAAAACAAGGATGCAACAGGATAATATGAAACTACATGCAAAATCAAGCAAGTTCCATATAGAGCACACTCAAAACGGAGCAACGGTGCAACACACACACACACTATACAAGTTATAACAACAATCTGTCCAAAACAGCAACTAGGCATATTGCAAGCATCAAAACAACATGCTACAGCACCCCAACATAAGAACAAAAGGCATGAGCATGATGTACAGGTAAAGGACAACAAAACATGAACACTGAGCTATCTCCAGAAATCACTAGATCATGCTCAAAAACACATGGTAAGATTGCAAATAATAACAGTTTCAGACTTTAGCAGAAATAACATCAGGTTGCAATGTCTAGAGCTATCAAACAACATGCTACAGGAACTTATCATGGCAAACAAAAGCATGGCATGAATCTACTAATTGCATAGAACAAAAGTCCCTTACTGACCATGAGCCAAAAGGGCACAGAAAATATGATGGCAACCATGTAAACATGGCAAGTTATATTACAGATTCATACATGGCAGAAACAACAATAAGTAGGAATGTTCGTGAGCTTGAACCACTCACCACAGAGCAGTACATGGCATGGCAAGGCAACCAACTGTAAGAAGACATGTTTGTGAAGCTATAAATGGCAAGATCAAGTTCATAGGGTGCATGGATCACTAGCAAACAATCATGGAAACATTGAACTTAATGTTAACAGGCTGACAGCAACATTATCAAGCAACTTTGGAGCAAGATAACAACATGTTCCAGCAGGCTATAATTGCAACCAAGGGCATGAATGGATAGAGCAAGACATGTATAACAAAACACCCCTAGTGAACATCTCCAGAATAATGCACGAAATGACTAGTGGCAGCAGGTTACTTAGCAACAAAATATAACAGAATCTGTCAAGAAAACAGCAACAGCAAGTACCCTCCTTAACAAGTTTGATGCAGTCAGTACACAACTCACAAAAATACATGGATGGAACCACTGGAAAGATGACATAGCATAGATCAAAACACATGTAGAGCTCATGTTCATAGGATGCACACATCAATCATGGCAAAAATGACAAATGAGCAAGTTATAACAGTTTTAGCAGATTAACATCAACATGCACTCTTCCAAAAGCATTTCGGGCATCAAGATGAGATCAAATGAAAATGATGCACTGGAATGAAATGTGGTACTCGTTGAGACAAACAATTTGACATATTATACGCACGAAACGGAGCTACGGATGCAGAGATACAAAGCAATGAACATGGCATGATTATGTATGAATATCAGGGACTTAGTGGAAAAACAACCTCGCGAAAACGTGGACAGGGAGGACCCGGGACGGAGCAAAGCGGGACAGCGGGGCGCGGATCCCGGACGGTGGATTCATCCACCCGCCAGATCTCGCCGAGCGAACGGGCGGTAGCGGGCGGCACTTCGGCGCGGCGGCGCACGCCGACGAAGCGAGGCGGAGGCGCGGCAGGCGGCGAGGCGCGGAGGAGCGAGGCGGAGGAGCGGGCGGCACTGGCTGGGAGGCGCGGTTTCGCCGGGCGGCGCTGGGCGCCAGCGGCGGCGGGCTGCTCGCGGCGGCGGGCGGGTGGCGAGACGGGCCGGACGAAGCGGGAGGCGGACGCGGCGCGAGGACCCGGCCGGG
Organism: Aegilops speltoides; assembly: GCA_021437245.1. Taxonomy (NCBI): domain Eukaryota; kingdom Viridiplantae; phylum Streptophyta; class Magnoliopsida; order Poales; family Poaceae; genus Aegilops; species Aegilops speltoides. The sequence continues at coordinate 154,539,818 of CM038144.1, forward strand.
CGGCGGCGGGCGGAGGGCGGAGGGCGCGGATGCTGCTGCGGCAGGGGCAGGTTTGCCCTTGGCTCCCGCTGGCCGGGCGGCGCGAGGACGGGCGGCGAGACAGGTGTCGCGCTGCGGTTGGACGCGGGCGGCGGCTGGACATGTCCGGACGCGGGGCGGACACGTCCGGCGGTGGGAGGTGGAAGAAGACTAGGGTTAGATCCGAAATTTCGGGGAGGGGCACATATATATAGGTAGAGGGAGATAGGAGAGTCCAAATGAGGAGCGGTTTTCGGCCACGCGATCGTGATCGAACGACCGAGAGCATGGAGGGGAGTTTGCTGGGCTTTGGGCCACTTTGGAAGGGGTGTTGGGCTGCACACAAAAGAGGCTTTAGCGGTTACCCGGTTAAACGTTGGAGTATCAAACGACCTCCAAATGGCACGAAACTTGACAGGCAGTCTACCGGTGCTATAACAAGGCTGCTTGGCAAACCTCGGGCCATTCTGAGAAAGTTTAACACTCACTCGCAACAAGAGACAAAAAGGGGGACGCCGGAGGACATAGGAGTGCCGGATTGCAAAACGAACAACGGGGAAAATGCTCGGATGCATGAGACGAACACGTATGCAAAATGAAATGCACATGATGACATGATATGAAATGCAGATGATGACATGGAAAAGTGCAGCACGCAAGCAAATGACAAGGCAACAACGGCGAATAACTCGCAAACACCTGGCGCATCGAATCCGGGGCGTTACAGAATGCTACCTAGCATAATTCTCAATGTAATTTTTTTTATTGTGGCATGAATATTTAGATCCAAATGATTCAAAATAAAAGTTCATATTGACATAAGGAATAGTAATACTTCAAGCATACTAATCAAAGTAATCATGTCTTCTCAAAATAACATGGCTAAAGAAAGTTCATGCCTACAAAATCATATAGTTTGGTCATGCTCCATTTTCGTCACACAAGAATGCACTCATCTTGCACACGCCAGATGACAAGCCAAGCAATTGTTTCATACTTTAGTAATCTCAAACTTTTTTCAACTTTCACGCAATACATGAGCGTGAGCCATGGATATAGCACTATGGGTGGAATAGAATATCATGATGGAGGCTAATCAACAGGCCATGCAGATGCCCATCAATTGATGTCAACATGAGGAGTAGACAAAAAAGGAGAAAGTCCCATGCTAACGAGGCTAATCAACAGGCCATGCAGATGCCCATCAATTGATGTCAACATGAGGAGTAGGGATTGCCATGCAACGGATGCACTAGAGCTATAAATGTATGAAAGCTCAACAAAAGAAACTAAGTGGGTGTGCATCCACCTTGCTTTCTCATGAAGACCTAGGGCATTTTGAGGAAGCCCATCATAGGAATATACAAGCCAAGTTCTATAATGAAAAATTCCCACTAGTATATGAAAGTGACAACATATGAGACTCTCTACATGAAGAACATGGTGCTACTTTGAAGCACAAGTGTGGAAAAGGATAGTGACATTGCCCCTTTTTATTTTCTTTTTCTTTTCTTTTCTTTTTCTTTTTTCCTTTTTTTCCTTTTTTTGGGCCTTTCTTTTTTTTGGCCTTTTGGGGGGGGGGGGTAATGCTATAATAATGATGATCATCACACTTCTATTTATTTACAACTCATGAATTACAACTCAAAAACTAGAACAAGGTACGACTCTATATGAATGCCTCCGGTGGTGTACCGGGATGGGCAATGAATCAAGAGTGACATGTATGAAAATTTATGAATGGTGGCTTTGCCACAAATACGATGTAAACTACATGATCATGCAAGGCAATATGACAATGATGATGCGTGTCATGATGATGCACGGAATGGTGGAAAGTTGCATAACAATATATCTCGGAATGGCTATGGAAATGCCATAATAGGTAGGTATGGTGGATGTTTTGAGGAATATATAAGGAGGTTTATGTGTGATAGAGCATATCGTATCACGGGGTTTGGATGCACCGGCGAAGTTTGCACCAACTCTCGAGGTGAGAAAGGGCAATGCACGTTACCGAAGAGGCTAGCAATGATGGAAGGGTGAGAGTGCGTGTAATCCATGGACTCAACATTAGTCATAAAGAACTCATATACTTATTGCAAAAATCTACAAGTCATCAAAAACCAAGCACTACGCGCATGCTCCTAGGTGGATAGATTGGTATGAAAAGACCATCGCTCGTCCCCGACCGCCACTCATAAGGATGTACAATCTAAGAATACCTCATGTTTCAAATTTGTTACACAACTTTTACCATACGTGCATGCTATGGGACTTGCCAACTTCAACAAAGCATTCTTTAAATTCACAGTTACCCAACTAGCATGACTCTAATATCACCACCTCCATATCTCAAAACAATTATCAAGCATCAAATTGATCATAGTATCCAATTCACTTCCTATGATACTTTTTATTATACCCAACTTGGATGCCCATCATTCTAGGACCAATTTTATAACCATAGCAAATACCATGCTGTTCTAAAATACTCTCAAAATGATATAAGTGAAGCATGAGAGATCAAAAATTTGTACAAAATAAAGCCAGCGCTGTGCTCTAAAAGATATAAGTGAAGTACTAGAGCAAAACTATCTAGCTCAAAAGATATAAGTGAAGCACATAGAGTATTCTAATAAATTCTAAATCATGTCGGTTTCTGCCAAAAGGTGTGTACAGCAAGGATGATTGTGGTAATCTAAAAAGAAAAGACTAATATCATACAAGACGCTCCAAGCAAAACACATATCATGTGGCGAATAAAAATAAAGCTCCAAGTAAAGTTACCGATAGACGGAAACGAAAGAGGGGATGCCTTCTGGGGCATCCCCAATCTTAGGCTTTTGGTTATCCTTGAATATCTTGGGGTGCCATGGGCATCCCCAAGCATAGGCTCTTTCCACTCCTTATTCCATAGTCCATCAAATCTTTACCCAAAACTTGAAAACTTCACAACACAAAACTCAACAGGAAATCTCATAAGCTCCCTTAGTGCAAGAAAGAAAAACCACCACATAAGGTACTGTAATGAACTCATTCTTTATTTATATTGGTGTTATACCTACTGTATTCCAACTTCTCTATGGTTCATACCTACCAATACTAATCATAGATGCATCAAAATAAGCAAACAACACACGAGAAACAGAATCTGCCAAAAACGGAACAGTCTGTAGCAATCTATAACTTTCGAATACTTCTGGAACTCTAAAAATCCTACCAAAATAGGAAGTACTGGGCAATTTGACTTCTGATCTACAGCAAGAACAAACAACACAAAACCACGTTTCTGTGAATTACTAAAACTATTTTCGTGCGTGCAAAAGTTTCTGTTTTTCAGGAGAATGAAATTAACTATCACCGTAGGTTATCCTATAGGTTCTACTTGGCACAAACACTAATTAAAACATGAAAACACATCTAAACAAAAGCTAGATGAAATATTTATTACTAAACAGAAGAAAAAACCAAAAACAAAAATAAAATTGGGTTGCCTCCCAACTAGCGCTATCGTTTAACGCCCCTAGCTAGGCATAAAAGCGAGGATAGATCTAAGTAGTGCCATCTTTGGCACTCAATTCATCAATAGAGCACTTATAACCCTTAGGAGTTTCTTTCTTTTTAGCAATAATTAAACTCCTAGGCAAGAAATCGAGAAATTCATTTGTAGCAAAAGGTTCCTTAATGATAGTGAGACAATTGGGATGAACACTTATTGATTTGAGAGCCACAATTTCCTTACGAAAAGATTCACCCTTATTCTTAGGAACATAAATAAATTCGGCAGTTTTGGTAGGTGGAGTTGGAGTATTTTTTACAGAAGAAAAGGCCGACCCTAAGTTGGTAATAATATCCTCAAGTTTACCGATTCTTGTAGAATCTAGATCTATTCTTTCATTAACTATAGGTTCTTTCTTTTTAAAATTCAAAGTAACTCCAAACCCTAGATCCATATTGGGTAATTTGGTAATGAATCTTTTTATCCAAATTTTCAATCGTCTCCACAGTGGCAACTTTATTTTCAATAATTTCAAGCCTTTGCATAACATGTTCCAAAGTTAAAACAGTTCCATTAACCAAAAGAGGTGGTGGGCAAACAAATCTACCATAGCATTATAAGTATCAAAAGTATGGCTACTCAAGAAATCCCCTCCGGTAATGGTATCAAGAATGCATCTATTCCAAGGAGTAATGCCTACATAAAAATTGCGAAGAAGAACGGAAGTAGAGAGCTTACTAGTAGATCTATTTTGAGCATTGCAAATTCTATGCCACGCATCTTTTAGATTTTCTCCCTCCGTTTGCTTAAAATTAAGAATTTTGTGTTCGGGAGTAATAACGAGGATAGGAGGACTAGCCATGATGACGAGATAAACGATCTAACACACAAGCAAAAAGCAAGTAAAAGAGAAAGGAGATTGGGAAAGAGAGGGCGAATAAAACGGGAAGGGTGAAGTGGGGGAGAGGAAAACGAGAGGCAAATGGCAAATAATGTAATGCGAGGCAGATGAGTTTGTGATGGGTACTTGGTATATCTTGACTTGAGTGAAGACCTCCCCGGCAACGGCGCCAGAAATCCTTTTTGCTACGTCTTGAGCTTGCGTTGGTTTTCCTTGAAGAGGAAAGGGTGAGTATTTCCCTCAGTTTTTGAGAACCAAGGTATCAATCCAGTAGGAGGCTCCTCAAAAGTCCCACGCAGCTACACAAACAAACAAAAACCTCGCAACCAACGCAATAAAGGGGTTGTCAATCCCTTCACGGCCACTTGCGAAAGTGAGATCTGATAGAGATAATATGATAAGATAAATATTTTTGGTATTTTTATGATATAGATAGGAAAAGTAAAGATTCAAATAAAAGTAGATTATAAACATATATGATATAAGATAGACCCGGGGTTCATAGGTTTCACTAGTGGCTTCTCTCAAGATAGCATAAGTATTACGGTGGGTGAACAAATTAATGTCAAGAAATTGATAGAAAAACGCATAGTTATGAGATTATCTAGGCATGTATATAGGCATCATGTCCACAACAAGTAGACCGACTCCTGCCTGCATCTACTACTATTACTCCACACATCGACCGACTCCTGCCTGCATCTAGAGTATTAAGTTCACAAAGAACAGAGTAACGCATTAAGAAAGATGACATGATGTAGAGGGATAAACTCATGCAATAAGATATAAACCCCATCTTTTTATCCTCGGTGGCAACAATACAATACGTGCTTTGCTGCCCTAACTGCCACGGGAAAGGACACTACAAGATTGAACCCAAAGCTAAGCACTTCTCCCATTGCAAGAAAGATCAATCTAGTAGGCCAAACCAAACTGATAATTCGAAGAGACATGCAAAGATAACTTAATCACACATAAAAGAATTCAGAGGAGATTCAAATATTTCTCATAGATAAACTTGATCATAAACCCACAATTCATCGGATCTCGACAAACACACCGCAAAAAAGAGTTACATCGAATAGATCTCCGAGAAGATCAAGGAGAACTTTGTATTGAGATTCAAAGAGAGAGAAGAAGCCATCTATCTAATAACTATGGACCCGAATGTCTGTGGTAAACTACTCACAACTCATAGGAGAGGCCTTGGAGATGATGTAGAGGCCCTCCATGGTCGATTCCCCCTCCGTCGGAGCGCCGGCGAAGGCTCCAAGATGGGATCTCACGGATACAGAAGGTTGCGGCGATGGAAATAGTTTTTTGTGGTGCTCCTGGATGTTTCCGGGGTACGTGGGTATATATAGGAGGAAGAAGTAGGTCGGTGGACGCTCAAGGGGCCCACGAGGGTGGGGCACGCGCCCACCCCCAAGGGGCGTGCTGGGCACCCTCGTGGCCGCCTCCTCTGTTGCTTGACATCCACTCTAAGTCCCGTGGATTGTGTTTGTTCCAAAAAGATCGCTTCCAAAGGTTTCATTCCGTTTGGACTCCGTTTGATATTCTTTCCTTCGAAACACTGAAATAGGAAAAAAACAGCAATTTGGGTTGGGCCTCCGATTAGTACGTTTGTCCCAAAAATGAAATAGAAGTGTAATGTAAAGCCCATAAACATCCAAAACGGGGAATATAATAGCATGGAACAATCAAAAATTATAGATACGTTGGAGACGTATCAAGCACCTCTGTAGAGAAAGCCGAAAACTGACTGTCATGATGCGGCGAGAGCTGGTCAGCCGTTCGGTGACTTACTAAATCTTTAACGATTTTTCCGTTTTAAACGAAGGACTGTTTTTTTAGACTTACACGTAACGCATCCGCATTCGGATAGTCAAATACGTACCAGGGGCTATTTTATAGCCCCATCATCAAACTCTTATGGATACGTGAGATCAGTAAAGCCGTACAGTTCGATTGCCTGGTTCAACGCACTAACACTTCCGTCATGGACCAAGACGTTGCGTCAAGAGTGTTAATGTGCCTTTTCGAACACCCCCTTAGTATCTACGTCGGGGTCGAAGCCGACGACTGGAATACTCTCAGGCATTCAAAAAAATATGGCCGCACAGGAGGAAACAATTTTTGATAATGGTGCAAATATATTACAAAGCCTTAATGTCTATAATACACATGATCGGGTCATTTGATTACATTCATTCGAACATGATATCCGTTGAGCATTGAACCTCTATCAAACGAGCACCCTCTAGGACGTCGCTCAAATAACGCTCCAGTGTGCGGTGGTCCTTGCCTTCGGGAGGACCCTTCACCATAGCAACGACGGCTTTCATCTTGGCCCAATGCACCTTCACATGGGCGAAAGCCCTCTATGCACCTTCTATGCACACCGACCGTTTGATGGCAACAATGCGGGGCACCGCATCGACGAGTCGCCGCACTAAGCCAAAATAACTGCTCAGAACGGATTCAGCCGGCCATAGCCGGAGTATAACCTCCTTCATGGACGCTCCGGACATCTTGTGCAGCTCGGCCCACTGTGCCATCTGGTCATTTAATAGCGTCGAACGCTCCTGTGTCGCATACTGCAACCAGAACAGCTTCTCCATCCCATGCCCCTCCTGGGCCCGATAGAATTTCACCGCGTCAGCCACGTTCTTCGGTAGATCTAGAAAGGAGTCTGGATAACTCCATAGTCGATTAAATAAGGCACACCTCTAATCGCCAAACTTAGACTATAAAAGAAAGGGCTTACCAGCCGCTATCTGTTCGGCCTGTCGGAGCTCCTCGCGAGCCGCGTGGGATTCGAACCTTGCCTCTTGGGTGTCCTGAAGGGCCTTGGCGAGTTGGGCCACCTTTGCCTTATTGTCCTCCTTGCGGAACTCGCACTTCCGAGTCGCGTCCTTGAGCTCTTGCTCAATCTTGGATACGAGCTCCTCGAACTGGCTCCGTGTGGCCTGTTCCTCCTTCAAATCGTCAGCCGCTTTCTCAGCGGCCGCATTGCTCACCCTTGCCTGCTCCTTTGCGCGGGCAAGGTCACTTCAAAGGGTCTCGACATCCACAGCGCCATATGCCATTATGCGTATAATGGTGCGTGAGCCTCACTTTAGCATTTGCAAAACTAATTTGGTGGAATATGGGGCACTTGAAACAAGCCTTGTGCTTCGTTGAGGCGCTTGTTAATCCGGATGTTGTCCTCATCGGCCAGCTGCAGTTTCCACTTCCGTTCGGAAACTTCGGTAGCTTGAGCGGTCGTCGCTAACAGTGAAGCCTAATGATTATAAAAAAAAAGGCTAAGTATGTTATTCCATGCGGATAACCATAGACCCTCTGTTCGCCCTCCTTCAATGTCCAAACAGAGTCTCAGGGGATACTATCTATATATAGACGGATTTTTATGGAAAGCGGCTAAACGACATTACATTGCATACCTCGAAGCCGGTTAGTAGGCTCGTGAAGGCTTCATCCAGTCCGCTCTTAGCGGACAGAACTTTTTCAACCACTGTACACAATTAAGGTACGGTGCTCCTCAAAGACAGATGCACCTTGTAGTGCATCCATCAGCCTTTTCAACGCCTCTGCATTGGTAGAGGTCACCGTTCTCCCCTCCTACAGAGGGGACTACCGATCCAATTCCGGGACTGTATGGGTCTCTGGAACGGTATCCGGCTAAGGATCCGATGACCCAGGATTCCATGGCCGGTCTCCATAGGGGTTGCACCCCCCGTGTCCTCAGCAGCCTCCGGTGCCGCATTGGTCTCCCGCACTTCTCCAGAGCCCAGAGAAACCCTTTGGGATGACACCTCGGGATCGTCCACCCTAGGAGGCGAGGAAGCCCGTGGAGGCGTCTCGCTCTCCATCTTGTCCAGTGAAAGATCCCCCGATGACGACGATCCTTGAGGAATGTCACGGGCCGGACTGTGATATGAAATTTGATATCATTCTCATAATTTGTAAAGAGGATTAGATGTGTACACAGCATCTAAAAGTACTCACGATTCGGCAAGGGGCTTGGTGTGGGAGCGGTGCTTGGGAGCGGCCTCGGTGCCCGAATCCGAGTCATCGTAGAGGGACACACTTCCCCTCTTGGGCGCCCCATCCTCCACATCTACGGAGGTCGCTCTCTTTTTCCCCTTGGTAGGAGGGTTCTTTGTTTCCTCCTCCACCTCCTCCTCGTTGTCCTCGTCTTCCTCGCCAAAGGAAGGAGCTTCGGTTCCTCCGGACACGGCGCCCGAAGTCTATTTGGGATGGAGGTCGCCTTGGCCCGCCTTCGTATTCTTCTTATTCTTGTCCTTCTTCGTCGGCGCCTGATAGGGCGCCAGGACCAGCATCTTCATTAACAGAGGATCGGCTGGGTTTTCGGGGAGCGGGGCCTGACACTTGATCCGCTCGCCCTTGTTTAGCCAGCCTGTTCAAAAACGGAATTTTTAGGACCCCTCCCCGAGTTTAACAAGCTAGATAGTGTTCGCCAATATAATACTTACTGGGGATGCCGGATTGTTGCAGTCGAGGCCGGTGTCATCGAGCGTCCGTGGCCACGTGTTCTGCTTCTTAAAAATCAGCTTCCAGATCTTTTTGTGCGTCGTGCCATAGAAGTGCTGCAGAGTCCGTGCCTCCTCCGGATTGAACTCCCACAGTTTGAGAGGCCGTCGTTGGCAAGGGAGCATCCGGCGGATGAGCATCACCTAAATCACATCAGCAAGAGTGATGTCCTTGTTTATCATGCTCTTGACGCACTTCTGCAGCACCGACACATCGTGTGGGGACCCCCAATCTAGGCCCTTGTTGGTCCAGGATGCGAGCCACAACGGAGGTCCGGATCTGAAGGCAGGAGCAGCGGCCCACTTGGTGCCGCGGGGTTTGGTGATATAGAACCACTCCTGCTGCCACACCTTGACGGTGTCTACGAATCTTCCTTTGGGCCAGGTAACCTTGTTGAGCTTGCTCACCATGGCACTGCCGCACTCGGCATGTTGGCCTTCAACCACCTTTGGCTTCACATTGAAAACCTTGAGCCATAAGCCGAAGTGTGGGGGGACGCGGAGAAATGCTTCGCACACGATGATAAACGCCGAGATGTGGAGGAAGGAATTCGGGGCCAGATCATGGAAATCCAGTGTCATGCCCTCGATGCGGCTATATCTCCCACGTGTCGAAGCACGACTTAGAGGCATAACCGCATTGAAAGCAATGTCGCAAGTGAGTTAATCTTCACACAACCCATGTAATACATAAGGGAAAGAGATACATAGTTGGCTTACAATCGCCACTTCACACAATTACATGAATAAAGCATTACATCATCCAGATACAATCAAGGTCCGACTACGGAACCAAAATAAAAGAAGAACCCCAAATGCGATAAAGGTCCCCGATCGACCCTAACTGGCTCCACTATCGATCAACTAGAACGAAACAACACAAAGGGCAAGATCTTCATCGAGCTCCTCCTTGAGCTTGGTTGCGCCACTTGCTCGGTAACATAGGCACCGCAAACTGGTTTTGAAGTATCCGTGAGCCACGAGGACTCAAAGAATCCCATTACCATGGGTATCAATACTAGCAAAGCTTAATGGGAAAGGAAGGGGTAAAGTGGTGAGGTTGCGAGCGACTAAGCATGATATGGTGGCTAACATACGCAAATGAGAGCGAGAAGAGAAACAAGCGGAACGGTCGTGAAGCTAGCAATGATCAAGAGGTGATCCTCAACACCTACTTACGCCAAACATAACCCGAAACCGTGTTCACTTCCTGACTACCGTAAGAGACCATCACGGCTACACACGCCATTGATGCGTTTTAATTCGGATCCGTGTCAAGTTATCTACAACCGACATTAACAAATTCCCATCTGCCACATAACCGCAGGCACGGCTCTCGAAAGTTTATAACCCGCAGGGTGTCCCAACTTAGCCCATGACAAGCTCTCACGATCATCGGCGAATAGACATTCACTCGAGACACTCCGATCAAAGCTCGGTATCCCAGACATCAAGACATTTCGACAATGGTAAAACAAGACCAGCAAAGCCGCCCGATGCGCCAACAATCCCGATAGGAGTTGCACATATCTCGCTCGTGGCAACACCGGATGAGACATCCTACGAGTAAAACCAGACTCGAGTTGCCCCAAGGGGGCCCTTGATCTACTCGGTTCGAACTAGCACTTAGACAAGCACCGCCCGGGGCTAAATAAAGATGACCCTCGAGAGAGCGACTCCCAAGGGAAAAAGTAGGTGGTGGTGAGGCAAATGGTAAAACCAAGGTTGGGCCTTGCTGGACAAGTTTTATTCAAAGCGAACTGTCGGGGGTCCCATAAATCACCCGACCGCAGAAGGAACGAAAAAATCCGGGAACATAACACGGGTATGACGGAAACTAGGTGGCAAGAGGAACAAAACACTGTGCATAAGGCCGAGCCTTCCACCCTTTACCAAATATATAGATGCATTAATAATATAAGAGATATTGTGATATCCCAACCAAAATCCTGTCCACCATGGAGAAATCTTCAACTTCACCGCAACTAGCAACGCTATAAGAGGGCTGAGCAAAGCGGTAACATAGCCAAACAACGGTTTGCATAGGAAAGGTGTCAAAGGTTAGAGGTTCATGGCAATATGGGATGGCTTGATAAACAGTAATAGGTAGCGCAGCATAGCGATAGAACGAAGCAACTAGCATAGCAATGATAGTAGTGAGATCTGTAGTAGCGGTCATCTTGCTCAAATCCCGCAAGGAAGAAGAACGATTCCATGAAGAAGACGAACGGGCGTAGTCGAACGAATCCTCACAACTCCGGAACGAAACCGAAGCTAACGAGAGAAGCAAACTGGAAAGAAGCAAACAACATAGTAAACAACCATCGCATAATCATGGCATGATGCACAACCAAGTATGATGCATGTCCGGTTTAACGAGGCATGGCATGGCAAACTGCAACACACAAAACTACAAGTTAAGTGGAGCTCAATATGCAACGAGTTGCATAATGACGGAACACCACATCAATTATTTAGTTCTCTCTTGTTTAAGCTACCCAACAATATTAAATGTTGACTAACATGGCAAGGGGTGAAGCATAACAAAACTACCTACCTAGGCAAGTTTAAATGAGGCCGGAAACAACGAACAACAAGTCCGGAAAATCCCCATATGCATATTTCGAATTAGCTACTGTTCTGACCTAAAACATATTTTAATGTTGTTAAATAGTAAAACAAAGTGCACCATGTTAAACTAGGCATTTTTCCACCCCATTTACATATAAAGTTTATTAAAATTGGAGCTACGGTTATTTAGTTATGAAATAAATCATTTAACATGGCATTTAAGCAAATTTAATCAAACAACATTTTTAACATTTTTAAACATGGGTGAAAGTGGAAAACTATTAATCTACACAAAATTCTAAGCAGTTTGCATGTTTAAATCATTTTGATCCGATGCACGGTTTGTGAGATATTAAATGCATGATGCTTAGGGGTTTTTCTGCAAAACTGGTAAATCCTGGGATAATGCTAAATTCGCAGACCGTGAAAAAACATATCGGGCCAATTAGTGCTACAGACTAAACAGACATGGGCGCTGGGTGGTAGCTCACCCATGGGCTCGCCCCGCCGGTGAGGAGGGCGCCGGGCGCCGCTGGTCTGGCCGCTTAGGGGCCCACGTGCAGAGGCATCGCTGCGCGTGCTCGCACGCCGCTAGGGTCGAAGAAGGCTGCGGCCGCGCGGTTCCCGCGATGGCGGCGGGTTCGGTCATCGGCGAGGCCGGAATGGATCGCGGGTCCCGGATTCGTGGATCCCGGCGGATCCGGTGGAGGAGGCCGGCGGCGGTGACAAGCTCGCGGCGGCGGATCTCAGAGAAAGGAAAGAAAGGGAGATCGGGTGAGGGAGAGAGCTGGAAGTAGAGGGCGACGGGAGGCGACGACCGGGCGAGAGGCGTCCCGCGGGCGCGGGCGGAGCTCCGGCGGCGACGGCGAGGCCTCGTCGCCGGGCGCGGATGGCGGCCGACGGCGCTTGGGCAGCTCGAGGAGGACGCGAGCGCCGGGCGCTGGAGGCTGGGGCGGCTCGGCCCAGATGGGCTTGCCGGCCCCGATCTGGGTTCCACGGGCCCGCGGGTTTCACGGCGGCGCGGGGAGGACAGGGGCGACGTGGCCAGGCCACATGGCGGGCGCCGGTTGGCCCTGGCGGCGTCTGGCGGCGGCGCGCCCAATGGCTGATCGCCAAGTGGCGGCGGCGGGCCGGCAGCGCCAGATCCGAGGGAGGGAGGTGGCTGGCTGCGCGGAAAATGAGGGAGGAGGCGCTGATTTCGAGGAGGGAGGCGGCTGGGAGGTAGGGGAAGGCTAGGGATGCCCAAAATGGAAGGGGAGGTGTATATATAGCAAAATTGCTAGGGTTTGGGGTTAGAGGGTTTGGGACCTCCGATCGCGATCGGGCGGTTCCGGATGCGAGGAGAGGTAGAGTGGCCTAGGTGGGCTGTGAGAGAGAGACTTGGGCTGAGGGAGAGAAGGGAAGTGCAGCTCGACAACTGCTTCCGGAGACCAAAACGTCTGACGATTAAACCGACTATATTGCGGTTGTAGGTTTAACGGTTGGGCTATCAAATGGACTCTGAATGCGATGAAACTTGGCAGGCGGTCTGTCTACACTATAATAAGATGGCACGACAAGTTGCAACCCATTCCGAGAACATTTTTATGCCACTTATAAAATAATATTTCGGAGGTGCCGCGGGCGCGTGCCAGTGTGTCTGGACTCCGAACGGACAACGGAGAGAACCGGGGGAACCCGAACGGATGCAAGTTTTGAAAAACATGCAGATGAAATGCAGATGATGACATGGAGAAATGCTACACGCAAGCAATGACATGGCAACACGACGAATAACTGGCAGACACCTGGCGCATCGAATCCGGGGCGTTACATCCAGCCCGTAGTAGTACAAGAGACCTCGGACGAAGGGGTGAAGGGAGAATCCGAGTCCTCAGAGGAAGTGAGGGATAAATAGCACCCTTTCGTCGGGCTCCGGGGTGGGGATGATCTACCCTAAGGTTGAAAGCCTATGTTTGATCTCTACCTCAAGTACCTCACTTCCCGTAGATCTTGGATGTTCCTCTCCATTATGGAGAAGGCCATCCACTTGCCCTGAAAGCTAGATCCGACCATTGTTGGAGGAGGCAGGGCGGAAAGAAAGTTTGGGACTTGGGCGCTGGAGCTCGGGGCATTGAAAGGCAGAGGAAGGAGAAGGCGTGAGGTGAACAGATGGGTCTTTTGTCCTCTTATATAGGCAGCGAATATCAAGTGTCCCCTCATAAGCCTTAAATCTTGCCTATTCCCAAGGGGATGTGTGAACTGCACGGTTGGATTACCCAAAACCCCTATTGATGAGAATCCCGTGATAAGGGGACATGATCTCTACTTTGACAAGACGTGTCATTGGCCGTGCCTCGAAATATGAAATGGGGATGTATAACGGTTCGGAATAATAATAAGGCCAGAACATAACGTCTCCCCGAAAAAGTGGCCCATGGATGTGAGTTATTTTATGTATTGTTGCTTTTTACAGCTTAGGGTTGTACGTGTTAAACAAAGACGGACACAGCTCTTGTGTGTGGAAAACTACGTTGGGGTATTCGGAAAAAGAGAACCCGCCTTGCAATGCCGAAGACAGTCCACGCTCCGGATGCAACATCATTGAAAGCCTGGTTCAGGGGCTACTGAGAGGGGTCCTCGGGCGTCTGGGCTATGTGATGTGGGCTGGACAGATGGGTCATGAAGATACGAGATAGAAGAACCTTCACCGTGTCCAGATGGGACTCTGCTTTGCATGGATGGAAAGCTTGGCATTCAGATCATGTACTTTCCTTCCTCTGTAACCGACTCTGTACAACCCTAGATCCCTCCGTGTCTATATAAACCGGACGGTTTAGTCCGTAGGGCAAGAACACTATCATACAGGCTAGACATCAAGGGTTTAGCCATCACGATCTCGAGGTAGATCAACTCTTGTAACCCCAATATTCATCAAAGTAAATCAAGCAGGAAGTAGGGTATTACCTCCATTAAGAGGGCCCAAACCTGGGTAAACATCGTGTCCCCTACCTTCTTGTTACCTCCGATCCTTAGACGCACAGTTCGGGACCCCCTACCCAAGATCTGCCGATTTTGAGACCGACAGGGGGATCATCAGAATTGGCGCTCCCGGCGAGGTAGAAGGGTTGCGGCTGCACTGTCTCGGCCAAGAGGGAGCCACGAGCACGCTTGAGATGTTGGGCTGGGTCGAAGGGTGCCGGAGGAAGCAGAACGTCGAGGGGGATCGGTGGCGAGCTCTAGTGCAGAATGGCGGCCAGAGGCCCGCCCGGCCTGGTCGCAGTCTTCTACTCAATGATTTGAGGTCAGTGGAGATGGGTGGGATGGCCAGAGAAGCTTGGGAGGGATCCTATATATAGGCGTGGGAAAGAAGGGGCTCAAGATCGCTAGAGAGGCTTCTGGAGTAGCGAGCAGCAATGAACGGGGCTCAGAGTTGATGGGGGAGGTCATAGAGCTCACGCGAGCATAGTGGAGAGGTGGCGCCAGGCATAGGGCGCGGGACGGAGACGACACGGGCACACAGGCGCACTTTGCCCTCTGCTCTGCCGTGTCGCGTCTGCAACGGCTGTCTCTGGCATCCGAGAGATCCAGTGAGAGGTCAGGGGGGACGAGTCAAGATAGACGAAGGTGAATGACATGCTAGAATTGTCGGAGGCGGGCGCACGGGCTGAGGAGTGGCACTGCGGGCACTTAGAGCACGTCGAATGCATGCCTGGCACCCTGGACTCATGCGGTCACCGCATGCACTGGCGCAACACGGTGCGCCCGAGTGGTGAAACCTTGTCTGGGGTCTTGTCCGTGTAGTGTTAAGTCTCTCTGAGGTGTTGGATCAAAGCCAGGTCGAGAGGAGGTGACTAGAGAATCATGGCAACTTTCTGGACAGAAACTGTTGCTGCCAAATGAGAGCAATCTAGAAGGAGTTAGGGGTTGAATCTTTGGAGTTAAGGTTTTGTTAGGAATTTCATTAAGCCATAAAAATCTCAGCTCAAGGAGATCAGTCAAATTTCCTTCACAAAGTACCATTTCTGACCAGAATAGAAATGATTTTCTATAGCAAAAATGTTCCACATGACCATAGGATATTATGCACAGGATGATGAGGCATAGTCCAAAAATATTTGGGAATTTTCTCAGATTTTTGGGAGCAAGAAAAACAGGGGTTGCTTTCTAGCAAAAGTGAAAATCATTCATTTTCAAAGGGAAAATGAATACTTTGCCTTTGAGAAAAATATTCCCATGGCAATATTTTGAGATATATGAGAGCAAGAGATGTTTCGGGAGTGAGGGGAGTCACTTGAGTGGAAATCAAAATAATGCCGAAGTGCTAAGTCCAAATGAGTTAATTGAAAAACTCAGATTCAACCCAAATTTGCAATAAACTCCAGAGAAAGAAAAATAGCAAAAACCAGGGTGTCACAGTATTTTAGACATATCAATTGATCTATCACTTTAGACCCATGTTCTTCTCAGAATTGCATCTGCATGTGCATATCAATTGTTTAATTGGAATCCCAAGAAGTTGCCTAAATAATGAAACAAAGAAATAGATACCGAGAGATTTGCATCCAGTTGTGATGTACAAATATAGATGTTAGAGCCATCCAATACAAACCTCAAATATCCTCACAAAAGCCTATGTTTCCACATCCACTATAGACACAAGATTCTTTGAAGTTGCTGCAAGAAATCCACCAAAACATGGTTGAAATCTCAGATGGCTTGAACCTCCCTACAAAGGCATTGCAAGTAAATATAAATCAACAAACAGATGATATGTAAGTGATATCATTTAAAACCGTATGCTCCTTGTGCTGGTGACATCTCACTACTTTGAAAATAAATAAATTGTGTGGCATCCGCAACAACAAAGCAAAGCTACTACGAATCGACAGAATGTTCAGTAAGCAATGGGACGAGCTGTCGACGTCCACGACGATGCGGTTGTGGTGCACGGACTGCTGCACCATACGGGGTGCCGGAGAATGCGACTCCGCCTCGCCGACATCCTCCACCGCAAGGGTTACCACCACCTCGCGTGCTCGCTGTCTCGCACAGTGGGCACGCCGTGCCATGTTCTCGTCGGACGAGGCCTATGGTGCGCCCCGATGCTTGGCACGCCAGCGGAGGGATTGCACGTCTACCACCGTGTTCGGATGGTAGATGGACCGCACCGCCTCCGGTGATGCAGCGATGGCTTCCCTAGCGCCAGATCCATGCACCATTTGGGCAGACGCAATGGATTCCCGACGGAAGGAGTCCAAGCACTATCGTGCACGGGCCTCCTCTCGGGCGCGGTGGAGCGCAAGCCGATCGTCCATCTCCTCCTCGGGGCCGCGTGGGATGATCTCGGGGTCGACGGATCTGGAGGTGAAGGACTCGGATTCGCTGCCCGCCATGCCGGAGACGGTCAGGCGGTGTCGCAGACAAGCTTGGGTGGCAGAGGAGAGTGGAGTGAAGTGGGTAGGGTTTGGTTCGGCGAGCAGATGGGGAGGAATATATGTGGGGTCGGGTGGGCCAGCATGGGCCGGGTCCGACGTGGCGGGCGTGCTCGGGCGCGTCCGAGCACCCCCATCTCCGCCCCATATTTGGGCTGGATATGGGGGTGCCAGTCAGCCCGGACATTTGAGGCCCGTTTGAGGCGCCCGTCGGGTCAAAATTTTGCGACCGGTGAGTGACTGGGCGGCCCGCCCGGACGTATGAGGCGGGTTTGAGACGCCCGGTTGTAGATGCTCTAAGGTGGAATGGCCATTGTGCAAATATACTTGGCCAAATCTAACTTTCTTCATTGACTTAAATGGAACAACCTTTTGCGCCTAACACGCTTGATCTTTGCTCTAAGATGATCCTAGTCTATTTCTAAATTAAATGGGACAACCTTTTGCGCCTAACAGTGAGCGTATCATATTGGATGTACTCCCTCTGGTTTTTTCTACTCCGCGTATTAGATATGTGTCAAGTTAAATTTAGCAAAGTATGACCAAATTTATATTAAAAAATTTCTACATATATACTAGCAAATACATGTACTATGAAACTACATTTCATAATAAATCTAACAATATTGATTTGGCATTGTGAATGTTAATACTCCCTCCGTTTCAAAATGTAGCGCGTATAGTTTTTTTATAAAGTCAACCTTTGACCATGTTTTTAGAGAAAAATGTTTTATCTATGATATCAAATATATAAAGTATGAAAATACATCTTATGGTGAATCTATTGATATATGTTGGCATCTAGATGTTGTTAGAATTAATGGGCTAGGCCCATAGCAATTTCTAAAATCTCAAATAGTGGACCATGTGTAAAGTGGTAAGTGGTGTGCTAAAGTTTAGTCCCACCCGGGGAGTTGAAGAAGAGTTGGACCTCTTTATATAGTGGGTTCTCTCCACCACTCTAACTGGTATGTTGAGAAGAGAAAGGGAAGACCACATGCACGCGCTCGCTTGCCTCGCCTGGCCGGGCCATGGCGTGGCGAGGCGAGGCGAGGCATATGTGTGACATGTACGTGAATGGTCCACCGAAATTTGGTCTGTTGCCTTGCAGGGGCGCAACTTCCTTTTGTCATTTTATTTTTATGTCTTGGCAGACAAGTTAATGAAAACACCTAGGGTTTTGCCTCATCTTGGAACTTGCGTCGCCGTCGTAGTCTACTCCATCCCAAACGCCGGCATGCATTGGTGTGTGGGAGAGCGGGTCTCTGGAACCGTTCGTCCTTGCGATCCTGCACCGGCAGAGGAATTGGGTTTTGGGGAAGCGCTCTGCGTGACTGCTCAAATTCATCATCACGGGTCGTCTTCCGTCCAAGTCGAGTGGTGCTTCTCATTTTTGTCCTCATCATCGTCAGCAGCAGATCACGCCAACATCGTCGTCAACTTCGTCGCAGCCACAATAGCTAACAAACAGTACGTCCAACATCATTTGTTCATGTCTGTCTCTAAAGTTGTTGTTTCGTGTGCGCTGTTGTTCTGCATGTTTTACTATTCTTCTAGTTTGCTAGATTGTTGCATGCTAGTATATGTTCTAGTCATGAATTATTTACTAGATTTAATCATGAACTTGCCTAATTTTCCAACAATCCAAAAACCTAATTGTAGGCAACTTCTTGAGTTAACTGTGGCTGGATTCGCTGATGCACTAAGGTCGGATAAGTTTACCGTTGTGCACTTTAAGAGGTGGCAAGTGAAGACCACACTCTGGCTTACTGCTCTAAAAGTTTTCCACGCTAGTGTTGGTGCTCCAGAGGGAATTAATGACGATGATTAGAGAAAATTCCAGGAAGCCAATAGAGTCTTGTTGACTGTCTGTGTCGCGGCCGATGGGTGGCGCGGCACCTATGGGGCCGGGGCCCCTTCGTGTGTTCGGTACGGGGGCGGAGGCTGCGCGGAGAGCAGATCGAGGCGATGCACGTGGGGGATTTTTACCAGCTTCGGCCGCGATGGTCGCAGAAACCCTACCGCTGCATTGTGTTGTATTAGATCTTGCTCAAGAATGCGAGCAAACGGTGGAGTGGTGTGTGAAACCGCCGAATCCCAGCGCTAGAGTTGCTGGGTTCAACCTTCACGCGAGAGTGGCGAATGATCCTCGCGAGAGTAGCTGTCAGGAACCCCCACGCTGTGCATGGGCCTCCTTTATAGGGCAAGGGTCACCGACAGTGTCAACGTGAGGTAGAGGGGTAAAACGAAAAGAGGTGGTAGTTGGAATAGTGCGAACAAAGGCAGCCACAAATGCTTTCTACCTACTTTTGACAGAGGGGACAAGAGCATTAAATGCCCGTCGCCGCCGCCCCAAAAGCTCCCGCCATTGCGTTTCGCCACGGGCGCGGCCACCACCGTGGAGTGCCACCGCATTCTCATGTAGAAGACAGCCATCCGCCACGCGTCTCTCGAGAAGGCTGGAGACGACGCTGCGGGCGATGAGCTGGAGGCGGCACGAAGATAGCTCTCCCGCAAGCGCCTTTGCCGGGTCTTGATCTTGCCGGGCCCGGAGCTTGTCGGGCTCTATGACTTGCCGCCTCGGGTCTCGCTGGCGCGCGCCGAGGCGTGTCTTCGTGATATGATCTTCTAGTCCTCCCGACGCAGCTCCTCTCGCCGGGATCTGAGGAGTGATGTAGCCTTGAGCCCGAATGGTTTTCCGGCAAGCTCCTCTTGCCGGGTCTTGAGCTTCTATCTTATATACTTTGTTCTTGAATGGCTTGGTGGAGCGGAGATGGTCTCCGCAAGCATTTGATGGATCTAGCTGCTGGGAGCTGGGCTGCCTGTGCACGTTGGGGTACCGAGGTACCCTACCTTAGTACACCGACAGAGCCCCGGCCTGGGCCATACACGGTGCCGAAGCGCTGTTGGGCCAGGCCCAAGACAAGGCACGGGCGCTGAAGCCCACGGCCCGTCGAATCTGCTGCCAGATCTGTCGCCTCCCTCCCGCAACGGCACGCCGCCGATTGCGGCGTCGTGGGAGATGTGGGCGGCGATGCAGCCTTTAAGGCACCCACCCCGTGATCGCGGGCGCAGAGCGGGCCGCCACCTCTCGCCCGGCCCGCCGCCACGCTGCCCTCATGCATGGGGGTCGGGCGGCGAAGGTGGGAGACCGAGCCGTCATGGGCGGAGAGGGCGAGTCGGCCCCGCCTCCGCCTCCTCGCTTCTCGATTGGTTGAGCGGGCGGTTGAGTCCCCACCTCGCCCCTTTAAATAGGGCGGAAGGGTGCACAACGCCACACTCATCTATTTCTCCTTCGCTTCGCTTCTTCGCTCTTCTTGCCGCCATGGAAGGAGGGAATCCCGCCTTCGATGCTGGCGGCGCTGGTTGCTTCTAGGCAGCGCACCATTCCCCATCCTACTCCCTGCAGGCGGAGCCGCCACGAGAGGGAGAGGGAGGGGCGGGCGCGGTCGAGGCCGAGGGCGTGGCCGAGGCGGTCGAGGAGAGGCGGTCGAGGTGAGGAGCCTCCCGCCTCCTCCGGGCGCCTCCTCGACCACGGCGCTGTCCACACCGGAGATGACCCCGGAGTTCTTCATCAAGCTTGCTGGCGCTCGCCGTCATTTCGGGTTGCCGCCCCGTCAGGATTTAATGGGGCCGGATCCGCCGACGTGATGGAGTTACGCATGAGGGGCTGCGGATCAGCGGCACTCGGGTGAGTGTCGGTCCCCAGCCCCGCGTGATGTTCTTCGACCGAGGGTGGAAGACGCTCGCCTCGATCCATAGCTTGACGGGCGGGTTCACCTCCATTTCAAATTACCGGATGGTGACCTCTCACCGCCAAGGTCTTCGGCGACTATGGAACCCGGTGCGCTGCTGTGTGGACAGCTCCTCGGATAGCGAAGGCTCCTCCTCGAGCTTAAAGTGACGAGGAGGAGAGCGACAGCGCGACGAGGGGATGGCGGGCCCGACCAGGCGCCGGACACCGCTGTTCACAGCGCCACCGCAACCCCATCTTCGGGTTGCCGTCTCCCGAACTCCCGGGCCGCCTCCTTGGGCGGTTGGCGAGAGGCAGCAGAAGAGGAAGAGGGGAGTGGCGGCAATGCCGTTACGCCGCAGCACGAGAGCGAGTAGCCTCGAGAGCGGCCGACGCCCCACTACCCCCCGCTTCAAGCTCGCCCCGACGCCTGCCTCCGCCAAGCTC
Organism: Aegilops speltoides; assembly: GCA_021437245.1. NCBI lineage: Eukaryota > Viridiplantae > Streptophyta > Magnoliopsida > Poales > Poaceae > Aegilops > Aegilops speltoides. Next base: position 154,560,957 of record CM038144.1, read on the forward strand.
CCGGGCGGCCCCGGGTGTTCTCTTGGGGTCTTCGCGCCTGTGGCTCTCCGTGGCCTTCAGGACTTGTCGCTGGCTCCCGGCATGCGCTCCCCATGCCCGCCACCTTGCGCAGCCTCGCGGCACGGCGGCGCCACCGCCACGCCTCCTAGGTGCCTCGCCCTTCCCCGACAAGCCCTCTTGCCGGGTTCTCTCCCCGCAAGCTTATCTTGCCGGGGCTCTTGACCTACCTCCCGAACTCCCGAACAGAGAAACAGAGAGGGATCACGGCACCTTATCTTTTCAAATTGTAAGCCCTCGGCATTTAGCTGCATTTAAGAACTTGTAATCCTCTCCATCATGTTTTTCATCCTCTATGGACTTGTACTAAATTGGATGCTTTTAATGAAAAGAGGGGAATGCTTGCCGGACCGAAGTCTTTACTTGACTGTGTGCCTTGTGTGTTCTTACGCTATCGGGAGCTTGCCGGGCGTAACACGCTTAGCGCATCATGGACAGCCCGCTGGTGGTGTCACTTCCGCAAGCAACCTTGTCGGGCTGGGCTATGACGCTTCACCTTGCCGAGCAGGCTCGAAGCAGGATAGAGGTGCAGCGCACACTTGGGTTTGTTGAGCGGACTCGAAACAAACCAAGCACGCGAATCGGGTCACGACTCGTTCCTCCACGCACGGGTTTTTACAAGACACGATCGCTCAAAGACGCGTCCCGCATCTCCGTCCATGAGAGGATGCATGATGGGGATGAAAACTTATCTGAACTCGCAGCCCCAGCAACACTAGCTTGCCGGAGATTTAATCTCGATGCTCGCAGCCCTCAATGAGGCTGGCTCGCCAAGAAGAACTTTGGCATCAAGAGCCCCGGGCGACCCTCGACCGCCGGGCCCCAGCGCTGGTGCGATCTTTTGGTTCCTTCTTGTTGCTGCAATTTTAGTCGTGAAAATAGCTGAGGTAGATATGCAATTGCTCAACGCACATGTAGGTGCATGTGCATATAAATCTTGACTAGGCAATACGATGCCGGTTTTGTCCTTCAGATGTTTGTACTTCACGCCTTGGGGAGCTTGCCGGGCGAACATGCTTGCCGCGGACAGCCCGCTGGTGGTGTCGCTCCGCAAGCAACCTTGTCGGGCCAGCTTATGACGCTTAACTTGTCGAGCGTGGCTCGAAGCAAGATAAGGGTGCTGCAGCACACTTGTGTTTGTTGAGCGGACTCGAAACAAAACAAGCACGCAATCGGGCCACGACTTGGCTCCTCTTGCGCCCAAGTCTCTCATACGGACGACATTTCACGGCATGACTCGCCACGTTATACCTCCGCCCTACATCCTTTGTGTGCTTTCACCCCACGCTTCTAGGTAACTTGCCGGTGCTCAACACGCTTGCTGAGTGCGGAACGCCAAGAGCCCGCTATGGTGGTGTCGCCCGCAAGCAACCTTGCCGTGGTTCCGTCCGCGACGCACTTAACTTGCCGAGCAGGCTCAAACTAAACGAGAGCGCTGGTTGGTCGCGCTTACTCTTAACTCGCTGAGCGTGTTCGGCGAAGTAAGGGTGCGACCATCCACAAGCAGTGCTCCTCCGCGCATGTGTTTCGCGACAAAGGACTAATGCGCGAGGGGTATAACATATAAAAGTATGAAATTAAAAGAGTGCTCGCACGAAGGCTCGAGCGACTTAGCTTTTCTTTTTCTTTGCGCCGCTGGTGGAGCTCAATGGTGTGTCCATGGCGGCGGCGCTGCACTCCGGGAGGCGCGCTTGCCGGGACGTAACACCAAAGCTGTCCTCACGGGCTTATCGCGCCCGAGGAGGTACGCTTGTCGGATGGAGCACTGTGAGCCGCCCTGCCGGACTTAGAGCTCGATGGCACGCTCTTTCGACGACATCGTAGCACTCTGTGGATAGGCGCTGTCGGGCCGAGGGGAGCGGGAGCGAGCGGTGCGAGGGGCCGGATATACTCGGGTCCCTAACAATGTTAGGGGGAGTAGAATCCCGCCTCGACCTCTTTCGCTTTACTCATGCATGGACAGCAGTCCGAGCGCCCCGCGAGCCCCCCTCGCTGTTTCTTGCCCCACCGGGCGGATACCACCTTCGTGGTGTGGCGCCGCTGGCTGCTATATGCCGGAGGGGACGCGGATCTACGGAGGCCGAGGCGCGTCCTCCGCCCCGCCCTCGATCTCGTGGCACCGCGAGCGCCTCGCCGGTGTCCACCTTCCACCGGGCGCTCTCTCCGCCGCCGCTGGCTCCGTGGAGGCGGGAAGACGGAGATGGGTCCGCGACCAAGCTCTCGCCTTCGACCATGGCGAAGTTGTCGGCGAAGCCGCTGGCGAAGCCGGAGAGGTTGATGAAGAGGCCGCGCGCGAACGCCGGATCAGGTTCGCGATAACCTCGACGCTTCTACCGGGCGCGCCGAGATGTCGCGCCGATGGTGGCGCGGCACCTATGGGGCCGGGCCCTTCGTGTTCGGTACGGGGCGGAGGCTGCGCGAGAGCGATCGAGGCGATGCACGCGGGATTTTACCCAGCCGGCCGCGATGGTCGCAGAAACCCTACCGCTGCATTGTGTTGTATTAGATCTTGCTCAAGAATGCGAGCAAACGGTGGAGTGGGTGTGAAACCGCCGAATCCCAGCGCTAGAGTTGCTGGGGGTTCAACCTTCACGCGAGAGTGGCGAATGATCCTCGCGAGAGTAGCTAGTCGTGGAACCCCCACGCAGCATGGGCCTCCTTTATAGGGCAAGGGTCACCGACAGTGTCAACGTGAGGTAGAGGGGTAAAACGTAAAAGAGGTGGTAGTTGGAATAAAAGGGAACAAAGGCAGCTACAAGTGCTTTTTACCTACTTTTGACAGAGGGGACAAGAGCATTAATGCCCCGCCGCCGCCCAAAAAGCTCCCGCCATTGCGTTCCTTTCGCCACGGGCGCGGTTACCACCGTGGAGTGCCACCGCGATTCTCATGTAAAGACAGCCATCCGCCACGCGCTCGAGAAGGCCGGAGACGACGCTGGGGGCGATGAGCCGGAGTGCGGCACGAGATAGCTCTCGGCAAGCGCCTTTGCCGGGTCTTGATCTTGCCGGCCCGGAGCTTGTCGGGCTCGTGACTTGCCGCCTCGGTCTCGCCGGCAAGGCGCGCCGAGGCGGTCTTCGTGATATGATCTTCTAGTCCTCCCGACGAGCTCCTCTCGCCGGGATCCAGAGGAGTGATGTAGCCTTGAGCCCGAATTTTCCGGCAAGCTCCTCTTGCCGGGTCTTGAGCTTCTATCTTATATACTTTGTTCTTGAATGGCTTGGTGTGGAGCGGAGATGGTCTCCGCAAGCATTTGATGGATCTAGCTCATGGGAGTCTGGGCTGCCTGCACAAGTTGGGGTACTGAGGTACCCCTACCTTAGTACACCGACAGTCTGTGTGATGTGTACATGCACATAGATGACAAAAAGACTCTGTGGGATGCACTGAATGCAAAATTTTGTGCAACAGATATAGGCAGTGAACTGTACATCATGGAGAGTTTTCATGACTACAAGATGGTGAATAACCGTTCTGTGGTTGAACAAGCTCGTGAGATACAGTGCATTGTTAAGGAACTTGAACTCTGAAACTCTTGATGTTGGGTGCATGATTGGGTGCATGACTACAAAGTTGCCTCCTTCACGGTTGGGTGCATGATTGCAAAGTTGCCTCCTTCATGGAGGAATTTTGCCACAACTCTGAAACATAAGAGACAGGAGATATCAGTTGAAAATCTGATTGCATCTCTTGATGTTGAAGAAAAAGCTTGGGCTAAAGACACTACTAAGAAGGGAGGTGAGGTTCAGCCTACCGCCAATATGGTGTAGAGGTACCCACAGAACAAGAACAAAGGGAAGAACAAACCTGTTTTCAACAAGCCTACAAAGACTACTACCTTCAAGAAGAAGTTCAACAATGCTGACCTAGAGTGCTACGCCTGTGGGAAGCCCAAACACTTTTCAAAGGAAAGCCCTGAACGTGCAAACCATAGAGGGAAAAGGATCTCCAAGGTTGTCAACATGGTCCGCTAGCAATACTGATCGGTATGGTAATTTACCTATTGTGCTTACAGTATTTCAAACATCTCTATGCTGGATTGATTCGGTTGCTAACATTCATGTGTATGCTAACGTCTCCCTATGTACTTCTTATTAGGTCGCAAGGGATTCTTCCATCCTAATGGGGAATGAGTCACATGCTTCTATTCGTGGCATTGGCATGATGGATCTGAAGTTTACTTCGGGCAAGATCGTGCAACTAAGGAACGTGCAGCATGTCCCTACTATGAACAAGAATCTAGTTAGCAGCTCCCTTCTATGTCGAGACGGGTTTAATGTAGTTTTAGAGTCGAATATAGTAATCGTGTCAAGATTTGGACAATTTATAGACAAAGGCTATGAGTGTGGAGGCTTGTTCCGCTTTTCCCTTTCAGATTTTTGCATAAGTCAATAAACCAAATTTGTGCTAGCGTTAATGATGATGCAAGTATTTGGTACTCCCGTTTATGTCATTATTAATTTTGGTTTAATGTCTCGGCTATCCAGTATGAGTTTAATTCAGAATTTCACCGTTGCCAAAGGTTCTAAGTGCCATAGTTGTGTGCAATCGAAGCAACCTCGAAAGCCTCATAAGGCTGCCGAGGAGAGAAACTTGGCACCTCTAGACCTCATACATTCTGATCTTTCTGAGATGAATAGTGTGTTGACAAAAGGTGGAAAGAGATATTTCATGACTTTGATTGATGATGCAACTATATTTTGCTATGTTTATTTGTCGCAAACTAAATATGAAGCATTAGACTACTTTAAAATCTATAAAGCTGAAGTTGAAAAACAACTAGAGAGAAAGATCAAGCGTGTTAGGTCCGATCATGGTGGAAAGTTTTTTGTCATAGTATTTGATGAATTTTGTGAGGAACATGGTATTATTCATGAGATGACACCTCACTATTCACCCCAATCAAATGGAGTTCCCGAGAGGAAAAACCGCACGTTGACTGACTTGGTGAATGCCATGTTAGACACTGCTGGTTTATCTAAGGCATGGTGGAGGGAGGCTCTATTGACTTCATGCCATGTCCTGAATAGAGTTCCTAACAAGAATAAGGAGAAAACCCCTTATGAGGAGTGGGTTGGGAGAAAACCATCACTTTCTTATTTGCGCACTTGGGGATGTTTGGCAAAGTTCAATATTCCTATTCCTAAGAAACACAAACTTGGACCAAAGACAGTGGATTGTGTCTTTCTAGGGTATGCTCAACGGAGCATTGCTTATAGATTTTTAGTGGTAAAGTCTGAAGTACCTGATATGCATGTTGATACTATAATGGAATCTCGTGATGCAACATTTTTTTAGAACATATTTACTATGAAAGATATGCATAACATTGTCGGTGTCAAAACCGGTGGATCTCGGGTAGGGGGTCCCAAACTGTGCGTCTAAGGCTAATTGTAATAGGAGGCGGGGGACACAATGTTTACCCAGGTTCGGGCCCTCTCGATGGAGGTAATTGTCGGTGTCAAAACCGGCGGATCTCAGGTAGGGGGTCCCGATTTGTGCGTCTAAGGCTAATGGTAACAGGAGGCAGGGGACACGATGTTTTACTCAAGTTCGGGCCCTCTCGATGGAGGTAAAACCCTACTTCCTGCTTGATTGATCTTGATGATATGAGTATTACAAGAGTAGATCTACCACGAGATCGTAGAGGCTAAACCCTAGAAGCTAGCCTATGATGATTATGATTATGCTCCTACGGATTAAACCCTCCGGTTTATATAGACACCAGAGGGGCTAGGGTTACACAGAGTCGGTTACATAGAAGGAGATCTAATATCCGGATCGCCAAGCTTGTCTTCCATGCAAAGGAGAGTCCCATACGGACACGGGACGAAGTCTTGAGTCTTGTATCTTCACGGTCCATCAGTCCGGGCAAAGTATATAGTTCAGATGTCCGGATTCCCCCTAACCCAGGACTCCCTCAGTAGCCCCTGAACCAGGCTTCAATGGCGATGAGTCCGACACGTAGATTGTCTTCGGCATTGCAAGGCGGGTTCCATCTCCGAATATTCCAAAGTAAACCTCGAACACTTAAATCATGTTTGCCTCTACAAGGCAATTTTCACATACCACCGTAGAGAGAACGATTATTCGACAAATATAATCTGCTGACAACTTTAGATAACGTGCCATCACACCATGGTCGAGTCATTATTCAAACCGTTTTCCTAGAACCAGCCACCGCACATATTGTGAAGTGGCTTCCTCGGGCACGCCTTGTCGAAGCAGAGATCGTGTTCCCCTTATCGCGGGGCTTTCATCAATACCGACAAGAGTAGCCCAATCACACCGCCCATCGCGGCAAGTGGGGAACGAGCGGGTTCGACAAGGCAAGTGGGGAGGTGCAAAAGGTTTTATTGCCTCTATAAAGAGATAAGGCCTCTTCTTTTTTTATCCACGCCTTTCCCTTCCGCTCGTCCATTCCCCTTCGCTCGAGCCCTAGCGCCCAAGCAGTCATCTCGTCCACCAAAAAGAGGTTCTCTGAAGATGTCCGGATCCCGAGCAGGAGGCAAATGGATGGCCTCTACCGTCCGGGACAAGGATATCAAAAAGCTTCGAGAGGTCGGTTACCTATCCAAGAAAATCAGCCACCGTCTTCCGACGGCAGGACAGATCGTCCCCAATTCGGAGCCCCACGAGACGGTCGTATTTCTTCCTCATTTTGTCCGCGGGCTCGAGTTTCCCCTACCACCTTGGGCTCGGGTTCACGGCATCATGTATTATTATGGGATTGATTTTCATGATCTGTCCCCTAATTCTTTCCTTAACATCTCGACATTTATCGTCGTGTGTGAGGCCTTTCTCCGTATTTCGCCCCACTTCGGCTTATGGCTGAAGATCTTCCATGTGAAGACCAAGGTGGTGAAGGGCGAGCACGCTAAGTGCGGCGGGCCATGGTGAGCAAGATGCCCAAGGTCACATGGCCGACGGACACCTTCAATGATTCCGTCAAGGAGTGGCAGCAGCAGTGGTTCTATATCACCGAGCCGCGCGGTAAAAAGTGGGCTGCTGCTCCTAAATTCATATCTGGAGCCCCCCTACGGCTCACGTCCTGGCCCAAGAAGGGCCTGAACTGGTCCTCATCCGATGAGCTGTCGGTGCTCCAGACACGCGTTCAGAGCGTGGTAGACATGGATGTCAAACTCATCAATGTAGTCCAGATGATGTTAGTTTGCCCGGTTCTCCCGAGCCTGCACCAAGCCTGCAATTTGTGGGAATACGACCCGGCCGAGCACCAGACCCTACGGGAGCTCTACGGCTCCTCGCACAAGGACATCTGGAAGGTGCTCTTCAAGTCCGGTAAACCGTGGCCGAGCTCCGCCGAGGACCGCGGTTATCAACTGTCCCGCTCCGCAAGTCCTGTAAGTTATCGCTATGTTCTGTCTATCCATGTTTAGCTGGCATATCCCGAGGGAGACGCTTTATCATGCTTTCTGCAATTGTCCCTGGAATGGACGAAGAAGGTGGGGCGGATACACTGTCCGGCCCCGCTGCCGGAGGAACTGGCAGGACCTCTTCTGACGAAGATGCTGGTCCAAGCGCCTTACAAGGCGCCGAAGAAAGAGGCCTCCAAGAAGGCCAAGGAGACCCGGAGCAGCCTCCGTCGCCGCGGTGCTTCGGACACAAAATCTGAAGACTCCAGCGCCCATCCTTCCTCCGAAGACGAAGAGGAGGAGGAAGAAGATGAGTCCTCCACGTGAGGAGGAAAGAAAAGGACGGCTTCCTCATCACTAGAGGCCGAATCGCCAAAGAGGAGAAAAAGCACCCTCTCGGAGGCGTCCACCACGGCTGCCAACAGCAGCCCGGAGTGGGATCCCAGGGCCCAGCCCCTGGTAAAATCGTGAGTACCCGAAATCCGAACACACCTACGCGCCCAGGATTACTAGGGTGCAGTAGTTTAACTGTCGTCGTACTTTGTGCAGCCCGGTGAGGTCTCACGCCGAACAGTCCTCATCGGAGGATTCGCTGAGCTCAGATGCCCTGGAGAGCGAGACGCCTCTGGAGGCCCCTTCCTCGAAGCCTGGACGTGACACCGAGGAGTCGTCCAAGCAGGACCCGGACCAGGGAGGGCACACCTCTGGGGCCGGATACATGGGAGAAATAGTTCCCATGAACGTCGACGGCGGGGCGATCTTAGATTCAGCCGCAGCCGGACACGGTCCTAGAGACCTTTAAAGCTCCAGGATCGGGCGAGCAGCCCCCCTTGACGGAGTGAGGCGAGCCTGCTCCGCCAGCAACCTCTATCCAAGCAGAGCTGCAGGGCGGCCTATCGACATCGCAAAAGAATGCGTCCATCGTTGATGAACATCGCGCCCTCATGGGTTGATGATTGAAAAGATTCAGTCCGCTGAGAGCGAACTGAATGAATCCTACCTTAGCCTTATAAAAGGCTTTGAGGTATGTTTTTAGAAACCTTTGAAGATTGTCATAGTATGAGTAGTAGCCCCTGATGCACTGTCCGGTGAAAGAGAGAGAACCGGACAGGGGATCAAATTTTCCGCTTCGCAGGAGACTCGGTTGATGACGTTTATCTCTTTGAAACAAAGGCTCAGAAGCGATGATCGCCTCTCATATCATGGAGGTGTCCAGACTAAAGCAGAGTCTGGAACGGGCCGAAGAAGAACTTGGCCGAGTGAAGAAGCAGTTGGAGGACAAGCAAGGTATGTCGAAACCTTTTGATAAGTTGAGCACAAATGAGCAGTTGTTACTAATGAAAATATTTGTGTTGTGTGCTCTAGGAGCAAATGTCGAGATTGAGGCACTGAAGAAGGCTGTGGCCGAAGCCGACAAGAAGGCCGCCGCGGAGCAGGCTCTTCGCAAGAAGCACGAGGCCAGGGTCATTGAAGCTGAACGAGAGCTCCAGGAGGCCATGAAGAAAAGCGAGACCTTGGAGCAGAGTCTAGCAGGGAAAGAATCCGAACTCGCCGAAGCTCTCGAAGCCGCAAATGATGCTCGGGAGGAAGCCCGAGGTGCTCTGAAGGACATTCAGGAGGCACGGAGGGTTGCGGCTGGTAAGGCTTTTTTACTCAAAGCAATTTTTATATAGTAATAGGAGAAACTCTAAGCGACAAACTGAATTCTTGTTTGTCCAGAGCGCTTATGACCTGCCATGCAGCATATCCGATGCCGCCCACCCCATCGGGTCAAGAGAAGTCTGCCGAGAAGCATTTCTGGTCGCAGTATTTTGTGCCGAATTATCCGGTGCCCTTTATCGATCAGCTGAAGCAGCTCGTCGAACTACACCAGGCGGCCGAACTAGCCATGAAGGACTTAGTTGTCTGGCTATGGCCTGCTGAGCCAATTCCAAGCGCTACATCGCACTCGTGAAGCGGATTGTTGGCGCGTGCCTCGCCAAGTCATTAAGCGGCCGGTTCAGATAGAAGGTGCACGCATGGCATTTGCCCGTGCGAAGGTGCGCTGGGGGAAGCTTGATGCTGAAAAGTTGATGACTGAGGGGCCACCGGAGGGTAAGGAGCATCGCAAGCCCGAATTATATTATGAGGGTGTCTCGAAGGAGCTGCCTTTGTATGAATAGTGTACCAAAGACACTATATTTCCCTGAAGGCAGTCATGATGTCCTTTGTAATGCGGGATATTGGCACTGTTATTATTTATTGCCTGGTATATGAAAGTTTTTTCTTCCTGTGCGGCCGTTTAGTATATAGAAATCCTGAGAGTTGGCCAGTCGTCGGCTTCTGCCCCCACGTAGAAAGTATGGGGGTGTTCGGGACATACCTAAACACTCTTTATCCCGTTTTTGGGTCCTTGAAGGAGGTGTTCATCACCGCGAACCAGGCAATTAGACTATAGGGCTTTATCACGCTCACTTAGCCATAGGAATTCGAGTATGGTAGGCGCAACCCCTGGTGTTCGGAAGACCATACGAGGGGCTCTAACAACGCCTGATCGGAAGACCGATCCGTCGCACTCTGCATTTGTTATGGCATTGTGCGGAATAAATCCTTAAAGATTTACAACCTCGCGAACAGCTGACCAGCTCTCGCCAGATCATGATGATCGGCTGCTTTCATCGAGGTGCTCGTCTGGAAGAACCGGGACACAATTGCAGTAGTTCTCCCAGCGCTACCTTACCGATGGAGCGGTACCTAAGGTACCAAAACATGGGAGCCGGGCAAACCCAACTAATTACCCAAGACATGATCCCGAGCTGATGCATATAGTGCTATAAGTTCAGGGTGTCGAGCGACCAAGAAGGTGGCCGGACTTTGTTGCCATATTGTGAGTACAATGAAGCCCCTGGCATAATGGGGCATGAAGCTATGTGCGGGTGCCATTATTACGAAAAAAGCGTCAATGAGGAACGACGGCCGGCAAGTGTTTTTTAATTCTACGTGTCGTAGTGGAGTGATACATCTATGCGTATGAGTACGGTTTACGCTATGAAAAGAGGTATGCTGGCGGAACCTGTCATGGACGGGAGGATGCTGTGTGCGGACCCGAAGTGTATCCGGACTCTCTCCTTGGGGGATACTTGTGTGTTCCCGCCTTGTGCGTCCGAGCTGATTCCATGTCGACAGTCCTGTTCTGCGCAAAAGTGAGCCTGTAAAGAAAAATGCTTAGAGGCAGTTGCATGTCATAGGGTGGTTGAACCGCGGGTGCCTGATCGGAGCCTGGTCGAGCCGGGCTATCATGCCGCAAAGTAGCTCGGACTCCATGTGGGTGTCCGTGGGGTTGGCTGTCGAATCGAAGTTCGATAGAAGGGCACAACTCGCTATCTCAGCGGCGGTATGATTTCCACTCTCGGGGTGGAGTTCGGCCTTGCCCATAATGGTGACCATGTCACGTGGGTTTGGCATGATATGGTACCACGTTGAGTCGAGCCAACACGGTTCGTCCCGGTAATATATAGTAGTTACTATATAAAGGGACAATGCCGTTGACTTACTCTTCGGCATGGTGTTTGTTTGGTGATCCGAAGACGACCTCCAGGGTGGTGGGCCTGTAAGACTTGGCCTTTGCACCTGGAATGACATCCTTCAAAAGATGTTTTTAGTGGGTTTGATCCTCGAGCGATCAATACCTATCTGGTGAACTGTGTCTTGGCGCAGCAAGTTTGAGCTGTCGTTTACGCCCATAGGGGCTCCTGTGAGGTGGATCCCACCAACTATTGGGTCGATGGTAAGTGCAATTAAATTGCCATGGTTGGTATTGTCCGGGCGGTCTATGTGATCGGAGATGATCGGCCGTATTTTTGTACCGTGGGGTTACTTGTATTGTTGAGTTGGCATCCCGAGGAGTACACATTCGTTCCCTTGTTGGTTTCTGGAGGATTTTCCTTTGACCTTGCAATGTTTGGTGGTCTGGGCTCCTCCTTGTTTGAGACCTCTTTTCATTGTTTCCGGCGCATGACCGGCCATTTTTTTTGAGGATCTGGCATTCTCTATTGGTATGCTTGACCGCCATTCTAGGGGTACCATGGAGTTGACATGGTTGGTCAAGTATGCTGCCCGGGCCGGATGGACCTGAGCTGTTCTCTTTCTGTGACCGGACTGGGGGCGCGGAATCCGGCACCAACTCCCTTGTCTTGGTCGTCATCATTACTTTTGTGACGCTTATGTGTGTTGCGTCGAGGTTTATGGATGCTACCTCGCGTTTCCTACGTATTGCCCCGAACCATGATGTATTGGTGTCGGGGTGTGGGTTTAAGGATCTCCTTCTCAGGTTGAGGTAGCAAATCCTTCTCAGGTTGAGGTAGCAAATTGTACTTTGTGTACCCTTTGGTGGGGCGGTCGAGTCTATATTCCTCGGCTGCCAGGACCTTAGTCCATCGGCCTGTGAGTAGATCTTGATCAGCTTGGAGCTGCTGCTGCTCCTTTTTCAGCCTCCTCGCAGTGGCCATAAGCCGGCACTTGAAGCGCTCCTACTCTACGGGATCCTCAGGCACGCCGAATTCGTCGTCACCGAGGCTCATCTCTTCTTCGGAGGGGGCATGTAGTTGTACTCCTCCGGGTATCTGTCCGTCGCCTGTTCGTCTGGGCTGACCTGCCTGTCTTCCTGTTCGGCCTGCTCGAAGGCAGGCTGATCGGGATTGTATTCGTCTTCGGCACCATCCGGTTTGTTTTCGCCTCACAGCCTCTATTGCTGTGGCGGGGATTGGAGCGGCGCCGATGACGCCCATGCTTTGCTTTCTTCCTTGAGGGGTTATCCTTCATTGCCTCATCGCCATTGGTTTCTTTTTGAGTGTCCACTATATATATATATATATATATATATATATATATATATATATATATATATATATATATATATATATATATATATCATATGAGGAGGTGGTTGTCCAAATACTCGTGGGCAAGTGGTTCCTATTCTTCTCCTACATCGTCGCCCACACCGCCGATGTCTTCGTGGTCAAAGTCAAGCACGCCGGTCAAATGTCGGGACCCGACTCAATATCACATCGATCTAGCCTGTAACACCTCATATCACTTTGCGGTCTCACGACGGTATTCCCCACGGTGTCGCCTTACCTTTGCTCGGGACCGCTTATGCCTTTTGGCACACGATATGATAGTGTCGCTAGCATCCATATGAAAAGGAGCCCGGCTGACATGGCTAGTCAGAAACCCAAAGTGGCACAGACTTACAGGACAGCATCCATGACCCAAAGATCGAGCGTGTCGGTCATCACGAGTAAGTTCCGGCTGTAGCACTGGGCTAGCAGACTCGGTGAACCGGCTGTAGCGGCTAACAGGACTCCAGTACTAACGCGTGACATTTTCAAGGGATGTATACAGAACGAAGAAGGACACATGCCGCCAGCCTAAGTGATTAGGAGCAGTAGCAAGCTACCATGGCTCGGTGGAAACAAGAGGAGACATTTCCGAAGAGAGGCTACTAAAGATAAACAACTAGATAGTCGATCCCACACATACCAAGCATTTCAATAACATACACACAATATGCCCGATATGTGCAAATACAACATGGCATCACAACATGACTCTACGACTCAAGTATTCATTCATTAGGCTCCGAGGAGTGAGATATTACAAACAGGGGTCTCATGACCCAACATTCAGGGCATACAAATCAAACACAAGCGGAAGCTAACATGTCTGAGTACAGACAACTATAGATGAAAAAGGCTAAGAAGCCTGACTATCTACCAGATCCTGCCGAGGGCACAAGATCGTAGCTGAGGTAACAAACTAAACGTCGAAGTCCAAGCGGAACTACTAGCGAGACGGAAGTCTCTCTGCAAAACATAAAATAGGCAAACGTGAGTACAAATGTACCCAGAAGACTTACATCGAACTAACTACATATGCATCATTATCAACAAAGGGGTGGTGAAGTTTAACTGCAGCAAGCCAGCTTTGACTCGTGGCTATCCCGAACTACGATCGCAATGTAACTCTTTTGAGGTGGCGCACACGAGTCCACATATTCACCATATCAATACACCACCATGGATCCGCCCCGTCTCCCCACGAGAACGCCATCCATAGCACTCACGCTTATCTTGCGATTTTAGAGTATCCACTTTCACTTGTCTATGAACTGCATAAGGGTCCAAGTTTCCATATCCGAGGAATCCGGCTATTCAATAGATAATGATAACCCCGCAGGGTGTACTTCTTCACACACGCTCGCCACTTATCGCCATGTACATGTCATGTACTCGACAACCTTCAAGCGGAAACCGGCGAGGGAGTCGGCCACGCCTACCTAAACACTCAAGTCTCTCGCCCGTGTTTATCGCCTATTCGGGTTCCATCCGCAAGGAGATCCGCCGGGTGTCGCCACGGCCCCAAACGATGTGAGCAGGGTTCCCAAGCCCACCATCCGGTGCCACTTGGTACACCGTACATCAGGCCTAGTCTGTCCCAAGCCCACCTGCATCGGGTGCCACTTGGTAGACTACTAACACTACCTACAAACACCGAAACTAGTTGCAACTCCCGGACAGAGAACAAGGGTGATTAAGAAGCCGAGAGGGGTCGAGTTACGGAACCCAATGTGTGGTAGTAACTGGTCATGGATCACAAACACGTAACTCAGTTCTCGAGGACGGCTGCAATGAGACAACCCACCATGTACTCCTACATGGCCTCTCACCGCTACCTTTACCAAATCGTGTTCACACACTTAGCTCACACACAAGAGGACATGTTAGACGCCTCGATTCATTCCCGATGAATCGGACTGACTCAACTCTAAGCAATAGCAGGCATGACAAACAAGCATGAATGAGTAGGCACATCAGGCTCAAACAACTCCTACTCATGCTAGTGGGTTTCATCTATTTATCGTGGCAATGACAGTCATGCAGAGGATAAAGGGGTTCACTACCGCAGCAAAATGTGATATGTCGTTGTTGTCCTAATGCAGAAAAGAGAGCAGGAGCGAGAGAGTAGGATTGTATCGGAATGAACAAGGGGGTTTTGCTTGCCTCGCACTTCAAGATAATATAGTTCTTCACCGGTGTCATCGAACTCGTCGTCGGAACGCGTCTATCGAGAGGGGGCAATTACCGGCAACTGAGAAAGAAACACAATCAATGCAAATGCACAATATGATGCATGATCATGACATGGCAATATGCTGTGGTTTGAGCTAATGCAACTAGCAACAGATTAAATGAAGTTGATTTGAATACAAAATTCAAATTCAAACTCCATATGTGATTATACATATGCCATTTAAATGATTTGTGCTAAACAGCAGCTACAAGTTGTTCTAACATGCATGAAAATGGTACAGATGGATAGATTGGATTTTTCTGATCATTTTTCATATATAATTTATTTGATTTGGAGCTACGGTTGATTTTCTATGAATTTTTGAAGTTTTGGGCATTTTCTGGAAATAAATAAATCAAATAGATTTATTTAAAATCCAGAAAAGCATTATTACGACAAACTGACGCCGTAATGACGTCATCAAGTCAACAGCGCCAGCCAGGTCAAACTCGACTTTGGGACTCACCGTCGCTGACTAGGCTAATTAACAGAGACTGTTAGTGCTAATTTAATCCTAACTAAAAGTGTTAGTGGGGCCTGGGCCCACATGTCAGTGGCAGTGAGGTGGTAATTAAGTGGGGGTTTAATTCCTAACGACAGACACGTCGGCAGTCGCCGGAGTTTCACCGGCGGCGAGCAAAACGACGGCGGCGCGGCTCGGGATTGCGCTACAAGCGGTGGTTTGGCGCGCTGGGGGCACTAGGGAGGAGCTCTTGCTCGTCTGCATCCAAAGGAACGGACGGGAGGCCACGAGGTGGCCGGAGTTGAGCACGGCGCCGACCTCGGCGGCGGACGGAGCTCGGGCGAGCTCGGGTCGTCGCTAGGAGGCACGGCAGAGGTGCGGAGGCGTTGCCGCGAGCTCCGGGGACACGGCGAAGTCGGTGAAGTGCTTGGTTGCAGCTATAGGTGACGGTGGCCACGGCGGCGCAGAACGGCGGCGACCGGCTCTCGCCCGGTGGAAAACGTGGTTAGAGGACGAGTTAGACGCGGGAAGGAGGGCAACGACGGTGGAGCTCACAGAGGTCTCTCGGAGAAGCCCAGCGTGGTCGGGAAGCGCGGGAGGCGGCGAATCGACGGGCGGCGATCGTCGGGCAGAGGACGATGATGAGCTCGATGGCGACATTCCCCGCTATCCGCGCGTGTGACTTGGTGAAGAGGAAGAGGTCGTCGCGGCGGAGCTTCTGAGCGCTTCGGCGAGGCGAGGCGGTGGCTGTGGCCACGACGGTGCTCGTCGGCGGCGACGGCTGCGCTCGGGTGTGCTGCGGGGAGAGGAACAGAGGAGGGGAGAGAGTGCAGCGAGTGAGGGAGAGGCGAGAGGGGCTTCGAGGCGTCTCCAGGCGCGGGGTTGGGTCGACGGAGAGCACGACACGGCGAAGCAGGAGGTGGCGCGGTCGCAAGTCAAGACGGCGGCCACCACGCGCCATGCCTATTGGCTCGGGAGGAAGACGACGTAAAGATGGCTCAGTGGGCTGGGCCGCCACTTGGGCCGCCAGTGGCTTCTGTAAGCTCGTGGGTTTTCTCTCTCTTCTCTTTCTAATTCTTTCATTTTCTATTTTTTTTGATATGTTTTGAATTAGTAAAAATACTAACTCATTTTATAAAATCTCGATGTAAATTGTGGCACTATTTGAATTATTTCCAATAGCCCCAAGTACTTTCAGGATTATTTGGACATTTAAAAATATTATAAGATTTAAATGTCCAAATTCAAATACTTATGAATTAATTCAAAAAGTCCAGAATAGCCTCCAAAAATATGAAACCATTTTTGGCAGAGGTTTAGCCAGGACCAAAGATGGTGAACATTTATGAAGGGCATTTTGGTTTCATTGAAAAGATTTTAGTAAGCCCTAGATGAATTCATTTAGTGCTAGGGTTTCAACATCCCCGTTTCAAGTTTCTTAGTAATTTAAACATGATGACATGATGAGCAGGCAAAGTCAAGCAAGGCTGATCTGGGGCTGTGACATCAAATCATCGATAGTGGCAATGAAGTGGGTAGTGGATGGGCAACGAATTCCCTCGTCGCCTGCTTCCCACTCGAGTCGGACATAGTTCGGCCAAGAGTCTCCTGACAAAGAGAGAGACTTTCATGAGTTCAACATGTTTGTAACGCCCTGGACACACCCGCCGGTGATCGTTACTCCTGGCGGGATCTAGACTGGCCCCACAAATCAATACTAGTCTTCTCACAAGACTTTGTCCTCACCCGGCGCACCCGGGAGAAACTTCCTGGTTGGTCACCCATCCTGAAACTACTCCAAGCTGAGCATGCTTAACTTTGGAGTTCTGTCCGAATGGGCTCCCGGAAAAGAAGGAATTCCTTATTGATATGAGTAGTCTACCATCCCTAATAAGCCAGGCTATCACATACACCCCCACTCAGAGGAACCGAGGTCCTCGTCGGGCCACAGGAACGTTCCCTCTTGGCACATACGTATGTGCTTCTAGTCCGGCGCATGTGCCATGCCGTGTGCCATGACGGGTCACAAACGTCAAGCACAACATGACCGCGCACCTGTCCGCAACCATCCGTGTAACCGCAAGGGTCGGCTCTGATACCAACTTGTAACACCCACGATGCGGCTATATCTCCCACGTGTCGAAGCACAACTTAGAGGCATAACCGCATTGTGGTTTTGTCGCAAGAAGGGTCATCTTCACACAATTCCATGTAATGAACAAGACTGAGATAAAGAGTTGGCTTACAATCGCCACTTCACACAATGAACATATAATTCATACATCATTCAAAGCACTCACGTAGTCCGACTACGGACGAAGCCAAAAGAAAAGAAGATAACCCAACTGCAAGATCCCGGATCGTCCCAACTGGGCTCCACTACTGATCAACATGAAACGAAATATAGCAACGACAAAGATCTTCGTTGAGATCCCATCTGAGGTCGGTTGCATCACCTGCACTGGTATCATCGGGACCTGCAACTATTGTGATAGTATCTGGTGAGTCATGAGGGCTCAGCAATCTCAAAACCCATGAGATCAAGACTATTTAAGCTTATGGGTAGGAAGTGGTAATGAGGTGGAGTTGCAGCAAGCACTAAGCAAATATGGTGGCTAACATACACAAATAAGAGCGAGAAGAGAAGCAACGGAACGGTCGAGAAGCTAGAAGTGATCAAGAAGTGACCCTGAAACTACTTACGTTCAACCATAACACAAACCGTGTTCACTTCCCGGACTCCGCCAAAAAGAGACCGTCACGGCTACACACGCGGTTGATGCATTTTGATTAAGTCAAGTGTCAAGTTCTCTACAACCGGATATTAACAAATTCCCATCTGCCACAAAACCACGGGCACGGCTCTCGAAAGTTTATACCCTACAGGGGTGTCCCAACTTAGCCCATCACAAGCTCTCACGGTCAACGAAGGATATTCCTTCTCCCAGGAAGACCCGATCAGTCTCGGAATCCCGGTTTACAAGACATTTCGACAATGGTAAAACAAGACCAACAAAGCCGCTCGATGTGCCGACAAATCCCAATAGGAGCTGCACATATCTCGTTCTCAGGGCACACTGGATGAGACATCCTACGAGTAAAACCAGTCCTCAAGTTTCCCCGAGGTGGCCCCGCAGTCTACTCGGTTCAGACCAACACTCGAAGGAGCACTGGCCCGGAGGGTTAAATAAAGATGACCCTTGAGTCTGCAGAACCCAAGGGAAAAAGGCTAAGGTAGGCAAATGGTAAAATCAAGGTTGGGCCTTGCTGGAGGAGTTTTATTCAAAGCGAACTGTCAAGGGGGTCCCATTAATCACCCAACCGCATAAGGAACGCAAAATCAAGGAACATAACACCGGTATGACGGAAACTAGGGCGGCAAGAGTGGAACAAAACACCAGGCATAAGGCCGAGCCTTCCACCCTTTACCAAGTATATAGATGCATTAATTAAATAAGAGATATTGTGATATCCCAACATAATCCTGTCCATCATGGAGCAATCTTCAACTTCACCTGCAACTAACAACGCTATAAGAGGGGCTGAGCAAAGCGGTAACATAGCCCAACAATGGTTTGCTAGGAAGGGTGAAAAGGTTAGAGGCTGACATGGCAACTTGGGAGGCATGGTAAACAAGTGGTAGGTAGCACAGCATAGCGATACAACGAAGCAACTAGCAAGCAAAGATAGAAGTGATATCGAGAGTAATGGTCATCTTGCCTGAAATCCCTTAAGGAAGAAGAACGAGTCCATGAAGAAGACAAACGGATGTAGTCGAACGAATCCTCACAACTCTGGAATGAAACCGAAGCTAATGAGAGAAGCAAACCGGAAAGAAGCAAACAACATGGTGAATACACAAGCATAATCATGGCATGATGCACAAACAAGTATGATGCATGGCCGGCTTAATGATTCATGGCAAGGCAAGTGCAACAAACAATACTACAAATTAAGTGGAGCTCAATATGCAACTCAATATGCAATGAGTTGCATATTGACGAAACACCACATCAATTATTTAGTTCTCTCTCATTTAGGCTACCCACAATATTAAATGTAGTTAAACATGGCAAGAGGTGAAACATAAGAAAACTACCTATCTAGACAAGTTTAAGTGAGGCCGGAAACAACGAATAACAATTCCGGAACTCCCATATGTTATTTAGCAATTTAACGCAAACAACAATTTTAAACATTTTAATTGTTGTTATCATGATGCAGATGCCATATGCAAGTTTTATGCAATTTTATGAAAACATTGACATGAGCATGTTATGAAGCATTTGGTCACCATGGCGGAACGAAACGGGTGCCACGGCAACGAAACCGAAAATGATTCCACGGCAACATATCGGTTTTGATAGCTCACGGAGATATCGGTGCGAAAGGAAATGGGCGTGAGCGTGTCATGCAAGGATGGTGGGGAGATCCCAGATTCCGGGTTCCCACGGGACGGCGGCATGGCAAACGAGGAGGAACGTGCACGAAGCAAACGGGCACGGTGTAAACATATGGTTCATCTCATACAACACATGCATTCGGTCCACGGACTTTGTCTTCGGGTTATACCTTTGAAGCATGTGTTTTGGGGTGGATCGAGTTCAATGCAGTGTAGATGAAAGTAGACATTCTCGGGACGGTCGTAGTGGAAGTAGTGGTACACGGCGACGGTAGTGGATGTAGTGGTTCACGTTACGGAGAGGAACTTGACGGATTCGAATCCCTTTGGGGTTGTCGTGGTACTTGTGGTCTCGGCGACGGTAGTGGTACACGCACGTAGACGAACTTGACGAGTCATCGGTAGAGGAACTTGGAGGTCCATGGGGTCGACGGTAGAGGTACACACGTTGTTCGGGTAATTGTCGGTCCGGTCTTGGTGTAGATGTACATGGCAAACATAGTGGTACTAAGCGCAGGTCGTCGAGGGACTTGCCGAAATCCACAGAGCCGGTGTGCTTGCTCAGGCGTCGGTCTTGCTGGAGGGGTACTTGGTGAATTCGCACAGTCGCACACGGGTCATAGTGGTACTTGGCAAAATCCATGGGGGTGGTCTTGGCGTGCAACGAACAACAGTACACGAAGGCAAAGGCATGGCCGAAGGTGAGGTTGCAGTGGCCTTGGGCGTGAACTCCAGCGACGGTACGACGGGGAACGGCGGACTTGGTGGTGGAGGAGGATGTTTGTTGCAGGCCATGAGCAGCGGAGTGAGGTCATGGGGGCGCGGGACTTGGACGCCGGCTGCAGGGAAGCTCGGGGCAGGGGAAGCAACCACCATGGGGACCGGGAGGAGCTCGGCTCCCCTCGGGTGTTGCGGGCTGCTGGTGGAGGAGACGCGCGGGCGAGGTGGCCCCTGGTCGCCGTAGAGGAAGTAGAGGACGGTGCGGGTCCGGTGACGATGGAGAACGGCAGGATGCGGCAAGACTGCGCTGGCACTTGGCGAAGGCGTGGCCATGGATGACGGCGAGGGAGGGCCACCGGAGTTAGCCGGCGAGGGGGTTGCGCGAGATCAGGAGGAACGGGTCAAGGGAGGCTCGCGACGGAGGAGAAAAACGAGGGGATCGGGTCGAAGCAGCAGGAGGGAGAGATGGCGGCGCTGCGAGGAGGAAGATTGGGATCGGCGAGAGAAGGGGATCGAACTAGAGGTGGCGGCGCGAGGGAGGAGACGAGGGAGAGAGATGCGTGGGGGCTGGGATCGGTAGGGGCTAGGGTTAACAGTGGTTTAGGTGGGCTTAAGGGGAATTGGGCCGGTCTGGGCTGCGGGCTAGAGTTGGTGGGTTGCTCTATCTTACAAAAACAGAAGTGAAATAATAGAAGGAAAGAAAAGGAGAGAAAACAATATGTTAGAGAAGCAATTTGGGAGTGGAGTTAATTTTCCTGGGCTCATCGAAAAGGTCTTGATCCACAAAAATTGCAAAGATACGTGTCGAAGGGTTTGAATACAACCTCATTTGAATTACATTCAAAAGAGTTAAAATAGGAATGGGAGTTTGGAAGGTCCAAAATGTTAGGATATTTGGTGGAGCTCCGGAATATGATGAAAGAATATATGGCAAGGTTGGAGACCAAGAATTAAGATAACAAAGGCATTGGGATAATTTGCAAGTGTGTTATGGTGATTTCCAAAATAAAGAAATATTTGATATAGCTCCCTAATATTGGGATGATATTTTATAAAGAGAAGTCACCCTTCCCTCGATTTAAATAGATCAACCATCTATGCAATTTATTACTTGAGTTGAGATGCAAAGGTTAATGACATGATGGCATGATGACATGATGAAATGCAAGAGATGGCATGATGAATGCACAAACAAAACAAATCACACGACAAAACTCGGAACAGCTGGAAGTCCTCTGGAGCGTCGGTCTCGGGGCGTTACAATGTCGCCAAAGGGCGAGTGCTGGAAGATATCCGCAGCGGTGAACTCCATTACCGGAGCCCAACCAGATTCGGCGGGTCTAGAACCTACAACCGGACACGAGTCTAGGGGGTCCGATGACACAGGATTCCTTGGGGGTGGAGTCTGTGTTCGGCTCTACCACCGATGAGTGTGCAACCTTTGGGGCGGGGTACATCCACCCGTCCTCGGACGACGCGATTTGCCCCGGATTTAGGTCCGAAGCTCCTCCAGGTGCAATATCCCGAGTATTGTCCGGCAGCAGGTCTAAGGCATCGTCGTCGTGACTGCTCAGCGCTCCTGGCATAGGCCCGAATCTGTCGAAAATCAAGTCTCCGCGGATATCTGTCGTGTAGTTCAAGTTCCTGAACCTGACCTGATGGCCAGGGGCGTAGTTGTCGATCTGCTCCAGATGGCCAACTGAATTGGCCCGCAGTGCGAAGCCGCTGAACACGAAGATCTGTCCGGGGAGAAAAGTCTCACCCTGGACCGCATGGTTGTTGATGATTGAAGGAGCCATCAAGCCTTGCAACAACGACACAGAGGAACTCTTAATGAAAGCACCATTGTCGGTGTCAAAACCGGCGGATCTCGGGTAGGGGGTCCCGATGTGTGCATCTAAGGCTAATGGTAACAGGAGGCAGGGGACACAATGTTTTACCCAGGTTCAGGCCCTCTCGATGGAGGTAAAACCCTACTTCCTACTTGATTGATCTTGATGATATGAGTATTACAAGAGTAGATCTACCACGAGATCGTAGAGGCTAAACCCTAGAAGCTAGCCTATGATGATTATGATTATGCTCCAACGGATTAAACCCTCCAGTTTATATTGACACCGGA
This sequence comes from Aegilops speltoides, assembly GCA_021437245.1. Classification (NCBI taxonomy): domain Eukaryota; kingdom Viridiplantae; phylum Streptophyta; class Magnoliopsida; order Poales; family Poaceae; genus Aegilops; species Aegilops speltoides. The sequence continues at coordinate 154,583,205 of CM038144.1, forward strand.
GGGGGCTAGGGTTACACAGTGTCGGTTACAAAGAAGGAGATCTAATATCCGGATCGCCAAGCTTGTCTTCCACGCAAAGGATAGTCCCATCCGGACATGGGACGAAGTCTTGAGTCTTGTATCTTCACGGTCCATCAGTCCGGCCAAAGTATATAGTCCGGATGTCCGGATACCCCCTAATCCAGGACTCCCTCAGTAATACCCTACTTCCTGCTTGATTGATCTTATTGATATGAGTATTACAAGAGTTGATCTACCACGAGATCGTAGAGGCTAAACCCTAGAAGCTAGCCTATGATTATGATTGTTCTCGTCCTATGGACTAAACCCTCCGGTTTATGTAGACACCGGAGGGGGCTGGGGTTACACAGATTCGATTACAGAGAAAGGAATCTTCACATCCGAATCGCCAAGCTTGCCTTCCATGCAAAGGAGAGTCCCATCCGGACACGGGACGAAGTCTTCTATCTTGTATATTCATAGCCCAACAGTCCGGCATATGCATATAGTCCGGCTGTCCGAGGACCCCTTAATCCAGGACTCCATCAGTAGCCCCTGAACCAGGCTTCAATGATGATGAGTACATCGCACAGATTGTCTTCGGCATTGCAAGGCGGGTTCCTTCTCCGAATACACCAAAGTAGATCTTGAACATAAGAATCATGTCCGGCTCTGCAAAATAAATTCCACGTACCACTTCAAAGAGCATAATATCCCACGAGTCCAATCTGCTGACAACCCATAGTGTGACATCACGCCATGGCCCGGTCTTTATTTGAACAGCTTTTATCACACCCCTCCGTATTTCGAGGCGCGGTTTCATTGGCACAACTTGTCAAAGCAGAGATTGTGTCCCCTTATATCGGGATTCTTATCAATGCGGGTATGGGTAACCCAACCGTGCCATCCGCACGGTGCTTGGGAAATAAGCGAGCTTTAGGGAAAGTGGGGAGGCGCATGATTTTTACTGCCTTTATAAAGGGATAAGTATTCCTTTCTTTCACCCACGCCTTCTTCTTCCTCTGCTCATTCATTCTCGAGCTCCAGTGCCCAAGCACCCATCTCTTCCGCCCAAAAAGCACTCCAACCATGTCTGGATCCGGAGCACAAGGCAAGTGGATGGCCTCCTCCGTCAAGGAGAAGGATATCGAGAAACTCCAGGAGGCCGAATACCTGGCCAAGAAGATCGCACACCGTCTCCCGGTGGCAGGACAGATCATCCCTACTCCGGAACCCCACGAGAGGGTTGTATTCCTCCCTCACTTCGTCTGTGGGCTGGGGTTTCCCCTCCACCCATTTGTTCGCGGCCTTATGTACTACTACGGGATAGATTTCCATGACCTATCCCCAATTCCTTCCTCAACATTTCGACATTCATCGTCGTGTGCGAGGCCTTCCTCCGCATCCCGCCACACTTTGGACTGTGGCTAAAGACTTTCAACATGAAGCCCAAGGTGGTAGGCGGCAAACACGCCGAGTGTGGAGGAGCCATTGTGAGCAACATGCCCAACGTCAAATGGCCATCAGGCAAATTCTACGAGCCCGTCAAAGGTTGGCAACAACAGTGGTTGTATGTTACCGAGCCACGCGGCACCAAATGAGCCGCCGCCCCCGAGTTCCGATCCGGAGCCCCACTGTAGCTCATGTCCTGGCCCGAAAAGGGCCTAGACTGGCCTTCGTCAGACGGGCTGACGATGCTCCAAGCGCGTATCAAGAGCATGGAGGACAAGAATATCAAACTTGTTGATGTGGTCCAGATGATGCTAGTTCGCCGGATCCTTCCCTGTCAACGCTGGACTTGCAATCTATGGGAGTTCGATCCGGCCAGGCACCAAACCTTGCTGGAGTTCTTCGGCATGACGCACAAAGACATCTGGAAGGTGCTATTCAAGCCCGGCAAGTCGTGGCCAGACACCGCCGAGGATCGCGGGCACAAATTGTCCCGCCCCGCAAGTTCGGTAAGTCCTTATATGTTTTCAAGGTGTACCCTTTATTTGTATACCTTGCGAAAAACACCTAATATCTCCCTAATGATTATCCCAGGGCAGGACGAAGAAGGCAGAGCGGATCTACTGTCCGGTTCCCTGCCTGAAGAACAAGCCGGCCCACTTCTGATGAAGATGCTGATCCCGGCGCCATATAAGGTGCCGAAGAAGAAGGCCAAGAAGGAGGCCAAGGAGACCAGGGGCGAGTTTCGTCGCAAGGGTACTTCGGACGTGATATCCGAAGACACCGTGGCCCACTTCTCCACCGAAAAATACGAGGAAGAGGAGGAGGGGGAAGAGGAAAGCCAGTCCCCCCTACGAGAGGGAGAAAGAAGAGGACGGCCTATGTTTGGAGGCCGAAATGTCTAAGAAGGGGAAAACCTCCCTTCCAGACGAATCCATCGCAGCCACCGACAGCTGCCCGGAGTGGGAACCCAGGGTCAAGCCCCTGGCCAAATCGTAAGTACAAAGAAACCCAAACACATCCATATATCCAGTCTCACTTTTGCATAGCATTAATGTATTGAGTCGCATATTCTGCAGTCCGGCCAGGTCCGACATCGAGCAATCTTTGTCAGAAGATTCGTTAGACCCGGATGCGATGGACAGCGAGACCCCCCCTGACGGCCTCCTCCCCCAAAGGCGTGGACAACACTGAGGTGTCGTCCCAAAGGGGCCCAGGCTAGGGCGAAGCTCAAGAGACCGTCAAGGCGATGCCGGAGGGTCAAACCTCGGCAACCGGACACATGGGGGAGCAGAACCCCAGGGATGCTGAAGGTGGGGGCCGTCTTGAATTCGGCCCCCAGCCAGAGACAACTCCGGAGACCAATACGGCTCGGAATCAGGACGGCTACCTTCAACAGAAGGTGGCGCGCTGATACTTCTCCAACGTATCTATAATTTTTGATTGTTCCATGCTATTATATTACCCGTTTTAGATGTTTATGGGCTTTAATTTACACATTTATATCATTTTTGGGACTAACCTACTAACTGGGGGCCCAGCCCGTATTGCTGTTTCTTTTGCCTATTTTAGTGTTTCGAAGAAAAGGAATATCAAATGGAGTCCAAACGGAATCAAACCTTCTGGAGCGATCTTTTTCGAACAAACGTGATCCAGAGGAATTGGAGTGGAAGTCAAGAAATAACCGAGGCAGCCACGAGGGTCCTCGGCACCCCCCTATGGCTGGGCGTGCCCCCCAACCTCGTGGGCCCCTCGGGAGTCCACCGACCTACTTCTTACTCCTATATATACCCATGTACCCCGAAAACATCAGAAGCGCCCACGAAAAACTATTTCCACCGCCGTAACCTTCTGTATCCGCGAGATCCCATCTTGGAGCCTTCGCCGGCGCTCCGCCGGAGGGGGAATTGATCATGGAGGGCCTCTACATAATCTCCAAGGCCTCTCCGATGAGTTGTGAGTAGTTTACCACAGACCTTCGGGTCCATAGTTATTAGCTAGATGGATTTTTCTCTCTCTTTCAATCTCAATACCATGTTCTCCTTGATCTTCTTGAAGATCTATTTGATGTAACTCTTTTTGCGGTGTGTTTATCGAGATCCAATGAATTGTGGGTTTATGATCAAGTTTATCTATGAGAAATATTTGAATCTCCTCTGAATTCTTTTATGTGTGATTAAGTTATCTTTGCAAGTCTCTTCGAATTATCAGTTTGGTTTGGCCTACTAGATTGATCTTTCTTGCAATGGGAGAAGTTCTTAGCTTTGGGTTCAATCTTGCGATGTCCTTTCCCAAAGGATGTTAGGGCAGCAAGGCACGATTGTATTGTTGCCATCGAGGATAAAAAGATGGGGTTTATATCATATTGCATGAGTTTATCCCTCTACATCATGTCATCTTTCTTAATGTGTTACTCTGTTCTTTATGAACTTAATACTCTAGATGCATGTTGGATAGCGGTCGATGTGTGGAGTAATAGTAGTAGATGCAGGCAGGAGTCGGTCTACTTGTCGCGGACGTGATGCCTAGATAATCTCATAATTATTCGCTTTTCTATCAATTTCTCGACAGTAATTTGTTCACCCACCGTAATACTTATGCTATCTTGAGAGAAGCCACTAGTGAAACCTATGGCCCCCGGGTCTATCTCTTATCATATAAGCTTTCAATCTACTTTTATTTGCATCTTTACTTTTCCAATCTATATTATAAAATACCAAAAATATATTTATCTTATCATATTATCTCTACCAGATCTCACTTTCGCAAGTGGCCTTGAAGGGATTGGCAACCCCTTTATTGCGTTGGTTGCGAGTTCTTGTTTGTTTGTGCAGGTGCGTGGGACTTTTGAGGGGCCTCCTACTGGATTGATACCCTGGTTCTTAAAAACTGAGGGAAATACTTACGCTACTATTGCTGCATCACCCTTTCCTCTTCAAGGAAAACCAAAGCAAGCTCAAGACATAGCAAGAAGGATTTCTGGCGCCGTTGCCGAGGAGGTCTTCGCTCAAGTCAAGACATACCAAGTACCCATCACAAACTCATCTCCCTCGCACTTACATTATTTGCTATTTGCCTCTCGTTTTCCTCTCCCCCACTTCACTCGTGCCGTTTTATTCGACCTTTTTCCGTTCGTTTTTCGTTTACCTTAATGTCTTACTTGGCTCGTTTGCTCGTTTGGTTGGAATAATTGTGTATTTATTACTAAACAAAGAAGCTAAGATCTATGGATCATCATCCGTTTGCTAATCTTTTTTGATCCAATTATGATGAACCAATTGCTAGTGAGTTTTGTGCACTAGATTATCTTTATAAAGTTTTGCTTGAAATTCGTGACTCTGAAAATTGTGATGAAGAATAGTTTTGGTATGTCTACTACTTGTTGCAATCATCATGATTGGGGCGATTCTTCTTTTGATCTTGAAAATTTATTTAACCACCATGATTAATATGAGATTGATAATAGTGTTTGCAATAATATTGAAAGTGGGTTTGGAAGAGTGTCAACTTTGGATCCCACATATTTGGAGTATGTTCAATCTTATGATATTTTTGGTAAAAGTGGGTTTGGAGAGGTCATGACTTTAGTTAATGTTAATTCCACTATGTTGGAAGACTGTCAACTTTGCATGCATGTTGATTGTGTTGAGAATATGTTATGTGATAGCTATTTTGTTGAATTTTCTTATGATCCTACATGTAATTATTATGAGAGAGGGAAATATGGTTGTATAAATTTTCATGATAATAAATTACCACTCGTTATGTTGAGATTGCTATTGTTTCTTTCTGCTTCCTTGCAGATGCTAGTTTTTGCTTGCTATGATAATTTGTTTACCTATAAGATGCCTATGCATAGGAAGTATGTTAGACTTAAGTGTGTTTGTCACATGTTTAATGATGCTCTTTATGCTTCAATTCTTGTCTTTCATGTGAGCATCATTGAAATTATCAATGCCTAGCTAAAAGGCTTTAAAGGAAAGCGCTTGTTGGGAGAAAACCCAATATTTTTCCTTTCTGATATTCAATAAATTTATCATCCACCTTCTATTTAGATGTGTTTTTATGTTTTAATTAGTGTTTGTGCCAAGTAGAACCTATAGGATAACCTATGGTGACAGTTAATTTGATTCTGCTGAAAAACAGAAACTTTGCACGCACGAAAATAATTTTGGTAATTCACAGAAACGTGATTTTGCGTTGATTCTTTTTGCCATAGATCAATAGACAAATTTCAAAGAATTTCCTATTTTGGTGAGATTTTTAGAGTTCCAGAAGTATTCGAGAGTTACAGATTGCTACAGACTATTCTGTTTTTGACAGATTCTGCTTTTCGTGTGTTGTTTGCTTATTTAGATGCATCTATGGCTAGTATGTAGGGGTATGAACCATAGAGAAGTTGAAATACAGTAGGTTTAACACCAATATAAATAAAGGATGAGTTCATTACAGTACCTTATGTGGTGGGTTTTTTCTTGCACTGACGGAGCTTATGATATTTCCTGTTGAGTTTTGTGTTGTGATGTTTTCAAGTTTTGGGTAAAGATTTGATGGATTATGGAATAAGGAGTGGGAAGAGCCTAAGCTTGGGGATGCCCATGGCACCCCAAAATATCCAAGAATAGCCAAAAGCCTAAGCTTCGGATTCCCCGGAAGGCATCCCCTCTTTCGTCTTCGTTCATCGGTAACTTTACTTGGAGCTATATTTTTATTCGCCACATGATATGTGTTTTGCTTGGAGCATATTGTATGATATTAGTCTTTGCTTTTTAGTTTACCACAATCATCCTTGCTGTACACACCTTTTGGTAGAAACCCACTTGATTGGAATTTATTAGAATACTCTATGTGCTTCACTTATATCTTTTGAGCTAGATAATTGTTGCTCTAGTGCTTCACTTATATCTTTTAGAGCACGGCGGTGGCTTAATTTTGTAGAAATTGTTAATCTCTCATGCTTCACTTATATTATTTTGAGAGTCTCTTAGAACAGCATGGTATTTGCTATGGTTATAAAATTGGTCCTAGAATGATGGGCATCCAAGTAGGGTATAATAAAAACTATCATAGAAAGTGAATTGGATGCTATGATCAATTTGATGCTTGATAATTGTTTTGAGATATTAGGATGGTGATATTAGAGTCATGCTAGTTGGGTGATTATGAATTTAAAGAATACTTGTGTTGAGTTTTGTCATTCCCGTAGCATGCACGTATGGTGAACCGCTTTGTGATGAAGTTGGAGCACAATTTTATTTATTGATTGTCTTCCTTATGAGTGGCAGTCGGGGATGAGCGATGGTCTTTTCCTACCAACCTATCCCCCTAGGAGCATGCGCATAGTACTTTGTTCTTGATGGCTTGTAGATTTTTGCAATAGTATATGAGTTCTTTATGACTAATGTTGAGTCCGTGGATTATACACACTCTCACCCTTCCACCATTGCTAGCCTCTCTTGTGCTGAGCAACTTTCGCCGGTACCATACACCCACCATTACCTTCCTCAAAACAGACACCATACCTACCTATTTTGGCATTTCCATATCCATTCCGAGATATATTGCCATGCAACTTTCCACTGTTCCGTTTATTTTGACACGCTCCATCATTGTCATACTGCTTTTGCATGATCATGTAGTTGACATCGTATTTGTGGTGAGGCCACCTTGATAATTCTTTCATACATGTCGCTCTTGATTCATTCACATAGAGTCATCTCTTGTTTAAGTATTGAGTTGTAATCTTGAGTTGTAAGTAAATAAAAGTGTGATGATCTTCATTATTAGAGCATTGTCCCAGTGAGGAAAGGATGATGGAGACTATGATTCCCTCACAAGTCGGGATGAGACTTCGGACTTTAAAAAAAAAGAGGCCAAAGAGCCCACCAAAGAAAAAAAAGAAAGAAAAGAAAAAAATGTAGAGAAAAAAGGGCCAAAAGAAAAATAGAGAAAAAGGCAAAAAAAAGAAAAAAAAAAGAAGAAAAAAAGAAGAAAAAGAAAAAGAAGAAAAAAATGAAATGAGAGAAAAAGGGAGAAGAGACAATGCTACTATCCTTTTTACCACACTTGTGCTTCAAAGTAGCACCATGATCTTCATGATAGAGAGTCTCCTATATTGTCACTTTCATATACTAGTGGGAATTTTTCATTATAGAACATGGCTTGTATATTCCAATGATGTGCTTCCTCCAAATGCCCTAGGTCTTCGTGAGCAAGCGAGTTGGATGCACACCCACTTAGTTTCTTTTGTTGAGCTTTCATACATTTATAACTCTAGTGCATCCGTTGCATGGCAATCCCTACTCACTCACATTGATATCTATTAATGGGCATCTCCATAGCCCGTTGATACGCCTAGTTGATGTGAGACTATCTTCTCCTTTTTTTGGTCTTCTCCACAACCACCATTCTATTCCACATATAGTGCTATGTCCATGGCTCATGCTCATTTATTGCGTGAAAGTTGAAAAAGTTTGAGATTACTGAGTATGAAACAATTGCTTGGCTTATCATCGGGGTTTTGAATGATTAAATACTTTGTGTGATGAAGATAGAGCAACAACCAGACTATATGATTTTGTAGGGATAACTTTCTTTAGCCATTTTATTTCGAGAAGACGTGATTGCTTTGATTAGTATGCTTGAAGTATTACTATTTCTTATGTCAATATGAACTTTTATTTTGAATCATTTGGATCTGAACATTCATTCCACAACAAAGAAAATTACATTGAGAATTATGCTAGGTAGCATTCCACATCAAAAATTCTGTTTTTATCATTTACATACTCGAGGACGAGCAGGAATTAAGCTTGGGCATGCTTGATATGTCTCCAACGTATCTATAATTTTTTATTGTTCCATGCTATTATATTACCCGTTTTGGATGTTTATGGGCTTTACTTTACACATTTATATCATTTTTGTGACTAACCTACTAACCGGAGGCCCAGCCCGTATTGTTGTTTTTTTTGCCTATTTGGTGTTTCAAGAAAAGGAATATCAAACGAGTCCAAACGGAATGAAACCTTTGGGGCGATCTTTTTGGAACAAACGTGATCCAGAGGACTTGGAGTGGAAGTCAAGAAACAACCGAGGCAGCCACGAGGGTGCCAGGTGCGCCCCCTAGGGCTGTGCGCACCCCCACCCTCATGGGCCCCTCGGGAGTCCACTGTCGTGGTTCTATGTCTGACAGTAGTGTAGGAGGGTAGGAATGGAGAGGCAAGATCCTAGCCATGGAGTAGTTGTATACGCAAGAGGTTTACGAGTTCAGGCCCTTCTCGGAGGAAGTAAAAACCCTACGTCTCGGAGCCCGGAGGCGGTCGACTGGATTATATGTGTATGAGTTATAGGGGTGCAAACCCTTTACACTGAGGAGGGGGTGGCTTATATATTGTTCGCCAGACCCCTTCGACCCTCAGTTATGCAGGGTTTAGGGTACATTAAGATCGGGTGTTACTGGTAACGCCACAAATAAAGTGCTATGATGACCATAAAAGCTATTTAATGACAGACCGTTTGCGTGCAGAGTGACTTTAGGTCTCCTGGCAGTCGAGTGGTTGGCTTCATGGTCGATTGTCTTCGAGCCCGTCGAGTGGAACACTTCCGGGTCGATTGAAAGGTGGTTTCTTCTAGAGATGTCCTTGGGGAGGGTATCTTGGACATGTCCATGACCCTACCCTAGGTACATAGCTTCATCATTAGCCTCCGAATGGATCGAGGTTTGAGTGGGGAAGGAGTTGAACACTCTTCCGACCCATTTTCGTGCTATGAGTAGGTCTTGTTCTGGATCAATGAACTTAGGTGACGGCACCAACTTCTTTTTCAGTCGCCTTGATCCATTCTTTGTATCCGTCGAGTGAATTTCTGTACTTGGAGAACTCCAAACGACAGAGCGGAGGAAATCTTTCGTCTGACGAGTTGTTCTACAGCTCGCGGATTTAGCGGGATTCGAATTTCGGGAAGCGTGCGGGCGGAGGAGGCCGCAGTAATCGGATGGTATAAGGCAGGGACAACTCGATCTCCGCGCCACCTTTTTCGCCACGTATCGCACGCGCGACTGTGGCGGGATTTGGCAGTATCGCCCGGGCCTACAAGTCAGTCACTCGGAAGTAACCTCATATAAGGCGCCAGACGGGGGTTTTTGAACAGTGCGTTCTCATTTCCCCCTCTCTTCCTTAGACTTATCTGCCGCGTTCGCTCCCGTCTCAATGCCGCTGCCCTGTGCGTGTCTCACCGGCGACGATGGTGAAAGAGAAGACAGCGGCACTGGAATGGGCGAAGAAAGCGACGGCGAAGGCGAAGGGAAGGGCGACCAGTCGGGGCGGATCTTCATCGAGGGCCGGCCTGCCGCAGGGCTAGATCCAGGGCGACTGGATCCTCTCGACGATTTGTCAAGAAGACCATGACGACCTGGCCAATGGAGGACTGATCCCCCATGGATCGGCGCGGCTCCCGGGGAAGGAGTCTGAGCCGCAGCCTCAGGAGGGTGAGTGCGTTCTCTTGGCCACCCATGTCGACCGTGGGTTTTCTTTGCCACCTCACCCTTTCTTTCGGGGATTTCTGAATTTCTTTGGGGAGCAACTCCACCACTTCACACCCAACACCATCGTGTACCTCACTGCTTTCGTGTCTTTGTGCGAGAATTTCTTGGGTTGTCGGCCTCATTGGGGTCTTTTCAAGCATATTTTCACCTGTCGCTCCCAGACGGTGAAAAAGGCCAATCCGACTGACGAGAGAACACAAGCGATTCAGATGTGTGGGGGTCTTGGGGTTCAAATGAGGGGGAAAAGTTCTTTTTTGGCCATGATCCTACCCGACTCGGTCCGCGGATGGCAGTCGACCTGGTTTTACTGCAAAGACCAGCAGACGCCAGGGCAGTCGACCGGACTCCCTCCTTTTTCCATGGACCAAGTGAGGAATCCTTCCTCTTTGAAGGTGATCCCGGAAGAGAAGGTGCAGGTTAAGGTGCTGGTCGAACGTGTTGTCCAGCTTATCCGTGACGGGGTGACCGGCATGAACCTCTTGGAGGTCTTCCTCCGATGACGCATCCAGCCGCTTCAAGCTCGAGACCATCCGATGTGGATGTATTCTGGCACTGAGGACACCACTCGGATCCACCCGGAGGAGGTCGAGTATGCCACGCTGGAGAGGTGGCTGACGAGCATCATAGGGAACAAAGACAACCCCCGAGGAGCCAGGAGGGTTCCTCCACTCGACCAATCATACGAAGTAGACCAGGTCCAGTTCTGCATCTCTGACTGTGATCCTACTTTCTTCATTCTGTTTGCTTAAAATCAATCGACTGACTTTTGTCTTGTTTGTCGTCTTCCAGGCTATTACTGAGATGTACTCGATGCCCAACGGGGCGCAAGAACAGGCCGAGGAGGAGGAGGCGAGCGGAGGTGAAAGTGAGGAGGAGTGGCAATCTGATGGTGAGGGGGAAGAGGATGACGACGGCTCCAGTGAAGAGGAGGAGGAGGAAGTCGATCCTCCTCGCACAGAAAGGCGATCCAAGCTCATCCACGACCCCGCGGGCGAGCATGGCAAAGCGACTGTGCCTGTTGGGCAGTCGTCGAAACGCCCTCGGATGGCCTCTCCAGCGCCGACTGAAAAAGCGCTAAAGCATCCTCGAGCGGCGTCATCAAAGCTGCCGAAGGCCTTGCCCAAGATGAGAATGGCCGTTCCCACCATTTCCGGGTAACAACAGAACTCATGTTTTCTCCTTTAGCATGGACAGACTCTTGGTCGACTCGTTGGCTAACCGACTGGCTTCTAAAATCTGCAGTGCTGCTACCTCCGAGACCTCCGCCAGGAACGAAGATCAGGAAATGGAAGACGCTGCCACCTCCAACCTTGGTATGATCTCTGTAGTTTCGCTTTTGGTCGATTGGATTTTCGTTTTTAACTTTGGATCTTTCTTGTAGCTCCTCCTCATGTCATTGATCTCCCTGATGATGATGACGAGGCGCCCCTGAGGCCGAGGAGGAATAGAAAGGCGCCGGCTGGCAAGACTACTCAGATTGCACCGGTGCCTGAGACACTGGTTCAGGAGGGTGGTGACATCACTCGGACTTCCGTGTCCTTCGCTGTGCCGCTGACGAGTATTTGGCCTTCATCGTCGACTGTTGACCCGCCCTCCCTTTTCGCCACACACCACGTCCTAGAGAACCAAGTGGGTGCTGCTAAGGAGGCTATACGCCAGGCGGGGATCATGATGGAGCAGGTGAAGGCGATCCAGGACGACAGCCATGCGGCCTATGATGCTAGCTCAGCTCTTCAGAGCAACGTCCAGGTTAGTTTGTCACTGCTTGTTCTGTTAGGATATGCTATCTGAAGGCTCTCTTTCCGAAGATCTTTGTATCTGTACACCCACTGTGTGTGTCGATTGAATTTTTGGATTGGTGGGGGCATCGCCGAGTGCACCCACCGGGTGTAGTCCCCGAGACTATGGTGGATCTTTGGCAATGATTGTAGTCTTTGTACTTTGAGTTTCTTAACTCTAACTTCTTCACTCGGTCTGGTCGGACCATGTCGAATGGAATCTTGGAACCAGTGGGGGCACGCTAAGTGCACCCACTGGGTGTGGTCCCCGAGACCATGGTCGACTGCTGGCAGTCGACTAAGGTCTGAAGAACTTGTTTTTTTAGATCATGATGATACCGTGGCTGACTGCTGGCAGTTAGCTATGGTTTAGGATCATAACCTTTTTGTCTCTTCCGGTCGACTGATCGGACCAAGTCGGTAGAACCAGTGGGGGCACGCTGAGTGCACCCACTAGGTGTAGTCCCTGAGACTACTATTGAATATTTTGATTCGGCTGTAGTCTTAGAAATGCTACGATTTTCCTCTTAGTCACTCGGAAGCAACCTATCTTTGATGTACGTCGATTGACCCTTCACAGAAATCCTGTGAGCTTGTGGCTCACTATACTGAATTGGAAAACAAATAGACCCAGCTCGACCTTGACTTGAAGCTTGTTCAGGAGAACTTTCAGAAGGCGAAAGATGAAGCAAAAGGTATGGCTGGTGAGAGCTTGACGACTGTCTTTATCTTTCTACCCATCCCTAATTCTGATCTCTTTATCATTTTGTAGATAAAATGAAGGAGGCTCTGAAGAAGAAGGACCATGACCTCGCCGAGGCGCAGAAGCGGCTTTGGACAAAATGAAGCTTGCGGAAGAAAAAATGGCTTCAGTCGGTAAACTTGAAGAGGAGAATGCCAACCTGAAAGCTGCTCTCGATGCGGCCAACAAGGAGGTCAGCCATCTGAAGAATGATAAGATAGCTCTGAGTGACATGGCTTGTGAACTGGCGAGGAAGAAGAACGATCTGGAGGCTTATCTGGGAGGGCTCGCCAAGAAGTTATTCATCATGCTTGAGGGTAATCTCTTCTATCCGACTGACTTGTTATCATTGAATCATCATAGAACTGTTGGTTTATCTTCGAATTGTGTTTACAGAATTCTGCCAAAACTTCGAGGAGGAGACCAGTCAAGTGGAGACAAGATTGGACCCCATTAACTCTCCTGTGAAGGATGAAGCCGCCATGAATGTGCTCCGATTGGAATCTCGTGTTGCTGGTGTGGTTGACTACCTTGCTCGACTGAAGGTTGCGGCGTCGTGAATCGACACGACACTCTGGCCAGGAGCAACGCTTCAAAATGACCTCGAGTCTCTAATGACTCGACTGAATGAGGTTCCAGGTCGAGTCCAAGAATGGAAGAAGTCTTCTGCCAGGTACGGCGCTGATGTTGCTCTGTCCCTGGTCCATGTTCACTGCAAGGATGCGCGAGAGGAAAAGCTGGCGTCCATCAAAGTTGTCAATACCAAGAAGCACGACTTCCAATCTTTCATGGAGACCTTCATTGCTGCTGCCACTCAGATCGCTGACAGAATTGATCTGGACTAGTTTGTCGCGCCCTCCAGTCCTCCACCCGAGGAATAATAAAAACTTCTATGCTTCGCCTTAAATTTGCCTCGGAATGCCGAGTGATTTTGTAACCGATAAACTATTACATGCTTGACGCCTGAGCACTTCTGAACCCGTAGGATGTTATCTGAACTTGGCTTATCGTTGAATATGCTTGCATTTGCCTTCGAGCGAACTTTGTTCTTCACCTGGAATATACTTTAGTGCTCAGGCGTCCTTGCAGAGCGCATGTTGTATTTGTGGCGTAGCTTCGAAGGAGAAGGTAGCAGTCGACCTGCACCTCGTCGTCCTTGCAGAGCGCAGGTTGTATTCGTGGCGTAGCTCCGAAGGAGAAGGTAGCAGTCGACCTGCACCTCGTCGTCCTTGTAGAGCGCATGTTGTATTTGTAGCGTAGCTCCAAAGGAGATGGTAGCATTCGACCTGCACCTCGTCGTCCTTGCGGATTGGAATGGATTAAATACTTAGGCGAGTACTAGACTGCAGCTAAGCCTCCGAGTGGGAGGTTTGCTCTCCACTTGGTAGGATTTTTAAATACTTAGGCGAGTACTGGATTGCAGCTAAGCCCACGAGTGGGAGGATTGCTCTCCACTCGGTAGGATTTTTTAAATACTTAGGCGAGTACTGGACTGCAGCTAAGCCCCCGAGTGGGAGGATTGCTCTCCACTCCGTAGGATTTTCAAATACTTAGGCGAGTACTGGACTGCAACTAAGCCTCCGAGTGGGAGGTTTTCTCTCCACTCGGTAGGATTTTTAAATACTTAGGCGAGTACTGGATTGCAGCTAAGCCCACGAGTGGGGGATTGCTCTCCACTCGGTAGGATTTTTTAAATACTTAGGCGAGTACTGGACTGCAGCTAAGCCCCCGAGTGGGAGGATTGCTCTCCACTTGGTAGGATTTTTAAATACTTAGGCGAGTACTGGACTTCATCTAAGCCCCCGAGTGGGAGGATTGCTCTCCACCCGGTAGGATTTTTAAATACTTAGGCGAGCACTGGACTGCAGCTAAGCCCCCAAGTGGGAGGATTGCTCTCCACTCGGTAGGATTTTTTAAATACTTATGCGAGTACTGGACTGCAGCTAAGCCCCCGAGTGGGAGGTTTTCTCTCCACTCGGTAGGATTTTTAAATACTTAGGCGAGTACTGGACTGCAGCTAAGCCCCCGAGTGGGAGGTTTGCTCTCCACTCGGTAGGATTTTTAAATACTTAGGCGAGTCTTGGATCAGCTAAGCCCCGAGTGGGAGGTTTTCTCCACTCGGTAGGATTTTTAAATACTTAGGCTAAACAGATTCAGCAGCTAAGCCCCGAGTGAGAGGTTTGCTCTCCTCTGTAGGATTTTTAAATACTTAGGCGTAGCTTGGATCAGCTAAGCCCCCGAGTGGGAGGTTTGCTCTCCACTCGGTAGGATTTTTTAAATACTTAGGCAAGTACTGGACTGCAGCTAAGCCCCTGAGTGGGAGGTTTGCTCTCCACTCGGTAGGATTTCTAAATACTTAGGCGAGTACTCGACTGCAGCTAAGCCACCAAGTGGGAGGTTTGCTCTCCACTCGGTAGGATTTTTAAATACTTAGGCGTAGTCTTCGATCTGCAGCTAAGCCCCGACCGGGAGGTTTGCTCTCCACTGTAGGATTTTTAAATACTTAGGCTAGTCTTGGACTGCAGCTAAGCCCCCGAGTGGGAGGTTTGCTCTCCACTCGGTAGGATTTTTAAATACTTAGGCGAGTACTGGACTGCAGCTAAGCCCCCGAGTGGGAGGTTTGCTCTCCACTCGGTAGGATTTTTAAATACTTAGGCGAGTACTAGACTGCAGCTAAGCCCCCGAGTGGGAGGTTTGCTCTCCACTCGGTAGGATTTTTAAATACTTAGGCGAAACGGATTCGCAGCTAAGCCTCCGAGTGAGAGGCTTGCTCGTCACTCGGTAGGATTTTCAAATACTTAGGCGAAACGGATTGGCACCTAAGCCCCCGAGTGAGATGCTTGCTCGTCACTCGGTAGGGTTTTTTTTTACAAACTTAGGCGAACGGATTCACAGCTAAGCCACCCACTGGGGGATTTCTCACGTAAGCAAAAGCAACAAGAATCACTGGGAAAATTATAACACTCTTGTCATTGATGAACAAACTAAAGAGGTACTTTTTATTACATGTCATCCGAGTGAGTACTTAAGTATAAAAGGGGCGGAGCAGCTCCGCATTCCAAGCTCGTGGCTCATCAATCTGGCGATCGACATTGTAAAGACGATATGCTCCATTGTGGAGAACTTTGGTGACGGTGAAGGGGCCTTCCCAAGTAGGAGCGAGCTTGTGTGGCTTCTGTTGATCCACTCGGAGGACCAAATCTCCTTCTTGGAAGGCTCGACTCTTCACGTTTCTAGCATGGAATCGACGCAAGTCCTGCTGATAGATAGTCGATCGGATCATGGCCATCTCTCTTTCTTCTTCTAGAAGGTTGACTGCGTCCTGCCGGGCTTGTTCTGCTTCATCTTCAGAGTAAAGCTCGACTCAGGGTGCATTGTGAAGCAGGTCACTCGGCAGAACTACTTCAGCTCCATAGACCAGAAAGAATGGAGTTCGCCCAGTCGACCGATTAGGAGTGGTCCTCAATCCACAAAGAACTGATGGAAGTTCATCGACCCACGCGCCTGCTGCGTGCTTGAGATCACGCATCAACCGTGGTTTTAGTCCTTTGAGAATTAGGTCGTTTGCTCATTCCTCTTTTCCATTCAACTGGGGGTGAGCGAGTGAAGCGTAGTCGACTCGTGTCCCTTGAGAGGCGCAAAAGGCTTTGAACTTGTCAGAATCGAAGTTCGACCCATTATCAGTGATGATGCTATGCGGAACTCCATATCTGAACATCAACTCTCTGACAAAACTCATAGCAGTGCAAGCATCGAGATTCTTGATAGGTTTAGCTTCCCATTTAGTAAACTTGTCGACTGCCACCAATACATGGGTGAAGCCGCTCTTGCCAGTTCTCAGTGGTCCAACCATATCCAATCCCCAAACGGCGAAGGGCCAGATGAGTGGAATGGTCTTCAAGGATGAGGCGGGTTTGTGTGACATATTGGAATAGAACTGACATCCTTCACACTTGTTGACCATCTCCTTCGCCATTTCATTTGCTCTTGGCCAGTAAAACCCCACTCGGTATGCTTTAGCCACAATGGTCTGAGAGGACGCATGATGACCACAGGTCCCTGAGTGGATATTGTCAAGAATTATCTGACCTTCTTCTGGTGTTATACATTTCTGACTGACTCCAGTCGTGCTTTCTCTGTACAACTGTGCCTTTATCACAGTAAAGGCCTTGGATCGACGGATGATCTGTCGAGCCTCTTCTTCATTCTCTGGGAGCTCTTTCCTTAGGATATACGCGATGTACGGCACCGTCCAGTCGGGAGTGATGATCAAAACTTCCATGATCAGGTCGACCACAGCTGGGACCTCAACTTCAGTTGAATCCGTGACACTTTTTGGCTGCGGGGCTTCTTTGGTGAAAGGATCCTCTTGAACTGATGGTGTGTGGATGTGTTCCAAAAACACATTACTGGGAATGGCTTCTCTCTTGGAACCTATTTTTGCCAAATCATCAGCCTCTTGATTTTTCAGTCGGGGTATATGATGAAGCTCTAACCCCTCGAATTTCTTCTCTAGCTTTCTCACTGCATTGCAGTAACCAGTCATGGCCGGACTTCTGACTTCCCACTCCTTCATCACTTGATTAACCACCAAATCTGAGTCGCCTAGAACCATGAGGCGACGGACGCCGAGTGAGATGGCCATACGCAACCCATACAGAAGTGCTTCGTATTCTGCTTCGTTATTGGAGGAATCAAAGTGGATCTGGAGCACATATCTGTGCTTATCTCCTCGGGGGGAACCAACACTACCCCAGCACCGGAACCATTCAGCATCTTAGAACCATCAAAGAACATGGTCCAGTGCTCCGAGTGAACTTGAGTCGGTAGTTGCTGTTCAATCCACTCGGCGACAAAATCTGCTATTGCTTGGGACTTGATGGCTTTCTCTGCCTCAAACTTGATATCTAGGGGAAGGAGTTCAATCGCCCATTTTGCCACTCGACCAGTTGCATCTTTGTTGTGCAAAATCTCCGACAATGGAGCGTCGCTGAAGACGGTAATGGAATGGTCAGAGAAGTAATGAGCAACCTTCTTCGTGGTCAGATAAATCCCATATACAAGCTTCTGATAATGAGGGTATCTTTGCTTTGATGGGGTCAAAACTTCAGAAAGATAATATACTGGGTGCTGAACTTTAAATGCTTTTCCTTCTTCTTCCTGCTCGACCGTAAGTACTGTACTGACGACTTGTCCTGTGGCTGCAATGTAAAGCAGCAAAGGCTCTTTGCTGATTGGGGCAGCAAGCATTGGCTGGGTGGAGAGCAGGGCTTTTAGCTCTGCAAACGCTGCATCAGCTTCAGGAGTCCACTCGAACTTGTCTGACTTCTTCATCAATCGGTAAAGAGGTGTAGGATCGGAAGTATGTCTAGAGGGGGGGTGATTAGACTACTTGACAACTTAAAAATTTTGCCTTTTGATTGGAGTGGATTCTTAGCAAGTTCACAATGATAACCAAGTCAAGTATCACCCTACACATGCAATTCTAGAGTTGTGGCAGCGGAAAGTAAATTGCACGTATAGTAAATGAGAGGTGGAGAAGAGCAAACACAAGATGGTGACACGGAGATTTTTTCTCGTGGTTCCGATAGGTGGTGCTATCGTCAATCCACGTTGATGGAGACTTCAACCCACGGAGGGTAACGGCTGCGCGAGTCCACGGAGGGCTCCACCCACGAAGGGTCCACGAAGAAGCAACCTTGTCTATGCCATCATGGCCTACGTCGACGGAGGACTAGCCTTACTCGGGGTAGATCTTCACGAAGTAGGCGATCTCCTTGCCCTTACAAACTCCTTGGTTCAACTCCACATCATGACGGAGGCTCCCAAGTGACACCTAACCAATCTAGGAGGCACCACCTCCAAAAGGTAATAGATGGGGTTGGTGATGATGAACTCCTTGCTCTTGTGCTTCAAATGATAATCTCCCCAACACTCAACTCTCCTCACTGATTTGGCTGTGGTGGAGGAAGGGATTGAGTGGAAAGCAACTTGGGAAGGCTAGAAATCAAGTTTCATATGGTGGGAGTGGAGCAACTTGATCTCAACACAAGGGTAGGTAGTTTTCTTCTCGTAAATGTAAGGTAGGAGTGGTAGTTCTTTTCGATGGCTCTCTCCACGAATGAAGAGGAGGTGGAGGGTATTTATAGCCTCCACACAAAATCCAACCGTTACACACATTTGACCAATCTCGGTCGGACCGAAGTTGACAACTCGGTGAGACCGAAAGTTCAAATCTTGTGAGCGTTGGGATTTTCGGTGGGACCGAAAATACAATCTCGGTTAGTCCGATTCTTCCAAAGTCTAGGGTTTGCCGATTTCGGTGGGACCGACTTTCTCATCTCGGTGACACCGATTTGAGTCTGAAGTATGTTCTGAAGCTTGGCAACACCAATTTCGAATGACCGAGTTTGGAATCGGAAAATCCGAGATTCTTAGGGTTTGGGTATATGGTGAGGTGGTTCATCTCGGTGTGGTGAGTTTGGAATCGGTGGGACCGAGATTACTTATGAGTTTATGTTGGAATGAAAGATTGCTGATAGTTTGAGAGATAAATCACTAAGCACTTAGAGCAACCAGATCATCATCATAACCTCACCCCTTTTAATAGTATTGGCTTTCCTATGGACTCAATGTGATCTTGGATCACTAAACCAAAAATGGAGTCTTGAGCTTTTGCCAATGTTTTCCTTAGCATTTTGAGGGTCCACATCATCGGTCATTGCCATACCCATATCTTTGAACTTTCGAAATATTCTCAAGAAATGATTAGTTCAATGATATATATGTTGTTATTAATTACCAAAACCACCGGGATTAGTTGCACTTTCAATCTCCCCTTTTGGTAATTGATGACAACATATAGATCAAAGCTTCGACAAATGATATAATCAATGAATAACATCGTCGCTTTGAGAAGTATGTGATAAGCAAGAGCTCCCCCTAAATTTGTGCATTATTTAAGATTTGCGTTTCAATGCAAATGCACAATCGATTAGGATCATGGGTTACTCTTCCATGTCACATACATCTTGGTGGAGCGCACAAAAATGATAAGAATGAATAACATGCACCCAATCACCAAGACATGAGTAAATGATCATACAAGATATGAATGGAATATGATAAGCATCAAGCACACATTAAGCACAGTATGATCAAGCACTCATCAAGATAGAGCAAACGTAGTATCAAACACACGAAGTATCTCAAAGAACTCAAAAGTATCTCAAGGAAAACCGCAAACGAAAGAGCAAAAACGAGCACTCTCTCTCTCTCTCGAAGCCCTATGATCTATACAATTTCTCCCCCTTTGGCAACAAGTGTGGGGACCCCGACTTGCAAGTCGTGATCGCCGAATGCACGTGTACAGTGATCCCAGAGATCAATGCTCACTGAACACACAGAAGCTGAATAACAAGAGTCTTACATCCATACATACCGTCTTACACAAATAGTGACCATCATGGTCAAGTCTTACATCGATAAAGCCTTAAGGGCTGAACATCAAATGAAACATAGCAGCGGAAATCATCATCGATAAGTAGAACCCATGCCATCTGCCTTAACCCTACAGGCATTCTGACTGGGAAACGTCCTAGTTCGCATGATCGTCTCCAAAGAACTCTTCTCCGAACTCCGGTTCTTCCATGCCTGGTCAATTAAATAACCGGTGGCAAGCCAATGAGTACTTTGAATGTACTACTTAAGCAACCCATGATTTGGTTCAAGGAGCGGTAATGCATGACATAGGTAAAGTTTTGCATAAAGCTAGTTTTGAGTGCAATGACATGTTCAACATCCTATAAAGCATGCATCAAGAGAACTCAAGTAACCATGAGATCTGGTCACAGATATCAACATAAATAGAATGGGCACCAACCCATTTACCATAAACGGAGTGGGCACCAACCCATCTCAATCGTGTCAAGTCCTGGACTTGATCCATAACAACACCATCATCTCACACACACCGGGTTTGAAAACAAGTGGACGTAGCCCAAGAGCGGTTACCCAACTGTCCATGACCGTGGACACGGCTATTCGAATAGTTTTACACTCTGCAGAGGTTGCACACTTTACCCACTAGATCCGGGGAACTTCCGTGTCAAACCACGACCCGCGGTACCTCAAGTACCCGGGGTAAGCACCCGATCACCGCCTTTCCCTAGACGACACTAACATGGAGTCCACTCGATTGGTAGTAACCCCCGTGCCCAACATTTCAACAACCTTTTCGTGGAGCCTAGCTCCCATTTCCATTACATACCACTGGCACGGGGTACCAACGGTGTGTCCGGTGCCCCATAAAGATGGTCATGGTCGCCCTACCTGGCACGACCCCGTCCCAAGAGAGAGCACCAACTCTCCCCCGTCACTAGTAATGCGGGCTCCAAGCTAGTATCGGTCTAGGTACTCAACAATGCCCTTTCCCATATAAGGGTAGAGTGGTTGCGCATGTAAGGTTGGAATAACGGTCGCAACTCCGACCAATCCGTTTTGAAAACCACACACCCTTTGCTTGGCACACCACTTCGTCATCAAGTGGTCACCCATCTCTTCATCTCCCTCGGGCATGAGTGGCACCCGACGGGGTTTTCGAAAATACTTTTGAAATCACTTTGCCTCCTTTACCATGCATAACCCCATCCCTTTTGCATAGCATCTACTTTAGCATCCTATCTACTCCCACCGGCATAACCCTCATAAGAAGGTAGGGCCATGCACAAATGCAAGTACCAACGAGGAATTGGTAATCGTGGCAACCACCCATGTGGTTCACCATCTCGTCATGATTCCGATGCATCATCGATAAAGGGCTAAAAATGACATGCGTATAAAAGGGGCATCATAGTCATGGTCAAAGGGCTGCTTGCCTTGGTTGGCTTGGTCTTCAAAGTCTTCCGGCACTGCTCCTCCTTCCTCCTCAGCTCCCTCGTCAAACACGTGATCTAACGTTGCAAGAAAACAACGGAAAAATAAGGCAATAATAAAAACAGAAAAGTCAAAGTGCTCTGAAAAATGTCAACTTAATTTTGTAAAATACTAGGAGGGAAGCTAGGAAGGGGGCAACTTTTGGTTTTGGTTCTGGAGCAGCAAAATAGGAGTTATGGATTTTCAAAGGCTCATTTAAATGTCAAAAACCACATTTAAATATTTACAGAAAAGGAAAGCTGATTGGATCTGAGTGAAAGTTGCACCATTAAATAGATTGCAATATTCTAGGAATTTAGAAATTGGAATCAATGCATTTGGACTAATATAACGCCCTGTGGAATTTTTGGAAAAACTGCAGAAAAAGAAAAAAAAGGAAACGGCTGCTGTACTTTGGGCGGAGAGGCCACAGCAGCAGCAGAGCCTGTGGGAAACCCCAGCCCACGCGGCTGCCACGCCGAAGGCGAAGGGCGAGTACGCCGCCGCCGGCGGTGATCTGTGGCTTGCCAAGACGCAAGACGTTTTAAACCGACGGTGGATCCCACCCGTCGAGCGTGAGGTCGACAGCCGGCCCCACGGCGGCCGTCGTCTACCTCCGCGAGAGGCGACGCGAGCTTCGCCGGGCGGCGATCTGACACTGCACGGAAGCGGGCGGGACTACCGTTGGATTCAGGAGGAGTCGCGGATCGATGGTGGTGGAGATGGTCGCCGGGTGGCTGCTTGCCGGCACGAGGTCCCGCGGCGGAGGTGCTTGGTGCGGTGGCTCCGCCGTTCCCAGCTGCAAAACGAGGGGAAAGCGAGGGAAGGCATCGGTGAGGTGAGGGGAGGCGAATCGAGGGAGAAACGAGGCGGAGGGGGTGCATGACCAGCGGATCGACGGCGACCGAGGCGGCGGAGCTCGAGCTCGATCTCGAGCTCGGGCGGCTCTGAAGCGAAGGGGTGGATCCAGGTGGATTAGGTGTGGGAGAGCGACAGGAAGGAAGAGGAGAGCTCGGGAGTGCCTTAAATAGGCTGGCCACGGTTCACCGTGGGCGTGGCCTACGGGCACCCGCGGGATCTGCTCTGGGGGCCATTGGGGGGAGATTGGAGCTGTCCACGGCGCTCGTGGGAGTGGAGTAGGGCGCCAGGGAGAAGGAGAGAGAGCGAGGGAGGGCTCTGGCGTCCGCGCGTGTGAGGCTAGCCATTGGCCGAGCCGGGCGGCGTCGGGCACGCGCTGCAGGAGGGGAGAGAGAGGGGGAGACAGAGGGGGGCGGCACGGCGGCGTGTAGCAGACGTCGAGGCACATCAGCCGGCGCGATGGGAAGGCTCGAAACGGTCGGGAGGCGCGGCGTCAGGGCTCGGCCGCCAGCATGGCAGCTCCAGAGCAGGCTTTTGGCCGGCATGTGTGCGCTTTGCGTGCTCTGCCGTGTCCACTTGCGTCTGGAAGCTACAGCAGCATGGGACAAGACCAGAGAAAGGCCTGGGATGCCCTGGGGTGCAGAAGGGAGAGAGAGAAGCTGGGGGAGAGGAGAGAAGATGTTGTCCAGAGAGGACAAACTTGATTCCCCCCTTCCTCCACATTGTTTCTTCGGGTAGAAATGTGTCTAAATGACAGAGGGAAGTGAGGGGGAGTTGTGGCAAGGAGATTAGCTCAAGGAGATTTGTGAAAGTGGCAAAAAGAGGCTTTTTGGTATTTTGCCAGAAGGTGTTTGATGGAGTTTTGGTTAAGTTAATGATCCTCACTGGCCAAGATACTCCAAGGGGTGAAATGTCACATAAATATAGGGCCTTCCACCCATTTTGAGCTTATTTGGACAAAGTTGCCAATGTAACTTTTGCAAACCCTAGAAATGGGCAGAAATGGGTTTGTGTAGATCCAGTGGACTAAATCATTTCTCCTTGATGTGCCACTTGGTGTGGTAGCCTTATTTGGTCACATGATCAGGCTCACCAAAGTTGGGGTCTTGGAGAAAAAGTTGGTAGTGCAAAGTGGTTCAAACTTGATTTTGGTCAGAGAGGGTTTTGAGGCACTTTGACCAAGATTTCCTCTTCTCCAACCTGTGCCATTTGGTCCAGTTGCATCATTAGATCAATGAAGCATGTCCACCAAATTTGAGCACATTTGGACATACTTGGCAATGTAAAGTTGATCAAACCTTAGATTGGACAGAAATGGTTTTGAGGGGTTTTGATGGTGTTATCTTGTTCTCCAAGTCATGAGACTTGGCAAGATCAACAGATATGTCATATGTGACATGATAGAATTTTCCTGGAATTTTTGGAGAATATTTCCTTTGTAAATATTTCAAAAGCTTGAAATATCCAGAAAGGGTTTTAGAGGGATTTGACCAATATTTTGAACATGACCATGTGTTGAAATTCCTATATATGGACAATACATGTCCTATGAGCTTCTCTAAATTTTGTCAAATATTTTTGAAACAGAAAAATAATTATTTCCTATTAAAGACCATTTCTGGCCTTA
Organism: Aegilops speltoides; assembly: GCA_021437245.1. Classification (NCBI taxonomy): domain Eukaryota; kingdom Viridiplantae; phylum Streptophyta; class Magnoliopsida; order Poales; family Poaceae; genus Aegilops; species Aegilops speltoides. The sequence continues at coordinate 154,607,117 of CM038144.1, forward strand.
AGAAAAAGCCTTTGAATAAAATAGAACAGTAACTTTTAAAATTATACTTTTGTGGTTCCAGAGTATCCTATATCTAATAGGAGTCAAATATATTTTTGAAAAGGTTTTTACTGCCCTTAATCAAGTACTTGTAGTGCAAACCTTAATTCAGGGGTTTTTGGAAAACTAATTTTAGAAAATACTTTATGGCCAAATTATTTTTGTAGAAAAAACCCATATAGCACTATTCACATGGCATGGTCATTGGTCAGGAGCTTGGGGTAGGGAGATGAAGTATAGAGGGTAGAGTAGTTGACTTCAAGAAGCACTTGAAAGGAAGCATAGAGAAAACCAACTTCAAATAAAAGCCAAATAATGCAAAAAGTTTTTGTTGGTCCAAATTTTCATGCTTTATTGATGAAAAAGAGATGTTACAAAATGCAGGGTGTGACAACAAGTTACCAAAAAGTTCGAAAGGTATAGAGCTAATCGTCACTCGGGACTCTGCTGGCGGCTCCTGTCTGCGTCGATGGAGTGGAGATAGCTGCATCTGCAAGCTCTGCTGAAGTCTGTGGAGCTGGAGGAGTGGATCTCAAGTGGTGCTAGAACCGACGGAGCTGTAGGAGGTCTTGATGTAGTCATACTGGGTCGATTAATTTGGAATAGCAGTGATCTGGGCTTTGTGGGCCTTTGGAGCAGCTGCTCATAGTCATCTGGACCATATCACCTTCCATCTCTCTCATGAGTTCTGCCTTTTCCTCTTAGCTTCCTCGATGTCCGCCTCAAGCTTGTTGACGGTGACTGCACTTGATCGACTTGCGCCCGAGCATGGAACTTATCCTCAACTATCCTCTCAAGGCTCTCCTGAGACGCACTATCTTGGCAGGCGTAGTCAATTCTCCGAGTGGCTTCAAGAAGTTGTTCTGCAACGCTCTTGGGCTTCTGCTGCTTCCTTCTCGGCTTTAGCTTGTTTGGCAGCTTCAGACTTAGCATGTCCTTCTACAGATGTGGGAGCATCCTCAGTCATCACAACCTCGTTATCCTCATGTTCAGGCTGCAATGGCAAGTGGGGTCTATCCAACAGGTAGGTGTCCGTGCCAAACTTGGCATTAATGAGCATCTGAATATGCGGAGCAAACCCACACGACCTCTTCTGGTCTGCTGCTGTCCTCTTGATAGTCTCAACTATCAGGTCCATCACCTTAAAAGGTGTCTTCTGATCTAGAATGTGCAGCATGTTGATAGAGTACCCTCTTATCATGCGGTGGTCTCCTGACTTAGGCATCAAAGTATGCCTCAGAATGGTGTTGGTGGTTGGGAGACCTGCCTGAAGATAATAGACTGAGCCAAGCTTCCATATCTCTACATCCTTCTCCTTTAATTCATTGTACATGTTCTTCATAGACTCGTGATTTTTCTTCGGAATGCCATAGACATCAATATCATCTTCCCTTGAAACTGGTGCATTCAGCAATGCTCTCCATTCTTCAACAGTAGAATGGAATCTCTGCCCTTCTGTCATCCATACAATTCTGCCATCTGGATAGAAGTGTGCGGTGGCATAGAACTGCATGATCATCTCATCGTTCCAAGCAGTCAATTTCTGACCAACAAACTCTGCAATCCCACAAGCAGTGAAGCTTTCATGCACATGTGGGAAGTAGTCTCTGTGCTCTTCACTGTCGATGTATTTCCGTCTACATATCGGTGTCGGCAACAATTGGCTTCTTATCCATGAGCTTTGTCTCATAAAAGTCTTGTTGCTCTCTTGTGTGGAATCTTGGGTCAACTGCTGTTCTTCTCCTGGTGGCATATGGATCAACTTGCCTCCATAGCCTGAGACCTTTATCCTTCCTCTCTTTCATATTTTCAGCTCGAGGATGTGCTTCATTATGAACTGGCAGTTTCTGTCTGAGCTTGAGCAAAACATGAGCCTCATCATCTGATTCTGCAGGTGGCACATTGTCCTTCTTCTTCTCTGAAGCAGGTATGTTCCTCACAGTCTTCTTTGGCTTGGCAGCTGGTTTGGCTTGGGCTGCCTTTGCTGGAGCTGATTGCTTAGCTTTTGTGGGTGCTCACCTGCGATGGCATCACCCATCAACTTCGCTTCGAGGAGGCTGAGGTGCTTCCTCATCGAATCATCATCATCATCGACTTCTTCATGAACTTTCCTCTTCCTCTTGGAAGTTTTCTTGATCTTCTTTGGAGGTTTCTTCCATGCTGAGCTTCAGGCAACAGAGGATTTTGTCACTTTGCTTGTGCCTTTCTTTGTTGTTGCCCTTGATAGCTCTTGGCAACCACTTGCCTTTTGGCTTAGAAGTTATCTCCTCATCTGCAATAAAGTCTGAATCCTCCTCATCGAATTTCTCTTCCTCCTGCCTGGTAGCAGCTGCAGCGATCCACTTGGAGTGCTTTCTCTCCATCATCTAAAAACTGCTTGCTTCGGACTTGTAGCTGCCTCTGGAATCTCAAGCGGCATCTCGGACCTGTTCATTGTCACTTCCATCGACATGGTGACAACTTTGTGAATAGAATAGGTATAGGCAGAATAGAAGAGTTATCACAAACTGCAGAGGATTTTGCAAAAAGAATGAGTTCAAACTTTAGTTTTAGGTTTTCACAGAATACATGTCGGTCTGACCGAGTCTACAAATTCGGTGAAACCGAAATGTCTAAACAGACCACATACACCACTTTCGGTTGGACCGAAATGGGTTTCGGTCTAGCCGAGACTACTAGGGTTTCACTGAATCTTCACTTCGGTCTTACCGATTTGCACAACTTCGGTTTCACCGAAAAGTGCGGTCAATGGCGAGGCCAAATCGGTCGATCCGAAAATGTCGAATCGGTCACACCGAGATGTGTTCGTGAAACCTAACCCTAAAATTTTCACTCGAATTTTATTCTATGATCTAAGCAATTTGGATAGGAGATCTCAATCTTGGCAAGAAACTTGGCAACGCCTAACGTGCATTGAATCAGCGGTTGAGCACGAGAGGATGAAACTCACCCAATGCGGTGGAGCTTCACCACGCGGCAACGGCGCGATGAGAAGGACCGCTGACGGCGATGGAGACCATGGCGAGGGCGCCTGAGCGACGGGCGGAGACGATCCGGAGACCAAGGCGACGGCAAATAAGGGTTTGAGGCGAAGCGTTTGAAGAAGTAATCAACGCTCGTCCTCGAGTATATATACCCTTCGGTGTCGGTGGGACCGAGTTTGAAAACTTCGGTGGGACCGAGATGGTTAAGCTGCGTGCGATTACACACTTCGTCACGCCGAAATTTGAAACTTCGGTTTCACCGAGGTGAAAACCTAGATCAATCCAAGTGATTTGATGCGTCCGATTTGAGTATATCGGTTTGACCGAAAGTACTTAGAAGGTTTTGGAAGTTAGGCTTTTGACGGATCGGTGGCTCCGAGTGCTCCTCACTCGGTGCGTCCAAAAAGTCTTGTTCAAAGTTTGTGATATAAGCATGAATAGAGTTTGAGACAAGAAAGCATAGATAGCTAGGGAAGGAACTTAGGCATTCTTGTCCATCCATTTGGTCAAAAGGAAGAAAACCAAAAGACCAAAGCAACAAATGGATGTCCTCGAATGGATAAAATCATGCATCCAACATGCTCACACAATAAGATAGCAAATGAAATATGTGTCAAACATGCACAAACAAAACACTAACAGCTAGCACACAATTTGGCGATGACTAGGTCATCTATATATGAGTATATTGACTTAGGAGTCAAATGAGAACATTTGATCATAGGTCATACTCATCGTTTAAGCACAAGTGGGGTTACCACTTTTCCATAAAGCATTGATGTGTTCACATCATTAGAAGATGCTTTAGCTCATTTCTTTAGAGCAAAGCTCCCCCTTGATGTGAGAACCCCTTTTAAAGGGTCAAACTAACCTTGGGTTGTCGTTGAAGACTTCATGTAGATGTTGAAGATGTGGATGCTCAATGTTGATGAAGATCATCAAGAGTTGGGAGCAATCCTTTGGATTCGGGCACTTTCAATACCTACATGGGTTAGTCCCACAAGGAACAAACAAGAATATCCATGGACATAGATTGAAGTTCACAATAGATGATGTCCATGAAAGCAATGATTACCTTGTCCCTTGACTTACCAACATGAGGGTTTGTGACTCCATGAACTAGTGCAAGATGTGGAAGTTGATTGCACAAGTCCTTGCCAAAATGAATGTGAGTGAAGTATATTGGCGGAGTCACCCTCAAGAACTCTCTAGTTCTTCTTCTTGGGATCCACATCATCTTGATGGGAATCCTTGGGGTAGTAGTTGAGCTTGTCAAGTAGAACTTGAAGTTGCCTTGGGAACCCACTTCACCATGGCCTTGGGTGCTTCAATGAATGCATCAATCTCCTCTTGAAGCTTGTCCTTGCCTTTTAGCTTGTGGTCTTGTGGTGGAAGGTCATCTTGAGCTTGTTCCTCATTGGAAGAAGTAGGATCATACTTCTCCTCTTGAGAGACGAACTTTGGAGTGGGATATTGACCTTCTTCCCATTCAACACCCTCGGCGTTGAACTTTCGCTCAAAACCAATTCCTTGATTCTTCCGGTGTCTTCCTTGTTTGCGAACAATTTCCTCAAAGCTTTTGCTTCCGGCAAGACTCTTGTAGACACCTTTCTCTATAATCCCTTTCAATAGACTATTTTCTTGCTCAAGTGAAACTTGGCTTGAAACATTGTTAGTGGAATCAAGAGAATTACTAGAAGTAACAACATTTGATTTAGCATGATTATTGTTACTACTAGATGAAGAATTTTTCTTATGCTTGTCATGCTTAGTTTTGATAGGTGGCAAGAAATTAGACAAGAGAAGTCGTTTGGCAAGATATGAAGAACTCTTCTTTCGAAGATCGTCATTGATAGCTTTTAGAAACTCATGTTCTTGCTCTAGATTGAGCTTCTCGAAGCGTAGCTTCTCATGAGATCTTAGGAGCTCTCTATGATCTTCTTGAGTTGTTTCATGAGCTAACTTAAGAGTGTTTAGTTCTTTAGTTAGACGCTCAATCTCCTTCATAGCATTGTCATTCGACTCTTCTCGACTATAAAGACTACTAGCATGTTCATCATTACTAAGCTCACTAGATTTATCATGTAAAGCTCATCTTCACCAAGCAAGTCATCCTCATCACTATCAAAGTCAATAAATTCAGGATGTGATACCTTGGGGCCTTTTGCCATGAAGCATCTTCCAATTCCCTCATTTGGTGAATCAAATATGTCATAGGAGTTGGAGTTGGAGGACACAAGAGCAAGACCGCAACACCTTCATCTTGGTCAGATTCGGAGTTGGAGTGATAGCTTCTTTCGGAGTGATTGTCTGAGTCGGAGCCGAAACCCATTCACCAACATGAGCTTGATGTTTTCTTCTTGTGTAGCTCCTTGATGACTTGTCTTTCCTTTCCGAATCCTTGCTTCTCCGAGAGGATCTTCGTTCATAACGATCATCTCTACTCCTTCTCTCCTTTCGAGGCGACTCTTCTCTTGAGCTTCTTCTTCTTGGAGATTCTTCTCTTCTCTTGTGGGGAGTCGAACACTCATTTGAGTAGTGTCCGAGTCTTCCACAATTGTAGCAGTTTCGATCACGACTAGAAGATCTCTTTTCATCATATGATCTAGACTTTGAGCTTCTTTCCTTGCTTCTACTCTTGTAGAATTTGTTGAAGTTCTTCACCATTAGGCTTATCTCTTCATTGGAAACTAGCTTGTCACTTGAGGATGTGGGAGCTTCAACTGCAGCTTTGTAAGCACCACTTGACTTGTTGTGAAGCTCTTCCTTATCTTTAAGTGTCATCTCATGAGCAACAATTCTTCCAATGACTTGGTAGGCTTGAGATCTTTGTAGTTTGGCATCATTTGGATCAAAGTGCACACGGTGTCATACTTTCCATCCAAAGCTCGAGAATCTTCTTGATGATGAATCGGTCGGTCATTTCTTCGCTTCCTAAGCCTGCCATCTCATTGGTGATGAGAGCAAGCCTAGAATACATTTCAGCGACCCTTCACCTTCCTTCATCTTGAACTTGTCAAGTGACCTTGAAGAACATCTAGCTTTGATTCCTTCACGGACTCGGTACCTTCGTGCATTTCGACCAAAGTATCCCAAATCTCTTTTGCATTCTCAAGACGGCTGATCTTGTTGAACTCCTCGGGACACAAAGCATTGAAGAGAATGTCACAAGCTTGAGCATTGTTCGTAACATCCGCAACTCATCCGCAGATGGCTTCACGATCCGAACTTTTCCTTCTTGAAGAACTCACCTTGCAAGCCAACACAAATAATGCCCCATGCGGCGGGGTTATGTCCAAGAATATGCATTTTCATTTTATGCTTCCAACTAGCAAAGTTTGAACCATCAAAGTAAGGACCTCTCTGAAAATTACCCTCACTAGGCGCCATACTCTCCTAGGTTGTGAAACCAAGCTTATGGAGTCAATGCAATGAAACCAATCCAATGGAGACCAAAGCTCTGATACCACTTGTAGGATCGGAAGTATGTCTAGAGGGGGGGTGATTAGACTACTTGACAACTTAAAAATTTTGCCTTTTGATTGGAGTGGATTCTTAGCAAGTTCACAATGATAACCAAGTCAAGTATCACCCTACACATGCAATTCTAGAGTTGTGGCAGCGGAAAGTAAATTGCACGTATAGTAAATGAGAGGTGGAGAAGAGCAAACGCAAGATGGTGACACGGAGATTTTTTCTCGTGGTTCCGATAGGTGGTGCTATCGTCAATCCACGTTGATGGAGACTTCAACCCACGGAGGGTAACGGCTGCATGAGTCCACGGAGGCTCCACCCACGAAGGGTCCACGAAGAAGCAACCTTGTCTATGCCATCATGGCTACGCCCACGGAGGACTAGCCTTACTGGGGTAGATCTTCACGAAGTAGGCGATCTCCTTGCCCTTACAAACTCCTTGGTTCAACTCCACATCATGACGGAGGCTCCCAAGTGACACCTAACCAATCTAGGAGGCACCACCTCCAAAAGGTAATAGATGGGGTTGGTGATGATGAACTCCTTGCTCTTGTGCTTCAAATGATAATCTCCCCAACACTCAACTCTCCTCACTGATTTGGCTGTGGTGGAGGAAGGATTGAGTGGAAAGCAACTTGGGAAGGCTAGAAATCAAGTTTCATATGGTGGGAGTGGAGCAACTTGATCTCAACACAAGGGTAGGTAGTTTTCTTCTCGAAATGTAAGGTAGGAGTGGTAGTTCTTTCGATGGCTCTCTCCACGAATGAAGAGGAGGTGGAGGGTATTTATAGCCTCCACACAAAATCCAACCGTTACACACATTTGACCAATCTCGGTCGGACCGAAGTTGACAACTCGGTGAGACCGAAAGTTCAAATCTTGTGAGCGTTGGGATTTTCGTGGGACCGAAAATACAATCTCGGTTAGTCCGATTCTTCCAAAGTCTAGGGTTTGCCAATTTGGTGGGACCGACTTTCTCATCTCGGTGACACCGATTTGAGTCTGAAGGTTCTGAAGCTTGGCAACACCAATTTCGAATGACCGAGTTTGGAATCGGAAAATCCGAGATTCTTAGGGTTTGGGTATATGGTGAGGTGGTTCATCTTGGTGTGGTGAGTTTGGAATCGGTGGGACCGAGATTACTTATGAGTTTATGTTGGAATGAAAGATTGCTGATAGTTTGAGAGATAAATCACTAAGCACTTAGAGCAACCAGATCATCATCATAACCTCACCCCCTTTTAATAGTATTGGCTTTCCTATGGACTCAATGTGATCTTGGATCACTAAACCAAAAATGGAGTCTTGAGCTTTTGCCAATGTTTTCCTTAGCATTTTGAGGGGTCCACATCATCAGTCATTGCCATACCCATATCACTGAACTTTCTGAAATATTCTCAAGAAATGATTAGTTCAATGATATATATGTTGTTATTAATTACCAAAACCACCTGGGGATTAGTTGCACTTTCAAGAGGCAATGCCTTTCCACCGAGACGAGACATGAATCAACTTAAAGCGGCCAAGCACACAGTAAGCTTCTGGACATCGTGCACACGCACAGGGCGTTTCATTCGGAGTATAGTACCAACTTTTTCTGCGTTGGCGTCGATTCCTTGTTCGGAAATGAGAAAACCGAGTAACTTTCCGCCGGGAACTCCGACTGTGCACTTTGATGGATTAAGCTTGATATCATACCTCCTAAGGTTGGCAAATGTTTCAGCAAGGTTAGTCAGCAGGTCGGAACCTTTCCGTGACTTGACCACAATATCATCCATGTACGATTCCACATTCCGACTGATTTGAGTGAGCAGACACTTCTGAATCATCCTCATGAACGTGGCTCCGGCATTCTTGAGGCCGAACGGCATGGTGACATAACAGAAGCACCCGAATGGAGTGATGAAAGCTGTTTTGATCTCGTCGGGTCCATACAGACGGATCTGATGGTAATCGGAATAGGCTTCTAAAAAAGACAGGCGCTCACATCCTGCAGTCGAGTCGACTATTTGGTCGATCCGGGGGAGAGGAAAATGATCTTTCGGGTAGGCCCGATTGATATGTTTCAAGTCAATGCACATGCGAAGTGACTTGTCCTTCTTGGGGACCATGGCAACATTAGCAAGCCACTCGGAGTGGTAAATCTCTCGAATAAACTCCGCTGCTAAGAGCCGAGCCACCTCCTCGCCAATGGCCTTTCTCTTCTGGACGGCGGCCCATCGAAGCTGTTCCTTGACAGGTTTCACTTTTGAGTCGACTCGTAGACGGTGCTCAGCCAGCCCCCTGGGAACACCCGGCATGTCAGAAGGCTTCCATGCGAAGATGTCCCAGTTCTCATGGAGGAACTGGATGAGCGCTTCTTCCTATTTGGAGTCGATTGTTGTAGAGATATGAGTCGGAGCAGCACTGTGGTCGGTCGGGTGAATGTGAATTGGTTTTGTCTCGACGACTGAAACGCTGACTCCGTAGCGGGCTTCTTGGCTCGCAACAAATCACTCGGGTCTGTAGTTTTCTTGTATTCCTGCAGCTCTACCACTGTCATCTGAGCAATGGCGATCTTTGAGCCTTTCCAAAAGCACTCTTCTGCCTTCTTCCGATTGCCAGTAATAGTGATCACACCTTTGGGACCAGGCATCTTCAATTTGAGGTACGCATAGCATGGTCGAGCCATGAAACCTGCATAAGCTGGCCTGCCCAAAATAGCGTGATAAGCACTCTGGAAATCCACAACTACAAATGTTAACTTTTCTTTGCGGTAATTCTTCGAATCACCAAAAACCACATCAAGAGCAATTTGGCCGAGTGACTCAGCCTTCTTTCCAGGAATGACTCCATGGAAACTCATGTTGCTGGTACTAAGTCTGGACATCGGAATGCCCATCACTTTCAATGTCTCTGCATACAATATATTCAGGCCGCTGCCACCATCCATCAAGACTTTAGTCCGTCGAGTGCCTTCGACGACTGGGTCGACCACCAAAGCTTGCCTCCCAGGGGTGGCTATGTGTGTCGGATGATCAGACTAGTCGAATGTGATGGTAGTCTGAGACCATTTCAGATAGCTAGGTGTCGCCGGAGCAACCATATTCACCTCTCGGTTGATAACTTTCAATCAACTTTTGCTTTCAACATCAGCAAAAATCATCAGGATGGAATTGACCTGGGGATATCCATCATCACTATCTTCTTTGCCTTCAGCTTTGTCCGACTCCTTTTCCTTATCTTTGGGTTGTTTCCCCTAGAATTGCTGGATCAAGAGCCGATACTGTCGAGTGGTATGTTTCGAGTAAATGAGTTTACCCTCCTCATCTTTCTTCGTGTGGATGTGGCACGGCAATCCATCACGTCATTCCCTTTCTTGTCCTTCACCTTCTTAGGGTTCCAAGACCCTTTGGGATTCCCTTTAAACTTTCCTTGAGTCACGGCCAAGGCTTCTCTAGGAGCAGCTGGCTCAGCTTTCCGCTTTTGCTTCCGACTGGAGTTCCCTCCTTCGGTTTCGTGGGCGACTGACTTGTGCTTGCCACTCCGGAGCCGATCCTCTTCTTCATCATTAGTGTACTTGGTGGCAATCTCCATCATTCAACTCAAAGACATGTCTCCGGTTCGACCGAATTTTAGGTTTAGCTCTCTGTACTTAACACCTTCCTTGAAGGCAAAGACTGCCTGGTGATCAGATACATTCTCTACCGTGTGACGCAACGTGATCCATCTCTGGATGTAATCCCTCAGAGTTTCATTCGACTTCTGCACACAAGATTGCAGCTCTGTCAACCCTGCTGGTCGCTTGCAAGTTCCTTCAAATGTTCTGACAAACACTCGGGCAAGATCTTCCCAAGTGTAAATGCTCCTGGGTGCTAACTGATTCAACCATGCTCTGGCCGAGCCCTCCAACATAAGAGGCAGGTGTTTCATGGCCACCTCATCGTTGCCGCCGCCAATCTGAACAGCCACTCGGTAGTCTTCAAGACAAGTATCAGGCTTGGACTCACCAGTGAACTTACTGACTCCAGTCGCCAACCTGAAGTTGGGAGGAATCACCATGGCCCTGATGGCTCTACTGAAACACTCTGGTCCTGAGATGTGTACTCTGCTGCTGGTGGGTATATCAATGTCATGACCTTCTCGGTGAGCTCTGTTCCTGTCAACCAAACCTTGAACGATAATGGATCTTGCATCAAAGCCTGGTTCCCTGGGATCGACTAGAATCCTTCGCCCAACACTATGATGGCGTCTGCCATCCTGCTGTCGAGGCTCGTACGATCCACCCCTTGGGGGAGGGGTGGGTACTCGACGTAGATCATCACGACCGAGTCGGTGATCATACTGCTTACGGTTCTTGTACTGATCACGCCGGTCTCCACGTTCCTCACGCCTCGGGGGCGATCTTGGGCTATGGGCCGACTGGACTGTATTTGCAGCGACGGATCAGCTTGTGAATCCTATTCCATGACTGCGATACAGCTGAATTTTGATCTCCTGCTGCCCGGAGTAATGCTCTGATCTGTAAGAAGCCTCTGCCAGCCTCTGACTGGGAAGGCTGAATCGACTCTGCTATACGAGCTGCAGCTGCTAAATTCTGAATCGGAGTTCGATATACCTGAGTCGGTGGTGGAAAGAGTTGACATCGACTGGATTCTGGAACCCGTTGCCGCGCAAGCTCGTCGAGTGCTCACTGGAGGTTCTCCAGTCGAGTGCGCTCAGCCAAGTTGGCCAAGCGCGCGTCCTCTAAGGCACGAGCCTCGGGGGTTTCTCCAACGATAGGAGTGTGTAGTGCATCCATGTTCCGGAGGCGAAGTTCTTCTCTATGAAGCGGAGTGAGGGCTCGGGGAGATACTATTCATGGGCATGTGACGGATCGCCTCCACCGTCGCCTCCGTCGGTGTGGGGAAAACTGGGAGGACTGCGTGGTCCATCGACCAACAGAACCTCCACCGCTGGATCACTGCTGTCACACTCGGATGCAGTCTCTGCGGAGCCAGTCGAACAGGTCGTAGAGAGATTCGTCGGGCTCGATCGCCGCGACTTGGGGGGTGGCCGACTGGCGGGCCACGACATGCCTCACCCACCGCTAAAGCCTCGACCGACCGGAGCGCTTGCGTCGGCGGTGTAATAGCCTGGCTTAATAGGGATGATAGACTACTCATATCAATAAGGAATTCCTTCTTTTCCAGGATCCCATTCGGATAGAACTCCAAAGTTAAGCGTGCTCAGCTTGGAGTAGTTTCAGGATGGGTGACCGACCGGGAAGTTGCTCCGGAGTGCGCATGCAGTGAGGACAAAGTGCGCAGAAAAGACTAGTATTGATCTGTGGGGCCATCTAGATCCGTCAGAGTAATGCGACCACCGGCGGGTGTGTCCGGGCGTTACAAGTTGGTATCGAGCCGACCCTCGCGGTTACGGATGGTTGCGAGACAGGTGTACGGTCATGTTGTTCATAGCGTTTGTGACCCGTCGTGGCACATGGCATGGCACATGTACCGGACTGGATGCCTGAGCGGTTGTGCCAGAGGGAGCGTTCTGTGGTCCGACGAGGACGTCGGTTCCTCCGAGTGGGGGTGTATGTAATAGCACGGCTTAATAGGGATGATAGACTACTCATATCAATAAAAGAATTCCTTCTTTTCCGGGATCCCATTGGACGAGAACTCCAAAGTTAAGCGTGCTCAGCTTGGAGTAGTTTGAGATGGGTGACGGCCGAGATTGCTCCGGAGTGCGCACGAGTGAGGACAAAGTCGCAGAAAAGACTAGTATTGATCTGTGGGGCAGTCTAGATCCCTCCAGAATGCGACCACCGGCGGGTGTGTCCGGCGTTCAGCGGGGAAGCAGGAGGAGGACGACGCAAGGGCCGACCGATACTGGGTCGACGGTTGCTGCAGGAGGACGCCGCGGACAGGGAGCGCGTCGATGTCGAGCGGAGCCTCCTGAAGCCAAGCGGAGTCGTCGGCGATGAACGTGAGCGCGCCAAGACGGATCTCGCGGCCCTCAACCAAAACTCCGCCTGAAACCATGATGAAGGAGATCGGAAAAATTGCAACTTCTCCAATAAGTCGCTAAGACACACCCCCACGGTGGGCGCCAAGCGTCGTGGTTCTAAGTCGGCGAAGAGTGTAGGGGTAGGAATGGAGAGGCAAGATCCTAGATATGGAGTAGTTGTATACGCAAGAGGTTTACGAGTTTAGGCCCTTCTCGGAGGAAGTAACAACCCTACGTCTCGGAGCCCGGAGGCGGTCCACTGGATTATATGTGTATGAGTTATAGGGGTGCGAACCCTTTACACTGAGGAGGGGGTGGCTTATATATAGTTCGCCAGACCCCTCCGGCCCTCAGTTATGTAGGGTTTAAGGTACATTAAGATCGGGCGTTCTTGTAGCATACAAATAAAGTGCTATGATGACCATAAAAGCTACTTAATGACAGACTGTTTGCATGCAGAGTGACTTTAGGTCTCCTGGCAGTCGAGTGGTTGGCTTCATGGTCGAGTGTCTTCGAGCCCGTCGAGTGGAACACTTCCGTGTTGATCGAAAGGTGGTTTCTTATAGAGATGTCCTTGGGGAGGGTATCTTGGACAGGTCCATGACCCTACCCTAGGTACATAGCTTCATCATCCACCGACCTACTTCTTCCTCCTATATATACCCATGTACCCCAAAAACATCAGTAGCGCCCACGAAAAACTATTTCCACCGCCGTAAACTTCTGTATCCGCAAGATCCCATCTTGGAGCCTTCGTCGGCGCTCCGCCGGAGGGGGAATCAATCACGGAGGGCCTCTACATCATCTCCAAGGCCTCTCCGATAAGTTGTGAGTAGTTTACCACACACCTTCGGGTCCATAGTTATTAGCTAGATGGCTTCTTCTCTCTCTTTGAATCTCAATACCATGTTCTCCTCGGTCTTCTTGGAGATCTATTCGATGTAACTCTTTTTGCGGTGTGTTTGTCGAGATCCGATGAATTGTGGGTTTATGATCAAGTTTAGCTATGAGAAATATTTGAATCTGCTCTGAATTGTTTTATGTGTGATTAAGTTATCATTGCAAGTCTCTTCGAATTATCAGTTTCGTTTGGCCTACTAGATTGATCTTTCTTGCGATGGGAGAAGTGCTTAGCTTTGGGTTCAATCTTGCGGTGTCCTTTCCAAGTGGCAGCAGGGGCGGCAAGGCACGTATTGTATTGTCGCCATCGAGGATAAAAAGATGGGGTGTGGCACCCCAGCTCAAAGCGACCGGTTTACCTTCCATTGCCAACCCAGAGACCTTGTCTTCTGGCAACACCAACAACTTGGTACAGAAAAACAACCGCTTTATTCATGCTAGCGGAGCATTGTTTATATTACAACAGTTAGCGAGGCCAAGCGGCACACACGGTGCGGCTGAACAATATGTATATTATTTAGTGAACATAAAGGGGCCTCGATCATGACAACTTCTCGGCAGCGGAACAACGTCGTAGCAGGACTCCATAACACAGGGACACCGACGTGGACACGGTTTAGACTCGAACAGCACTCCTTCCCAACGTGACTTCCCTGAAATCTGGCTTGGCACGCCAGGTCAGTACATTGAATGCACTTGCAAGCTCACAACAAGCATAAACATAATGACAAACAATATCATGATATTTAACCATTTAATCAATAATGCAACCATAAATCCAACATGCTGTGACCATGCTCAACTAATACTCGTTCCACGGACTTGCTTACCGGACGTGATCATTTCCAGACCACAAACATGATATCTCTAAAACACACTCGTGATCCTTACGGCGATCACAACCCGACCAACTCCTGGCCCGTGATCCTTACGGGGATCACAACCCGACCAACTCATGGCCCGTGATCCTTACGGCGATCACAACCCGACCAACTCATGGTCCAACTCAACACGATGGCCTCACTGCCATCCTTAGTACAACCTTAGTGTGCATATTTTATTAAGTGTTGACCCATGGTGTACCCTACTTTTGAGTGTGTCCGTAACCTTGGACTCGGCTATCGATAGATTAAAAACACTCTGCAGAGGTTAGTACACTGTACCCACACTACGGAACCCATGGCCTCGCACTCCCATTCGGGTAGACCAACGGCATTCCGACGAAACCATTTCACTGTCATGACACTCTCCCGGCCATTCCGACTTAGTCCCGCTCGGGCTAGTCCTAGGTGGCCCCGTGTCTACCTCCAGACACCTCGACCACCGTCATGGCCACGATCCACTCTGGGACCCGGTACCAAAACTTAACTGAACAACAGGCTCACAAGGTTATGCTTGCCTACCGGGCCAGGGTACAGCACGCCCATAACCTTCCCTAAATGGAGGCACCGACCAGAGGCACGACAATGAAGCGCATTAAGGCCGTCTGAGGGAGTCCTGGACTAGGGGGTGTCCGGACAGCCGGACTATCATCGTCCGCCGGACTCCAAGACTACGAAGATACAAGATTGAAGACTCCGTCCTGTGTCCGGATGGGACTTTCCTTGGCGTGGAAGGCAAGCTTGGTGAGGGAGTCCTGGACTAGGGGGTGTCCGGACAGCCGGACTATCAATATCCGCCAGACTCCAAGACTACGAAGATACAAGATTGAAGACTCCGTCCCGTGTCCGGATGGGACTTTCCTTGGCGTGGAAGGCAAGCTTGGCAATACGGATATGTAGATCTCCTACCATTGTAACCGACTCTGTGTAACCCTAGCCTCCTCCGGTGTCTATATAAAGCGGAGGGCTTTAGTCCGTAGGACAACATGCATTACAACAATCATACCATAGGCTAGCTTCTAGGGTTTAGCCTCCTTGATCTCGTGGTAGATCCACTCTTGTACTACCCATATCATCAATATTAATCAAGCAGGACGTAGGGTTTTACCTCCATCGAGAGGGCCCGAACACAGGTAAAAACATCGTGTCCCTCGTCTCTTGTTACCATCCGCCTAGGACGCATTCGGGACCCCTACCGAGATCCGCGGTTTGACATCGACATTGGTGATTTCATTGAGAGTTCCTCTGTGTCGTCACCGATAGGCTTGATGGCATCTTCAACCAGCAACGCTGTCGTGGTGAGACTTTTCTCCCGGACAGATCTTTTATTCGGCGGCCTGCTGCGGATCAATTCACTTGGCCATCTGGAGCAGATCGAAAGCTAAGCCCTGGCGTCGGTCGATTTGGAAGCTTAAACTTCACGGCCGATGTCGCGGAGACTTGATCTTGACGGACTCGAGCCTAACCCAGCGCGCGCCAGACTGTGGCGATGGGCATGATCTAGCTCTCGCCGAACAGTGCCTTGGTGGTCCGCCTGCGGATCTGCCGACCATTAGCCCGAGCCGATCGCCCAGATCGAGGCGGTGGATGGACGCCGCCTGGGCTTCAACATCCCGGCGATGGGCGAACACCAATCTTGTCCCCGCGAAACTTCGTGATTCGGCGCGGACTCCTTGCGGACTCGAACCTCCGCGCTTCTACCAATCGATCTGGATTGGGCGCGGTTATGGAATTCACCGCGCGGACATCTTCCAATGCTTTCGCCTTCGGCGATATCTTGAATTCACTAAAGCATCTCTCGTTATCGGGAGAGTCTGGCGGATTATGGCGGGATGGTTGAGATCACAGACGACGAAGAAATTGAGCCCACCCACCACCCACTTTGTAGCCACTGTCGGCGATCTAACCGACATGCTAGACTACGACTCGAAGACATCGGCGCTATGGACGGCGATGCCGGAGACGAACGAGAACTAAGCGCCTCTGAGGCCTTTGGAAGACCACCTCGTCATACGACATATATATGGTGGACACCCCAAAAGACGGGGATGGCAAAGAAGCAGTGGAGGCAGATTCTTTAAAGGAGCAGCCCAAACGGCGGCGTCAGCGGCACCGCTCTAAATCCCGCCATAGCAAGAATGGAGATTCTGGCACAGGAGATAATAACACTCCAGAGAGCGCCGAAGACAATCCCCTCCAGCAAGACTCAGCGCAGGAGGATGCAGAAGCAAGCCCTCATGAGGGTGCGGCATTAAGAGGTTGAGGATCATAACTATATGCCTCCTTGAAGACGAAGCAAGCCTCAACGATGACGCCAATTAAATGCGTCCGAGGATCCCGTCGAACAAGAGCGCTTCAAGCGCGGGCTTATCGCCAAAGCAAACAGCCTAAAGAAAAAGCAGCAACACTTCAAGCTGATCAGGACCTCTTGGCCGATCGATGGACCGAGGTCCTCGCGGCGAAGAGTATAAACTTCGAGCGTCCTCAAAAGTTACCCAAGGCGCAAGCTGCTCCCGATTAGAGGAGGAAGCATACACACCTCCATCACCAGCAAGACGATATGGCTGACCGACCACCGCGTGGTCGTGGATGAGAGGCATCCAGTGCCCCGCCAATACTGTACCCGGCATCGCTCCAAAAGTACAAGCCAAGAGGAGCGCTACGGACTTGCAAGACATATTGGAGGACAAAGCAAGGCAATCCAGATCCATCTATGGATCACGTGGGCGCCCTCGACCCGCAGCGAATACCGTCGTGCGGATACAATAACCCCGCCGGGCGAACACAGCGAGACAGCGCTCTATCGAGCTGCGTCGCGATATCGCTCAATCTGGGCGCCGCACACCCATTATGCTTCATCGACGAGTAATGGATCATCGGATCCCGAAGGGTTTAAACCCGTAAACGCCGAATCTTACGATGGCACAAGAGACCCTGCGGTGTGGATCGAAGACTATCTTCTCCACATCCATATGGCCCGTGACAACGCATCTCCACGCCATCAAGTACCTCCGCTCAAGCTTAAAGGACCAGCTCGGCATTGGCTTAACAGCCTGCCCGCAGAGTCAATTGGGTGTTGGGAAGACCTGGAGGCCGCATTCCTTGACAACTTCCAAGGCACATATGTGCGACCACCAGACGCCGATGACCTAAGCCACATCATTCAGCAGCCAGACGAATCAGCCAGACAATTCTGGACACGGTTCTTGACGAAGAAAAATCAAATCGTCGATTGTTCGGATGCAGAGGCCCTTGCGGCCTTCAAACATAACATCCGGAACGAATGGCTAGCCCGGCACCTGGGGCAGGAAAAGCCGAAATCCATGGCAGCCCTCACATCGTTAATGAACCGCTTTTGCGCGGGAGAGGACAGCTGGCTAGCCCGCAGCAACAATCTCCGCAAAAACTCTGGCAGTCCGGATACCAAGGACAACAACGGCAGGTCACGACGAAACAAAAACAAGTGCCGCATTAACGGCGACGATAAGGAGGATACGGCCGTCAATGCCGGATTCCGAGGCTCTAAACCCGGTCAGCGGAAGAAATCATTCAAAAGAACCACTCCGGGTCCGTCCAATCTGGACAGAATTGTCACAACCCTAGACTTTGCTTGTATTAGTTGCATTTGAGAGCATCCTCCATCATGTCTAAATTTCTGAAACTTGAATTGAGGATTGTTGAAACCTCAAAATCTAATTAAAAGAAGGGAAAGCACCCTTTAAATTGCATTCTGTGAATCCAAAATGCCCTTAAAATAGTTCTCTGAATTTTGGCAAGAGTTATATATCAAACCAAAATTTCGGAATATTTTAAGGAATTATTGGTCTCTGAATTTAAATCAATAATCTATTTGAATTTGGGGATATATTCATAATATACAATGAATATATTTTCAAATGCTTTGAAATGTTTTATGTACTTTTGGAATAGTCCAAAGAGGTAACATAAAATATTTGGAATGTTTTGGCACTGTTTGAAATTATTTTGAATTTGAAAACAGTGGCAAAATAAAATAAAAGGAAACGAACAGAAAAATAAACAGAGCAAACTCACAGCCTACATGCGGCTCCAAGATCTGGCGGCCGCCTGTGAGCTGGCCCAGCCCACCACCACAGCCTCCCTGTCGTCTTCCTCCCTGGACAGAAGGACGAGCGCGTGCTCGCCGCGCGCTGGCCACGCGCCTCGCCACCTCCTGCTTGCCGCTTCCCCTCGGCATACAGCCTTCTCTGGTGGAGCCACGCACCTCCTGCCTCTCTCCTCACTCTTCTTCGCTCCTCCCCTCCTCTGTTTCTTCCTCATGCCTTGAACACTCGGCGAGTTAAATGCCGCCGTTCACCATAGCCGCGCCACCGCCTCCCTCGCGCCTCTGTTGTGCCCACGAGCTCCGCAACATCGCCTCGACCCCTCACCGAGCCACGCCCCGCTTGAAGCCTGCAGCACCGCCATCGATGCCTTCTTCAACCTCGGGACCGCGCCATCTTCGTCAAATTGTCGGCTCCGGGCCGTCCCGAGCAAGCCGAGCCCCTCGTCGTGATCACTGTGAGCCCCGCCGCCGTTTCCCCCTCTCCATTTTGCTACTCTCGCGCCGTAGCCGTGCTAACCACCGGAGCCCGAGAGCTCGCCGCCGTCGTGCTTTGTCGCCGCCGTGGCCACCGTCACCTAGAGCCGCAAACGAGCGCGCCCCCGTGCTCAGCACGTTCCCAGGAGTCGACCGCGACCACCCGCGGCTCCTGCCGTGCACCACAACTCCAGTTCCGAGCGCAACCGAACTCCGGCCGCCACCTCACTCGCCCGGCGCTGTTTCCGCCACCCAGCACCCCATCGCACCATCGACGCCATGAGTCCACCAAACCTGACGCGCCTCTCCGCCGTCGATTTGGTCGACGGAGGACCAAACCGAAAAGGCCGCCGTCTCGGCCCTCGCCCGGCCAGGCTAAACCCGGCGTGTTGTCCACTTTGACCGTGCGGGTTTGACCCCCAGTCAGCGACTTGCGGGCCCCGCCGCTAATTAATCTAGTTTAGGTTTAAAACTTAATTAAGTCAACCTAGGTTAGTGCTAATTAACTAGGTTAGTTAGTTAGTCCTTGACCGATGGACCCCTGGTCGGGGTTTGACTGAATGGCGCTGTTGAGCTCTTTGAGGTCAGCATGACCTAATCTTGACGCAATAAATCATTTTCTGGTTTTAAAATAAATCAGGAAAATCCGTAAAATAACCAAAACTTCTAAAATTCATATAAAATCAATAGTAACTCCAAATCAAATAATTTATATATGATCACGGTAGGCACGTGTACGGTGTACTGCGGCGCCCGTTTAGTGTCTCGGGAACCTGTTCACATCGTTTGGGGCTGTGAGCGAAACTTGGTAGGAACTCCTCATAGATGGAACCCAAATAGGCGATAAACTGGACTAGGGACTTGAGTGTTTAGGTAGGTCGTGGCCGACACCCACGTTGGGCTTCCGCTTGAAGGTTGCCGAGTACATGTCGGTAAACGGCGGTAAGTGGTGAGCGCGTGTGAAGAAGTACACCCTGCGGGGTTAACATCATCTATTGAATAGCCGTGTCATGATAAAGGACTTCGGGTTGCCTATAACGGTTCATAGACAAGTGACGGTGGATACTCTAAAATACGCAAGATAAGTGTGAGTACTATGGATGGCGTTCTCGTAGGGAGGCGGAGCGGATCCATAGTGGTGTATTGATATGGTGAATATGTGGACTCGTAGCGCCACCTCAAAGAGTTACATTGCGATCGTAGTTTAGGATAGCCACCGAGTCAAAGCTGGCTTGTTGTCGTTAAACTCCACCATCCCTTTTGTGATAATGATGCATATGTAGTTAGTTACGATGTAAGTCTTGTGGGTACATTTGTACTCACGTTTGCCTATTTTATGTTTTTGCGAGAGAGACTTGATCTCGCTAGTAGTTCCACGTGGACTTGACGTTTAGCTTGTTACCTCAGCTACGATCTTGTGCCCTCGGCGGGATCTGGTAGATAGTCGGGCTTCTAAGCCTTTTTCATTTGTAGATGTCGTACTCTGACATATTAGCTTCGCTTGTGCTTTGATTTGTATGCTTTCAATGTTGGGTCATGAGACCCCTGTTTGCAATATCTCGCTCCTGAGCCTATTGAATAAAATACTTGAGTCGTAGAGTCATGTTGTGATGCCATGTTGTATTTGCACATATCGAGCATATTGTGTGTATGTTATTGAAATGCTTGGTATGTGTGGGATCTGACTATCTAGTTGTTTATCTTTAGTAGCCTCTCTTACCTGGAAATGTCTCCTAGTGTTTCCATCGAGCCATGGTAGCTTGCTACTGCTCCGGAACACTTAGGCTGGCCGGCATGTGTCCTTCTTCGTTCCTGTATGCGTCCTTCGGAAATGTCGCGATGAATACCGAGTCTGTTAGCCGCCACAGCCCGGTTCACCGGAGTCTGCTAGCCCATGCTACAGACTGGATTCACTTTCGGCGATGACCGACACGTTCGATCTTGGAGTCATGGATGCTGTCCTCGTAAGTCTGTGCGCTTTGGGTTTACGACTAGCCATGTCAGCCGGGCTCCTTTTCATATGGATGCTAGCGACACTATCATATACGCGTGCCAAAAAGCATAAGCGGTCCGGGCTAAGGTAAGGCGACACCCGTTGGGATACCGTGCGTGAGGCCGCAAAGTGATATGATGTGTTACAGGCTAGATCGATGTGACATTGAGTCGGGGTCCTGACACGAATACTCAACCGCTTATGCCAGATACACGGCACCTCTGACAAGCCAGCTAACCACACCAATAGACATTGCTGGGTATTCAAGCAGGCCGGCAAGTTAATTGCCGAAAACAATGACAAGGGGCTAAATAGCAACGACGAGGAAGAGACCCGACCGCCGAACAACAAAGGACAGAAGGGTTTTCCCCCGCAAGTGCGGACGGTGAATATGATATACGCAACCCACATACCCAAGAGGGAGAGGAAACGCGCACTACGGGATGTTTATGCGATGGAGCCGTCGCCCCAAAGTTCAACCCATGGTCCTCTTGTCCGATCACTTTCGATCGAAGAGACCATCCGACCAGCATACGCCATGGCGGATTCGCCGCATTGCTTTTAGACCCAATCGTCGATGGGTTCCACCTCACGAGAGTCCTGGTGGACAGCGGTAGCAGCCTGAACCTGCTTTATCAGGATACAGTGCGCAAAATGGGCATAGACCCATCAAGGATTAAACCTACAAAGACAACCTTTAAAGGTGTCATACCGAGTGGAAGCCAAGCTATGCAGGCTCGATCCTTTGGAAGTGGTCTTGGATCTGGATAATTTCGGAGCGAAGAGTTAATCTTCAACGTAGTCCCGTTGCAGCGGCTATCATGCCTGCTTTCGGACGAACCGCGTTTGGAAAATTCAGCGCGGTGCCGCATTATGCATACCTAAAGCTCAAGATGCGGGCCCTCGTGGAGTCATCACGGTCAATGGGAATCGGGCGCTCCTCCAAGCGGAGGAACATCTGACTCTCATGGCGGAATCTGAGCAGCCTTCTAAGGCAATTCTCTAGTCCGGCCGTTAAGCGGCGGATCTGAAAGCGCGCCGAGCAATGCCAACCAAGACCACTGGCGCGATCGAGCCGCAGCGTAGCAATGCGGCCCCAACCCTCGCCGCGCATGATCGCAAGAATAACACTCGCATACATCATTACGCTTTGGAGATACCATGGGCACAGGGGAGGGGGCACGATCGCAGCGGACCCAGTGCGATTCGACCACACCGGGGCTCGCAAGTGTGCCCCCCCTTTTTATTTTTCTTCTTTTATGTCGCGGGACTCTGTTAACGAAGCCTGTCCGTGGCGAACTGCGAACTCACGATGCAGCGATCGGGGACTAAAGAAGGCCGTGGCGAACATCCAGTGGTCTCAATTCGAGCATTAAATTCGATTATATACACCAAGTCTGCAGCTCATCCACGGAGAGGACATGTTTATTTAGTCCAAATCCCTTGCTTACCGCACTATTTGTATCAGTCCGCTCTACTAGCAGACTTTCTTTCATAAATAATGCAGCACCTTTTTATTGCAATGGCATTATCTTTTATATATATATATATATATGTTCATTACATGATATCTTGCACCCGTATATTTTGGTACGGCTGAATACGCCAGGGGCTTCTGTTCCCCAAATTATGGTGTGATTAAGTCTGAACACTTTCACAAGTGCGGCACCCCGAACTTATAGCATTATATGAATCGGCTCTGAATCATGTCTTGGGTCAATAGTTGGGTTTGCCCGGCTCCCATGTTTTGGTGCCTTACGTTCCGTTCCGTCGGCTAAGGTAGCACTGGGAGAACCACTGCGATTGCGCCCCGGTTGAGCAGGCGGCGCCTCGATGGAAAGCTAAAACTGGCGGCATGATAAGGCGAGGCTGGTCGCTGTTGAAGGTTTTTCGGGTCATAAAGACTCACGCCGCTTGACGAGTTAGGACAATGTCAGAAGAAAGGCGTGGATAGCGCCCGATTGGTCTTCGAATACCGAGGGCTTCGCCGAAATTTAAAATTATAGAATTCTATGGCTAAGTGAGAGTGTTCAAGCATTATAAGTCCGATTGCCTTGTTCGTTGTGTTGAGCGCCTCCCTCGATGGACCCAACAATGGGAACAAGAGTGCTCATGTTTATCGAACACCCCCACTTTCGCGGCTTGGGGGTGAAGCCAACGACTTGCCATATCTCAGATTTTATAAGCGGCCGCCTGAAGGTAATATTTTAAATTAAACAAGTGTTGCTCATGGCGCATATAAGCGAAGTTTTCAGCGCCTGAGGATAAATACATAGCGAGTTCACTCAAAGATTACATTTCGAGAGCACTCATACGCAATATCATGAGCTCCCTTGAGACAGTTTTATAATACTTCTCCGTGGCGATACTCCTTGCCGGTGGCGGTGGGTCCGTGAAGCTTCTCGCATCAACTTGCCCCATTGCACCTTTATGTGGGCAAGAGCCCGCGGCGCCTTGTCTGGTGAACGCAGCGACCTCCACCCGGGGCTTGCATCCACTAGCCGCCGCCGAGGCCAAAGTAGCTCCCAGGCATAGCCTGTCCGAGCCTTTGCCGGACTATGAGGCCCTTCATGGCCTCCTCGGCTACCTTGTGGAGTTCGACCAGCTGCTTGACTTTGTCGCTTGGGGCACGGATGGCGGCCTCGGCATCTTGAGACGAAGACCTTCTCCATCGAGCTCCCGTCCTCGCCACGATAGAATGGCGGCATCGGCGCACTGGCGTGGCAGATCTGCAAACGCCCTAGAGAGCTCGAATGCGGGTAAGTGTCGGGTAGTTCACATTAACATGCTGCTTTGCATGAAAAATGCCTTACCGCGCTATCTTCTTTATATCTTCAACCTCTGAAGGGCCTTACGGGCCTCGGCCTTGGCGGACTTGGCACTTTCGAGAGCCGAGGCAAGCTCGGACTCTCGAGTCTTGGAGTCACGCTCCAAACTCTCATGCTTTTCCATGAGAGCTTGGAGCTCTTGCCGAACTTCCGCCACCCGTGCCTCTTGTTTTTCTCGCTCGGCCCGTTCCGCGGCCGCACTGCGTTCGGCCATGGACACAGCCTCCTTCAGGGCTGCCACCTCGTTAGTGGCCCCTGCAATACACATATTATCCTTGTCAAATTTTATTGCAACCAAAATCCTTTTCCGTAAGGTACCTATTCAAAGCGGTGTTACTCACCTTCTTTTTCCTCGAGCTGCCTCTTGGCATGGCGAGCTCTTGCTCGGACCGCTCGAGGTCCTTCTTCAACACATCGACCTCCGCCGTTAAAGCGGCGAGAGGCAGCAGCGCAAACTGCAAACCCATATTGACATATTTTTATCAACCTGCGCATATCTTGTTAGATCCTCGGTCCGGCTTTTCTTTCCGAACACGAACTAAGCATCGGGGGCTCTTGTCTATCTATGCGGTACTACATTACATAATTTTAACTTCTTACCTCAAAGCTTTGTTAGAAGGCTGCTGCGAGGCTTCAGTCGGCCCGCTCTTAGCGGTGAACCTTCTCAATCACCGCACTCATGATAGTGCGGTGTTCTTCCTGATGGGCGCCTTTAAGCGCCTCCAACAAGCTATCCGGCGCCTCGGTTGAGCGGAGGCCGCCCGGCGTCCACGATCTTGCCCTTCTTTCGAAGGGGCCGCTTGCCGGACTCTGGAACCGCTGCGGGTTTTGATGTAGAGTCCGGCACAAAGTCCGGGAGGCTACCTGACGGCGCCTCCGAGCCTCCTCGATGGGTCCCTCTCACGGGATCCCACCTCGGCGTCCTCGTCGGCGCGTGGGGTAGAGCGATCGGGATGGAATTCACATCCGGCGAGGCCAACGACCCTTCGATGAGTCGGGAAGATCGTCATCGGCGGACTACGGACGAATGCGGCGTTAGAAGGATACTACGTGACATGAAAGATGCGGCATATAAATGATCCGGATACTTACGATCTTGGGACGCTGACCCTTGGAGGCCACTCATCCTCGCCAACGCTGATGTTGGCGAAACTGTCGAGGATAGTTCTCCCCTCTTGGACCCTTGGCCTCCCGATCGGGAAGCCTTCCTCTTCTTCTCTCCCTCCTCCGGAGAGAATACTCCTCCTCGTCGTCTTGGGGAGAGTCCTCGTCGTCGTCGGGCCTTTGATTCTGAGGAACTCTTTCGAGTCCCGGCCACCTTCTTGGCCTTCTTCTCGGCACCACGTGCGGTGCGGAACCAGCAACCTGCTAAGCGGGCGTCCTCTGGGTCTTCGGCATGGGGCCGGGCTGATAAGCAGCTTGGCCTTCTCCATCCATTCTGTCAAAGGAAGAGGCAGAATGAAACCTCACTAGAGTCAATCTAATTATCACAAGTGTCCCGTAATGGGGTTGAATCACTTACCTCGTCGGTTGGATCTGCGAGCTGAATCCATGCAGTCTTGATGCGGACGCGGGGAACCGGCGCCCTTGAATAGCACCCTCCAGCGCCTTAAGTATGTTGTATCGAAGAGCCGCTTAGCGCTGGTGCTGTTCGGATTGAACTCCACAAATTGAATGCCCGTTCTTGGCATGGGAGGATCCGCCGGATGAGCATGACTTGGACCACGTCGGCGAGCCCGAGCCTATTGCTCACCATCTTCTTGATACATGCTCGAGTCCGTCACCTCCACGGATTGCCCCACTGCAAGCCCTTCTCTTTCGGGAGGTGAGCTGCGTGGGGATGCAGATCTAAACTTCGGGGCCGCCGCCCATGTGGGTTCTTGGCTCGGTGATGTAGAACCACCTGATTGCCACCCCTTGGCGGAGTCCACGAAGGTCCCTTCAAGCCAAGGGGCGTTGGGCAATTTGCCCAACATGGCGCCTCCGCATTCGCTTGCGTGCCCTTCACAACCTTGACAGCGTTGAAGGTCTTGAGCCACAGGCGAAGTGGGGCTGGATGCGAGAAAGGCCTCGCACACGACGATAAACGCCGAGATGTTGAGGATGAAGTTCGGCGCCAGATCGTGGAAATCCAGGCCGTAGTTAAACATGAGCCCCCGGACAAATGGATGGAGCGGAAGGCCCAGTCCGCGGAGGATGTGGGGGAGGAAGACGACCCTCTCATGAGGCCCAGGGGTAGGGATGAGCTGCCCCTTGTCGGGCAGCCGATGCGCGATATCGCCGGAAAGGTATCCGGCGCTGCGCAGCTTGGTGATGTCCTCCTCCTTAGCGGTGGAGGCCAACCATTTACCTCCGCTCCGGACATATTCGGAGAAGGTCGGCGAGATCTGTGAGCTCGGCGTTGGAGCTTGAGTTCGGGGATGGATAAGCAAAGGAGGAAGGAGGCGTGGGTGGGAAGGTGAATCCTTATCCCTTATATATAGGCGGACAAAACTATCGTCCCCACCAGCCTGGTAAAACTCGCCTATCTCCCAAGCGCCACCATCAATGGCGCGGTTGGGTTCTACGTCACGTATTGATGAGAATCCGGAATAAGGGAACACGATCTCTACTTCGACAAGGCGTGCCAAGGAAACCGCCGCTAAGCGTCTTTGAGGTGGTATGGTAAAAAGCGATTTAAACAAAGGCTTGGTAGCGGTGTGATGTCACGCCGCATAATCGTCGGCGGATTGAACTAAGTGTACATTTTATTCTCTCTACGGTGGAATGTGGAATTTATTTTGCGAGCGGACACTATCTGGTGTTCATGATCTTCTCTGGATTATTCAAGGGAGAACCCACCTTGCAATACCGAACATTATGCACGCCGGACTTATCGTCATTGAAGACTGGTTCGGGGGCTCTTGAGGAGTCTGGACTAGGGGTGTCCGGACAGCCGGACTATCAATATCCGCGGACTCCAAGACTACGAAGATACAAGATTGAAGACTCCGTCCGTGTCCGGATGGGACTTTCCTTGGCGTGGAAGGCAAGCTTGGCAATACGGATATGTAGATCTCCTACCATTGTAACCGACTACTGTGTAACCCTAGCCTCCTCGGTGTCTATATAAACCGGAGGGCTTTAGTCCGTGAGGACAACATACATTACAACAATCATACCATAGGCTAGCTTCTAGGGTTTAGCCTCCTTGATCTCGTGGTAGATCCACTCTTGTACTACCCATATCATCAATATTAATCAAGCGGGGCGTGGGTTTTACCTCCATCGGGAGGGCGAACACAGGTAAAAACATCGTGTCCCTCGTCTCTTGTTACCATCCGCCTAGGCGCACAGTTGGGACCCCCTACCGAGATCCGCCGGTTTGACACCGACACTTGGCGTCACGGATATGTAGATCTCCTACCATTGTAACCGACTACGTGTAACCCTAGCCCTCTCCGGTGTCTATATAAACCGGAGGGCTTTAGTCCATAGGACACAACCTCCATTACAACAATCATACCATAGGCTAGCTTCTAGGGTTTAGCCTACTTGATCTCGTGGTAGATCCACTCTTGTACTACCCATATCATCAATATTAATCAAGCGGGGCGTGGGTTTTACCTCCATCAAGAGGGCGAACATGGGTAAAACATCGTGTCCTCGTATCCTGTTACCATCCGCCTAGGCGCACGATTGGGACCCCCTACCGAGATCCGCCGGTTTGACACCGACATTGGTGCTTTCATTGAGAGTTCCTCGTATGCGTCACCGATAGGCTCGATGGCTTCTTCAATCAACAACAACGCTGTCGAGTGTGACTTTTCTCCCGGACAGATCTTCGTGTTGGCGGCCGCGCTGCGGTCTAATTCACTTGGCCATCGGAGCAGATTAAGCTTCGCCCGGCCGTCGAGTCGAGGTTGAAGCCTAAACTTCACGGCCGATATCCGCGGGGACTTGATCCTCGACGGGCTCGAGCCACAGCCGGGCGTGCCGCACTGTCACGATGGGCATGATCTGGCTCTACCGCCGGACAGTGCCCTGGTGGCCGCACATGAATCCGCTCCGGCCCTTAGTCCGGAGTCGATCACCCAGATCGAGGACCGGTGGCTTTACACCGCCTCGAGGGCTGCAACTTCCATGGCGATGGAGCCGAACACTAACCTTGTCCCTTCGGCTTCGTGACTCGAGTGCGGACTCCTGCCGGACTCCGAACCTGCCGCGCCTCTGCCAATCGAATCTGATTGGGCGCCGGTCATGGAGTTCACCACCACGGACATCTTCCAGCACTCGCCCTTTGGCGACGTCCTAAATTCGCTAAAACATCTCTCGCTATCCGGAGAAACCTGGCCGAACTATGGCCAGGACGGTTGGGATATGGACGACGAAGAAATTCAAGGCCCACCCACCACCCACTTTGTAGCCACTGTCGACGATCTAACTGACATGCTAGACTACGACTCCGAAGACATCGACGGTATGGACGACGATGGCGGAGACGAACAAGAACCAGCGCCTACAGGGCACTGGAAGACCACCTCGTCATATGACATATACATGGTGGACACCCAAAAAGAGGGGGACGGCGAAGAAGCAGCGGAGGCAGATTCCTTAAAGAAACAGCCCAAGCGCCGACGTCAGCGGCGCCGCTCTAAATCCCGCCACAGCAAGAATGGAGATTTAGGCACAGGAGATAATAATACCCCAGAAAGTGCCGAAGACAATCCCCTCCAGCAAGATTCAGCGTAGGAGGATGCAGAAGCAAGCCGTCACGAGAGAGCGGCAGATGAAGAGGTCGAGGATGATAATTACATACCTCCCTCCGAAGACGAGGCAAGCCTCAACGACGACGAATTCGTCGTGCCCAAGGATCCCGTCGAACAAGAGCGTTTTAAACGCAGGCTTATCGCCACGGCAAATAGCCTAAAGAAAAAGCAGCAGCAGCTTCAAGCTGATCAGGACCTGCTGGCCGATCGATGGACCGAGGTCCTCGCGGACGAAAAGTCTGAACTTCGAGCGCCCCTCAAAAGCTACACAAAACGCAAGTTGCTCCCCGATTAGAGGAGGAAGCATACATACCTTCATCACCAGCGCTGTCGGCCGACCGACCACCCGTGGTTGCGACGGAGAGGCATCTAGGCCCTCCACCAAGACCGTACCCGGCATCGCTCCAAAAGTCTGAAGCCAAGAGGAGCGCGCGGACTTGCGAGATATATTGGAGGACAAAGCAAGGCAATCCAGATCAATATATGGATCACGTGGGCGCCCCACAACCCACGACGAATACCGTCGCGCCGGATACAATAACTCCGGCCGGGCCGAACACAGCAGACAACGCTCACTCGAGCTACGTCGTGATATTGCTCAATATAGAGGCGCCGCACACCTACTATGCTTCACTGACAAAGTAATGGATCATCAAATCCTGAGGGTTTAAACCCGTAAACATTGAATCTCGATGGCACAACAGACCCGCGGTTTGGATGAAGATTATCTCCTTCACATCCATATGGCCCGCGGCGACGATCTCCACGCCATCAAGTATCTCCCACTCAAGCTTAAAGGACCAGCTAGGCATTGGCTTAACAGCTTGCCCGCAGAGTCAATTGGGTGTTGGGAAGACCTGGAAGCCGCATTTCTCGACAACTTCCAGGGCACATATGTGCGACCACCAGACGCCTATGACCTAAGCCACACAATTCAGCAGCCAGATGAATCGGCCAGACAGTTCTGGACACGGTTCTTAACAAAGAAAAATCAAATCATCGACTGTCCGGATGCAGAGGCCCTTGCAGCCTTCAAACATAACATCCATGACGAGTGGCTAGCTCGGCACCTAGGACAGGAAAAGCCAAAATCCATGGCAGCCCTCACATCTCAAATGACCCGCTTCTGTGCGGGAGAGGATAGCTGGCTAGCTCGCAGCAACAATCTCAGTAAAAATTCTGGCAGTCCGGATACCAAGGACCACAATGGCAGGTCGCGTCGAAGCAAAAATAAGCGCCGCGTGCGGCGATGACAAGGAGGATACTGCGGTCAGCGCGGATTCGAGGCTCTAAACCCGGTCAGCGGAAGAAGCCATTCAAAAGAACCACTCCGGGTCCGTCCAATTTGGACCGAATACTCGACCGCTTATGCCAGATACATGGCACCCCCAAAAAGCCAGCTAATCACACCAACAGACATTGTTGGGTATTCAAGCAGGCAGGCAAGTTAACTGCCGAAAACAATGACAAGGGGCTGCACAGCGATGATGAGGAAGAGACCCGACCGCCGAACAATAGAGGACAGAAGGGTTTCCCCCCACAAGTGCGGACGGTGAATATGATATACGCGACCCATATACCCAAGAGGGAGCGGAAGCGTGCACTAAGGGACGTATATGCGATGGAGCCAG
This sequence comes from Aegilops speltoides, assembly GCA_021437245.1. Taxonomy (NCBI): domain Eukaryota; kingdom Viridiplantae; phylum Streptophyta; class Magnoliopsida; order Poales; family Poaceae; genus Aegilops; species Aegilops speltoides. The sequence continues at coordinate 154,637,126 of CM038144.1, forward strand.
TCGCCCCGAAGTTCAATCCATGGTCCTCTTGCCCGATCACTTTCGATCGAAGATACCATCCGACCAGTATCCGCCATGGCGGATTCGCGCATTGGTTTTAGACCCAATCGTCGATGGATTTCACCTCACAAGAGTCCCGATGGGCCGGAGGCGTGCTGAACCTGCTTTATCGAGGATACGGTCGCCAAGATGGGCATAGACCCTCAAGGATTAAACCTACAAAGGCGACCTTCAAAGGCGTCATACTAGGTGTTGAGGCCAATTATGCAGCTCGATCCACTGAAGTGGTCTTCGGATCCGGACAATTTCGGGCGAGTTAATCTTTGACATAGTCCCATTCGCGGCGGCTATCACGCTCTGCTCAGACGAACCGCGTTTGCAAAGTTCAGCGCGCTGCCGCATTACGCATACCTCAAGCTCAAGATGCGAGGCCCTCGTGGAGTCATCACGGTCAGCGGAAATACGGAGCGCTCCCTCGAGCGGAGGAACATATAAAGGCTCTCACGGCGAAATCTGAGCAGCCTTCTAAGGCAATTTTGAGTCCGGCCATTAAACGGCGGACATGGCCAAACGCGCCCGAGCAACATCAACCAAGACCACTGGCGTTAGAGCGCAGCGTAGCAATGCGGCTAACCCCAGCCCTCGCATGATTGCAATACCAACCCTCGCGTACATCATTATGCTCTGGAGATACCATGGGCAGGGAGGGAGAACACGACTACTCCAGACCAGTGCGGCTCGACCACACCGGGGCTCCCAAGTTTGTCGCTCTTTTTATTTTTCTTTTTATATCTGAGACTCCATTTACTAGAAGCCACTGTCCGCGGTGGACCCGCCGAACTCACGATCTGTGACCTTGGAAGAAAGAAGGCTGCGGTTAATACTCAGGTGGTCTCCATTACGAGCATTAAATTCGATTATATACACCAGTCCGCAGCCCACCCCTGGAGGGGGACATGCTTATTTAGTCCAATCCCTTGCTTACCGCACTATTTGTATCCTTCCGCACTTATAGCAGAATTCCTTGAATAAATAATGCAGCATTTTTTTGCCTGTTATTGCATTACTTTACACATATGTTCATTAATGACATCTCGCACCCGTATATTTTGGTACGGCCGAATACACCAGGGGCTTATGTTCCCCGCATTATGGTGTGATAAGTCTGAACACTTTCACAAGTGTGGCACCCCGAACTTATAGCATTATATGAATCGGCTCTGAATCATGTCTTGGGTCAATAGTTGGGTTTGCCTGGCTCCCACGTTTTGGTGCCTTACGTTCGTTCAATCGGCTAAGGTGGCTTGGGAGAACCATCTGCGATTGTGCCCGGTTGAGCTGGGCGGCGCCTCGATGGAAAGCTAAAACTGGCGGCATGATAAGGCGAGAGACTGGTAAGCTGTTCGAGAGGTCCTTCGGGTCCCTAAATACCTATCCCGCTTGGCGAAGCACCGGATAATGTCCGGCGAAGGCGTGGATAGCGCCCAGTTCGGTCTTCCGAATACTAGGGCTTCTAAATTTAAAATTATAGAATTCTATGGCTAAGTGAGAGTGTTCAAGCATTATAAGTCCGGTCACCTTGTTCGTTGTGTTGAGCGCCCCCTAGATGGACCCAAAAATGGGAACAAGAGTGCTCAAGTTTATCCCGAACACCCCAGCACTCGTGGCTTGGGGGCTGAAGCCAACGACTTGCCATCTCTCAGATCTTATAAACGGCCGCACAGAAGGTAATATTTTAAATTAAACAAGCGTTGTGTAGCGCATATGAACAAAGTTTTCGGCGCACAGGATAATACATAATGAGTTTACTCAATAATTACATCTCTGGGGCACTCATCCGCAATATTGCGGGCACCCTTTAGGACTGTCTTATAGTACATTTCAGGCGTACGATACTCCTTGCCCGCTGGCGGTGGGTCAGTAAGAAGCCTCTCCGCATCCAGCCTGCCCTAGTGCACCTTTGCGCGAGCAAGGGCCCGACGAGCACCTTCAATACAGGCAGAGCGCTTGACGACATCCACCCAGGGGCACGCATCCACCAGCCGCCGCACGAGGCCGAAGTAGCTCCCAGGCATGGCCTGTCCAGGCGACAGCCGGACTATAAGGCCCTTCATGGCCTCCTCAGCTACCTTGTGGAGTTCGACCAGCTGCTTCATCTGGTCGCTAGGGGGCACTGGATGGCCGGCCTCAGCGTACTGAGACCAGAAGACCTTCTCCGTTGAGCTCCCCTCCTCCCCACGGTAGAATGCGGCAGCATCGGATACACTGCGAGGCAGATCTGCAGATGCCCCTGGAGAGCTCCGAATTCAGGTAAGTGTTAGGTAGTTTACATTAACATGCTTGATTTGCATGAAAATGCCTTACCCGCTACTATTTTGTTCATATCCTCAACTTCCTGAAGGGCCTTACGGGCCTCGGCCTTGGCGGACTTGGCACTTTCGAGAGCCGAGCGAGCTCGGACTCTCGAGTCTTTGAGTCGCGCTCCAAACTCTCATGCTTCTCCATGAGAGCCTAGAGCTCTTGCCGCACCTCCGCCACCCGTGCCTCCTGCTTTTCTCGCTCTAACCGTTCCGCGGCCACATTGCATTCGGCCGCGGACATAGCCTCTTTCAAGGCTGCCACCTCATGTGGCCCCTGCAGTACCCATATTATCCTTGTTAATTTAATTGCAACCGAAATCCTTTTCTGTAAGGTAAAAATTCAAAGTGGTGCTACTCACCTTCTTTGTCCTCGAGCTGCCTCTTGGCATGGCCGAGCTCTCGCTCGGACCGCTCGAGATCTTGCTTTAATGCACCAACCTCCGCAGTCAGTGCGGCAGAGGTTAGCTAAACAGCCTGCAAACCCATATTGACATAATTTATTAGCAACCCTGCATATATCTTTTTAGATCCTCAGTCCGGCTTTTCTTTCCGAGCACCGAACTGAGCATCAGGGGCTACTGTCTATGCGGTATTACATTACATAATTTTAACTTCTTACCTCAAAGCCTGTTAGAAGGCTAGTGCAGGCTTCGGTCAGCCGCTCTTGGCGAGCTGAACATTCTGAATCACCGCACTCATAACAGTGCGGTGTTCTTCCTCAATGGAGGCACCTTGGAGCGCCTCCAGCAAGTTGTCCGGCGCCTCCGGTTGGACGGAGGCCGCCGGCATCACGGTCTTGCCCTTCTTGCCAAGGGGCCGCTTGCCGGACTCCAGAACCACTGCAGGTTCCTGCGTGGAGTCCGGTGCAAAGTCCGGGAGGCTGCCTTGCGGCGCCTCCGGAGCCACCTCCTGATGGGTCCCTTTCTGGGATGCCACCTCGGCGTCCTCATTGGCGCGAGGGGTGGAGGCATTCGGGATGGAAGCCACATCCGACGGAGCCAACGACCCACTTGATGAAGCGGGGAGATCATCATCGGCCGGACTGCAGATAGTATGCGGCATCAGAAGGACACTATGTGACACAAAAGAAATTGCAGATCATTCGGGGATCCGGATACTTACGATCTCGCCTGAGGCCTGGGCCTTGAGGGCCACTCTTCACCGCCAACGTTGGTGTTGGCTGAGCTGTCCGGGGGAATAGTTCTTCCCCTCTTGGACCCTTCGGCCTCCCCTGTTGGGGAAGCCTTCCTCTTCCTCTCTCCCTCCTCTGGGAGAGAGTCTTCTTCCTCCTCCTCATCTTCGGGAGAGGACTCCGCCTTGGAGTCGTAGGACACTTGAAAACAGGAACTCTTTCGAGTTTCCGTGGCCACCTTCTTGGCCTTCTTCTCCGGCACCACGTGCGGTGCCGGAACCAGCAACCCCGCTAGACGGGCGTCCACTGGGTCTTCTGGCATGGGAGCCAGGCAGATGAGCTGCCCGGCCTTCTTCATCCATTCCTATCAAAGGAGAAGGGAGATTAAAGCCCGCTTAGGGTCGAATTATTAACAACAAGTGTCCCGTAAAGGGGTAGAATCACTTACCTCCTCAGCTGGACGCTGCGAGTGGAATCCACGATCTTCCGTCGCGGATGCGGGGGCTTCGGCGCCCTTAAACAACACCCTCCATGCGCCTTCGTACATTGTGTCGAAGAGCCTGCTTAGCGCCTGGTGCTGTTCCGGATTGAACTCCCACGGATTGAATGCCCGTTCTTGGCATGGGAGAATCCGGCGAAGGAGCATGACCTGGACCACGTTAACCAGCCTGAGCTTCTTGTTCACCACTGGATACAGGCTTGGAGTCCGTCGGCTCCTTGAATTACCCCAAAGAAGCCCTTCTCTTTCCGGAGGTGAGCTGCGTAGGGATTCCAGATCTGAACTCGGGGCCGCTACCACGTAGGGTCGCCTGGCTCGGTGATATAGAACCACCCGATTGCCACCCCTTGACGGATTCCACGAAGGCCCTTCAAACTAAAGGGCGTTGGGCATCTTGCCCAACATGGCACCTCCGCCGCCGGCAGTGCCCTTCACCACCTTCAACTTGACATTGAAGGTCTTGAGCCAAGCGAAGTGGGGATGGATGCAGAGGAAGGCCTCGCACACGCGATAAACGCCGAGATGTTGAGGATAAAGTTCGGCGCGGATCATGGAAATCCAGCCGTAGTAGAACATGAGCCCCGGACAAAGGGGTGAAGTGGAAAGCCCAGTCAGCGGAGGAAGAGGGAAGGAAAACGACCCTCTCATGGGGCCGGGGTGGGGATGAGTTGCCCCTCGTCGGGCGCGCCGGTCTTGCGACGTCGCGGAAAGGTACCCGCTGCAAGCAGCTTGTGATGTGCTCCTCCTTAACGGTGGAGGCCAGCCATTTACCTCCCGCTCCGGACATGGTCAGAGAACGTCGAGATGAGATGCGCGAACTTGGGCGTTGGAGCTCGGGTGCACGGAGATGGATAAGCAAAGGAGGAAGAAGGCGTAGGTGAAAAGGTGAATCCTTATCCCTTATATATAGGCGGGTGAAGACTATTCGTCTCTCACTAGCCTGGTAAAACTCGCTTATCTCCCAAGCGCCACCATCAATGCCGCGGTTGGGTTACCCACGTCCGTATTGATGAGAATCCCGGAATAAGGGAACGATCTACGCTCGACAAGACGTGCCAAGGAAACCGCTTCGCTAAACGCGCTGAGGCGGTATAATAAAAAACGATTCAAGTAAAGGCTTGGTAGTGGTGTGATGTCATGCCGCAAAATATGTCAGCAGATTGAACTTGTGTATATATTATTCTCTCTACGGTGGAATGTGGAAATTGTTTTGCAGAGCCGGACACTATCCGGGTGTTCATGATCTTCTTTGGATTATTCGGAGGAGGAACCCGCCTTGCAATGCCGAACATTATGCGCGCCAGACTCATCGTCATTGAAGCCAGGTTCAGGGGCTATTGAGGGAGTCCTGGACTAGGGGGTGTCCGGACAGCCGGACTATCATCGTCCGCCGGACTCCAAGACTCGAAGATACAAGATTGAAGACTACATCCCGTGTCCGGATGGGACTTTCCTTGGCGTGGAAGGCAAGCTTGGCGTCTGGATAGGTAGATCTCCTACCATTGTAACCGACTCTGTGTAACCCTAGCCCTCTCCGGTGTCTATATAAACCGGAGGGCTTTAGTCCGTAGGACACAACCTCCATTACAACAATCATACAATAGGCTAGCTTCTAGGGTTTAGCCTCCTTGATCTCGTGGTAGATCCACTCTTGTACTACCCATATCATCAATATTAATCAAGCAGGACATAGGGTTTTACCTCCATCAAGAGGGCCCGAACCTGGGTAAAACATCGTGTCCCTCGTCTCCTGTTACCATCCGCCTAGACGCACAGTTTGGGACCCCCTACCCGAGATCCGCCAGTTTTGACACCGACACCGTCCCATACCGACAAATGTGGTTGCACTGGGAAAGACTCGTTTCAGCGGCACCATGACCCGATCAACAACATATTGAAGTTGAGTTATTAACCAGGTTCAACTTAAAGTGAAAATTACCGGTGTCATAATGCCATACCATGCATCACTAAACACATGCACCACATAACCATGCAAAAACTGAATCAACCACGCTCCCACACAGCCATCATCAACTCATGCTACTACTCTGGTTAAGATCACACCTCACTTAAACTAGAATCATTTCTAGCAATATCCTCATTTTTCATGATGTAAAGATAATAATTAAACTAATTATTAAACTCCATGAGCACATCCGTTATTCATTACTTGTAACTAAGTTCTTCCTAGCTTACCAACAAGATTTACTTCAAACTTTCTGCAATTCAAGCATTTTAACATGACAAGCATCTAACAGAATATACTCATTATATAACTAATTTAAATGCATAAATATTCATAAGTTCAAGTAGGAAAATCACAAATATTGAAGTGGCACTATGAAAATGTTGATGTGGCTTGCCTTAGTGCTGATGAGGTTCACAAAGCTCCTGGTGATCCTCAAGACCAGCTGGCTCTTCTCAAAATAATCAAAACCACAAAAAGAAAACATCAAGAAACCTTCTGAAAATTACCAAAAAATCTAGACAGCAAGGAAAAATCCCATCTTTTGGGTGCTGTTAGATTTTTGGACACAGAACACAATGCAAAAAGAATCAATGCATTTGGACTTATAGATAAAAAGTTATGGCCATTTGAAGTTTCCTGGATTTTAAATGAATTAGAAATAAATAATAAACAGACAGGGGGTGACGTCGAAGGCGTAAACACTCGGGGCGCCACCACTCATACCACTTCGCGCGTGTAATGAGTGGCTGATTAGCAGGCCCCGCTAGTCAGGCCAGAGGGAGGAGAGAGAGAAATAAAGGGAGGCGGCGCTTCGCCGGAGCACACGCCAGCGATGAGGCTTCTTGGAGTCAAACGAGTGTGGGATCGACTGAGGAGATGTTTGCGCACCTGCCCGTAGCCGTAGCATAGCTAGAGGTGACCGGACGGCATCGGAATCGACCTCTCCAGTGGAGGTAGAGGGCGGAGGTTGCCGGAGACAAAGACGACAGCGGCTTTGGGAGGTTCCAGGGGCTCCAGTGGGGTGGGTTGGCTTCACGGACGAGAGGCGGAGGCCCTAGCAGGGTCGCCTTGGCTTGGGAGGGGCCGGAGCAGCGGGAACAATCCGGAGGGGATCGCTGGTGAGCTCGGCTTTAGGACGGCAGCCCGCGGCCTGCCCGTCCGGGCTGCGGCTTCTACTGGCTCAAGGCGGAAGTGGGATTGGCTGCGGGTGCTCCAAGAGGCTGGGGGTGGCAGCTTTTATAGGCGGGCGGCGAGGAGGGTTTGAGATCCGCCGGAGGTCACCTGTCCACGGCGCCTGGCGACGAACGGCGCCAGAGAGAGAGGGAGAAGATGACGGAGGTCACGCAGGAACTGTACGCGGGCGAGGAGGAGCACAGGAGCGAGGGGGAAAGCAACGAGCACACTGCGCCGTGCACTGTGCCATTGGCCGGACCGTGCCCGTGCTCGCTGCGGCGAGCTCCGGCGTCGGCGAGCGCTATGGGGAGTTATGGAGGTGGAGACGCGGATGGTGGCGAGGTGTGGCCTGCTTCGGCCGGCTGGGCAGCGTACACGCGCTCAACAGAGCACTGGCGACACGCAGAGCGCGCGTATTGCAAGCCAGCATGCTCGAACGAACGCGGTCACCACGTGAACCGTGACATCAGGCCACCCTAAGCACTAACAAAGATGCCTGGCGTGTAGTCCTTAGTAAACTGAGTTGTTACCATGGTTTGGCTAGGATCCAGGTGTAGTAGAAATAAATTTGTGCTGCTGACAAGTTACTGGACATTAACTTTGGAGAGTTACGGTGGTCAAACCACTGGGAGTCAAGTCCTGAGCTTTGGGGTTTTACTTACAGTTACTAAGGTAAATAGGCACAGGAAAAACCAGCTACAATGGAGCTAGTAAAAAGGTAGTTGCTGTAGAAACTACCATTTCTACCCAAAAATGACTTTATTTTCTGTAGCCAAAATATTCCAAAGAGTGGTGAAATATTTTTGCTCAGAAAGGTGCCCTAGGGTCCAAAGAATAATTGGGATTTTTCTCAGGATTTTTGGGGCAAGAAAAATTAGGGTTGCTTTGGAGCTCAAAGGGTTAGCTAGGGTTTTGGAGGTCAATATGAATATTTTTCATTGAAGAAAAATATTCCAAACAATATTCTTGGGTTGGACCAGGGGTGAAATGATGGTTGGGAGGAGGAGAGGGAAACTTGGGTGAAAATCAAGGGGTACCCAAGTGGTTAAGTCCAAATGAAATGATTCAAAACTCCAAATTCAAAACCAACTCAACTGAAAATCAAGCAAAGAAGAGAGGGCAAAAACCAGGATGTCACAAACCTCCCCCACTTAGAATGAATCTCGTCCTCGAGATTCGGTTGCTTGGGAAAACCATTCTGGATAACATGCCCTTAGAAATTCTTCTGATTCCCAGGTTGTTCTGACTCGGTATGATGCATCCATTAGACCGTGTAAAACTTCCGTGCTTTACTGCGAGTGAACCTTTCCATTTGATCCAAAATTTTCACTGGCCTCTCTTCATAGGTTAAGTCCTTTGCCAGCTCTATCTCTGTCAAATTGGTCTTTTTCTTGGGCGGTTATATGCACTGTCGCAATTGTGAAACGTGGAACATGTTGTGCACGTCTGACAGCTCAGGGGGAAACTCCAACTGATATGCCACAGCACCTACTCGTGTCATAACGGGAATGGACCAATAAACCTGGGTGCCAATTTTCCACGGGTTTGAAAACTCTTGATTCCTTTCATAGGCGTGACTCAAAGGTAGACATGTTGTCCGGGTTCAAAGCTGTTATGTCGGTGCTTTGTATCATAATAACTTTTCTGTCGTGATTTGGCCAATTGCAATCTGTCTCGGATCTCCTTGACTTGCTTTTCGGCTTCCAGCATGAGATCCATTCTAAAAATACGGCTATCTCCGGTTTGAGACCAATTTAATGTAGTGCAGCACTTACGGCCATACAAAGCTTCATATGGTGACATCTTTAAACTGGTCTGGAAGCCATTGTTATACGAGAACTCGGCGTACGGCAAGCAATCTTTCCATCGTGGGCCTTGGGCCAAAGCAGAGCCTCAGAGCATATCTTCGAGTATCTGATTTACCCTTTCTGTCTGCCCATCCGTTTGAGGATGATAAGCGGTACTATATTTCAATTCTGTTCCGAGGGCCTGATGGAGACGGGTCCAAAAAGCGAAGGTGAAAGAAGTGATGGTTTAGGGAACTCCATGCAGACTGACTATTCTGGATACATACAGTCGTACAAGCTCATCTGCTCTATATGAGGTTTTGATTGGAAGGAAGTGGGCCATCTTGGTTAATGTATCCACTATGACCCAAATCACATTATTGCCTCGTCAGGTCCTAGGTAGTCCTGTGAAGAAATCCATACAGACATCGTCCCATTTCCATTGTGACACTGGCAGCGGTTGGAGAAGTCCGGCTGGTTTCTGAAGTTCTGCCTTTACTTCGTTGCATATATCGCAACAGGCCATGAAATAAGCAATGTGTTTCTTCATTCCATCCCACCAGAATATTTGTCGAAGATCATCATACATTTTTGTACCTCCAGGGTGGATTGAGTACAAGGATTCGTGGGCTTCTGACAGAATTTTCTGCTTCAGATCCGCTTGATTAGGCACACAAATCCTTCCCCTGAATCGGAGGGTACCGTACTGATCCTTCAAGAAATCGGAAAACTTGATACGTTTCTGCAGATCGGTATCGCCTGACTGGGCTTTGCGGATTTCTTCCTCAAGAGTAGGGGTAATCTTCAGAATATTGGCAAGGCCAGCCTCAACTATGACTAGGTTGAGCTGAGCAATCTCTTCTTTAAGTTCGGAAGGCAAAGATTCCAATATGACATTTAGAATGACGGGCTTTCGACTGAGTGCATCGGCAACCACGTTGGCCTTACCCGGATGGTAATTTATTCCAAGGTCATAATCCTTGACCAACTCAAGCCATCTTCGCTGACGGAGATTTAAATCCGGCTGAGTAAATATATACTTGAGAATTTTGTGATCGGTAAAAATTTGGACCCTTTTTCCGATGAGGTAGTGTCTCCAAATTTTTAAAGTATGAACTACCGCGGCCATTTCCAAATCCTGAGTGGGGTAATTTCCTTCGTGGGGTCATAGCTGCCGTGAGGCATAAGCTACTACCTTGCCATCTTGCATAAGTACGCATCCTAGTCCTTGCCTGGAAGCGTCGGAGTATACATCAAAATTGCGGTAGATATCTGGAAGTGTTAATACTGGCGCAGTTGTCGAGCGTTTCTTCAACTTGGTGAAACTCTTCTCACAGTCCGTAGTCCATTCAAACTTCTTATCCTTTTGAGCAGCTCCGTCATGGGTTTAGCAATCTTGGAAACCCCTTCAATGAAACAGCAGTAGTATGTGGCTAATCCAAGAAAACTCTGGATCTGAGATACGGTGGCGGGTGGCAACTAGTCGAGCACGTCTTTTACCTTGCTTGGTTCCATGGCTATACCTTCAGCGGATAGCACATGCCCGAGGAATCCAACTTGCTTGAGCCAAAATTCACATTTGCTGAATTTGGCGTATAACTGGTGCTCACGGAGTCGTTGCAACACTGCTCGGAGGTGTTCCTTATGCTCTTCTTCACTTGAGTAAATAAGTATATCATCGATGAAGACGACCATGAACTTATCGAAGAAATCCATGAATACTTTATTCATCATGTGCATGAAGAAGGCGGGTGTCGGCATTCTGGGAACGGGGGTACCCAAACTTGCCTGCCTGCGGCCTGTAGCGTGCCTCAAGGAGTGGCCCAGTACGGCCCATCTTCATCAACGCGTACTCAAGACCCTCGCGAGGGGCCGAGCCTCGCGGGACGGGCGACAGGAGGCTTCCTCGGGCACAGCCTCGTCTGGCTAGCTCGCGAGGAGGCAGAGAGATCAAGGCGGGGTACCTCACGAGGTGCCCATGATGCAAGCCATGACGACCGAGGTCAGGCGGGGCGCCGGGCTGGCGCCGGCCTGTGCAGAGTCTTTGTTTCCTCTTTGGTGCAAAGGGGGCAAGCAAAGGCAAGGGTATCAAGCAAAGGCAACCATTTCGGTGCCATGAGACCAAGACCAACAGGGCGACAAGATGGAGGTCATCGTGGAGCCCAAGCCGACGTCATCGTCAGGGTCTTTGGCAGGCGAGGACCAACTTTAGTCAGGATAAGTATACTAGATGTTCCCCTTCAAAATGGCCAATTGTTGGCGCCCTTCCCGCTCAATATTTGGGGAGAGGCCCAGGGCCTCCGCCTATATATAGGACTAGCCACCCACAGGCAGGGGGATCCGGATTTCAGATAGACTAGAGAGAGAGAGAGAGGGAGAGAGAGAGAGAGAGAGAGAGAAGCGACTGAACTCCCCCTAGCAGTTCATCGCACCAGCCAAGAACAGACCCTCGCGAGGCTGTTCTTCCTTGTACTATTCATCATCAGCCCCAGAGGCAATCCACCACACCACACATTGGAGTAGGGTGTTAGACTACAATGGTGGCTCGAACCAGTATAAACCTCGTGCCCTCTGTGTTGTTCTCCGTGTAGTTTTAGATCCTTGCGAGGCGACGAGACACGGGTAGGCAGTGGGTGTGATCTCCAGCGCGCTGAGTTCGAACCTTAAGTGCGCCAAACCGAAATCCGACATTTGCGCGCCCGGTAAGTGCTTGCGGAATCCGCCTTCCGTCGCCTCGTGTTTTTGCCGCCGTCGCATCCATGTCGGCGCTAAATCGAGAACGCGCCGAGCGGCAGCCGCTCGCCACTTGCGTCGCCCAGACGGTCCCGTCGGCGGGCGCCCCTGCTGTTCCCCGTCGCCTGCCGTCAATGCCGCCACCGGCCCGGCGAGAAATGACCAGCACGCATCGTCCCTGCATCCTTCGGTGTGGCGAGAAGGCCGCACCGCCACCCCATCGCTGACTCCAACCGGCTCCTCGTCACACGCCCGTCACGCTCCTGCGACAAGACGCCGCCGCCTTTGCTCTGGCGCGGAGCTCTACACTACCGTCCGTCGATGACCTTACGACGAGTGGGTCGCCCGCATCACCGAAGCTCGTCGGCGCCGCTGAGGCTCCCGCGCCATCCCTCTCGATGCACGCGCCCGCCTGGCTTGGCGGCGAGTTCCGGGCGCCTCAGCCGCCTCCCCCTCAAGAAGGCGCCTTCGCCCCAAGGCACGCGGGCCTCGCGTAACCCGCTCCGTCCGCGCCGGCACAGCAAGAGAAGAGCTACCAAGAGATCCCTCGCCCCCAAGCCGCCGTGTGCTCCCCGCACCGCCCGACAACGAACGCTCCTGCTCCGGTAGCGCCAAGACCGCTGCTGCTCTGGCGGCGACACGGAACCCACAAGATCAAGCTCTCCGTCACCAAAGGGCTCCCGCGGCCACTGCAGGCTGTCGCGCCTTCTCCGCCGAGCTACGCAGCGTGGCCTGGCCGGGCAAGTTCAAGCCAGATCTGCCCCTGCGCTATGATGGCACGGCTGACCCTGCGGAGTTCCTCCAGCTCTATGAGCTGGGCATCGAAGCCGCCAACGGGGATGAGAAGGTCATGGCGAACTGGTTCCCCATGGCGCTCAAGGACGGCGCCTGCACCTGGCTCTTGAACCTGGCTCCTGGCACGATATCCTCCTGGGACGAGATGCGCACCCGATTCATCGCCAACTTCCAAGGCACCCGCGACCGGCCCCCGGCCATGAGCGACTTGCGCCGTATCAAGCAGCAGCCGGGAGAGATCCTGCAGAAGTTCATCCAGCGTTTCAATAGTGGTCGCCTTAAGATCCCCAAGGTGTATGAGGAGGCCATCATCTCAGCCTTCTCCAACGGCGTACGTGACATCAAGATGAAGGAGGAGCTTGCGATCCATGAGGACCTGTGCACCTCCCTGGAGCTATTCAATTTGGCAACCAAGTGCGCTAGGGCTAAGGAAGGGCGCCTTTCCCTCCTCGAATTGCCAGCTGCTGACCCAGAAGAGAAGAAGCCCAAGGCCAAGGACGTGAAGCGCAAGGGGGCTGCCGTACTTGCAGCAGAACTGGACACCAAGCAAGGCAGGGATCAGCCTGAGTCATCCAAGGGCAGCCGGTACTGCGTATACCACGACCTCCACACCCACAACACCAACGAATGCCAAGAACTCAGGGCCGTGCGGGACGTGCCTGCCGGCCGACGCCCCGAGTGCAGCGACCGGGGCTACGGCCGAGGAGGAGGAAGAGGTGGAGGACGTTGGGAAGACCGTGGCCCTCGCCAAGGGTGGCGTGAACGACCTTGCGAGGACCGCTGGCAGGACTAGACTCATGAGGGAGGTTAGAGGGACCCACCTCGCGAGGGGGGTTGGAGGGATCAGCCTCGTGAGGATCGCCCAAAAGGCAATGCGGGCCTCCCTCCTCTGCCACCATAGCTGAGGAGGAATGAAGACCATCATCAGGAAGAGGGGGCTGGAGGCTTCCAGGAGCCGCGCGCAATCGCTTCCATCTTGGGCGGCACTCAAGCCCCGGCCTCTCAGCGCATCTTCAAGTAGTTTGCTAGCGAAGTGAATGCAGTCCTCCCCAAGCTCGAGGCCACACACCCTCTCAGGTGGTCAGCATGCACCATCACATTCAGCTCAGCGGATCAGCTCAAGTGCGTGGCCACGGCCAGAGTCCTCCCGATGCTTTGTTCCCCAATCGTCAGCAATGTGCAAGTCACCAGGACCCTCATTGATGGCGGAGCAGGGCTCAATGTCCTATCCGTCGATACGTTCAACAATCTCCAAGTGCCCTACAATCAGCTGCAGCCAACCAAGCCTTTCTCAGGAGTCACTGATTGTTCCACGGTTCCGATAGGGCAGGTCCGCCTTCCTGTTACCTTCAGGAAGCGTGACAACTACCGCACCGAGCTCATTGACTTCGACGTCGCTCACATTCGCCTGCCTTACAATGCCATCCTCGGGTACCCAGCCCTGGCCAAGTTCATGTTCGTGACTCATCACGGCTACAGTGTCCTCAAGATGCCAGGAAGCGGTGGAGTCATCACGGTGCCTTGTGAAGAGAGAGATGTTGTGTGTTCTCTGGAGCGCGCTTTCCAAGCCGCATCGATTGAAGACCCGGATCACAAGAGCGGGAGGCTTCCCGAGGCTGCTCCTAAGAAGAAGAAGAAGACATCACCTGGTCCGACCCCTCGGGAGGCAGTCCCCTCAGGGTCTGCGCCTGTTCAGGGGGCGCCCCCTTCTGTCGCATAGGGAGGTGCGCCCGGTGCCATCCTCGAGCAAGGCTCGGGGGCTCTCTCCTGGAGGGCCATCGACTTTGCTAGGATCACGAGGGAGGCGCTCGGGCACCACTTGGAGGTGTGCTTCAACGCACGTTTCCCTCAGGAAGGAGCAAGTCAAGGAAGGCCAAACCCTCGGGAGTTCGTCTGCGAGATCATTCAGGACCTGCAGGAGTCAAGAGTCATGAGTGGCAGCCGCTGTTTACCCGCCGTAGTTCCCCATCCAGGCGAGGATGGTGGGCTGCACGTCTGCATCGACATACTAGGACTCAACCGAGCCGCCTCTCAGGAGCGCCTCTGGCCCTCACGCGTGTGACGCTGCGAAGGTCCACCCCGCAGCTATGTTCGCATGCCTTACGGCTCGCGAACGCAGCTCTTGTCTTGTCGGCGCCTCATGAGGAGCATCTTGGAGGCTCAAGCGGTCAGGCATTCCACAGTCCTGGCGGAGATGGAGATGGTCCGCGAGGAGCCTCCAGCGCCCCCGGAGCCTCCCGAGGCTCCTGGGCCTGGGGGCTCGTGAAGATCGGATTCCGCAGCGCACGCCGTCCGCTACTTCAGCATCACTTCATCTTCAGCGTCATCAGGTGACATCCTTCGAGTTTTGTTTTTAGCTGGGAGCGCCCCCCCCCCCAGGGCTGCATCATTCCCAGGCCGCGTGGGTCCGTCCCTACAGCATGTATCCCTTTGATTCCTGTTTTTTAGCCTACTTTATCGGGGGCGCCCCTCGGGCTGCATTATCCCCAAGCCACCCGGGCCAGACCCAATGGCATGTATTCCTCTCGCGTTTATTCGAGTCGTGCATTTGACCCATCATGATCGTTATTTGATGCCTGTCCATGGCACCCTTCTTCCTTCACGTCGGCCGCTTGCACGTTAAAGGGGGGTACCTGAGCATCGCGACTCATGGGCTCTTACTGGCTCTCCAGCCCTCACCCTCTGGCCTTGTCCACGGCATCGCGACCTGGCATACCAGCGACGGCTGAGCCCGCTCGAGGACCAGGACCCGAGGAAGTAGAGCGCCGACATCTAACCAAATTAGCAGGGAAACTTCACAAGTAAAGGCCCAGAGCCAGGCGCAACCCGCCTTGAGGTAGGGCCCCGTGAGTCCCGCGCTGGCTCACGGGTGCCCAGATACACCTCGTCAGGCCCTACCGTGCCCAGCCACGTGTTAGGGCGGGGTTAGCACTGCGCCCAGGGGCTCCTCGAGGGGAGCCCTCCCACGCACTGGAAGCACCATGCTCCGCGCTGGCTGACGACACTGCCGAGGAGCGGCTATGCCCGTACACATACGGAAGCGCTATGCTCCGCGCTGGTGATAAACAACTGAGGGTGGCCCCCGGCCGCATCAACCTCAAGGAGCCCAGAGCTCAATGTCCGGCCCCATCGTAACGCCTCCCCTCGGGAGCGCCGCGCGAGGGGGCTAGGCACGGGGGCTACGCCTGGGTCACGCCAAGGCGCACGCCACCCAGCCAGGCCCCTCGGGCCTGGATCATCGCACGCCTCTCCCCGAGAAGAGCCAAGGTACGAAGGCCATTTGAACATCAAGGGGGACCCCTGAGCATCGCAACTCAGGAGCCTAACTTGTCACGTAGCCCCATATTTCCGAAAGGCTAACGGCGGTTGAGGTATGCGCGGGGCCGGGCTCTGCCGACGTAGAATGGTAAATTTACCCATACATCTCACCTCCCTACTTGTTGTTTGTGCGTCAAGGGGGACTCCTGAGCAACGCGACTCAGGAGCCTAACTTGTCACGTAGCCCCTCACTCCTTGGTCCCGTCCTGGTTTCCGGTCGGGGCTAATGGCGGCTGAGGTATGCGCGGGGCCAGGCTCTGCCGACGTAGAACACAAGCAAGTAGGAAGGAAAAGCGCAAATCTCAAGGAATTCAAAAGAAAATAGTACAGTCCATAGAGTGCTTTGACAACGCCAAACACAAGTTTAAACGCCTCCACGAGGCATGATGCGTGTTGTAGGAGCTAAAAGCAAGACGGGAGCCGCGAAGGGGTCACTTTCTGGTGGTGCCATCGCTGGTGACGGAGCTGCCCTGGGCGACTTCGCCTCGTGGAGCCTCAGGATCGGCAGCGCCTCGCTTTGGCTTGTAGAAGGCCCTGAACTTTGCCAGCAGAGCCTCCACTCGACCCTTCACGGCCTCAGCAGCGACAATGGCAAGCTCGCTGCTCACGGGCTCCAGCAGGCTGTCAAGGTCAACGTCGGGGTCGCGAAGGTAGAGTGGGTGAAGACGCGCGTCAGCACTGCAGAAGAAAGGACATGCGCCTCGGCCTCAGCCGTGGGGCCAAGGCCAAGGGCGACATCTTCGAGGGCGCGGACCAGGAAGGGAAGCAACTTGGCAGGGCCGTCCTCGGCGCCGCCAGCCAGGCTCTCAGTGCAGCTGTCACAAAGCGACTTTAGCAAGGTCGAGCCTTCTCCTCCGGCCTGCTTGAGCCACACGGTCCTCGGCCAGGACCCGCGCCTTGCCGTCCAGCTCGATCCTCTTCGCCTCCAGCGCCTGCTCCAGCGCACCTAAGTGGCCATGGCGCTCATCAAGCTTGGCATCCCGGTCCTTGGTGGCAGCCTCATGAGCCTTCATATCTTCCTCCTTCTCCTGGCGGACACGGGCTTCCTTGGCGAGCTGGTCGCGTAGGCCTTGCAGCTCGCACTCCAGCACCTTGTGGCGACCCTGGACATCCGCAACCTCACCCAAGGCAGCGTTGCGAGCGGCCTTGGCCTCAAGGATGGCCTTCTTCTCCTCGTCGCAAGCCGTCGCGGCCTGAGCCAGCGCCGCTCGGACTGAAGCATCAAAGCGAACCCAGCCGGAGGCCAGCTCCAGGCGCCCGGCCACCAAGCGAGGGTTGGCGCCAGAAGATCTTTCCGCAGCCAGTCCAACTCAGTAGCAGCACGATCCAGGACAATAGAAGGAGTCGGGGAGATGGCAGTTGGCGGAGTAGGGGGAAAAGACGGCAGTGTAATCACAGCACCATGAGTCGGGACCTTCTGCGCCCCGACGACTGCGGCACTGGCGTCAGGCAAGGACACCTCGGGAGTCGCTCGGGCCACGGGGGCTGAGCTCGCCCCAGCTAGCCCCGCCAGGCCTTGCGAGGATGGTCGGGCAGAAGAGGTCCGCGTCTCTCCGCCCCTTCTCCCGCGGATGGAGGTGCGGCCCCGGACAAAACCTCAGGAGCCCCCTTCAGCTTTTTCGCCGCAGGCATCGGCCCAGCCAAGGAATATGGGTGTCAAGCCTCAACAACAAAGCAAGAAGCAAAACGAGAATCAAGCACTTACTGGTCATCGCTTGCGGGCTCGAGCAACCTCCGGCCGAACTTGAAGCCCGAGAGCCGGCTGCTGGGATCAACCTCAAGAGGCTCGGGAGCAGGAGGCGCATCTGTAGATCGACTCGGAGCCGGAGCAGACCCGCGGGGAACCAGGACCGTCATGTCCTTCTTCGGGATCAGGGGCAAGCTCTCGCCACCTCGCTCGTTGCCATCCTCGTCATTGTCCGGCATGAGGCGAAGAGCGCGGGACCAGCACCGAGGGAGGGATGCCCTCGACTCCCCGTCGGTCACCTCAGAATCGGGCTCCTCTTCCTACTCTCTACTGGAGTCGCCGGAGGACACGTTCACCATCACCAGGGCTGCCAGGTCCTCGGGAACCTCCGCGGGCATAGGTCCGTCCCCGCCGAAGCGGGCATGGAGTTCACCACCTGCTCCCAATCCTCCCGAAGGAACAGGGGCACAGGACCACCCTCCAGTCTCGCCACATCACCCCCAACCAAGGATTGGAGGACCACGGCCAGATCTTCGTTGGCCAGGACTTCGGGGTTCGGGCGAAGGGCGGCATCGGCCCCCCCGAGCCTCCACAGCTAGAGCGAATATTCCCGAAGCAGAGCCACCCGATGTTCCAGGAACTCCCTCTGGAGCGACGCCCCGGTCAGCTTTGCCGCCGCCATGTTGCCCGGCCACAGGTCCGCGTCCATCCTCTCCAGCACTGGTTTCGCACGGGGATCAGCGAACTCCACGCGGGACCAAGCGTCGACAGACTCAGGCTGCCTCATGGGCAGAATCAGTCGGGGATGGATGCGCCCAGCATCCACCATGATCCACTTGCTCCTGAAGCCTTCAATCCTCTTCCCGGGCTTCGAGATGGCATTGGAGCTGCCCTATGCGACGAAGCTCGCGCACGCGATGATGGGAACGCGAGACACCCGGAGGTAAAAGTAATGGCGGAGCAAGGCCACCGAGGGCCTTACCCCGACATGAGCCTCGCAGTAGTAGGCGAAAATCGCCAGGAGAAGAACAGAGTTGGGATGGAGATGCAGAGCTAGCAGGTTGTAATGGTGAAGAACAGAGAGGAAGAACTCGGAAAAGGGGGCACTAGACCGGCGGCGATGGCGCTCACGAAGAGCGGGTAGAAGGTGCTTCCTTCATCCTCAGGAAGGCCGGAACCAAGCTTAAGCATGGTCGCCCCGTCGTTGCCTTGCGCCGCCATCATCTGGCGTGTCAGGGCAAGGTTCTTCCCCGACACATTCGGAGGATCCAGAGTGGGCGAGTACCACTCTCCGGCCGGGCTCTGGCGAGACACCATGCCTTGCTAGGATGCAGGGTTGGAGTAGATCTGGGGATTTCAGAAGCGAGAAGGGGAGGAGCGAGAAAGGGGATCTGGGCAATGACTGGAGAAGGTAATACTAGATGGGTACCACTCTCTTGTCAATTCGTGCAGTTGTCGAGGCGTCGTGGGGGAGCCAGGACGCCCACGTCCAATCAACCGCCACGCGGCGCCCAAAACCATCGGGCTATTTGGGCTCCTGGCGCAGATCTGCCCTTCGCTTCCTGCTAAGCCAAGTCGAGCGCGCCTTGGGCCCGGGGGCTACTGTCAGTGTTCTGGGAACGGGGTACCCAGACTTGCCTGCCTGCGGCCTGCGGCGTGGCTCAAGGAGTGGCCCAGTACGGTCCATCTTCATCAACGCGTACTCAAGAGCCTCGCGAGGGGCCGAGCCTCGCGGGGCGGACAACAGGAGGCTTCCTCGGGCACAGCCTCGTCAGGCTGGCTCGCGAGGAGGCGGAGAGATCAAGTCGGGGTACCTCACGAGGTGCCCATGATGCAAGCCATGACGATCGAGGTCAGGCGGTGCACCGGGCGGGCGCCGGCCTGCGCAGAGTCCTTGTTTCCTCTTTGGTGCAAAGGGGGCAAGCGCAGGCAAGGGTATCAAGCAAAGGCAACCATTTCGGTGCAACGAGACCAAGACCAGCAGGGCGATAGGATCGAGGTCATCGTGGAGCCCAAGCCGACGTCATCGTCAGGGTCTTTGGCAGGCAAGGACCAACTTTAGTTAGGATAAGTGTACTAGATGTTCCCCTTCAAAATGGCCAATTGTTGGCGCCCTTCCCGCTCAATATTTGGGGAGAGGCCCAGGGCCTCCGCCTATATATAGGACTAGCCACCCACAGGCAGGGGGATACGGATTTCAGATAGACTAGAGAGAGAGAGAAGCGACTGAACTCCCCCTAGCAGTTCATCACACCAGCCAAGAACAGACCCTCGCGAGGCTGTTCTTCCTTGTACTATTCATCATCAGCCCCAGAGTCAATCCACCACACCACACACTGGAGTAGGGTGTGACACCACAATGGTGGCCCGAACCAGTATAAACATCGTGCCCTCTGTGTTGTTCTTCGTGTAGTTTTAGATCCTTGCGAGGCGTCGAGACATGGGTAGGCAGTGGGTGTGATCTCCGCGCGCACCCCAGAGTTCGAACCTTAAGGGTCTGCCAGAACCCGAAATCCGACAGCGGGGGCGTTGGTGACGCCGAAAGACATGACTGTATATTCATAGAGACCGTAGTGTGTGGTGAATGCGGTCTTGGGAATATCCTCCTTTTTAATTTTGAGCTGGTAATATCCAGTCCGCAAATCAATTTTTGAGAACACCTTGGCTCCACTGAGATGATCAAACAAATCATCAGTTCTTGGCAAAGGGTATTTGTTTTTGATTGTGACATCATTCAACTGTCGGTAGTCCACACACATACGGAGGCTGCCATCTTTCTTGTCCACAAAAATAGCAGGTGATCCCCATGGTGAGGACTGGGGCGGATATACCCTTTTTGGAGCATTTCATCAAGCAGTTTCTTTAGCTCCACTAATTCGGATGACGACATTCGATAATATTTCTTGTGTATTGGTGAGGTTCCGGGCACAAGTTCTATTGCAAACTCAAGCTCTCGATCAGGTGGCATGCCTGGCAGTTCTTCTGGGAATACATCAGAAAACTCGCTGACCACCGGAATTAATTCCATTTCAGTTATTGCTGTAAAGACCATTTCCTTGGAGGGTATGCTCCTACGAGCAATAAACTTTGTAGTTTGTCCCTCTTTGCCGGTCAGGTTGACTTCTCGGGTCACACAATTTATGCACACTTGGTACTAAGTCAGCCAATTCATACCCAAGATAACATCCAACCAGACTCAATAAGTATCAAAGAGGTTGGAAAACGGATTCCGTTGATACTGACTTCCAGATTGCGGCAGACTAGATTGCGTCTGATAAGAGATCTCGAGGTTTGTACCAGCATATTCTTGCCCAAAAGCGAACAAGGAAATTTGTTTTTGGCAACAAAACTCCAAGAAATAAAAGAGTGGGAAGCCCCAGAAGCAAATAAAATTACTGCAGGTATGTTATTAACAGGGAACATACCAATGACGACTTCGGGATTTTCTTGGGCTTCGTCGGTGAAAATGTGATGAACGATTCCCGTGATGTCGTGCTGACTTGGGCCTGCCTCCAAATAATGGATTTGTGGCTTGAACGTAGCATTGGTCCGGTTGTTCTTGGGACACTGCTTGGCATAATGTCCAGTTTGTCCACAACTGTAACAAGAATTGTTGCGCAGGCGATTCTCCAGAACTGGGTTGAGCACGTCATTCTTGACTTGGGTGGTGGCCTTGTTAACATTTTGTTGCCAATTAGGTTGGTATGCTACCTGAGTTGGCTGTCAGGTACGAACCTTCTGCACTGGTTGCATTTCCTTTTTGGGCTCAAACTTGCGCTTGTGATCGTTATGGGCAGACTTATTATCTGATACGATCTTGTGTTCCCTTTCAGCAATAAAAGCCTTGTTCACCAGGTTTTGGAAATCTGGGAAATTGAACACACTGAGAGCATAGCGAAGTTGCGGGTTTAATCCACCAAGAAACCTGTCCATCTTCCTTTCTTCAGTGGCCACGTCATATTGAGAGTAACGTGATAGGTGATTCAATTTCTACAAATATTCTGCCACTGTCTTACTTCCTTGGAGGAGCGCGAGAAATTCACGCTGCTTAGTCTTCATAATCCTCGTAGGGATGCGATATTTCCGGAATTGCTCCTTGAATCTTGACCAGGTAATTTCTTCATTCGCAGTCCCTATCGCTTTCTCATTTTCCCACCATATAGCAGCAGCACCTTCCAGATAATGTGTTACAAACGGAACCTTATCCTCTTCATCAGTTCGAGCAACCTCAAGCTTCTTTTCCATAGTTCTCAGCCAATCATCTGCATCCAAGGGATCAATGGCTTGACTAAAACTGGGAGGCTTTGTCCTTTGAAAATCAGATAACTTGGAGTGAGGGACGGGCTGATTTCCATTCTGCCCAACCATTGCTTGAATACTTCTGAATATTTCCATCAGATCATTATTTCATCGTTCCTCGAACATACACATAATTTTCTCGGTGGAGGGCGGATTTGGCGGTGGAGGCGGTGGTGGAACGTACGGCTCGGGTGATTTTCCTGCCTGTCGTGCGGAACACCGAATAGGAGAACCCTCGCGAATGTTGCAACTGCAGCCTCCCCGCGTCATCCTAATATGATTTTTTCCCAAGACAACGCAACCAAGATGAGAAGCATTTAACATAAATTCGGGAGAAGCCAGCAAAAAAATCCAAGTAAAATCGAAAAGGCGAAGAAAATTCGGCGAATAAAATAAAGTCCAACATAATTAAACATAGACTCATACATGAAAGATAACAGCATGCTAGGTCCAACTACCCTTATACATGAAACGAACATCATGACTCGTACGACTACATCCATACTCCATCCTGACGACTGCGACTACTCGAAAGCTCTACTACGCTACTGGTGCTGCGGGGTCCTCTCCTGAAGCGGACTCAGATCCAGAACTGACGGGGTTAACGGAGACCTCCGGGTTAAAAGTGACACGACGACTCTGCCTTGAGGGCTCTCCCTCTGGGGCAGGTGGAGGGTGGATCATCGGGGCTACAGGAGTGGCGAGGAGTGAAACCCACTCAGCAGGAGCACTAAGTGGACTCATAGTCACGGTGCCCGAGCTACTCGGAGGAGTAACCGGAGAAACAGGGGATCTAGAATGGGCAGGAACGTAGGGAGTAAATCCTACAGAGCGTGGAGTAGTGGCTGAGTGAGCAGAGACTAAAGTAGAGGCTAAGGCAGTACGGGCACGACTCAGCTCATGAGCCAGCTCATAGATCAGAAGATAGCTAACAATGATGTAGCGAGAATGGTGGCTAGCTACACTATCAGACTCCGGATCAATGACAGGGAAACGGACAAGACCATTATTGTGGAGAGAAGGAAGTAATGGAAACCTTGTGGTTCTGCATCCGGACGTCGTTGTAGCGGAGGTCAACAAGTACCTCGAATGCAGCAAACTGGACAGCCTGAGAAGCGGTAGAAGCGTAGCCGCTTCGAGAGGTACGAGTGTAAGAGCTGGAATCGGAACTGGCGCGTAGAGTAACCACGGCGTGATACTAAAAACACTAAGTCAGCTAGGCGCTCCCGGTACAGACGATAGGATGGATCATCTCCGTGAAGGTACAGCCGACGCCACACGTTATGAAGGAGATGCGGCAACGTGTACGGCATCAGCTGCAACTGGCACGGATACAGCACCGGAGCCATCTACACTCACAACCATTAGCAAGTTAGCATAAAAATAAAATCAGTGCGTGCGATGCAACAACCAGCTACAATTATTACCAGCACGCAGCTACAACTCGTATCTAACGTCCAGTTAACTCGGCTTAGTCTAGTGTGGCCTACAGTTAGCGCGGCTCTGATACCAAGCATTGTGGCACCCCGGCTAAGAGAAACTAGTTTACCTTACATTGCCAGCCCAGAGACCTTGTCTTCTGGCAACACACAACAACTTGGTACAGAAAAACAACCGCTTTATTCATGCTAGCGGAGCATAGCTTATATTATAACAGTTAGCGAGGCTAAGCAGCACACACGGTGCGGCTGAACAATATGTACATTATTTAGTGGACATAAAGGGGCCTCGATCATGACAACTACTCGGCAGCGGAACAACGTTGTAGCGGGACTCCATAGCACAGGGACACCGATGTGGACACGGTCTAGACTTAGACAGCACTCCTTCCCAACATGACTTTCCTGAAATCTGGCATGACACGCCAGGTCAGTACATTGAATGTACTTGCAAGCTCACAACAAGCATAAACATAATGACAAACAATATCATGATATTTAACCATTTAATCAATAATGCAACCATAAATCCAACATGCTGTGACCATGCTCAACTAATACTCATTCCACGGACTTGCTTACTGGACGTGATCATTTCCAGACCACAAACATGATAATCTCTAAAACACACTCGTGATCCTTACGGTGATAACAACCCGACCAACTCCTGGCCCGTGATCCTTACGGCGATCACAACCCGACCAACTCATGGCCCGTGATCCTTACGGCGGTCACAACCCGACCAACTCATGGTCCAACTCAACACGATGGCCTCGATGCCATCCTCGGTACAACCTTAGTGTGCATATTTTATTAAGTGTTGACCCATGGTGTACCCTACTTTCAAGTGTGTCCGTAACCGTGGACTCGGCTATCGATAGATTAAAAACACTCTGCAGAGGTTAGTACACTGTACCCACACTACGGAACCCATGGCCTCGCACTCCCATTCGGGTGGACCAACGGCATTCCGACGAAACCATTTCATTGTCATGACACTCTCCCGACCATTCCGACTCAGTCCCCCTCGGGGTAGTCCTGGGTGGCCCCGTGTCTACCTCCAGACACCTCGACCACCGTCGTGGCCACGATCCACTCTGGGACCCGGTACCAAAACTTAACTTAACAACGGGCTCACAAGGTTATGCTTGGCTACCGGGCGAGGTACAAAGACGCCCATAACCTTCCCTAAATGGAGGCACCACCAGAGGCACCACAATGAAACGCATTAAGGCAGTCCCATACTTGGCAAATGTGGTTGCCACCGAAAGACTTCGTTCAGCGGCACCATGACCCGGTCAACAACATATTAAAGTTGAGTTATTAATCAGGTTCAACTTAAAGTGAAAATTACCGGTGTCATAATGCCATACTATGCATCACTAAACACATGCACCACATAACCATGCAAAGAACTGAATCAACCATGCTCCCATAGAGCCATCATCAACTCATGCTACTACTCTGGTTAAGATCACACCTCACTTAAACCAGAATCATTTCTAGCAATATCCTCATTTTTCATCATGCAAAGATAATAATTAAACTAATTACTAAACTCCATGACCACATCCTTTATTCGTTACTTGTAACTAAGTTTTTCTTAGCTTACCAACAAGATTTACTTCAAACTTTCTGTAATTCAAGCATTTTAACATGACAAGCATCAAACAGAATATACTCATTATATAACTTATTTAAATGCATAAATATTCATAAGTTCAAGTAGGAAAAAGTGGCACTATGAAAATGTTGTTGTGGCTTGCCTTAGTGCTGATGAGGTTCACAAAGCTCCTGGTGATCCTCAAGACAAGCTGGCTCTTCTGAAAATAATCAAAACCAAAAAAAGAAAACATCAAGAAACCTTCTTAAAATTACCAGAAAATATAGACAGCAAGGAAAAATCCCATCTTTTGGGTGCTATTAGACTTTTGGACACAGAACACAATGCAAAAAGAATCAATGCATTTGGACTTATAGATAAAAAGTTATGGCCATTTGAAGTTTCTGGATTTTAAATGAATTTGAAATAAATAATAAACAGACAGGGGGTGACGTCGATGGCGTAAACACCCGGGGCGCCACCACTCATACCGCTTCGGGCGCGTAATGAGTGGCTGACTAGCGGGCCCCGCTAGTCAGGCTAGAGGGAGGGGAGAGAAAAACAGAGGGAGGCGGCGCTTCGCCAGAGCACACGCCGGCGATGAGGCTTCTTGGAGTCAAACGAGAGGGGATGGACCGACGGAGGAGATGTTTGCGCACCTGCCATACCCGTAGCATAGCTAGAGGTGATAGGATGGCGTTGGAATCGACCTCTCTAGCGGAGGCAGAGGGCGGAGGTTGCCGGAGACGAAGACGACGGCAGCTTGGGGCAGTTCCAGGGGCTCCAGCAGGGTGGGTTGGCTTCATGGAGGAGAGGCGGAGGCCCTGTCAGGGTGGCCTTGGCTTGGGAGGGGCCGGAGCTGCGGGAACGATCCGGAGGGGATCGCCCGCGAGCTCGGCTTCAGGACGGCAGCCCGCGGCCTGCCCGGCCGGGCTGCGGCTTCTACTAGCTCAAGGAGGAAGTGGGAGTGGTTGCGGGTGCTCCAAGAGGCTGGGAGTGGCTGCTTTTATAGGCGGGCGGCGAGGAGGGTTCGGGCTCCACCGGGGGACACCTGTCCACGGCGCCCAGCGACGAATGGCGCCAGAGAGAGAGGGAGAATACGACGGAGGTCACGCGGGAACTGTGCGCGGGCGCGGACGAGCACAAGAGCGAGGAGGAAAGCAACGAGCATAGTGCGCCGTGCACTGTGCCGTTGGCCGAACCGTGCCCGTGCTCACTGTGGCGAGCTCCGGCGTCGGCGAGCGCCAGGGGGGAGTTATGGAGGTGGAGACGAGGATGGTGGCGAGGTGTGGCATGCTTTGGCCGGGTCAAGAAGCAAGACGCGCCAACAGAGCTGGCGGCATGCAAAATGCGCAGTGTGCATGCCAAAGACACTGACAAACGCGGTCACCGTGTGAACCGTGACATCAGGCCACCCTAAGCACTAACAAAGATGTCTGGCGTGTAGTCCTTAGTAAAGTGAGTAGTTACCATGGTTTGGCTAGGATCCAGGTGCAGTAGAAATAAATTTGTGCTGCTGACAAGTTATTGGACAGTAACTTTGGAGAGTTATGGTGGTCAAACCACTGGGAGTCAAGGGCTGATCTTTGGGGTTTTACTTACACTTACTAAGGTAAATAGGCACAGGAAAAACCAGCTACAATGGAGCTAGTTAAAAGGTAGTTGTTGTAGAAACTACTATTTCTGCCCACAAATGACTTTATTTTCTGTAGACAAAATATTCCAAAGAGTGTGAAATATTTTTGCTCAGAAAGGTGCCCTAGGGTCCAAAGAATAATTGGGATTTTTTCAGGATTTTTGGGGCAAGAAAAATTAGGGTTGCTTTGGAGCTCAAAGGGTTAGCTAGGGTTTTGGACGTCAATATGACTATTTTTCATTTATATTCCAAACAATATTCTTGGGTTGGACCAGGGGTGAAATGATGGTTGGGAGGAGGAGAGGGAACACTTGGGTGAAAATCAAGGGGTACCCAAGTGGTTAAGTCCAAATGAAATGATTCAAAACTCCAAATTCAAAACCAACTCAACTAAAAATCAAGCAAAGAAGAGAGGGAAAAAAACCAGGCTGTCACATGGGTTTTATATCATATTGCATGAGTTTATCCCTCTACATCATGTCATCTTTCTTAATGTGTTACTCTGTTCTTTATGAACTTAATACTCTAGATGCATGCTGGATAGCGGTCGATGTGTGGAGTAATAGTAGTAGATGCAGGCAGGAGTCGGTCTACTTGTCACAGACGTGATGCCTATATACATGATCATGCCTAGGTAATCTCATAATTATTCGCTTTTCTATCAATTGCTCGATAGTAATTTATTCACCCACCATAATACTTATGCTATCTTGAGAGAAGCCACTAGTGAAACCTATGGCCCCCGGGTCTATCTCTTACCATATAAGCTTTCAATCTACTTTTATTTGCATCTTTACTTTTCCAATCTATATTATAAAATACCAAAAATATATTTATCTTATCATATTATCTCTATCAGATCTCACTTTCGCAAGTGGCCTTGAAGGGACTGACAACCCCTTTATTGCGTTGGTTGCGAGTTCTTGTTTGTTTGTCCAGGTGCGTGGGACTTTTGAGGAGCCTCCTACTGGATTGATACCTTGGTTCTCAAAAACTAAGGGAAATACTTACGCTACTATTGCTGCATCACCCTTTCCTCTTCAAGGAAAACCAACACAAGCTCAAGTCGTAGCATGCGCCTACTCCACCGATGACCTCAGTCCATCAAAAGAGCATCGTACCCTTATGGGTCCGGTGATCAAGAAGGTCCAGTCCGCCAAAAGCGGGCTGACCGAAGCCTGCACCAGCCTTCTAACAGGCTTTGAGGTAAGTTAAAAGAAATATCATAATATAGTTAGTAGCCCCTGATACACTGTTCGGTGTTCCGAAAAGAAAGCCGGACAGAGGATCAAATATATTTCGCAGGAGACTAATTAGGAAATACCTATGTGGATGATCAGGCGTCGTTATTGACTGCAACCTCTCATGCTGCTGAGGTCTCCGGACTGAAGCAGAGATTGGAGCGGGCCGAAAAGGAGCTCGGACAAGTAAAAAAGCAATTGGAAGATAACCAAGGTATGGGATAACTTTGTTTGTATTTAAATACAAGTGAATAGTTATTTTGACTAACAAATGTCATGATATGTAGTAGGTGCGGCGACTGAAGTCGAGGCTCTTAAGAAGGCGATAGCCGAGGCCGAGAAGAAGGCGGCCAAGGAACAGGCCACTCGTGAAAACCACGAGGCCCGGGTCATAGAAGTTCAACAAGAGCTCCAAGAAGCCATAAAGAAGTGCGAGACCTTGGAACAGAGTATAAAGGATCAAGAGTGCGAACTCACCAAGGCTCGCCAATCCGCACATGATGCCCGGGATGAAGCCCAAGGCGCCCTCCAGGAAATCCAGGAGGCCTGAAAGATCGCCGCGGGTGTCGGTGTCAAAACCGGCGGATCTCGGGTAGGGGGTCCCGAACTGTGCGTCTAAGGCTAATGGTAACAGGAGGCGGGGGACACAATGTTTACCCAGGTTCGGGCCCTCTCTATGGAGGTAATACCCTACTTTCTCCTTGATTGATCTTGATGATATGAGTATTACAAGAGTTTATCTACCATGAGATCGTAGAGGCTAAACCCTAGAAGCTAGCCTATGATTATGATTGTTGTTGCTCTGCGGACTAAACCCTTCGGTTTATATAGACACCGGACGGGGCTAGGGTTACACAGAGTCGGTCACAGAGAAGGAAATCTACATATCCGAATTGCCAAGCTTGCCTTCCACGCCAAGGAGAGTCCCACCCGGACGCGTTACGAAGTCTTCAATCTTGTATCTTCATAGTCCAACAGTCCGGCATAAGCATATAGTCCGGCTATCCGAGGACCCCCTAATCCAGGACTCCCTCAGTAGCCCCTGAACCAGGCTTCAATGACGATGAGTCCGGCGTGCAAATTGTCTTCGGCATTGCAAGACGGGTTCCTTCTCCGAATACTCCAAAGAAGATTTTGAACACAAGAATTGTGTCCGGCTCTGCAAAACCAATTCCACATACCACCGTAGAGAGCACAATATTCCACAAATCTAATCTACTAACAACTTTTACCTGGCGTGACATCACGCCGCGGCCCGGTCGTTATTCGAACTGTTTTTCTCAAACTACTACTACACATCTTGCGAGGCGGTTTTACTGCCACGTCTTGTCGAAGCAGAGATCATGTCCCCATATCACGGGATACTCATCAATACGGGTGTGGGTAACCCAACCGCGCCATCAACATGACGCTTGGGGAATAAGCGAGTTAACAGGGCAAGTGAGGAGGCGCATAGTTTCTACCGCCTTTATAAAGGGATAAGGATTCCCCCCTTTTCACCCACGCCTTCTTCTTCCTCTGCTCATCCATTCCCTCTCGCTCGAGCTCTAGCGCCCAAGCTTTCACCTTCTCCGCAAAGTCATTCCGAACATGTCTGGAGCGGGAGGCAAGTGGATGGTCTCCTCTGTTACGGACGAGGACATCACGAAGCTTCGGGAGGCCGGATACCTGGCCGCAAACATCGTGCACCGGCTTCCGGCCGAAGGGCAGATCATCCCTACCCCGAAACCCCAGGAAAGGGTACTATTTCTCTCTCACTTTGTCCGCAGACTGGGATTCCCCCTCCACCCATTTGTCCACGGGCTTATACTACGGGCTGGACTTCCATGATCTGGCCCCCAACTTCATCCTCAACATCTCAGCATTTATCGTCGTGTGTGAGGCCTTCCTCCGCATCACGCCCCACTTCGGCCTATGGCTGAAGACCTTCAACGTGAAGCCAAAGGTGGTGGGCAGCCAGCAAGCGGAGTGCGGGGGCGCCATGGTGGGCAAGATGCCCAATGTCACCTGGCCCGAAGGCTCCTATGTGGAGACTGTGAAGGGGTGGCAGTCGGGGTGGTTCTACATCACCGAGCCGTGCAACACCAACTGGGCAGCGACCCCCGAATTTTGATCCGGCGTCCCCATGCGACTCACCTCCAGGAAAGAGAAGGGCTTAGTCTGGGGCTCGGCGGTGGAGCTGACCGGACTCCAGACATGCATCCAAAATATGATAGGCAAGAAAATCAAACTTGTCAACATGGTCCAAGTCATGCTCATCCGCCGGATCCTTCCGTGTCAGAGACGGGCCTACAATCTGTGGGAGTTCGACCCGACCGAACACCAGATGCTACAAGAGCTCTTCGGCACGACGCATGAAGACGTCTGGAAGGTGCTCTTCAAGGCCAACGAGGTCCCTCCTCCCAGAACCGAAGATCGCGGGCTCAGCACGAAACGCCAAGACCATCCGGTGAGTTTTTATATTTTGCAAGATGAGCCTTTTACCAGCACATCCGCGGGAGGAAACTAAGCCTCCGCGCTGATTTAATCAGGATTGGATATCAATAGCGGAGCGGATTGACTGTCCGGCTCCGCTACCTAAAGATCAAGAATTGCCTCTCCTAACGAAGATGCTGTTTCCGGTGCCCTATGAGGTGCCGGAGAAGAAGGCCGAGAAGAAGGCCACGGGGACCAGGAAAGGTATCCGGCGCAAGGTGGCATCGGACGTGACGTCCGAAGACACTAAGACACACTCCACCAATGAAGACGAGGAGGAGGAAGAGGAAATCCCCCCCCCACCCCAACCGGGGGGAGAAGAAGAGGAAGGCCGCCCCGTCTGGGGAGGCCGAGGTGTCCAAGAAGGGAAAAACCTTCCTTCCGGACCATTCCACCACAGCCACCTACAGTGGCGAGGAGTGGGAGCCCAGGGACAAGCCCCTGGCTAAGTCGTAAG
The DNA here is from genome assembly GCA_021437245.1 of Aegilops speltoides. Classification (NCBI taxonomy): domain Eukaryota; kingdom Viridiplantae; phylum Streptophyta; class Magnoliopsida; order Poales; family Poaceae; genus Aegilops; species Aegilops speltoides. The sequence goes on from CM038144.1 coordinate 154,667,729, forward strand.
TATCCGGACACTATAATACATCCGTTATGTTTTGCTTTATTGCTTCTTATCATGCCAAACATGCATATGCAGTCCGGCCAAATCCCACATCGATGTATCCTCTTCGGAGGGGTCTCTGGGCCCGTCGGCGATGAACAACGATTCACTCCCGACAGCCTCCTCCCCCAGGCCCGCGGACGACACCAAGGTGTTGTCTCAAAGGAAACCAGACCAAGGGGAGACAGTTCTAGAGACGCCCCCAGTCGCCGGGCACATGGGGAGGAAGACCCCCATGGACTCCGATAACGGGGGCCGCAGCAAGTTTAGCCCCCAGCCGGATATGACTCCGGAACCCCCGGTGGTTCCGAATTCAGGCAGGCAACCTCTCTCTAAGGGGGGCGAGCTGCCTGTACTGATGACCTCTGTCCATCCAGAGGCATTGGACAACTTGCTGGAAGCGCTTCACGGCGCTTCCATTGATGAAGAACACCGTACCATTATGAGTACGGTGATTGAGAAGGTCCGGTCTGCCAAAAGCGGATTGACCGAAGCTTGCGCCAGCCTCCTAACAAGCTTTGAGGTAAGTAATAAAATTGTAAGAAAATATCACAGTATAGACAGTAGCCCCTGATGCTCTGTTTGGTGTTCTGAAAGAAAGGCCGAATAGAGGATCAAATAACATCCGCAGGAGTCTAATAGAAAATGTCTATGTGAATAAGCAGGCGTCACTGCTGGCCGCTGCCGCTCGTACTGCGGAGGTCTTCGGGCTGAAGCGGGACCTGGAGTGGACCAAGGGAGAGCTCGGCCTCGTGAAGAGGCAACTCGAGGAAAACAAAGGTACACAATACCCCGTCTGTATAAAGGAAAAATGGTTTCTGCTAATAGAAGCGTCATGAACTTTAATAGGGGCCACGACCGAAGTGGCGTCTCTTAAGAAGGTGCTGACCAAGGCCGAAGACAAAGCGGCCAAGGAACGCGCCGAGCGCGAGAATCAAGAGGCCCGGGTCAACGACGTCTAGCAAGAGCTCCAGGATTTCTTCCAGAAATATGAGTCCTTTGAGCGTGACTCTAAGACTCAAGAGTCCGAGCTTGCTAAGGCCCTCCAGAGCATGCAAGACGCCAGAGCCAAAGCCCAAAAGGCCCTCCAGGAGATTCAGGCGGTCAAGAAGATTGCGGCGGGTAAGGCATTCATTATGCAAAGCAAGCATGTGAATGAGACTTTCCTTTACTTACCGAATTTGGAGTTTCCAGAGCGTCATAGATCTACGCGCAAGATCATATCTCGATGCCAGAGAGTTCTACCGAGCCGAAGAAGGGAGCTTGACGGAGAAGTTGTTCTAGTCTTAGTATCTTGGGACAGAACATCTGATGCCCTTGAGCGACCAGCTGAAGCAACTGGTCGAACTGCACAAGGCGGCCGAACTGGCCATGAAGGACCTCATAGTCTGGCTGTAGCCTGCCGAACCCTTGCCCAGCAGCTACTTCGGCCTCGTGAAGTGGCTTGTGAATGCCTGCCAGCGGCTCGAAGTCATAAAGCGGTCAGTTTGCATTGAAGCTGCGCGAATGGCCTTCGCCCGCGCAAAAGTGAACTGGGCGAAGATGGATGCCGAGAAGCTGATGACGGAGGGGGCACCGAAGGGCAAGGAGCACCGCCGGCCCGAAAAGTATTATGACAGTGTCCTGAAGGGCTCCCGCCTTGTGGCGGAGCAATGTGCGAATGATGTAATCTTTGAGTGAATGCACTCATGTTATCATGTAGTATGAAACAAGTTCATTTGCGCAATATAACGCTTGTTGATTTAAAAGTTTACCTTCTGTGCGGCCGCTTATAAAATCTGAGAGTTGGCCATTCGTCGGCTTCTGCCCCCATGTAGCTAGTACAGGGGTGTTCGGGATTTATCTAAACATTCTTTATCCAAATTTTTGGTCCTTTAAGGAGGTGTTTAGCGCAACGAACAAGGCAATCGGACTATACAGCTTTATTACCCTCACTTAGCCATAGAAGTTCTATAGTTTTAAATTTTGGCGTAGCCCCTGGTATTCGGAAGGCTGAAGTTGGGGTACTATACACGCCTAAATCGGACAAAGACCGATTCCTTGCCCAAAGCGGAAAAAATCTTTAAGGATTTGAAACCTCTCGAACAGCGACCAGCTCTCGCCACATCATGACAGACAGTTTTTGGCTTTCTCTACTGAGGTGCTCGTCCGAAAGAACCAGGACACAATCGCAGTAGTTCTCCCTATGCCACCTTAGCCGATATAGCGGAACGTAAGGCGGCAAAACATGGGAGCCGGGCAACCCACCTATTGACCCAAGACATGATTCGGAGCTGATTCATATAGTGCTATAAGTTCGGGGTGCCGCACTGTCGAAAGTGTTCGTACTTTCCTTGCCGTGTTATGGGGTACACTGAAGCCCCTAGCGAACTGAATGTACCAAAATTTACGGGTGCAATTTGTAATAAATAAACGGTCAATGGAGAAGAGAAAAAGAAACGTAGTAATAAGCTGACGCTGTACATTATTTTCCGTTGTTATTTGAATGATACGTCGAGGCGTATGTATACAAGTAGTGCGATAAGCAAAATAGGACTATTTCACATGTCCTAACCAAGAGCGAGCTGCGTGCGGGTATGTAAAAATAGGTATTGCGATCGTTATCAGAGACCACCTGGGGATTCCCTCGTACATCAAAGCTTCTTGCCTCCTTGGTGTTTTCGTCCCGTGATGGGTCCGATAATTAGGTTATTGGAAGAGCCTCAAGAAGATAGGGACCTGAAAGAAGGAAAAGGGTGAAGGTATACGGGTCCTGGGGCGGTTGAGTCACGTTGTGGACCGCATTGTAGCTGTGCCTCCGCCAATGCCCATGGTATTTTAAGTGTGTAATTATGTACGCGCGCGCAAATTTCACCGCTTGACTGGGACTGGGACGGAGGCCGAATTGCTAGGCGAAGCTCGACGTGCGGACGGTCTCTGTTGTGCAGCATGCATCGCTTGATCGTGTCCGGGGCTTTATTGCCGAATTGTAGTTCTGCCTAAGGAGGATGCTCTGTAATTCTGCTGCGAGGGCCGCAGTGTGCTCCTCCGTACGGAGGGAGCGCTCTGTGTTTCCATTGACTATTATAACCCCGCAAGGTCCTGGCATCTTGAGCTTGAGGTAGGCATAATGCGGCACCGCATTGAATCCAGCAAATGTGGTTCATCCGAGAAGTGCATGATAGTCACTGCGGAAGGGGACGATATCGAAGATTAACTCCTTGCTTCAAAAGTTGTCCGGAGATCCGAAGACTACTTCCAGTGTGATTGAGCCCATGCAACATGCCTCTACACCTGGTATGACACTTTTAAAGGTGGTTTTGGTGGGTTTGTTCCTTGAGGGATTGATGCCCATTTTGCGCATTGTATCCTGATAGAGCAGGTTCAGGCTGCTGCCACCGTCCATGAGGACTCGTGCGAGGTGGAATCCGTCAATGATAGGGTCAAGGACCAGTGCGGCCGAACTTCCATGACGGATACTGGTCGGATGGTCCCTACGATCAAAGGTGATCGGATAAGAAGACCATGGGTTGAACTTTGGAGCGACTGGCTCCATTGCGTAGACATCCCTTAGTGCACGCTTCCGCTCCCGCTTGGGAATATGGGTGGCGTATATCATATTTACCACTTTCATTTGGGGAGGAAATTTCTTCTGTCCTCCTGTGTTTGGCGGACGGGGCTCCTCGTCGTCATCAATATGAGGCCCCTTTTCCTTATTTTCAGCATTCAGCTTGCCGGCCTGTTTAAATACCCAACATTCTCTGTTGGTGTGGTTGGCTGGTTTATCGGGGGTGCGGTGGATTTGACATGAGCGATCGAGTATGCGGTCCAGACTGGACGGGCCCGGATTGTTTCTTTTAAATGGCTTCTTCTGCTGACCGAACTTGGAGCCACTGAATTCGGCATTGACGGCCAGCATTATCGCCATTATTGTGACGCTTGTGTCTGTTCCGCCGAGGCTTGCCATTGCTATCTTTGGCGTCCGAAGTGCCAGGATTTCTTGATGTGCTATTGCTACGAGCCAGCTAGCTATCCTCGCCCGCACAAAAGCGGGTCATAAGTGTCGTAAGGGCTGCCATGGATTTCGGCTTCACTTGGCCAAGGTGTCGGGAAAGCCACTCGTCACGGATTTTGTGCTTAAAGGCCGCTAGGGCTTCAGCGTCCGGACAGTCGACAATTTGGTTCTTTTTAGTTAGGAACCGAGTCCAGAATTTCCTGGCTGACTCTCCGGGCTCTTGGGTTATGTGACTCAAGTCATCACTGTCCGGTGGTCGCACATAAGTGCCCTAGAAGTTGTCGAGGAATGTGTCTTCCAGGTTCTCCCAACTGCCAATAGAGTTTGCCGGCAGACTATTCAGCCAAAGCCAAGCTAGTCCTTTGAGCTTTAGTGGGAGGTACTTGATGGCATGTAGATCATCGCCGCGGGCCATGTGAATGTGGAGAAGGAAATCTTCAATCCATACCATGGGGTCTATTGTCCCATCATATGATTCGATGTTTACGGGTTTAAACCCTTCTGGGAACTCAAGCTCCGTTACTTTGTCAGTGAAGCATAGGGGGTGTGTCGTGCCTCTGTGCCGGGCTACGTCGCGATGCAGCTTAAATGAGTCTGGTCTATTGTATTCGGCCCGGCTGTATTTGTATTTAGTATATCCGGCGTGGCGGTCATTGTCACGCGTTGGGGCACGCCCCCGTGTTCCGTAGATCGATCTTGACTGTCGTGCTTTGTTTTCCAGTTCATCTCGCAGGTCCTGCGTGTAGCCCGGGCCTTCGTGTTTTTATTTGTTTGGCGATGGGGTGCGGGCTGGTGTTCGGGCTGACATGCCGCTTTATCTCGGCCACGAGGTGGCCGGTCAGCCGCATCCTGCGCTGGTAGTATGGGCTCTAGTGCCTCATTCTCGAATTGAGGTAACAACCTGCACCTCGGGTAGCTTTTGGTTGGGCGCTCGAGTCCATATTCCTCGGCTGCCAGGACCTCAGTCCATCTATCAGTTAGTAGATCTTGATCAGCTTGAAGCAGCTGCTATTTTTTCTTCAGGCTCTTTGCAGTGGCTATAAGCCAGCGCTTGAAGCGCTCCTGCTCGACGGGATCCTCGGGCACGATAAACTCTTCGTCGACGAGGCTCACCTCGTCTTCGGAGAGGGGGCATGTAATTGTCATCCTCCGAGTCTCCATCCATTGCCTGTTCATCAGGGCTAGCTTGCCCATCCTCCCGTCCGGCTTGCTCGAAGCTTGGCTGGGCAGGATTGTTTTCGTCTTCGGCATCATCCGGAGTGCTATTGTCTCTTGTACCGGTATCGCTATTTTTGCTATGGCGGGGCTTAGAGCGGCGCCGCTGATGCCGGCGCTTAGATTGCTTCTCCAGGGGATTATCCTCTGTTGCCTCATCGCCATTGCTTTCTTTGGGTGTGTCCACCATATATATATATCATATGATGAGGTGGCTGTCCAGCGCCCTGTGGGCGGTGGTTCATGTTCTTCTCCGGCATCGTCGTCCATACCATCGATGTCTTCGGAGTGGAAATCAAGCATGTCGGTTAAGTCATCGACAGTGGCTATTAGGAGGGTGTGGGTGGGTGTCACGCCCAATATGCGATACTATCCTAAAGAGACTCGAAGGTCCCACCAAGGATAGAACTGCATATTGATACGCTTTTGCAAGGTGGATATCATTACATCAACATTACATAATAGATGGGGATACATACAAAAGGCATACAATGCCACACGAATACAACATCACCTTACATAAGAGCACCATCCGACTATGGATGAATCACAAACAGAAACTCAAACGACATCCACCCTGCTAGCCCAGGCTGCCGACCTGGAACCTATCCCCTGATCGAAGAAGAAGCAGAAGAAGAACTCCAAAACAAGCAAACATCACTCTCTCGTCATGATCATCGCATAACCTGTAGCTACAACTGTTGTTGTAGTAATCTGTGAGCCACGAGGACTCAGCAATCCCATTACCATGGGTATCAACACTAGCAAAGCTTAATGGGAAAGGAAGATGTAAAGTGGTGAGGTTGTAGCAGCAACTAAGCATATATGGTGGCTAACATACGCAAATAAGAGCGAGAAGAGAAGCAAGCGGAACGGTCGTGAAGCTAGCAATGATCAAGAGGTGATCCTGAACTCCTACTTACGTCAAACATAACCCAAAACCGTGTTCACTTCTCGGACCACCAAAAGAGACCATCACGCTACACACGCGTTGATGCATTTTAATTCATATCCGTGTCAAGTTATCTACAACCGACATTAACAAATTCCCATCCGCCACATAAGCGTGGGCACGGCTCGAAAGTTTATACCTCGAGGGTGTCCCAACTTAGCCCTTGATAAGCTCTCGCGATCAACAAAGGATATTCCTTCTCGCAGGAAGACCCGACCAGTCTCGGAATCCCGGTTACAAGACATTTCGACAATGGTAAAACAAGACCAGCAAGACCGCCCGATGTGTTGACAAACCCGATAGGAGTCGGACGTATCTCGTTCTCAGGACACACCGGATAAGCTAAGCGTACAGGTACCGACGTAACCCAAGTTGCCAAGGGATGGTCCCGCACGGTGGTCTAGTTTGGACCAACACTTAGACAAGCATTGGCCCGGGGGGCTAAAATAAAGATGACCCTCAGGTTAATTACTCCCAAGAGAAAGGTATAGGTGGTAGGCAAATGGTAAAACCAATGCTGGGCCTTGCTGCGGGGGTTTTATTCAAGGCGAACTGTCAAGGGGGTCCCATAAATCACCCAACCGTGTTAGGGACACAAAATCCAGGGACATAATACCGATATGACAGAAACTAGGGCGGCAAGAGTGGAACAAAACACCAGGCATAAGGTCGAGCCTTCCACCCTTTACCAAATATATAGATGCATTGATAATATAAGAGATATTGTGATATCCCAACATAAACCTGTCCATCATGGGGCAACGTTCATCTTCACCTGCAACTAGCAACACTATAAGAGGGGCTGAGCAAAAGCGGTAACATAGCCAAACAACGGTTTGCTAGGAAGTGTGAAAAGGTTAGGGGCTGACATGGCAATTTGGGAGGCTTGATCAACAAGAGATAGGCAGCGCGGCAAAGCGATAGAACGAAGCAACTAGCATAGCAATGATAGTAGTGAGATCTAGGGTAGCGGTCATCTTGCCTGAAATCCCGCTAGGAAGAGGAACGAGTCCATGAAGAAGATGAAGCCACGAAGACGAACCAAGCGTAGACGAACGAATCCTCACGATCGCAACGAAACGGGAACTATCGAGAAGAAGCACACACATGGTAAACACACCACACATGTACATGACATGATGCTCAACCAAGTATGAGGAAACACAAGACTACATGAAGTTACTCATGGCAAGAGATGATGCATACAAGAACAACATATCAAAGCAAGTTTAAATGAGGCCGGAAACAACATATGACAATTCCGGTAAGTCCTCATATGCAAATTTAGAAATTGGTACAGAACTGAATAAACCTTATGTTGAAGTTGTTAAACAGCAAGTTAAGATGCACCAAGATGATCTACACGAGATTCTAGTCAAGTTACATGTAAAGTTCGTTTAATTCGGAGCTACGGCCTAGAAGATATGAGCAAAACAAGTTAAACACGGCATTGCTGCTAAATGCATCCAAACATCAAGCAAACACCTCAAAAAAAGGATGCAACATGATAATATGAAACTTCATGCAAAATCAAGCAAGTTTCATATAGAGCACACTCAAAACGGAGCAACGGTTCAACACATACACTCTATACAAGTTTAAAGGACAAGCTGTCCAAAACAGCAACTAGGCATCTTACTAGCATCAAAACAATATGCTACAGCACCTCAACATAAGAACAAAAGGCATGGGCATGAAGTACAGGTAAATAATGACAAAATATGAACACTGAGCTATCTCCGTAAATCAATAGAACATGCTCAAAAGACATGGCAAGATTGCAAATAATAACAGCCAGACTTAGCGTAAATAACATCAAAGTTGCAATGTTTAGAGCTATCAAACAACATGATACAGGAACTTATCATGGCAAACAAAGGCATGGCATGCTAGTACTAAAGACAAAGAACACAACTCCTTACTGAACTAATTCTAAAGATCAACAGAAAACATGGTAGCATCCATGCAAACATGGCAAATGATATGACAGATTCAGACATGGCAGGAACAACGATAAGTAGGCATGTTCGTGAGCTTGTACCACTCACCACAGAACAAAAACGTGGCATGACAAGGTGACCAACAGTAAGAAGACATGTTTATGAAGCTAATCATGGCAAGGAAAATTCATAGGGTGCATGGATCACTAGCAAAGCTCATGGCAAAACTGAACTTAATGTTAACAGGCTGACAGCAACCTTATTTAGCAACTTGAGAGCAAGATTACAACAAGCTACAGCAGGCTATAAATGCAACCAGGGGCATGGATGTATAGAGCATGACATGTGTAACAAAACATCCTTCGTGAACATCTCCAGATTATGCATAGAATGACTTGTAGCAGCAGGTTTACATAGAATCATAATATAGCAGATTCAGCCTAGCAAAACAGTAACAGCAAGTACCCTACTTCACGAGCTTGATGCACTCACTACAAGACTCACAAAAATACATGGATGGCACCACAGTATAGATGGCATGATGTAGCTCAAAACACATATAGACATCAAGCTCATAGGATGCACACACAAAATGCAATGAAAAAGACAAAACAGCAAGTTCTAACAGTTTCAGCAGGATAACATCATATAGCACTCTTGCAACAAGGATTAGGGCATCAAGATGAACTCAAACAAACATGGCACAATGGAACAAAATGAAGAACATCTCATGATGAACATTTTGACATATTATATGCAACAATCGGAGCACAGAGCAAGCAGTTATGGCAGGGTGAATATGTGCACATATGATGAGTTTTTAGGGACTTGGCCAAATTTCAAAAAAAAACCGACGGGCGCAGATTAGCTAAGAGGTGCTCGGGTGGGATTAGGGGCTGCTCACCTCGCGGGCCGTGGCCCATGACGGTGAGGGGCGAGGCAGGCGGGCCGGGGCAGAGCTGGGCTCGGCCGTGAGAGGCGCTGGGGCCCACGAGGCGCACGGGAGTAGCAGCTCCTCTGCTCGCTCCCGAGAACGTTCACAACGGCGGCGGAAGGAACTCCAACGCGGGGGTCGGCGAAGCTCCAGTGACGGGGGGACTGCGGGGAGGCCGGGAATGGGCAGCTCCGGCGACGGGGAACCAGATCCCGGCGTCGGCGGGGGTCGGAGGGTCACCGGGATGGCGCTGGGAGCCGGCAAGGCGCGGATCCGGCGGGGCTCGGGGAGGCTACTCCGGTGAGGAGCTCCAAGGGCGGCGGGGTCCTGCACGAGAGAGAGAGTGAGGCGGGGCGAGGAGAGAGAGGGAGAGAGGTGGCGAGGGGCGGCGCGACCTGGCCTTGGGGGTCGGCGACGGTGAAGCCCGGCGGGGTTCGGTGGCGCGCGCCGGTGGCGAAGGCAGCGGCAAGGCGGCGGAGGCGCTGGGCGGCGGGCTGGCGAATGGGAGGAGGTGCGGGCGACGGGCGACGGCGATGCGGGCCTCACGGGCCCAGATCGCCCAGGGCGGGCCGCGGATGGGCTTCCGCGGGCCTCGGCGGCGGGGAGGACGCGGAGACGCCAAGTGGTGCCCGATGGTTGGTGGAGGCGGCGGCTGGCGGCGGCGCACCCATTGGCAACTCGCCAAGTGGCGGATCTGGAGCGGGATGGCGCGGAAATGGAGGTGGGAGGCGGCGGCTGCAGGTTGGAGGGGCGTGGAAACCAAGGAGGGAGGTAGGTGGAGGCCAAAAATGGCAAGAGGGTGTGATTAAATAGAAAAGGGGGCTAGGGTTAGAGGATTAGCTCCGTTTCGGAGTCGTTCGATTGCCATCGGACGGTTCGGAGCGGAGGGGGTAGTAGTTGGGCCTATAGTGGGCTGTGAATAGAGAGTTGGGCTGATAGAAGAGGGGAGAAATGCAGCCCGGCAACTGTTTCCGGATACCGAAAACGTCCGACGAAGGTACCGGCAACGGTATCGCTATAAGTTTAACGGTAGGGCTATCAAACAAGCTCCGAATGCGACGAAACTTGACAGGCGCTCTGTCTACACTATAATAAGACCGCACGCCAAGTATCACCCCATTCCGAGAACATTTTTCGGCCACTTATAAAATAATATTTCGGACATGCTGTAGCGTGCGGGGTGTCCAGGCTTGAACGGACAACGGAGAGAAGTGGGAGGACCCGAACGGATGCAAGTTTTGAAAAACATGCAGATGAAATGTAGATGATGACATGGAAAAATGCAACACGCAAGCAAATGACATGGCAACGACGGCGAATAGCTGGAAGACACCGCGATCGAATCCGGGCGTTCATAAAGGTAACGATTTCTTAAATCGTCCGCTTCCCGCTCAAGCCGGACATAGTTCGGCCAAGAGTCTCCTGACAGGGAGAGAGATTTTAATGAGTTTAGCATCTCGCCAAAGGGTGAGTGCTGAAAGATATCCGCAGAGCTAAACTCCATGATCGGTGCCCAGTCAGGTTCGATGGGCACGGATGCACGCGATTTGGAGCCTATGGCCAGAGACGAGTCCGAGGGTCCGATGACACATACCTCATTGGAGTCGAAGTCTGTGTTTGGCTCTGTCACTGATGAGTGTGCGGCCTCCGTGCCGGGGTCTATCCACCCGTCCTCGGATGGCATGATCTGCTCAGGATTTAAAGCCAGGGCAGCTGCAGGTGCAATCTCCTGAGCAGCGTCCGATGATAGATCTAAGTCATGCTCATCGCGACTTCTGGGCGCACCTGTCATGGGCTCGAATCCGTCGAAGATCAAGTCTCCGCGGATATCGGCAGTGTAATTCAAGCTTCCAAACCTGACCTGATGGCCAGGGGTGTAGCTATCGATCTGTTCCAGATGGCCAAGCGAGTTGGCCCGCAGTGCGGAGCCGCCGAATATGAAGATCTGCCCGTGGAGGAAAACCTCGCCCTGGATCGCATCGCTGTAAACAATTAAAGGAGCCATCAAACCTTATGGTGACGACACAGTGGAACTCTCAATGAAAGCACCAATGTCAGTGTCAAAACCGGCGGATCTTGGGTAGGGGGTCCCGAACTGTGCGTCTAAGGCTAATGGTAACAGGAGGCGGGGGACACAATGTTTACCCAGGTTCGGGCCCTCTCGATGGAGGTAATACCCTACTTCCTGCTTGATTGATCTTGATGATATGAGTATTACAAGAGTTGATCTACCACAAGATTGCAGAGGCTAAACCCTAGAAGCTAGCCTATGATTATGATTGTTGTTGCCCCACGGACTAAACCCTCCGGTTTATATAGACACCGGAGGGGGCTAGGGTTACACAGAGTCAGTTACAGAGAAGGAAATCTGCATATCCGAATTGCCAAGCTTGCCTTCCACGCCAAGGAGAGTCCCACCCGGACACGGGACGAAGTCTTCAATCTTGTATCTTCATAGTCCAACAGTCCGGCATAAGCATATAGTCCGGCTGTCTGAGGACCCCCTAATCCAGGACTCCCTCAGCGGGTAAGGCATTTATTATGCAGAGCAAACATGCAAAGGAAAGATTTCGTTTACTGACCTGGATTCGGAGTTCTCCAGTGGTGTTTGCGAATCTGCCACGCAGCGTGTCTGACGCCGCAAAATTCTACCAAGCTGAAGAGGGGAGCTCTATGGAGAAGCCATTCTGGTCGCAATATCTTGCGCCAGAATACCTAGTACCCTTTACCGATCAGCTGAAGCAGCTGGTCGAGCTGCATAGGGCGGCCGAACTAGCCCTCAATGATTTGATTATCTGGCTATGGCCTGCCAAAGCAATTCCCATCAGCTACTTCGGACTCGTGAAGCGGCTGGTTAGTGTCTGCCCTCGGCTTGACGCCATCAAGTGGTCGGTCTGCATCGAAGGTGCACGGATGGCCTTTGCTCGCGCAAAGGTGCATTGGGCGAAGATGGATGCTGTGAAGCTGATTACCGAAGGACCGCCCGAAGGGAAAGAGCACCGCAAGCCCGAGCTATATTCTGACAATGTCCTGGAGGGATCCCGCCTTGTGGCAGAGCAATGTGCAAGGGATATTATATTCCCATAAATATATGCATGTTCTCAAATGTTGTAATATGAAACAAGGTCGTTATGTAAAATAATGCATGTTATTTGATTTATTACCTCCTGTGCGGCCGTTTTTAAATTAATTCTGAGAGTTGGCCAGTCATCAGCTTCTGCCCCCACGTAGGAAGTACGGGGGTGTTCGGGATAAATCTAAACACTATTTACTCAAGATTTTTAGTCCTTAAAGGAGGTGTTTAGCGCGACGAACCAGGCAATCAGACTATAAGGCTTTATCACCCTCACTTAGCCATAGGAGTTTGACAAAAGAAAGGTAGACGCAGCCCCTAGTGTTCGGAAGACCGAACTTGGGGTATTGTAAAACACCTGATCAGATAAAAACCAATCCATCGCACGATGCATTAGTTATCGCATAATGCAGAAGAAATCGTTCAAGATTTTGTGACCTCTCGAACAGCTGACCAGCTCTCGCCGCATCATGACAGTAAGTTTTCGGCTTTCTCTACTGAGGTGCTCGTCCGGAAGAACCGGGACATAATCGTAGTAGTTCTCCCTTTACTACCCTAGCCGATACAGCGAAATGTAAGGTAGCAAGCACAGGAGCCGGGCAACCCAACTGTTGACCAAAGACATGATTCGGAGCCAATGCATATAAGGCTATAAGTTCGGGGTGCCGAACTACACTGTAAAAGTGTTCGGACTTTCTTGCCGTGTTATGGGGTGCAATGAAGCCCCTGGTGATTAAGACGTACCAGAATGTACGGGTGCAATTGTGTCGGGGGTTGGATGCGACATATGCCAACGGATGGCTTATCATGGTGGGGGCGAGTAGAACGTCGCCGGTGCCTGGAAGCGGGATGAGGCGAAGGCATGCACGCCGGCGAATCTTACCCAGCTTCGGGGCTCTCCGAGGAGATAATACCCCTACTGCTGCTCTGCGGGGTCTCCGCATGATCACTATGGGGAGATAGTACAAGGGTGCTCCTCGAGCTGTATGGAGGCAGGGAGGAGCAAGGCTAGCTCTTCCCCTCTTGCTATATGTCTAGGAAACCTACTCAGGGGCGAACCCTTTGCATGGGTGCCCCGGGGGGTTTATATAGGCCTACCCCCCGGGGGTACAAGGGTAATCTGACTGGGCGTGGCCCCCAGTTGTCAGTCTCTCTTGCTGCCGTCTTCTCCGCCGACTTATGGGGCCCGCCGACTGGCGGGTCCCGCGGACAGGCTGAGCACTATGCAGCACTCCTGATGACGCAGGCTTGGTCGTGGGGTCGTGGGAACAGTGCCGCTACCGTCAGCGATCACTTGTGCCACTCCCGTCAATCTGGTTTATGGCTTGTGGGGCCTCGGCAGAGGCGGCCGACTCGTGGTGGCCGACTCTGTAACGCCGTCCGGACTCTCCGGCCGAGCTCTTCTATCTCACCGACGGAGGGCCGGCAATCTCCGGACGTCTGGCGCCGCCGTCGTGGTACGAAGTCTTTGCGTGCTGCGTGGTGGTGGTCGAGGTGGCATGGCAACAGTGCCGCGCCTCACCGGAGATCTCTTGGTGACGCGGCTCACTGTAGCCATGCCCCCCTCCCATGGGTCCGAGGGGACGGCCACGACGGGCTGTACCCTGCGTTGGTCGTCGTGGAAGGTCGCGGGCCGACTCTCAGAGTCGGCCCCTTGAGAGGTCGCAAGCCCGGAGTCGGCTTGGCCTGGAGTCGCCGTCCGGGGACTCGGTTCCTTCGAAGGTCGCCAGCTGGGACTCGGCCCTCTCGAAGGTCGCCAGCTGGGACTCGGCCTTCCCGAAGGTCGCCATGCTGGGACTCGGCTGAGGGGCACGGCCTGCCCCAATGTCTTGAAAGATCTTGGGTCCTGGGTCTGCCTACCCGTGGCCCATTACTCCGACAGTAGTCCCCGAAGCTGGCGAAGCCCGACGGGCGCCGCCCCGTGGGGCTTCGGCAGTTTCAGACTCCGCGGCGCCGACTCTGAGATTCGGCTGCCGTGCCTTCGGGCCGCCTCGCAGGAGCCGGCCCGGCCCTGCTAGGGGCCGCCTCCCGCAAGTCGTGGCGGGAAACCAGCGGCGTATCGGCCACGCTTCCCTGCCATCTGCGAGACGGTCCTATCACGCAACGCCACGTGGAGGCGATAGCCTGCCTGCCCACGCGCGTGACGGGACGGGCCGATAGGTGGGTGAAAGTGCAACTAATCCCCGGGTGGTTTTGGTAGTTAATAACAACATATATATCATTGAACTAATCATTTCTTGAGAATATTTCAGAAAGTTCATTGATATGGGTATGGCAATGATTGATGATGTGGACCCTCAAAATGCTAAGGAAAACATTGGCAAAAGCTCAAGACTCTATTTTTGGTTTAGTGATCCAAGATCACATTGAGTCCATAGGAAAGCCAATACTATTAAAGGGGATGAGGTTATGATGATGATCTGGTTGCTCAAAGTGCTTAGTGATTTATCTCTCAAACTATCAGCAATCTTTCATTCCAACATAAACCCATAAGTAATCTCGGTCCCACCGATTCCATAAACTCAGTCACACCGAGATGAACCACCTCAGCCATATACCCAAACCCTAAAATTTCGGATTTTCGATTCCAAACTCGATCATACCGAAATTGGTGTTGCCAAGCTTCAACATACGTACTCAAATCGGTGTCACCGAGATGAGAAAGTCGGTCCCACCGAGATTGGCAAACCCTAGACTTTGGAAGAATCGGACTAACCGAGATTGTATTTTCGGTCCCACGAAAATCCCAACGTTCACAAGATTTGAACTTTCGGTCTCACCGAGTTGTCAACTTCGGTCCGACCGAGATTGGTCAAATGTGTGTAGCAGTTGGATTTTGTGTGGAGGCTATAAATACCCTCCACCTCCTCTTCATTAGTGGAGAGAGCCATCGAGAAAGAACTACCACTCCTACCTTACATTTACGAGAAGAAAACTACCTACCCTTGTGTTGAGATCAAGTTGCTCCACTCCCACCATATGAAACTTGATTTCTAGCCTTCCCAAGTTGCTTTCCACTCAATCCTTTCTTCCACCACAGCCAAATCAGTGAGGAGAGTTGAGTGTTGGGGAGATTATCATTTGAAGCACAAGAGCAAGGAGTTCATCATCACCAACACCATCTATTACCTTTTGGAGGTGGTGCCTCCTAGATTGGTTAGGTGTCGCTTGGGAGCCTCCGTCAAGATGTGGAGTTGAACCAAGAAGTTTGTAAGGGCAAGGAGATCGCCTACTTCGTGAAGATCTACCCCGAGTAAGGCTAGTCCTCCGTGGGCGTAGGCCATGATGGCATAGACAAGGTTGCTTCTTCGTGGACCCTTCGTGGGTGGAGCCCTCCGTGGACTCTCGCATGGCCGTTACCCTCCGTGGGTTGAAGTCTCCATCAGCGTGGATTGACGATAGCACCACCTATCGGAACCACGAGAAAAATCTCCGTGTCTCAAAATTGCGTTTGCTCTTCTCCACCTCTTATTTACTACATTTGCAATTTACTTTCGCTGCCATAACTCTAGAATTGCATGTGTAGGGTGATACTTGACTTGGTCATCATTGTAAACTTGCTAAAACTTGCCCTAATCAAAAGGCTAAACATTTAAGTTGTCAAGTAGTCTAATCACCCCCCCTCTAGACATACTTCCGATCCTACAAGTGGTATCAGAGCTTTGGTCTCCATTGGATTGGTTTCCATTGCATTGGACTCCATAAGCTTGGTTTCACAACCTAGGAGAGTATGGCGTCTAGTGAGGTAATTTCGTAGAGGTCCTTACTTTGATGGTTCAACTTTTGCTAGTTGGAAGCACAAAATGAAAATGCATATTCTTGGACATAACCCTGCCGCATGGGGCATTATTTGTGTTGGCTTGCAAGGTGAGTTCTTGAGGAAGGAAAAGTTCGGATCGCGAAGCTCTGCGGATGAGTTGCGGATGTTCTGAACAATGCTCAAGCTTGTGACATTCTCTTCAATGCTTTGTGTCGAGGAGTTCAACAAGATCAGCCGTCTTGAGAATGCAAAAGAGATTTGGGATACTTTGGTGAAATGCACGAAGGTACCGAGTCCGTGAAGGAATCAAAGCTAGATGTTCTTCAAGGTCGACTTGACAAGTTCAAGATGAAGGAAGGTGAAGGAGTCGCTGAAATGTACTCTAGGCTTGCTCTCATCACCAATGAGATGGCAGGCTTAGGAAGCGAAGGAATGACCGACCGATTCATCATCAAGAAGATTCTCAGAGCTTTGGATGGAAAGTATGACACCATGTGCACTTTGATCCAAATGATGCCAAACTACAAAGATCTCAAGCCTACCGAAGTCATTGGAAGAATTGTTGCTCATGAGATGACACTTAAAGATAAGGAAGAGCTTCACAACAAGTCAAGTGGTGCTTACAAAGCTGCAGTTGAAGCTCCCACAACCTCAAGTGACAAGCTAGTTTCCAATGAAGAGATAAGCCTAATGGTGAAGAACTTCAACAAATTCTACAAGAGTAGAAGCAAGGAAAGAAGCTCAAAGTCTAGATCATATGATGAAAAGAGATCTTCTAGTCGTGATCGAAGCTGCTACAATTGTGGAAGACCGGACACTACTCAAATGAGTGTTCGACTCCCACAAGAGAAGAGAAGAATCTCCAAGAAGAAGAAGCTCAAGAGAAGAGTCGCCTCGAAAAGAGAAGGAGTAGAGATGATCGTTATGAGCGAAGATCCTCTCGGAGAAGCAAGGATTCGGAAAGGAAAGACAAGTCATCAAGGAGCTACACAAGAAGAAAACATCAAGCTCATGTTGGTGAATGGGTTTCGGCTCCGACTCGACAATCACTCGAAAGAAGCTATCACTCCAACTCCGAATCTGATCAAGATGAAGGTGTTGCGGTCTTGCTCTCGTGTCCTCCAACTCCAACTCCTATGACATATTTGATTCACCAAATGAGGGAATTGGAAGATGCTTCATGGCAAAAGGCCCCAAGGTATCACACCCTGAGTTTATTGACTTTGATAGTGATGAGGATGACTTGCTTGGTGAAGATGAGCTTTTACATGACAAATCTAGTGAGCTTAGTAATGATGAACATGCTAATAGTCTTTATAGTCGAGAAGAGTCGAATGACAATGCTATGAAGGAGATTGAGCGTCTAACTAAAGAACTAAACACTCTTAAGTTAGCTCATGAAACAACTCAAGAAGATCATAGAGAGCTCCTAAGATCTCATGAGAAGCTACGCTCGAGAAGCTCAATCTAGAGCAAGAACATGAGTTTCTAAAAGCTATCAATGGCGATCTTGAAAGAAGAGTTCTTCATATCTTGCCAAACGACTTCTCTTGTCTAATTTCTTGCCACCTATTAAAACTAAGCATGACAAGCATAAGAAAAATTCTTCATCTAGTAGTAACAATAATCATGCTAAATCAAATGTTGTTACTTCTAGTAATTCTCTTGATTCCACTAACAATGTTTCAAGCCAAGTTTCACTTGAGCAAGAAAATAGTCTATTGAAAGGGATTATAGAGAAAGGTGTCTACAAGAGTCTTGCGGAAGCAAGAGCTTTGAGAAATTGTTCGCAAGCAAGGAAGACACGGAAGAATCAAGGAATTGGTTTTGAGCGAAAGTTCAACGCCGAGGGTGTTGAATGGGAAGAAGGTCAATATCCCACTCCAAAGTTTGTTTCTCAAGAGGAGAAGTATGATCCTACTTCTTCCAACAAGGAACAAGCTCAAGATGACCTTCCACCACAAGACCACAAGCTAAAAGGCAAGGACAAGCTTCAAGAGGAGATTGATGCATTCATTGAAGCACCCAAGGCCATGGTCAAGTGGGTTCCCAAGGCAACTTCAAGTTCTACTTGACAAGCTCAACTACTACCCCAAGGATTCCCATCAAGATGATGTGGATCCGAAGAAGAAGAACTAGAGAGTTCTTGAGGGTGACTCGCCAACATACTTCACTCACATTCATTTTGGCAAAGAACTTGTGCAATCAACTTCCACATCTTGCACTAGTTCATGGAGTCACAAACCCTCATGTTGGTAAGTCAAGGGACAAGGTAATCATTGCTTTCATGGACATCATCTATTGTGTACTTCAATCTATGTCCATGGATATCCTTGTTTGTTCCTTGTGGGACTAACCCATGTAGGTATTGAAAGTGCCCGAATCCAAAGGATTGCTCCCAACTCTTGATGATCTTCATCAACATTGAGCATCCACATCTTCAACATCTACATGAAGTCTTCAACGACAACCCAAGGTTAGTTTGACCCTTTAAAGGGTTCTCACATCAAGGGGAGCTTTGCTCTAAAGAAATGAGCTAAAGCATCTTCAAATGATGTGAACACATTAATGCTTTATGGAAAAGTGGTAACCCCACTTGTGCTTAAGCGATGAGTATGACCTATGATCAAATGTTCTCATTTGACTCCTAAGTCAATATACTCATATATAGATGACCTAGTCATCGCCAAATTGTGTGCTAGTAGCTAGTGTTTTGTTTGTGCATGTTTGACACATATTTTATTTGCTATCTTATTGTGTGAGCATGTTGGATGCATGATTTTATCCATTCGAGGACATCCATTTGTTGCTTTGGTCTTTTGGATTTCTCTTTTTGACCAAATGGATGGACAAGAATGCCTAAGTTCCTCCCCTAGCTATCTATGCTTTCTTGTCTCAAACTCTATTCATGCTTATATCACAAACTTTGAACAAGACTTTTTCGGACAGACCGAGTGAGGAGCACTCGGAGCCACCGATCCGTCAAAAGCCTAACTTCCAAAACCTTCTAAGTACTTTCGGTCAAACCAATATACTCAAATCGGACAGACCGAAATCACTTGGATTGATCTAGGTTTTCACCTCGGTGAAACCGAGTTGCAAATTTCGGCGTGACCGAAGTGAGTAACTGCACGCAGTTAACCATCTCGGTCCCACCGAGTTTTCCAACTCGGTCCCACCGACAGCCGAAGGGTATATATACCCGAGGACAGCGCGCGTTGATTACTTCTTCAAAACGCCTCGCCCTCAAACCCTTCGCTGCCGTCGCCGTGGTCTTCGGATCGTCTCCGCCGTCGCCTGTGCGCCCTCGCCGCGGGTCTCCATCGCCGTCAACGGTCAATCTTGTCACGCCGTTGCCGCCGTAGTGAAGCTCCACCAGATTGGGTGAGTTTCATCCCTCTCGTGCTTCAACCTCTGATTCAATGCACGATAGGTTTTGCCTAGCTTCTTGCCAAGATTGAAATCTTCCTATCCAGCAGATTAGATCATAGAACAAAATTCGAGTGAAAATTTTAGGGTTAGGTTTCCGCCGAACACATCTCGGTGTGACCGATTCTACATTCTCGGACTGACCGATTTGGCCTCTGGTCATTGCACTGCACTTTTCGGTTAAACCGAGTTGTGCAAATCGGTAAGACCGAAGTGAGGATTTAGTGAAACCCTAGTGCTCTCGGCTAGACCGAAACCCATTTCGGTCCAACCGAAAGTGGTGTGTATGGTCTGTTTAGACACTTCGGATTCACCGAATTTTTAGACTCGGTCAGACCGAAATGCATTCTGTGAAAACCTAAAACTAATGTTTGAACTCATTCTTTTTGCAAAATCGTTTGCAGTTTGTGATAACTCTTCTATTACGCCTATACCTATTCTTTTCACGGGTTGTCGGTCATATACGATGCAAGTGACAGCGAACAGTCTGAATCACCGGTTGAGATTCGAGGCGATTACAAGTCTGAAGCAAGCAGTTTTTCAGATGATGGAGAGAGGAGCACTCCAAGTGGATTGCCTCCAGCTGCCACCAGGGCCAGGAAGAAGAGGAATTCTGATGAGGAGGATTCTGACTTTGTTGCAGAGGAGGAGATAACTTCAAAGCCTAAGAGGAAAGTGGTTGCCAAGGACTATCAAGGGCAACATACCAAGAAAGGCACCAGCAAGGTGAAGAAATCCACAGTTGCAAAGAAGCTGAGCATGGATGAAGAAACCTCCAGCAAGATCAAGAAAACTTCCAAGAGGAAGAGGCTAGTTCATGAAGAAGGCGATGATGATGACTCGATGAGAAGCACCTGACCTCCTCGAAGCAAAAGTTGATGGGAGATGCCATCGAGGCAGGAGCACCCACAAAATCTAAGCCATCAGCTCCAAAAAGGCAGCCCAAGCCAAACCTGCTGCCAAGCCAAAGAAAGCTGTGAGAAACATACGCTTGAGAGAAGAAGAAGGACAATGTGCCACTGCTGAATCGATGAAGAGGCACATGTTTTTTGAAGCTCGACAGAAATTGCCTGTTCATAATGATGCTCATCCTCGAGCTGAAAATATGAAGGAAAGGAAGGACAAAGGTCTCGGGCTATGGAGGCAAGTTGATCCATATGCCACCAGAGAAGGACAGCTGTTGACTCTAGATTCCACACTAAAGAGCAACAAGATTTCTATGAGGCAGTGCTCATGGATAAGAAGCCAATTATTCTTGACACAGATATGTAGGTGGGATTACATCGGCAAAGTGAAGAACACGAGACTATTTCCCACATGTGCATGAGAGCTTCACCGCATGTGGAATTGCTGAGTTTGTTGGTCGAAATTGATTGCTTGGAATGATGAGATGATCATGCGGTTCTATGCCTGACACATTTCTATCCGGATGGCGAATTGTATGGATGATGAGAAGGCAGAGATTCTCCTCAACTGTTGAGGAATGGAGAGCGTTGCTGAATGCACCAGTATGAAGGGATGATGATGTTGATGTCTATGGCATTCCAAAGAAGAATCACGAGTCTATGAAGAACATGTACAATGAGGTACCAGACAAGGATGTTGAGATATGGAAGCTTGGATCAGTTTATCATCTTGAGCAGGTCTCCCAACCACTAACACCATTTCGAGGCATACTTTGATGCCCAAGTCGAGACCACCGCATGATAAGAGGCTATTCTATCAACATGCTGCACATTCGGATCGAAGACACCTTTTAAGGTGATGGACACGATAGTAGAGACTATCAAGAGGACAGCAGCAGAGACGAAGAAGAGGTCGTGTGGGTTTGCTCCGCATATTCGGATGCTCATTAATGCCAAGTTTGGCACGGACACCTACTGTTGGATAGACCCCACTTGCCACTGCAGCCTGAACATGAAGATAATGAAGTTGTGATGGTGAGGATGCTCCCACATCTGTTGAAGGACACGCTAAGTCTGAAGCTGCCAAACAAGCTAAAGCTGAGAAGGAAGCAGCAGCAAAGCCAAGAGCGTTGGAGAACAACTTCTTGAAGCCACTCGAGAGAATTGAACTACGCTTGGCCAGCATAGTGCAGTCTCGGGAGAGTCTTGAGAGGATAGTTGAAGATAAGTTCCATGCTCTGGATGTCAAGTGATGAAGTGCAGGTCACCGTCAACAAGCTTGAGGCGAGACATTGAGGAAGCGAAAGGGAGAAAGGCAGAGCTCATGAAGGA
The DNA here is from genome assembly GCA_021437245.1 of Aegilops speltoides. NCBI lineage: Eukaryota > Viridiplantae > Streptophyta > Magnoliopsida > Poales > Poaceae > Aegilops > Aegilops speltoides. Next base: position 154,689,299 of record CM038144.1, read on the forward strand.
GATGGAAGGTGATATGGTCCAGATGACTATGAGCAGCTGCTCCGGTGCCCACAAAGCCCAGATCAGCTGCTATTCCGTGTGCAGACCCAGGCTACTACATCAGCACCTCCCACAGCTCCATCGGTTCGGCACCAGCTCCGGTGTCCACTCCTCCAGCTCCACAGACTTCAGCGAAGCTTTGCAGATGCAGCTATCTCCACTCCATCGCCTTGAGACAGGAGCCGCCAGCAGAGTCCCTAGTGACGATTAGCTCTATACCTTCGAACTTTTGGTAACTTGTTGCCAAAGGGGAGAAATTGTATAGATCATAGGACTTCGAGAGAGAGAGTGCTCGTTTTGCTCTTTCGTTTGCGGTTTTCCTTGAGATACTTTTGAGTTCTTGAGACATTTCGTGTGTTTGATACTACGTTTGCTCTATCTTGATGAGTGCTTGATCATACTATGCTTAATGTGTGCTTAATGCTTATCATATTCTATTCATATCTTGTATGATCACTTACTCATGTCTTGGTGATTGGGTGCATGCTATTCATTCTTATCATTTTGTGCGGTCCACCAAGATGTATGTGACATGGAAGAGTGACCCATGATCCTAATCGATTGTGCATTTGCATTCAAGCATAAATCTTAAATAATGCACAAATTTAGGGGAGCTCTTGCTTATCACATACTTCTCAAAGCGACGATGTTATTCATTGATTATATCATTTGTCGAGCTTTGATCTATATGTTGTCATCAATTACCAAAAGGGGAGATTGAAAGTGCAACTAATCCCGGGTGGTTTTGGTAATTAATAACAACATATATATCATTGAACTAATCATTTCTTGAGAATATTTGAGAAAGTTCATTGATATGGGTATGGCAATGACCGATGATGTGGACCCCTCAAAATGCTAAGGAAAACATTGGCAAAAGCTCAAGACTCTATTTTTGGTTTAGTGATCCAAGATCACATTGAGTCCATAGGAAAGCCAATACTATTAAAGGGATGAGGTTATGATGATGATCTGGTTGCTCAAAGTGCTTAGTGATTTATCTCTCAAACTATCAGCAATCTTTCATTCCAACATAAACCCATAAGTAATCTCGGTCCCACCGATTCCATAAACTCAGTCACACCGAGATGAACCACCTCAGCCATATACCCAAACCCTAAGAATTTCGGATTTTCCGATTCCAAACTCGGTCATACGAAATTGGTGTTGCCAAGCTTACAGAACATACGTACTCAAATCGGTGTCACCGAGATGAGAAAGTCGGTCCCACCGAGATTGGCAAACCCTAGACTTTGGAAGAATCGGACTAACCGAGATTGTATTTTCGGTCCCACGAAAATCCCAACGTTCACAAGATTTGAACTTTCGGTCTCACCGAGTTGTCAACTTCGGTCCGACCGAGATTGGTCAAATGTGTGTAGCAGTTGGATTTTGTGTGGAGGCTATAAATACCCTCCACCTCCTCTTCATTCGTGGAGAGAGCCATCGAAAGAACTACCACTCCTACCTTACATTTACGAGAAGAAAACTACCTACCCTTGTGTTGAGATCAAGTTGCTCCACTCCCACCATATGAAACTTGATTTCTAGCCTTCCCAAGTTGCTTTCCACTCAATCCTTTCTTCCACCACAGCCAAATCGGTGAGGAGAGTTGAGTGTTGGGGAGATTATCATTTGAAGCACAAGAGCAAGGAGTTCATCATCACCAACACCATCTATTACCTTTTGGAGGGTGGTGCCTCCTAGATTGGTTAGGTGTCGCTTGGGAGCCTCCGTCAAGATGTGGAGTTGAACCAAGAAGTTTGTAAGGGCAAGGAGATCGCCTACTTTGTGAAGATCTACCCGAGTAAGGCTAGTCCTCCGTGGGCGTAGGCCATGATGGCATAGACAAGGTTGCTTCTTCGTGGACCCTTCGTGGGTGGAGCCCTCCGTGGACTCTCGCAGCCGTTACCCTCCGTGGGTTGAAGTCTCCATCAACGTGGATTGACGATAGCACCACCTATCGGAACCACGAGAAAAATCTCCGTGTCTCAAAATTGCGTTTGCTCTTCTCCACCTCTTATTTACTACATTTGCAATTTACTTTCGCTGCCATAACTCTAGAATTGCATGTGTAGGGTGATACTTGACTTGGTCATCATTGTAAACTTGCTAAAAACTTGCCCTAATCAAAAGGCTAAACTTTTAAGTTGTCAAGTAGTCTAATCACCCCCCCTCTAGACATACTTCCGATCCTACAGTGGGGCCCGCCACTACTACGCCTCGGCTCCCGAGCGGATCCGCTGCCGGTCGAGGCGGTTGGTATCCCACGTGGTTACTTGAGCGATAACCGTGGGGTTTTAACGAGGCGCCGTGGGGTCGTGGGCGCGATTAATCCCACGTCGCCCCTCGGCTTCTCAGCCCATGGGGCTATAAATAGGCCGAGGGGGCGATGCGCGCCACGCACGCACTCCTCCTCTGCCCTCTTGCCCTTCTTCTTGCTTGAGTACGCGCTGCTCCGCTGCTCTTTCTCTCTTTGTCGACGATGAGCTCCTCCTCCGCCCGCGCCTACCGCCTCGCGCTCCGGCGAGTGGGGACGGCTTTCCGGATGTGGAGCCTTGGAGGACATCGAGTTCCTCCGCGGACCCGCCGCCTTCAAGCGCTGATCAGTGCGGGCCCGCCCGCCGGCGGGGAAATCCGGCCCGCCGGAGGGCGGCGGGTCATCTTCCGCTCGCACCTCATGCGCTGGGGCGGGCCTCCCGGCAGCGGGTTTCTCGCTCGTTCCTCGAGCTGTACCAGCTTCAGCCGCACCACCTCCCCTAACGCGGTGGTGCTCCTCGCCGCCGCCACCTTGTGCGAAGGCTACATCGAGTTCTCCCACCATCGAGCTGTGGGAGAGTTCTTCTCTTCAAGCTCGGCACGCAGGCTGCCGACGCGCCGGTGCGGTGTGGCACGTTCATCGCGTCCGCGGCGACGACGGCCGACAACCCCTTCCGTCCATCCGGCTGGTGAAGTCGGTGAAGATGTGGCAAAAACATATTTCTCGTGAAGAAGCGCCGCCATCGGGCGGTGGGTCAACTGCCGCCCGCCGACCCCGAGCGCCGACTGGCGGCCGCCGGCTGGTCCCAGCTGGTCGAAGGCGCTCTCGGCCTCGAGTCGGCGTGGCGCCTCCAGAGTCTTGACGTGATCGGAGGGGCTCGTCGCCTCCGACCTCTGGCCGCCTTTGTGGCGCGCCGGTGCTTCCGCTCAAGGCGGCCCCATCTCATCGCCGGATGAGCGGCCGGCATGATCCCAACCGGCTGTGCACCAAGGACATGCAGCAGCGTGGAAGTGGCGAACATGGTGAACCTCGCCGCCCACTACAAGTTCACCGCCGAGTGGCAGTTGACAAGAGCCGTACTTCGCGCGACAACCCTCCGCCCGGTGGTAAGTTTTCCATCGTGCTCGGTCTTGCATGTATCCGACCTTGAGCCCTAATCTTGTCGGTTTCTTTGAGCAGAAACCCCTCTTGGCGCTGCTTGCGGCGCTACGAGAGAACAGCGTGAATCGCCCTGACCGCGAGGTCGGCGATGTTAACGACCCGACCTAGGAGCAGCGGCGCCTGGAGGCCGGCGCGGAAGGCGAGGAGGAGGAGGAGGGCGACCTCGAGCCGTCGGCGACCTTCGCCGATTGGCGAGGATGACATCGGCTTGAAGTCATCCGCGTCATCAACCGAGAGCCGGCCCCTCCAACCAGGCGGGTCGAAGAAAGCGCCATGCGGGCGAGTCGCTCGGCGGCCGCGAAAACCAGGGGAACCGCCGCCGCGACCAAGCGGGAGGAGGCGGCCGCGAAGGCCAACCGCTTCCGGAAGGAAGTGAAAAGGCCGCCGCTTATCTCTTCGTAAGTCCCTTACTCTTTACTTTTTTCTGACTTCGCTTGAATTGCTCTGACTCTCGCCCCTCTCCTCCCCAGCGCCCCCCTCTCCCTTGAGAGAGTCGCCGCGCCCTCCATCATGGGGTCGGGGGCGACGTCCTCTGTTGGGGAACGTAGTAATTTCAAAAAATTTCCTACGCACACGCAAGATCATGGTGATGTATAGCAACGAGAGGGGAGAGTGTTGTCCACATACCCTTGTAGACCCGGGCGAAGCGATCTGGCGTAGAGGAAGTAGTCGACGTTCTCCTCGCGATCCGACCGATCCGGCGCCGTTACTCCGGCGCCCGAGTTCTTGACACACGTACAGCTCGATGGCGTCCCTCGTACTCGATCCAGCCGAGTGTCGAGGGAGAGTTCCACGTCGGACGACGGCGTGGTGGCGATCTTGATGTTTCACCGGCGCAGGGGCTTCGCCTAAGCAGCATGACGGTATAACCGAGGTGGAATATGGTGGAGGGGGCACTGCACGGCTAAGGAGCGATCTCACGATCAACTTGTGTGTTCCAAGGTGCTCCCCTGCCCCGTATATAAAGGAGCAAGGGGAGGGGCGGCGGCCAAGGGAGGCGGCATGCAGGAGTCCTACTCCCTCTGGGAGTAGGATTCCCCCAATCCTAGTTGGACTAGGATTCCGGAGGGGAAAGAGAGAGAGGGGGCGGCCCCTTCTCCTAGTCCTAGTAGGACTAGGGAAGGGGGGGGCGCCCACTAGGGCTGGCCCTTCTCCTTTCCACTAAGGCCCATCGAGGCCCATTTACCTCCGGGGGTTCCAGTAACCTCCGGTACTCGGTAAATTCCGTTGCCGCGGAACCATTCGAACTCCAAACATAGGCTTCCAATATATCAATCTTTATGTCTCGACCATTCGAGACTCCTCGTCATGTCCGTGATCACATCCGGGACTCGAACTCCTTGGTACATCAAAATACATAAACTCATAATAAGCATCATCGAAACCTTAAGCGTGCGGACCCTACGGTTCGAGAACAATGTAGACATGACCTAGAACCATTCACGGTGAATAACCAACAGCGGGACCTGGATGCCCATATTGGTTCCTACATATTCTACGAAGATCTTTATCGGTCGGACCGCATAACAACATCGTTGTTCCCTTTGTCATCGGTATGTTACTTGCCCGAGATTCGATCGTCGGTATCAATACCTAGTTCAATCTCGTTACGGCAAGTCTCTTTACTCGTTCGTAATACATCATCTCACAACTAACTCATTAGTTGTAGTGCTTGCAAGGCTTAAGTGATGTGCATTACCGAGAGGGCCGAGATACCTCTCCGACAATCGGAGTGACAAAACCTAATCTCAAATCGCCAACCCAACATCGCCTTTGGAGACACTGTAGTACTCCTTTATAATCACCCGATTACGTTGTGACGTTTGGTAGCACCAAAGTGTTCCTCCGTAAGCGGAGTTGCATAATCTCATAGTTACAGGAACATGTATATGTCATGGATAAAAGCGGTAGCAACATACTAAGCGATCGTGTGCTAAGCTAAGGGAATGGGTCATGTCAATCAGATCATTCTACTAATGATGTGACCTCATTAATCAAATAACAACTCCTTTGTTCATGGTTAGGAAACATAACCATCTTTGATTAACAAGCTAGTCTAGTAGAGGCATACTAGTGACATGTTGTTTTGTCTATGCATTCACACATGTATCATGTTTCGGTTAATACAATTCTAGCATGAATGATAAACATTTATCATGAAATAAGGAAATAAATAATAACTTTATTATTGCCTCTAGGGCATATTTCCTTGATCTCCCACTTGCACTAGAGTCAATAATCTAGATTACATAGTAATGATTCTAACACCCATGGAGTCTTGGTGCTGATCATGTTTTGCTCGTGGAAGAGGCTTAGTCAACGGGTGCGCAACATTCAGATCCGTATGTATCTTGCAAATCTCTATGTCTCCGGTCTGGACTAAGTCCGGATGGAATTGAAGCGTCTCTTGATGTGTTTGGTCCTCTTGTGAAATCTGGATTCCTTTGCTAAGGCAATTGCTCGATATTGTCACGAGAAGATTTTCATTGGACCCGATGCACTAGGTATGACACCTAGATCGGATATGAACTCCTTCATCCAGACTCCTTCATTAGCTGCTTCGAAGCTGCTATGTATTCCGCTTCACATGTAGATCCCTTCGACGCTTTGTTTAGAACTGCACCAACCGACAGCTCCTCCGTTTAGTGTAAATCGTATCCGGTCTGCGATTTAGAATCGTCCGGATCGGTGTCAAAGCTTGCATCAACGTAACCGTTTACGATGAGCTCTTTGTCACCTCCATATCGAGAAACATATCCTTAGTCCTTTTCGGTATTTGGGATGTTCTTGACCGCTGTCGATGATCCACTCTGGATTACTTTGGTACCTCCTGCTATGCTTATAGCAAGGCACACATCAGTCAGTACACAGCATTGCATACATGATAGAGCCTATGGCTGAAGCATAGGAACATCTTTCATTTCTCTCTATCTTCTGCGGTGGTCGGGCATTGAGTCGACTCAACTTCACACCTTGTAACACGGCAAGAACCCTTTCTTTGCTTGATCCATTTGAACTTCTTCAAAACTTTGTCAAGGTATGTGCTTTGTGAAAGTCCAATTAAGCGTCTTGATCTATCTCTATAGATCTTAATGCCCAATATGTAAGCAGCTTCACCGAGGTCTTTCATTGAAAAACTCTTATTCAAGTATCCCTTTATGCTATCCAGAAATTCTATATCATTTCCGATCAGCAATATGTCATCCACATATAAGATCGAGAAATGCTCTGAGCTCCACTCACTTTCTTGTAAATCTGAGGCTTCTCCAAAGTCTGTACAAACCCAAATGCTTTGATCACACTATCAAAGCGTTTATTCCAACTCGAGATGCTTGCACCAGTCCATATATGGATCATTTGGAGCTTGCACACTTTGTTAGCTCCTTTGGATCGATAAAACCTTCGGTTGCATCATATACAACTCTTCTTCCGAAATCCATTCAGGAATGCAGTCTTTACATCCATTTGCCAAATTTCATAATCATAAAATCGCAATTGCTAACATGATTCGGACGGACTTAAGCATCGCTACTGGTGAGAAGGTCTCATCGTAGTCAATCCCTTGAACTTGTCGAAAACCTTTTGCGACAAGTCGAGCTTTATAAACGATAACATTACCGTCACGTCGGTCTTCTTCTTGAAGATCCACTTGTTTTCTATTGCTTGCCTACCCTCGGGCAAGTCAACCAAAGTCCACACTTTGTTTTCATACATGGATCCCATCTCAGATTTCATGGCCTCAAGCCATTTTGGAATCTGGGCTCACCATCGCTTCTTCATAGTTCGTAGGTTCATCATGATCTAGTAGCATGACTTCGAACAGGATTACCGTACCACTCTGGTGCGGATCTTACTCTGGTTGATCTACGAGGTTACTGAGTAACTTGATCTGAAGTTTCATGATCAACATCATCAACTTCCTCACTACTTGGTGTAGGTGTCTCGAAACTGGTTTCTGCGACGAACTACTTTCAAGTAAGGGAGAAGGTACTATTACCTCATCAAGTTCCACTTTCCTCCCACTCACTTCTTTGAGAGAAACTCCTTCTCTAGAAAGGATCCATTCTTAACAACGAATGTCTTGCCTTGGATCTGTGATAGAAGGTGTACCCAACTGTCTCCTTTGGGTATCCTATGAAGACACATTTCTCGATTTGGGTTCGAGCTTATCGGGTTGAAGCTTTTTCACATAAGCATCGCATCCCCAAACTTTAAGAAAGCGACAACTTTGGTTTCTTGCTAAACCACAGTTCATAAGGTGTCGTCTCAGCAGTTTCGACGGTGTTCTATTCAGTGTGAATCGGTGTCTCTAGAGCATAACCCCAAAAGCGATAGCGGTAAATCTGTAAGAGACATCATAGATCGTACCATATCTAGTAAAGTCACGATTCTGACGTTCGGACACACCATTCTGTTGTGGTGTTCCGGGTGGCGTGAGTTGCGAAACTATTCGCATTGTTTCAAATGTAGACCAAACTCGTAACTCAAATATTCACCTCCACGATCGGATCGTAGAAACTTAATTTTCTTGTTACGATGATTTTCAACTTCACTCTGAAATTCTTTGAACTTTTCAAGCGTTTCAGACTTATGTTTCATTAAGTAGATATACCCATATCCGCTTAAGTCATCTGTGAAGGTGAGAAAATAACGATATCCGCCACGAGCCTCAATATTCATCGGACCACATACATCTGTATGTATGATTTCCAACAAATCTGTTGCTCTCTCCATAGTACGGAGAGCGGTGTTCTAGTCATCTTGCCCATGAGGCACGGTTACTTAAGTGCCAAGTGATTCATAATCAAGTGACTCCAAAAGTCCATCGACATGGAGTTTCTTCATGCGCTTTACACCGATATGACCTAAGCGGCGATTGCCACAAATAAGTTGCACTATCATTATCAACTCTGCATCTTTTGGTTTCAACATTATGAATATGTGTATCACTACTATCGAGATTCATAAGAAATAGACCACTCCTCAAGGGTGCATGACCATAAAAGATATTACTCATATAAATAGAACAACCATTATTCTCGATTTAAATGAATAACCGTCTCGCATCAAACAAGATCCAGATATAATGTTCATGCTCAACACGGGCACCAAATAACAATTATTTAGGTCTAAAACTAATCCCGAAGGTAGATGTAGAGGTAGCGTGCCGACCGCGATCACATCGACTTTGGAACCATTTCCCACGCGCATCGTCACCTCGTCCTTTGCGAGTTAAGCAATCGTAGTCCCTGTTTGAGTTGCAAATATTAGCAGAACCGATATCAAATACCAGTGCTACTACGAGCTCTAGTAAGGTACACATCAATAACATGTATATCACATATACCTTTGTTCACCTTGCCATCCTTCTTATCCGCCAAATACTTGGGGCAGTTCCGCTTCGGTGACGATCGCTTGCGGTAGAAGCACTCGATTTCAGGTTTAGGGCCGGACTTGGGTTTCTTCTCTGAGCGACAACTTGCTTCTGTTCTTCTTGAATTCCTTCTTCTTCCCTTTGCCTTTCTTCTTGAAACTAGTGGTCTTATTGACCATCAACACTTGATGCTCCTTCTTGATTTCTACCTCCGCAGCCTTTAGCATTGCGAAGAGCTCGAGCATAGTCTTTACTAACCCTTGCATATTATAGTTCATCACGAAGCCTTTGTAGCTTGGTGGCGGTGATTGGAGAATTACATCAATGACACAATCATCCGGAAGATTAACTCCCAATTGTGTCAAGTGATTGTAGTACCCGGACATTACGAGTATATGCTCACTAATGAACTATTCTCCTCCATCTTGCAGCTATAGAACTTATTGGAGACTTCATATCTCTCAATCCGGGCATTACATTTGGAATATTAACTTCAACTCTGGAACATCTCATATGCTCCATAGCGTTCAAAAGCGTCGTTGAAGTCCGGTTCTAAGCCGTAAAGCATGGCACCTTGAACTATAGAGTAGTCATCACTTTGCTCGCCAGAGCGTTCATAACATCTGGCGTTGCTCAGCAACGAGCTGTCACCTAGCGGTGCATCGGGGCGTAGCTCTTACGTGCAGCAATGAGGATGATCCTCAAGTTACGGACCCGATCCGTGTAATTGCTACCATCATCTTTCAACTTTGCTTTCTCAAGGAACGCATTAAAATTCAACGGAACAACAAAGCACGAGCCATCTATCTACAATCAAACATAAACAAGCAAGATACTATCGGTACTAAGTTCATGATAAATTTAAGTTCAATTAATCATATTATTTAAGAACTCCACTTAGAAAAACATCTCTCTAGTCATCTAAGTGATCACGTGATCCAAATCAACTAAACCATAACCGATCATCACGTGAAATGGAGTAGTTTTCAATGGTGAACATCTTATGTTGATCATATCTACTATATGATTCACGCTCGACCTTTCGGTCTCCGTGTTCGAGGCCATATCTGCATATGCTAGGCTCGTCAAGTATAACCCGAGTATTCTGCGTGTGCAAAACTGGCTTGCACCCGTTGTAGATGGACGAGAGCTTATCACACCGATCATCACGTGGTGTGCGGGCACGACGAACTTTGGCAGCGGTGCATACTCGGGAGAACACTTCTTGATAATTTAGTGAGAGATCATCTTATAATGCTACCGTCAATCAAAGCAAGATAAGATGCATAAAGGATAAACATCACATGCAAATCAATATAAGTGATATGATATGGTCATCATCATCTTGTGCTTCATGATCTCCATCTTGCGGCACCACCATGATCACCATCGTCACCGGTAGCGACACCTTGATCTCCATCGCAGCATCGTTGTCGTCTCGCCAAACTTATGCTATTACGACTATCGCTACCGCTTAGTGATAAAGTAAAGCATTACGAAGCGATGCATTGCATACAATAAGCGACAACCATATGGCTCTGCCGATTGCCGATAACCGGTTACAAAACATGATCATCTCATACAATAAAATATAGCATCACGTCTTGACCATATCACATCACAACATGCCTGCAAAAACAAGTTAGGCGTCCTCTACTTTGTTGTTGCAAATTTTACGTGGCTGCTACGGGCTTAAGCAAGAACCAGTCTCACCTACGCATCAAAACCACAATGATATTTCGTCAAATAGACTCCGTTTTAACCTTCTCAAGGACGGGCGTAGCCACTTTTCAGTTCAACTAAAGTGAGAGAGCAGACACCCACGGTCACCTTTAAGCAACGAGTGCTCGTGGCGGTGAAACCAGTCTCGCGTAAGCGTCACGCGTAATGTCGGTCAGGCGCTTCATCTCACAATACCGCTGAACCAAAGTATGACATCTGGTAGGTAGTATGACTTGTATCGCCCACAACTCACTTGTGTTCTACTCGTGCAAAACATCAAACCATAGAAAAAACCTAGGCTCGATGCCCTTGTTGGGGAGCGTAGTAATTTCAAAAATTTCCTACGCACACGCAAGATCATGGTGATGTATAGCAACGAGAGGGGAGAGTGTTGTCCACATACCCTTGTAGACCAAGCGAAGCGATCTGGCGTAGAGGAAGTAGTCGACGTTCTCCTCGCGATCCGACCGATCCGGCGCCGTTACTCCGGCGCCCGAGTTCTTGACACACGTACAGCTCGATGGCGTCCCTCGTACTCGATCCAGCCGAGTGTCGAGGAGAGTTCGTCGACCGACGGCGTGGTGGCGATCTTGATGTTTCACGGCGCAGGGCTTCGCCTAAGCTTGACACGGTATAACCGAGGTGGAATATGGTGGAGGGGCACGCGACACGGCTAAGGAGCGATCTCACGATCAACTTGTGTGTTCAAGGTGCCCCTGCCCCGTATATAAAGGAGCAAGGGGGGGGGCGGCGGCCAAGGGAGGCGCATACAGGAGTCCTACTCCCTCGGGAGTAGGATTCCCCCAATCCTAGTTGGACTAGGATTCCGGAGGGGAAAGAGAGAGAGGGGCGGCCCCTTCTCCTAGTCCTAGTAGGACTAGGGAAGGGGGAGGCAGCGCCCACTAGGGCTGGCCCTTCTCCTTTCCACTAAGGCCCATCGAGGCCCATTTACCTCCGGGGGTTCCGTAACCTCCGGTACTCAGTAAATTCCGTTTTAGCGGAACCATTCGAACTCCAAACATAGGCTTCAATATATCAATCTTTATGTCTCGACCATTCGAGACTCCTCGTCATGTCCGTGATCACATCCGGGACTCGAACTCCTTGGTACATCAAAATACATAAACTCATAATAAGCATCATCGAAACCTTAAGCGTGCGGACCCTACGGTTCGAGAACAATGTAGACATGACCTAGAACTATTCACGGTCAATAACCAACAGCGGGACCTGGATGCCCATATTGGTTCCTACATATTCTCGAAGATCTTTATCGGTCGGACCGCATAACAACATCGTTGTTCCTTTGTCATCGGTATGTTACTTGCGAGATTCGATCGTCGGTATCAATACCTAGTTCAATCTCGTTACCGCAAGTCTCTTTACTCGTTCCGTAATACATCATCTCACAACTAACTCATTAGTTGTAGTGCTTACAAGGCTTAAGTGATGTGCATTACCGAGAGGGCCAGAGATACCTCTCCGACAATCGGAGTGACAAAACCTAATCTCAAATCGCCAACCCAACATCGCCTTTGGAGACACTTGTAGTACTCCTTTATAATCACCCGATTCGTTGTGACGTTTGGTAGCACCAAAGTGTTCCTCCGATAGCAGGAGTTGCATAATCTCATAGTTACGGGAACATGTATATGTCATGGATAAAAGCGGTAGCAACATACTAAGCGATCGTGTGCTAAGCTAAGGGAATGGGTCATGTCAATCAGATCATTCTACTAATGATGTGACCTCATTAATCAAATAACAACTCCTTTGTTCATGGTTAGGAAACATAACCATCTTTGATTAACAAGCTAGTCTAGTAGAGGCATACTAGTGACATGTTGTTTTGTCTATGCATTCACACATGTATCATGTTTCCGGTTAATACAATTCTAGCATGAATGATAAACATTTATCATGAAATAAGGAAATAAATAATAACTTTATTATTGCCTCTAGGGCATATTTCCTTCATCCTCCAACACGCGGCGGGTCGACCCGCCGCCGATCTCCGGAGGCGACGGAGGCGAAGGCAGGGAGAAGCTTGCGCAGGAGGAGGAGGCCAGCGGTGGAGAAGCGCGCAGGCGACAAGGCGCCGCCAACGCCCAGCGGCATCTGGGCGAGGCCGTGGCGCGCGCGGCGCGTCAAAAGCGAGACGCCGGCGGCCGTTCGCCGCCCAGCAGCGATGCTTGTCCCCACTATCATCAGCGCCGCCGCCTCGACGACTTTACGGGCGGACCGGGAGGTCGGCACCGCCAACCCTTCGCCGAGGAAGGCGGCGATGCGCCGGGCTTCGGACACTTTCGCGCGCCGCCTCCGCCACCTCCGCCGCCTCCGTCTTGAGGCGCCGCGGTAAGCAACTGTGGACCCGTAGGACCCGCGGCTGCGGACGACGCCGACAGCGCGGCTGCTGCGGTCGCGGCGCCGACTTCGCCGCCGAAGTCGAAGGGCGAACTCCAGCGCCGGGCTCGGAGGCAGACGCCGCCCGCCGGCGAACACAGGACGCCGAGGCCTCCGGTGCAGCGCGCCCAGCGGCTGGGTGCGAAAGCGGCAACGCCCGCTGAACCAGCGCTCTTGGGCGTTCGGTCCAAGTTGCGCAAGGAAGGCGGCCCTCAACTCTACACGGGGCGATCGGCCATGCGGGCCTCGGTCCGAATGCGATTTGTTTTTGGTTCTCTTGTCTCTTTTCGTGAGGCGCGCCAGCACCTGCTGGTGTAATCCCGAGTTGAGTCGGCTGCCGAGCGGCGGCTCGGAACTCCTTTAGCGATCTTGAAGGTGACTTTGCTTTGTCGGCCTTGCAGAGTACCACAACCTCCAGCGACCGCCTTCAACCATAGCGTTGAAGAGCTGAGAAGCGGACCGCCCGATCTGGCGGAGAGTCGAGGTAAGCGGATTCTTTCTTCTTGGCGGCGCGCTTAGCGCTCACTGCTGGCTGTAATCCCCGAGATTGGGCGATCGCGCGCTTGATCGGGCGGATCTCTGGCGAAGTTTCTTTCTTGATGGTGTTTATCTTTCCTTGGGCTCGACGCATAACGCCGCCCTTCAAGGGCAGCTAGATGAAGCCAACGCCGCCCGTCGCGCTAAGGAGGAGGAGTGCGACAAACTCGCTCAGGAGCGCGACCTTCTGGCGACACAGCTGGCCGAGCAGAAGGATCTGCTTCGGAAAGCGCAGGAGGGCGCCAAGTCGCGGGAAGAGGCCCTCCTAGCCGAGTTCGAGATGGAGCGGGCCGCCTGGACCGACCGCGAGGCGATGCTGACCTCCGGCTACCACGTGATCGAGGACGTCGTCGACGGTAATTCCTGTCTTCTCTTTTTGGTCTTTCGATTCCTCGTCGAAGGCTGTCTTACGGTTTTCTTATTTGTTTCCTTTCTTGTCTTTCGCAGACTTCTTCCCGGGCCACTCGCAGGCCGTCATTCCGGCCATCGAGGCGGATCGGGAGGAGCGAAGGGCGCAGGGCGAAGTGATCGCCGCCAACGCGCCCCGCACTGTCGACGAGCAGATCTTGAGCATCGGGGCTCGCCGGCTGCGCGAGACCGTCGATCGCCCGTCTTCAACAGCCTTGGCGCCTTAAGTCGTCACCGCCCTATGGCGGAGGTGCCGGCTCTTCGCACCGCCGGTCGGACGACCGGCTGGCTGGAGTCGCCGTCGGTTGCCGAGGCTTGGAAGGGCTCCCCACGCCGGAGCACGCCGGGCCACAGAGTTAAATCAAGGGCTGGTACCGGGCTGGACCTAGACCGCCTGGCCGCGTTCCGGTCGGAGGCCCAGGCCGAGTTGGGAGCCGTGGAAGGCGCCCTCGTCGAACGCGCGGCGGCCATCGCCGAGTACACGGACACTAGTGTCTTTGTGCCCAAGCGGACCGCCGACGGCGAAGAGGCTCCACCTGAGTGGTTCGGGATGCACCAGAGTCTGAAGAAGACTCATGGGAGTGTCGGCTCCAAGACCGAGGGGAGGGCGAGTCGGAGGGCGGAGGCGGGGGAGGAGGCGCCAGAGCACGAAGAAGGCGACCAGCCTCGGCTGATCGCGCCTCAAAGAACGAGCCTCGGAAGGACAAGGCAAACGTCGCCGAGGGCGACCAAGCCGAGACCGCCCAGCCGGCTGCCCCGACGCCCAAAGCTGCCGCCGCCTCCGGCCCTCCGGCCCCGGAGGCCGCCCCCTAGGATGCATCAGCCTTACCTGTTCTTTCGTTTTGCTTAAAAAACTTGTTAGTCGCGAACAATTCCACCCGCGGGGTGTATTCGGCCAAGGGCCTTATGTAAATATTTATCAAGTTTCCGCCTTTTGCTTGCTTTGGCTCTTTTTAGACTGTTTTCCTTTGCCGCCTCCCCTTGGTTGCCGCCTTGCTATCCGGGCAGCCGCTCTGCGGACTGCCACTAGGTCAAGAGCTCAGCTACCTTGGGAGGCAAGTACTTAGTCGTTTAAAGTGTCGTAGCAAGTTTGGCTGGAAATCAGCCGGCCGACCCTCAAAGTCAGCCGTTCTTAATAAAGGTTAAAACTATGAGCCGACTGCTCGCGAGTCGGCTTAGTAGGGGGGGAGCCGGCTTGGGCTATGCGTAGCTTTTAAGTCCTTAGCCGTTTTTCATGTGTGCGCTCGTTTTCCGCCTCCCGCTTTACCGACAGTCGCTCTGCGAACTGCGGCTTCAGAGGGAGGCGGCTTTGGCGCGGCACATTACTTGTCCGACCTCGAGGAGGCGTTCATAGCACAAAGCGGCGAGTCCCGGCCGACTTAGCCGGACCGTGCGGACGGTATGATAAAAATGGGGAAGCATTTGAGCGAGATTCATATCATCTGACTAATCAAAAGGCAGTCCCGAGCTCGGCTCGAAAGCAAGGTCTTAGTGTATCTGAGAAGGGGAGTAGCGCGATACATACTGTATCAGCTGTAAAATCTTCGAAGAAGATTTGCATTCCACGGGCGCTCTGTCTCCTTGCCAGAGTCGTCTCTCTTGCGTGCTCGAGGCTTCTGAGCATCGATCAGGTAATAGGCGTCGTTTCCCAGCACCTTGCTGATGATGAAGGGACCCTCCCAAGGCGCCGACAACTTGTGCTGGCCGGCTGTTCTCTGAATCAGTCGGAGCACAAGGTCGCCCTCTTGGAATGATCGTGGCTTGACCTTGCGGTTGTAGTATCGCCGCGGAGACTCTGCTGGTAGATCTTTGGACCGGCTGAGTGCCAACAACCGGCCCTCTTCCGGCAGTCGGCGCCGTCTTGGCGTGCTTCTTGACCTCCTCTTGGTGTACATGGAGACTTCGTGGAAGTCGAATTGTGTATCCGTCGGGATGACGGCCGCACCGTGAAGCGAGGAAGAACGGCGTGAAGCGGTTGATCTGTTGGTCGTCGCGCAGACTCGGAGGACGGCAGCAGCTCTTCCACCCAACAGCGGCGGCGCTCGAGTGGTTCGACCAATCGAGGCTTGATGCGGATAGGATGATGCCATTGACTTCGCTCCACCTGGCGTTTGACTGCGGATGGGGCGGACGCTAAGTCCAGCCGGATGCCTGCGTCGCAGAAACGAGCCAAGGCGCCCTTGGCAAAGTTGGTGCCGTTGTCCGTGATGATGTTGTGTGGTATGCCATACCGCACTGTGATGTCGGCAATGAAAGTCACTGCTTTGTGGGCCCATTTAGTTTCTTGATGGGCTTTGCTTCCACCACTTGGTGAACTTGTCTCACCGCGACGAGTAAATGAGTCGAGCCACCTCGAGCCGCTTTTGAAAGGTCCCACCATGTCCGGGCCCCAAACCGCAAGGTCGGCGATGGGGATTGTCTTGATCTGAAGCTGGTGAAGGGGCTTGGAAGCGGAACACCGCACACCTTGCACTTCTTAACTAATTCTTTAGCTTCTTCGAGGCAGTCGGCCAAAAGAAACCATGCCGAAGGCTTTGGCCTGGCGCCCTCGAAGCCGCGTGGTGACCACACTCGCATACGATGGATGTCCACGAGGATCGCTTGGCCTTGCTCCGACTCCACGCTTGCTGGTGGACACCAAAGTGGCTGCGCTGACTAATTCTCTGTTGACTATTGTGTAGGCTGCCACTCGGCGTTGTACTTGCCGAGCGAGTCTCATCTGTAGGCAACTCCTTGTTGACTAAGAACTTGAGGATGGGCGGTGCCCATGAAGGTCTTGCTATCTCTTATTGCTACCACAGCGACTTGGGCGAGGCGGCTGGTGGGAGGCGGCGGGTTGGACTCTCTTGCCGCTTGCTGAATCGAGGATCTCTGGGCGGTGGTGCAATCCCGACCGTGGCGCCTGATCCCAGGCTGGTGGCCCTCGGCCGACCGGGCGCCGATCCCGGCCGACTGTGGCTGTCTTGAGGTCGCTTCTTTGGGGTCTTGGAGTCGGATCCGACTATCTCGGGGAGCCGCACGAAAATAGAGTCGGACTCTGGTGAAGGTTTGATACGGCTTGAGGAGGCGAAGGCGACACCGGAGGAATCGCTAGCGAGTAGAGCCGACTTCGTGCCAAAGCATTTGCTTGGTCGTTGTCGTTTCTTGGCACGTGGAGGAACTCGCATCCTTCAAAATATCCGCTAAGCTGCTGCACTAGGAAGCGGTAGCTTGCCATGTTTGCGTCCTTGGCGTCCCGATCGCGGATGATTTGCTGAACCACTAAGTCGGAGTCGCCGTATACGGGATCCGGCGGATGCGAGTTCCTTGGCAAGCGAACCCGTGGATGGCGCTTCATATTCGGGCGGCGTTGTTGGAAGCGGCGAAGTGGATTTGCAGCACGTATTTGAGCTTATCGCCCTTGGGGAGGTGAGGGCGACGCCGGCTCCGAGGCGGGCGCATCTTGGAGCCGTCGAAGTGTAATCGCCAATGAGTAGAATCGGTATGGCGGCAAGTATTGGGTCTCGGCCCAATCGGCGAGGAAATCGGCGGCGCTGCGACTTGATGGCAGTCACGAGGTTGGTAGTAGATCGTGTAGGGAGCGGTCGATAGCCCACTTGGCCACTCGGCGGACGCATCTCGACTTCCGGCGATCTCGGCGAGTGGGGCGGTGCAAACCACGGTGATTGGGTGCTCTTGGAAGTAGGGCTTGACTTCTTGGCGGCAAAATGCGCGCCGTAGCACATCTTCGGTAGTGAGGTAGTTTTGCTTGGAGGTCGTGATTACCTCGCTCAAGTAATATACCGGTCTCTGGATCGGGGCGCCTTGCCTTCCTCCTTGCGTTCGACTACAATAACGTCTTGACTACCCGGTGGTGGCGGCGATGTACAAAAGCATGGGCTCTTTGGGGTCGGAGCCGCCCGACAGGGAAGTCGTCGGCATCTTCTTGAGTTGGAGAAATGCCTCATCTACCTTGTGGTTCCACTCGAAAAAAGTGGTCTTCTTCATTAGTTGATACAATGGCGAGCTTTCTCGCCCGACCGGTGATGAATCGGCTTATGGGCGTAAGCAGCGGTGAACTTTCGCACGTCCAGCGATCGGCTGGGTACCTCCATCCTCTCAATGGCCCTGATCTTCACGAGGTTGCACTCTATGCCGCGTTCGGAGACGAGAAAACCAAGGAGCTGGCGGTGGGACTCGAACACGCACTTCTCTGGTTGAGCTTGATCCGGAATCGGCGCAGATTCTCAAAGGTCTCCTTGGATCCTCTAGCAGCGTCCCCGCTTCTCCGTCTTCACTACCACATCATCCACATAAACATGGGCATTCTGCCGAGTTGCTTGAGGAGGCATTTACGCATGCTGCGCTGAAAGGTGGCGCCGGCATTCCTTAAGCGAGCGTCATCGTCGGCAGCGAAGGCTCCAAGCGGTGTGATGAATGCGGTCTTGACTGTCTGCTGGATTCAGCTTGATCTGGTGATATCTGAGTATGCATCCAAGAAGCTCAACAGCTCGCATCCGGTGTGGAGTCTATCACTGATCAATCCTTGGTAGGCGAATGGATCCTTGGGCAGGCTTTGTTGAGGCTGGTGTAGTCGATGCACATCCGCCCTTTGCTTGTTTTTCTTCAATACTAGCGGGGTTAGCCAACCACTCCGGAAAGAACACCTCCATGATGAAGCGGCTGCGGGGCGGGCTATCTCTTCTCCAACTACTCTTCTCTTCTCTTGGCCAGGTGGGCGCAAGGGCTGCTGGTGGCCTCATCTGGCGACATGTAACTTGTGCTCGGCGAATTCCGTCGGTACACTGGCATGTCCTTGGGGACCAAGCGAAGCGTCCGATTCTCACGGAGGAAATCGGCGAGCTCGCCTTCCTATTTGCTGTCTAGGCGGTGCCTATGACAACGTACTTCTCGGTGCTCCGGGTCCAAGGGTATCTTCTTGGTCTCTTTGGCGGCTTGAATGATCATACGCCTCCGACTCCTTGGGGTCTGGCGACATCTCCGGCTGCTTCCCAGCCATCGCCACGACACGGTCAAGGAGCCGCTTCTCGGCCGCGATCACCAGAGACTCGGCCAGCCGACTGCTTTCGGCCGCGCAGGCGGACGACTTCTTGTAGTCGCCGGCGACGGTCAGGATCCCTTTGGAAGTCGGCATCTTCATCTTGAGGTAGGCGTAGTGGGGAACCGCCATGAACTTGGCCAGGGCAGGCCGGCCTAGCAGAGCGTGGTATGGGCTCTCCAAGTCCACCACCTCGAACCAGATCGGTTCTCGGCGGAAGTGATCTTTGTCTCCAAAGAGGACATCTATCAGAATCTTGCCAATCGGCGAGCAGAGAGGCGGATGCGATCCATGGAAAGCAGTCTCGGCTGCTCTGCGGCTGCCTCCGTCTGATTCGAGCTTCTCCATGGTATCCTTGTACAAGATGTTTATCTGCTGCCTCCGTCTATCAAGACTCGCGAGAAGCGGGCGGCCCGCTTGTCAGTGGCCAAGGTCGCCCCAAGAACCAAGGCGTAAGAGCCCGGACTCGGCATCACCTCTGGGTGATCCGCCCGACTCCAGCTGATAGGCTTCTCGGACCAATGCATGAACACAGGGGCTTCTGCTGCCACTGCGTTAACTTCTTCTGCTCTTTGGCGCTTCTTCGCGGTCGTCTGTCGGTGGTGAACACTACTATGCTCCGTGCTCTTACGGAACTCGTCTTGGACCGCGCCGATCGGGTCGTGCCGCCCGGCGGAGGAGGCGGGCGGCGGCGGCGGCCGCAGCGCAGCGGCGGAGGGGCGAGGCCGTCTCCCTTGGCGATCTGACGAGCGATGGCACTTTCGGTGGTATGGTTCAGCGGCTTGGCGCTTGTGGAACTTGCAAGGACCATCCAGTCTGCTCATAGGAGAAAGCGGCAGCCAGTTGGACTTGCCGCCCTTCGCCGCTTGGCGGAGGCTGCCCCTCCGCTGCTGGTCTTCTCTGCGCGACACCGCCATTGTTGGGAGTCGGTGGGGAACCTGCGCTTGTTGTCGTTCTGCTGCTGCCGTCGGCGGCGTCTCCGGCGGCGTTGTGGGGCTGGGGATCACCTTGCGGCCGCATTGACTTGGATCTCCGTCTTCATGGATGAGTCGGCCGTGGCGTGTTTATGCTGCTATGACTAGCAGCTCGTCGAGGGTTCGAACTCGTCGCGAGAAGAAGCTTGCTTGAGGAGGTGCCCTCTCGGCACCCGGCCGTAAAATACTCGATGGCCTGCACCTCGTGCGCCCTCGCGGGAGTTTGGCTTCGCCCGGTAGCGTGAGATAATCGCGTCGATTCCTCGGGGCCTTGCGCACAAGGAGAGCTGGCGGCGGCTTCGAGGTCGCTTATGCGTCTTTGGTGAAGTTGCGAATGAAGGCTTCGGTGAAGTCGACCCAGCTGTTGATCTGCGGGGCTTTAGGCTGTTCAGCCATGTCGGGCCGTGCCACAGAGCATGAGGGGAACATACTTGACGGCGACTTCGCTTGTTGCCGTTAGCGATCTTGACGGCCGTAGTAGAGTAGTCTATCAGCCAATCTTCCGGCTTCACGGGGCGGTGTACTGGGCGTGTCTCGAGGGCGTGAACCCTTTGGGAAGGGCTCGTTTACGATCGCGGGGCGAAGCAAAGCGGGCGGTTAGTCTTCTTCTTCTAATGCGAGGATACGTGGAGTCGGTCGATCCGGTGGCGGCGTCGTTCTCTCGACTCCCTCTCGGCGACCAAAGCGATCTCCGAAAGTCGGATGCTCGGCGGGCGCGGGGAGACTTCGCCGTTCTCTCGAGGCGGGGAGGCGAATAGTCATCTCGCCGCTCCACGGCTCGGGAAGGCCATCTTGGTCTCGCTTCGATGGAATCACGAGTCCGGCGTAACTGCGACGGCTCTTTCTCCTTCCTCCCACGGACTCCGCCAGTCGGCGTCCGGGAGGTCGCGCCTTGATCTCGGCGAGGGGGTAAGTCGTCATTCTTCTGTTGCCGCGTGTCGGCGCGGCCGCCTGCCGCGTTCTGCGCGCAGCAGCGTCGAGGAGCTGGTGGACTCGCTCCGTCATCACGGCGCTCTTCGCCGTCGAGTCCCTCGGTTCCTCGATCGCCGCTTGGCGCGCGGATATTCTCGCGGGTGGCGTAGACGGGCGTTTTGCCCGAACAGATCGGCGATAGCGCGCGCTCTCGGACCGTGCTAAAGCGGCTCGGCCCGGTCGAGCCGGCGTGCCACCTGGCGCGATCCACCTCGCTGATACGCTTGACGAGCGTCTCATGCTTGCCAACTTCTTGGCGCCTTCGATGAGCTGAAGGCGGCGCTCTTCCAGCATCTCTGCGTCCGCGTCCTCCGGGAGGGGCGCGGACAGGTCTTCTGAGACGCGAGCGGCGGGTCTGGCGTTTTCTCCGGAGTGCTCGCCGTGCCCGATGACGAGCACCTCCGTGACGGCGCTTCCGTCACTCTCCTCGTACGGAAGCGGCTCGTCGTAGACCACCACGTTGGTGGGGAAGGTATCAGCGTCTGGCGTCGAGTCGACCAGCATCGGGTCGGAAGAGCCTACGGACTCCAAGTCTATGGCGGGCTCGCCGGCGACTTGAAGCTGGTCAAGGAGGCCCGCGAGGAGGTTCTCGGGGCCACCCGTGCAGTGCTCTCAGCGCGGGCTCGTCGAGAGGTGCACCTCACCGAGGAGTTCGGCGAGGCCGCTCGCTGCTTGACGGCTTCGACGCTGCAGCAGCCAAGGCCGTCGCCAGAACCCCATCAGCAAGCTGGGCTGGCTGCGCTTCGCCGAGGAGGAAGAGGTTCCGTCGAACAGGTCTCCGGACGACGGTGCACCTCGCCCACGGTGGGCGCCAAATGTCGGGGTTGGATCGACATATGCCAGCGGATGGCTTATCATGGTGGGGCGAGTAGAGCGTCGCCGGTGCACAGAAGCGGGATGAGGCGAAGGCATGCACGCCGCCGAATCTTACCCGGCCGGGGCTCCGAGGAGATAATACCCCTCTCGCTGCTCTGCGGGGTCTCCGCATGATCACTATGGGGAGATAGTACAAGGGTGCTCCTCGAGCTGTATGGAGGCAGGGAGGAGCAAGGCTAGCTCTTCCCCTCTTGCTATATGTCTAGGAAACCTACTCAGGGGCGAACCCTTTGCATGGGTGCCCCGAGGGGTTTATATAGGCCTACCCCTCGGGGGTACAAGGGTAATCTGACTGGGCGTGGCCCCCAGTCGTCAGTCTCTCTTGCTGCCGTCTTCTCCGCCGACTTATGGGGCCCGCCGACTGGCGGGTCCCGCGGACAGGCTGAGCACTATGCAGCACTCCTGATGACGCAGGCTTGGTCGTGGGGTCGTGGGAACAGTGCCGCCGCCTGTCAGGCGATCACTGTTGCCACTCCCCGTCCAATCTGGTTTATGGCTTGTGGGGCCCTGGCCAGGAGGCGGCCGACTCCGGGGTGGCCGACTCCTGTAACGCCGTCTTCGGACTCTCCAGCCGAGCTCTTCTATCTCACTGACGGAGGGCCCGGCGATCTCCGGCGTCTGGCGCCGCCGTCGTGGAGTGCAGGTGTTGCGTGCACTGTGGCTGAGGTCAGGGGTGGCATGGCAACAGTGCCGCGCCTCACCGGAGATCTCTTGGTGACGCGGCTCACTGTAGCCATGCCCCCCTCCCGTGGGTCCGAGGGGACGGCCACGACGGGCTGTACCCTACGTTGGTCGTCGTGGAAGGTCGCGGGCCGACTCTCAGAGTCGGCCCCTTGAGAGGTCGCAAGCCCGGAGTCGGCTTGGCCTGGAGTCGCCGTCCGGGGACTCGGTTCCTTCGAAGGTCGCCAGCTGGGACTCGGCCCTCTCGAAGGTCGCCAGCTGGGACTCGGCCTTCCCGAAGGTCGCCCTGCTGGGACTCGGCTGAGGGGCACGGCCTGCCCCAATGTCTTGAAAGATCTTGGGTCCTGGGTCTGCCTACCCGTGGCCCATTACTCCGACAAATTGATAATAAATAAATAGTCAAGGGAAAAAATAAATAATGAGCTGACGCTGGAAATTATTTTTCGTTGTAATTTAATTAATACGTCAAGGCGTATGTGTACAAGTAATGCAATAAGCAAATAAGGCTATTTAACATGCCACGACCAAGAGCGAGCTGCGTTCGGGTATTTAAAACAGGTATGACGATCATTAGCAGAGACCACATGGGTATTCCCTTGTACGTCTGAGCGCCTAGCTTTCTTGGTGTATCCATCCCGCTATGGGTCCGATGATCAGGTTTATCAGAAACGGCCTCGGGAAGAGGAAAACCCTAAAAGAAAGAGAAAAAGTGATACGGATCCAGGAGCGGTTGAGCCGCATTGTGGACCGAGTTCTAGTTGTGCCTCCGTCCATGCCCATGGTATTTTAAGTGTGTAATTGTGTACGCGCGGCACGAATTTCACCGCTTTATTGGGGCTGGGGCGAAGGCCGAATTGCTAGCTGAGCTCTGGATGAGCCGGACGGTCCTGTTGCAGAGTAGCTTGGACTCGCTTGACGGTGTCCGGGGGATTTATTGCCAAATTGGGGTTTTGCCTAAGAAGGCTATTCTGTACTTCTGCTGCAAGGGCCGTGATGTGCTCCTCAGTACGGAGGGAGCGCTCCGTGTTTCCATTGACTGTTATAACACCGCGAGGTCCGGGCATCTTGAGCTTAAGATAGGCATAGTGTGGCACCGCGTTGAAAGAAGCAAACGCGGTTCGTCCGAGCAGTGTGTGATAACCACTGTGAAAGGGACGATGTCGAAGATAAATTCTTCGCTTCGGAAATTAACCGGGGATCCGAAGACCACTTCCAGTGTGATTGATCCCGTACAACGGGCTTCTACACCTGGTATGACACCTTTAAGGGTGGTTTTGGTGGCTTGATTCTTGAGGGATCAATGCCCATTTTGCGCATGATACGTCTCCGTCGTATCTATAATTTTTTATTGTTCCATGCCAATATTCTTCAACTTTCATATACTTTTGGCAACTTTTTATATTATTTTTCTTATGCAACGGCGCCAGAGAATGTAAAGTATGTTATTATCAAGACTTTCATATACTTTAAACTTTCATATACTTTATGTTCTTGGATCTTATGCACAATATTCTTCAACTTTCATATAGTTATTATCAAGACCTTTTTCTGGCGCCGTTGCCGGGGAGTCATAGCATGGGGTGAATATTCTCGTGTGTGCTTGTTTGCTTTATCACTAAGTAATTTTTATTTGTTGTTCTATGTTGTTCTCTATCTTTAGTTATGGATATGGAACATGAAATACCAAAAAAATTAGGTGTAGATGCTACTCATGGAAATGGGGAACCTCCTAAAACCCTCGATGCTCATTATGTGAAAGAAATTATGTACTATTTTAATAATCCTGAGAAAACCCCATTCCGTTATGTTATGGGAGACACGTTGGATCAACGTGAATACTTTAGGGATTACCGCTTGACACAAAAAGGGAAACTATTATGGGATCATATTTCTATGTTGCGTTGGTATGCTCGTCAACTATGCGTGATACATGATTATACTTGTTGCTCTAGGATGAAGGCTCCACACCTTCCCTTTTCATGCAAATTCAATGATAATGAAACCTTAGCTTCTTATGCTAATGGTATCTTTGATTACTATGATGTGGAACAAATAGAAGAATTTGTTGCTTTTATGGGTGCTTATGAGGTTGAATCTATGTTTAAAGCGTTTGATGATTTTGATGATTCAGTTTATAGACCAGAAAATCTTGCTATACTTAGATATTGCTATGAAAATTATGAATACAGTTACTATAGTAATGCATTTATTGAGAAAGTCTCCGCTGTTCAAGAAGAGACTAATATTTTGCAGGAAGCTATAGAAGAAGAAATTCATGAAACTGTGAGCTCATTGGATGAAAAAGATGATAAGGAGAGCGAAGAACAAAAGGAGGAAGAGCGGATTGATCACCCGTGCCCACCTTCTAATGAGAGTAACTCTTCAACTCATACATTGTTTAATTCCCCTTCGTGCTTACCGAAGGATGATTGTTATGATCCCGTTGATTCTCTTGAAATATCCCTTTTTGATGATGCTTGCTATGCTTGTGGACAAGATGCCAATATGAATTATTCTTGTGGAGATGAACTTGCTATAGTTCCTTATGTTAAACATTAAATTGTTGCTATTGCACCCACGCATGATAGTCCTATTATCTTTTTGAATTCTCCAAACTACACTATATCGGAGAAGTTTGTGCTTATTAAGGATTATATTGATGGGTTGCGTTTTACTACTTTACATGATGATTTTAATAGATATAATATGCATGTGCTTGCTGCTCCTACTTGCAATTATTATGAGAGAGGAACTATGTCTTCACCTCTCTATGTTTCCAACACGATAGAATTGCAAGAAACTGCTTATACTATGCATTGGCCTTTACTTGGTGTGCATGAATTGTTCTTTTATGACATGCCGATGCATAGGAAGAGAGTTAGACTTCGTCATTACTTGATATATGTTACTTTGTGCTCACTACTAAATTACAAATCGTTGTTAATTAAAATTGGCTTTGATATACCTTGGGATCATGGTGCATCCATTACTTGAGCACTATATGCCTAGCTTAATGGCTTTAAAGAAAGCGCTGCCAGGGAGACAACTCGGAAGTTTTAGTGAGTCATTTATTTCTGTTGAGTGCTTTCATATAGTTTAAAAACAAAAAAAAATAAAGAGGGGAACCTAAAAACTTTTCAAAAAGGAAAGTGAAAGTAAGAAAGACAAGCATTATTGAAGTGGGAGAGCTCCTTGAACTTTGTTCATGCTCACGGAAACTTTGTGAATCTTGATTACAGAAACTTTTCATCAAAAATAATTATCCCCTTGTATAATTCCATTGTATTATAAAAATAATGTGCCAAGGTTTGCGTTTAGGATGTTTACAATGCTTGTTGGTTTGTACGATGCAGGACAGAAACTTTGGCTGTAGTGCGCAATTTTACATTTTTAACTGGAAACTCAAACGGTTCTGATTCTTTTTGCACTATCTTTCTGTACAACTTGTTTATTTTTCATAATTTTGGTAGAAGTTTTGGGGTACCATAAGTATGGTGGATGTTCAGATTGCTACAGACTGTTCTGTTTTTGACAGATTCTGTTTTTGATGCATAGTTTACTTGTTTTGATGAATCTATCAATTTATATCAGTGGATTAAGCCATGAAAAAGTTATATTACAGTAGAAACAATGCAAAAACAAAATATGAATTGGTTTTCTACAGTACTTAGAGTAGTGATTTGCTTTATTATACTAACGGATCTTACCGAGTTTTCTGTTGAAGTTTTGTGTGGATGAAGTGTCTAAACGAGGAGGTCTCGATATGAGGAAAAGGAAGAGAGGCAAGAGTTCGAGCTTGGGGATGCCCGAGGCACCCCAAGTAAATATTCAAGGAGACTCAAGTGTCTAAGCTTGGGGATGCCCCGGAAGGCATCCCCTCTTTGTTCAACAAGTATCGGTATGTTTTTGAATTCGTTTCGTTCATTATGTGCAAGTCTTGGAGCGTCTTTTGCATTTAGTTTTCATTTTTATTTTATGCACCATGCTGGTATGAGATAGTCCTTGGTTGATTTATAGAATGCTCATTGCATTTCACTTAAATCTTTTGAGTATGGCTTTATAGAATGGTTCATGTGCTTCACTTATATCATTTGAAGTTTGGATTGCCTGTTTTTCTTCACATAGAAAACCGCCATTTGTAGAATACTCTTTTGCTTCACTTATATTTGTTAGAGCGTGGGCATATCTTTTGTAGAAAGAATTAAACTCTCTTGCTTCACTTATATCTATTTAGAGAGATGACAGGAATTGGTCAATCACATGGTTAGTCATAAAATCCTACATAAACTTTTAGATCGCTGAATATGATATGTTTGATTCCTTGCAATAGTTTTGCGATATAAAGGTGGTGATATTAGAGTCATGCTAGTGGGTGGTTGTGGATTGTAGAGACACTTGTGTTGAGGTTTGCAAGTCCCGTAGCATGCACGTATGGTAACTGTTAGTGACAAATTTGAAGCATGGGGTGTTTCTTTGATTGTCTTCCTTATGAGTGGCGGTCGGGGACGAGCGATGGTCTTTTCCTACCAATCTATCCCCCTAGGGGCATGCATAGTAGTACTTTGCTTCGAGGGCTAATAAACTTTTGCAATAACTATATGAGTTCTTTATGACTAATGTGAGTCCATGGATTATACGCACTTTTACCTTTCCATCATTGCTAGCCTCTCGGTACCATGCATTGCCCTTTGTCACCTTGAGAGTTGGTGCAAACTTCGCCGGTGCATCCAAACCCCGTGATATGATACGCTCTATCACACATAAGACTCATTATATCTTCCTCAAAACAGCCACCATACCTACCTATCATGGCATTTCCATAGCCATTTCGAGATATATTGCCATGCAACTTTCATCATCATCATATACATTACTTGAGCATTCATTGTCATATTGCTTTGCATGATCGTAAGATAGCTAGAATGATGTTTTCATGGCTTGTCTATTTTTTGATGTCATTTGCTACGCTAGATCATTGCACATCCCGGTACACCGCCGGAAGCATTCATATAGAGTCATACCTTTGTTCTAGTATCGAGATGTAATATTGAGTTGTAAGTAAATAAAAGTGTGATGACCATCATTATAGAGCATTGCCCCATGAAAAAAAAGAAAAAAAGAAAAAAAAAGGAAAGGCCAACGAAGCCTAAATAAAAAAGGGGGCCAAAGAAGCCCACCCGAAAAGAAAAAAAAAGAAAAAAAGAAAAAGAAAAGGGGCAATGTTACTATCCTTTTTCCACACTTGTGCTTCAGAGTAGCATCATGTTCTTCATATAGGGAGTCTCCTATGTTATCACTTTCATATACTAGTGGGAGTTTTCATTATAGAACTTGGCTTGTATATTCCAACGATGGGCTTCCTCAAATGCCCTAGGTCTTCATGAGCAAGCAAGTTGGATGCACACCCACTTAGTTTCTTTTGTTGAGCTTTCATACACTTATAGCTCTTAGTGCATCCGTTGCATGGCAATCCCTACTCCTCACATTGACATCAATTGATGGGCATCTCCATAGCCCGTTGATTAGCCGCGTCGATGTGAGACTTTCTCCTTTTTTGTCTTCTCCACATAACCTCCATCATTATATTCTATTCCACCTATAGTGCTATATCCATGGCTTGCGCTCATGTATTGCGTGAGGGTTGAAAAAGCTGAAGTGCATTAAAAAGTATGAACCAATTGCTCGGCTTGTCCTCGGGGTTGTGCATGATGGGGGCATTTTTTGTGACGAAAATGAAGCATGGCCAAACTATATGATTTTGTAGGGATAAGCTTGCTTTGGCCTTGTTGTTTTGAAAAGACGTGATTGGTTTATTGGTACGCTCCAAGTATTATTGTTTTTATGTCAGATGATAGACTATTGCTTTGAATCATTCGTGTCTTAATATTCATGCCATGATTAGACTTATGATCACGATTATGCTAGGTAGCATTCCACATCAAAAATTATCTTTTTAATCATTTACCTACTCGAGGACGAGCAGGAATTAAGCTTGGGGATGCTGATACGTCTCCGTCGTATCTATAACTTTTGATTGTTCCATGCCAATATTCTTCAACTTTCATATACTTTTGGCAACTTTTTATATTATTTTTGGGACTAGCATATTGATCCAGTGCCCAGTGCGAGTTCCTGTCTGTTGCATGTTTTTGTTTTGCAGAAACCAATATCAAATGGAGTCCAAACGGGATAAAAATGGACGGAGAATTATTTTGGAATATTTGTCATTTTTGGGAAGTAAAATCAATGCGAGACGGTGCCCGAGGGGGCCAGGAGACAGGGGGTGCGCCCCAGGGAGGCAGGCGCGCCCTGGACTCTCCTGGTCACCCCGTAGGGCGGTTGACGCCCTTCTTTTGCCGCAAGAAAGCTAATTTTACGAGAAAAATCTGGGTGAAAGATTCACCCCAATCGGAGTTACGGATCTCCAGATATAAAAGAAACGGTGAAGGGGAAGAATCTGAGAACGCAGAAACAGATAGATAGATCCAATCTCGGAGGGGCTCTCGCCCCTCCCACGCCATGGGAGCCAAGGACCAGAGGGGAAACCCTTCTCTCATATAGGAGGAGGTCAAGGAAGAAGAAGAAGAAGGGGCTCTCTCCTTGCTTCGGTGGCGCGGAGAGCAGCCTTGCCAGGCCATCATCATCACCGCGATCTTCACCAACACCACCGTCATCTTCACCAACATCTCCATCACCTTCCCCCATCTATATCCAGTGGTCCAATCTCCCGCAACCCACTGTACCCTCTACTTGAACATGGTGCTTTATGCTTCACATTATTTTCCAATGATGTGTTGCCATCCTATGATGTTTGAGTAGATTTTCGTTGTCCTATCGGTGATTGATGAATTACTATGATTGGTTTGAGTTGAATATTTTATTATTGGTTTTGTCCTATGGTGCCCTCCGTGTCACGCAAGCGTGAGGGATTCCCGCTGTAGGGTTTGCAATATGTTTATGATTTGCTTATGGTGGGGGCGGAGTGATGAAGCCTGAGCACCGAGTAAGTAGGTTGTTTTGCGTATGGGATAAAGGGGACTTGATAATTTAATGTTATGGTTGGGTTTTACCTTGATGAATCTTTAGTATTTGCGGATGCTTGCTAGAGTTCCAATCGTAAGTGCATATGATCCAAGTAGAGAAAATATGTTAGCTTATGCCTCTCCCTCAAATAGAATTGCAATAGTGATTACCGGTCTAGTAACGTAGTCAATTGCTTAGGGACAATATCACAACTCCTACCACCACTTTTCCACACTCGCTATATTTACTTTATTGTTCTTTATCTAAACAACCCCTACTTTTTATTTACGCGTTCTTTATATTCTTGCAAACCTATCCTACAACACCTACAATGTACTTCTAGTTTCATACTTGTTCTAGGTAAAGCGAACGTCAAGCGTGCATAGAGTCGTATCGGTGGCCGATAGGACTTGAGAGAGTATTGTTCTGTAACACCCCGGATGTATCTTTCCATATTTGTAACTCCAACTCTTGCCATTTTCGGATATGTGCTATGATATTTCCCTCCGTGGTTGGGTTTTGTTTTCATTTTGCATTTTGTTCATGTCATGCATCTCATATCATGTCATCATGTGCATCTCATTTGCATACGTGTTGTCTCATGATTCCGAACATTTTCCCCGTTGTCCATTTTGCAATCCGGCACTCCTATGTTCCCCGGCGCACCTCTCTTGTCATTTTCCGTGTGCGGGTGTTGAACATTCTCGGAATGGACCGAGCCTTGCCAAGTGGCCCTGGTATAGCACCGGTAGACCACTGTCAAGTTTTGGTCATTTGGAGTTCGTTTGGTACTCAACGGTTAACCGCACCCTCGCAAAGGCCTCTTTTGAGTTGCAGCCCAACACCCTCCAAAACAGCCCAATAACCAATCTAACTCCCTCCATGCCCTCGGTCGTTCGATCACGATCGTGTGGTAAAACTACACCCCATTTAGACTCTCCTAGCTCCCTCTATGCCTATTTAAAGACCCTCCCGAAATTCGGATGAAACCCTAGTCCTCTCTTCTCTCGCCGGACACGTCCCGCCGCCCCTCCATGAATCGGGGCGCCACGTGTCGCCGCCGTCTTGCCGCTGCTGAACCCTTGCCACCAGCGCACAGCCATGGGGCTGGGACCTCGCCTCCGCCCGGCCTGGCCAAGCGACGCCGCCGCCGCCCGCCACACGCCATGCATGCGCCGCTGAGGCGCCAAGGCCGTCTGCCATTGCGCCGCCATGCCCGCCGCCCTCCGCGCCCAGCCACACAGACTGCCATCATTGTCGCCCGGCCCGCCTCGGCCAAGGCTGCCCGCGCCTCCCCGGCCGTCAGCGACACGGCCGGCCCTCCCCTCCTCCGTGACGCCGGCCTCGCCTCCTCCCTCCGGCCGAGCCTACTCCGGCGAGCCCGAGCCCAGCTCCGGCCAGATCTAGATCCGAAATCCCCTAGGTTGACTTCTTCCCCCCAAAATTCGTCCAAGTCCTAAATCTGTCATAATTTCGTGGCATTTTCAACGCATCACGTCTCTGCAACCGTGGCTCCGTTTTGGGTGTATAATATGTCAAATTGTTCGCCTCAAAGAGTACATCATTTCATTCCATTGCATCATTTGCATTTGAGCTCATCTTGGTGCCCGAAATGCTGTTGGAAGATAGCTTCAGATTGTTAGTTTCAGAATCTTATCAGCTCGAGCTATTTTGTCATTTTTGCCATGAATTATGTGTGCACCTTATGAACTTGAGTCCTACATGTGAGTTGAACATTGCCATGCCATCTTTCCAGGGGTATTTTCCATGTATTTTTGTGAGTTATGTGTTGACTAGAACAAGCATGCA
Organism: Aegilops speltoides; assembly: GCA_021437245.1. Taxonomy (NCBI): domain Eukaryota; kingdom Viridiplantae; phylum Streptophyta; class Magnoliopsida; order Poales; family Poaceae; genus Aegilops; species Aegilops speltoides. The sequence continues at coordinate 154,720,576 of CM038144.1, forward strand.
AAGTAGGGATGATGATGTTGCTGATTTCAGGAACTTAGTGATTTCACTAAGTCTTGTCCTGCTGATAATTTAATGCCATATGTTCATGTTGTTACAGAGAGATCTATGCCCTTTTGAGCATGATCAGTAAGGGTGTTTTGGACATATGGATGTTCTCTATCCATCCATGCCTTGGTTGGCATTTATGGAGTTGTCTAGCATGTCATTTTCGTGCTCTACTTTTGCTTGAAAATGTTTCCTGGCAGACTGTTTGCGTGAGATTCAATTTTCACGAGGTCGTTGTAGTTGATCCGTGTATGCTATGATGTTGTTCTTGCCATGTATAGCTCCTATGCCATGTCTTCTTGATGGGTGTATGCTTAGTTTATCATGAGATGCTCTGTAGTGAGTGCATCGAGCTCACGAACATGCCATGTTGAATCTGTTTTGCCATGTCCTGATATTTCACTAAGTCTGAAATCTGTAATAAAACTTGCAATGTTTACATGGGTGCCATCATTTCTTAGAGTCCTTTTTGGCTTATGGTCAGTAAGGGACTATTGAAATATGCTTTGAGTAGAATCATGTCATGCCTTTCTTTGCTATTATAAGTTCCTGTAGCATGTTGTTTGCTTGCTCTAAACATGCCTTCCTGATGTTAATTCCTGGCATGTTAGTATTTTCACTAAGTCTGTGAACCTGATATTTTGAGCACTTTCACCATGCTTGTTTGAACATGTTATGATGTGATTTAGCCGTAGCTCAGTGTTCCTCTTTTGTTAAGCATCTCCTGTAGTTTGTTGCCATATGCTTTGTTTGCATGTTGGGGTGCTGTAGCTTAGTTTCGTGTTGCGTGCTAAGTAGCATCGGGCTGTTAAACGCAGATTTGCGTCATTCTTGTTTTGCTTGTCATTTGCAAACCGTGCATCCGATTCCGGTGATCTTTATATCGATTTCAACCGAAATCATCTCATCTTTCCAGCGGCATACTTGGTTTGCCAAGTTGATGCCAGTTCATCTTTTCTCTCCGGAGCATACATATGCATTGCATATCACATCTCGCATAGCATGTCATGTATTGCATCATATTGCTTGTGCATTGTTCCTTGTTTGATTGTGGTTCCGTTGCTTGTGTTCTTGCTTTGGGTAGAGCCGGGAGACGAGTACGTGAACGAGGAGCCTGTTGAGAACGCCTACGAGGATCAAGTCTTCGACAACTCTGAGAACCTTACAAGCAAGATGACCATACCTTCGATATCACTTCTATCTTTGCTTGCTAGATGCTCGCTCTTTTGCTATGCCTATGCTGCGATAACTACCACTTGCGATATCATGCCACCCATATTGCCATGTCAACCTCTAACCATCCATGTCCTAGCAAACCGTTGTTTGGCTATGTTACCGCTTTGCTCGGCCCTCTTATAGCGTTGTTAGTTGCGGTGAAGATGAAGTTTGTTCCTTGTTGGAACACGGATATTTTGGGATATCACAATATCTATTGTTTTAATTAATGCATCTATATACTTGGTAAAGGGTGGAAGGCTCGGCCTTATGCCTGGTGTTTTGTTCCACTCTTGCCACCCTAGTTTCCGTCATACCGGTGTTATGTTCCTTGATTTTGCGTTCCTTACGCGGTTGGGTGATTTATGGGACCCCCTTGACAGTTCGCTTTGAATAAAACTCCTCCAGCAAGGCCCAACCTTGGTTTTACCATTTGCCACCTATACCCTTTTTTCCCTTGGGTTTTCGCGAGCCCGAGGGTCATCTTTATTTTAGCCCCCCCCGGGCCAGTGCTCCTTCGAGTGTTGGTCCGAACTGAGCTGCCTGCGGGGCCACCACGGGGAAACTCGAGGCCTGGTTTTACTCGTAGCTAGTCTCATCCGGATGTGCCCTGAGAACGAGATATGAGCAGCTCCTATCGGGATTTGTCGGCACAGCGGGAGGTCTTGCTGGTTTAGTTTTACCATTGTCGAAATGTCTTGATGTACCGGGATACCGAGCCTGATCGGAGTGTCTTGGGTGAAGGTTTATTCCTTCGTTGACCGTGAGAGCTTGTTATGGGCTAAGTTGGGACACCCTGCAGGTATTATCTTTCAAAGCCGTGCCCATGTTATGAGGCAGATGGGAATTTGTTAATGTCCGGTTGTAGAGAACCCGAAGTTGACCTTAATTAAAATACATCAACCGTGTATGTAACCGTGATGGTCTCTTCTCGGAGTCCGGAAGTGAACACGGTGTTGGAGTTATGCTTGACGAAGTAGTCGGGATCACTTCTTGATCGCTAATAGCTTCACGACCGCACCTTACTTCTCTTCTCACTCTCTTTTGCGATGTAGCCACCATATATGCTAAGTCGCGCTGCAGCAGCTCCTCCTTTTGACACCAGCCTTCCCTTAAGCTTAAATAGTCTTGATCTCGCGGGTGTGAGATTGTTGAGTCCTCGTGGCTCCTGATTCTACCAAAACAGATCACGGTACGGTGATGCGGTAGCAGATGGCACAACCGAGCTGAAGTGGGAATATGATGAGGCCCTTGGTCGATACTATGTTTCCTTTCCGGACGATTAGTAGTGGAGCCAGTTAGGCGATCGGGGATCTGTGTTGCATGTGGGGTTTTCTTCTTTTATTTTGGTTCCGTAGTCGGACCTTGGTGTATCTGGATGATGTAATGCTTTATTCATGTAATTGTGTGAAGTGGCATCGTAAGCCAACTATGTACCTTTTCCTTATGTATTACATGGATTGTGCGAAGATTACCTCACTTGCGACATTGCTTTCAATGCGGTTATGCCTCTAAGTCGTGCTTCGACACGTGGGAGATATAGCCGCATCGAGGCGCTACAAGTTGGTAATCGAGCCATCCCGACCTTAGGAGCCCCACCGCTTGATCGCTTTTAGTGGCGAGTTGTGTCTAGAAAATGTTTTGAGTCATTTAGGATTATATATATCGGAGAGTTTAGGAATTCTTTTTACTCCCAGTCCTTCGACCTTCGGTGAGGTATCTGACGAGAGTTTTGACTCTTCTCTTCTCAAATTTCACTAAAAAATTTTTAGGATCACGCTGGTATCTTAGAATCGTTCGATGGTTTTATGATGACAACATTGTCTTGGTTGCCTCGACATTTAGGGGTTGTGGCGGTGTCCGGGAGTTGAGCTCCGAGGTGTTGTCGCCATAATTTTATCGTTGCGATTCTCGAATACCGAGTTTAGTGCGCCGACATCGAAAATCTCTTTTATGCGGTCAGTTGGTGAGATAACCCGCTAACCCAAGATCTTGTGGTGAGTCTGGGAGTATTGCCATGACTCATATAACGGATGCTTTTCAAGGTTGAGGTACACGATTTCGAAGGTTTCTTGGTTATGTGTTGAAGGATGGATACAAATGGATGTAGGGATTGTTAGCTTGGGTGAGATATATATTGCTCCCTGTATCCCCAACACTGATTGCATAACCGAAAAGTTTGGGAGTTTATAGGTGGGATTCAAGTAGCTCTAGCATTTCTTCCGCAGATATTTGGTTTGTGATTGGGTAATCCTTACCACTTATTTGTTCCATTCATACCTTGTTTTTATTTTTATTCATCAATATCTCTTATCAAGTGGCTTCTCACCTTAATGGACGGATGTTTACTTTGGAATTCATTCGCTCATCCTGTTCAATGTTTATTGTGAAGACTATATGTTGCAATTTCTATCCGTTGGTTCAACTTGTCTATCATCTATCAAGATGCTAACGGATGTCACCCTCTTCAGGATGGCTCCACCAACGCGTCAGAATCCGGAACGCAGTGATGGGAGTCAGGCGAACCCTCCACCTCCACCTCCGCCTCCGGAGGCATGGCAAACTTTGATGGCAACCACTAACGCCAACGCCGCTTGTTGATCCAGCTGATGCAAGAGCGTAACCAAGGCCAAGGCAACCAAGGAATCAAGGTCAAGGGCAGTTCTATCATCAGCCACGTTTCCTACACTCAACCAGTTCCTTGCCAACCAGCCAAAGTCTTTCACTTCGTGCGAGGCCACGACGCCGACGATTGGCTCGTGGATATCAACAAGCATTTTGAGTGCAGCAATGTCGGACACGAGGACTACGTCAAGTTCGCGTCTTTTCAGCTCAAGGATCGTGCGGCTGATTGGTTCCAGCAATACAAGGATTCTAGAGGTGGTCGAGTGATTACTTGGACTGATTTGCCGGGACTTTAAAGCTCACCACATTCCTTCCAAAGGTTGTTGAGAGCAAGCGTGAGGAGTTCCGCAATCTCAAGCAAGGAAACATGTCGATGTACGAATACAACATACAGATTTGAAACTTGCTCGATTAGCTAAACAAGATGTTCTGATGAGAAAAGTATGATCTATCGATTCAGAGGTGGCCTTAGAGAGGATCTGCAGTTATCTCTTGTTCTTTCTGAGCCTACTCAGTTTGATCAATTCTATAATATGGCACTCAAGCTAGAAGGTGCTCAGCTCAAGTGTGAGGCTTCAAAGAAGAGAATCAGGGATGCAGTTCAGTCTTCTTCTTCCTCTCAAGTGGCAGCAAAGCAGCAAAAGTTCTACCTTCCTCCTCCTCCGTTCCGTCAGCCTTATCAGCAGAAGAACTTAGGTGGTCGTGGATCTTCCCACCCACCCAACCCAAGCTACCAGAACAAGTCTCAGCCTCAAGCTCCAAGGTCAAATGCTCCTTATCACCGTCCGCTCTCAGAGGTGACTTGCAACAAGTGCCAGCAGAAAGGTCACTATGCGAACAAATGCCATAACCAAAGGGGCCTTCCTCCTCCTCCTCCTGTGAGGTCTTCAAGCAATGCAGTGGTCAAGCATAATCCGAAGCATGCAAAGGTGAATATGATGAATGCAGCTCAGCAGAGGATTCTTGAGATGTGATAATGGGTAATCTCTCGATTAATGATATTCCCTGCAAAAGTCTTATTTGATATGGTGCATCGCATTCTTTCATGTCATATCCTTTTGCATCGAAGCACAGTTTTGACACAGTGGAATTACCTAAAGCTATGCAAGTTATTTCTCCCGCTAAGCGCTTGAGCTCTGGCATGATGGTTCCGGATGTCGGTATCAAGATGGGCGACTATAGATTTCTGTCTTCTCCAATTGTCCTTGGTGACTCGGATATTGATCTTATTCTCGGGATGGACTGGCTTTCTCAGCACAAGGCTCAGCTTGATTGTGCTGCCAGGCAGATTCAATTGACACACCCTTCTGAGGATGTTATCATCTATGCCGCTCGTGATGAAACCATTCGGTTGTTTTCTCTCAATGAGAAGGGCGAGTTGAATGCTATCTCTCGATTCCATCGTTTAGAGTACCAAGATGTCTTTCGGAAGAGCTTCGGGTATGCCTCCTCATCGGCGGTCGAATTCGTTATTGATTTTGAGCCCGCATGAACCCGCTTTGCAAGCGTCCTTACAAGCTTGGACCCAAGGAGCTGAAAGAATTGAAGAAGCAGCTCGATGAACAAGAGCGTCTGGTTTGATCGGACCGAGTTCATCTCCATGGGGATGTGGAGTTCTTTTGTCCGAGAAGAAGGATGGCACGGACCGACTTTGTGTTGATTACCGTCCATTGAATAAGAAGACAATCAAGAACAAGTATCCACTTCCCAACATCAATGAGCTATTCGAGCAACTCAAAGGTGCTAAAGTATTCTCCAAGCTTGACCTCCGTATGGGTTATCATCAGATTCGCATTCGTGAACAAGATATTCCCAAGACAAAGATTCGAACAAGCTTTGGTTCTTATGAATATCTTGTCATGTCTTTCGCCTTGTCAATGCTCCTCCAACTTTCTCTCGCATGATGAACTTTATCTTCAACCCCTACACAAATGATTTCGTCTTGGTGTATCTCGATGATATTTTGGTCTTCTCCAAGAACAAGCAGGATCATGCCAAACATTTGCGATTGGTGCTCGACAAGCTCAGAGAACATCAATTCTATGCGAAGTTTTCCAAATGTGAGTTCTGGCTTGATGAAGTTCTTTATCTTGGTCATATCATCTCAGCCAAGGGCATCGCTGTTAATCCCGAGAAGGTGTCTTCAATTGTGAATTGGGAACCTCCTCGAATGTCAAGCACTCCATGATTTTCTCGGTCTTGCAAGCTATTGTCGAAGATTCGTTGAGAATTTCTCCAAGATTGCAAAGCCTCTTTCCAACCTCCTCGAAGCATGTCAAGTATGTCGGACCTTTGAGTGTGATGTCGCTTTCAATACCCTCAAAGAGAAGCTAGTCACAGCTCTGCCTTGACTCCTCCTGATGAATCCAAGCCATTCGAAGTTTTCTGTGATGCTTCCTTGCAAGGTCTCGGTGCTGTGTTAATGCAAGAGAAGAAGGTTGTGGCCTATACCTCTCGTCAGTTGAAGCCCAACGAAAAGAACTACCCCACTCACGATCTCGAGTTGGCGGCAGTTGTCCATGCGTTGATAACATGGAGACATCTCTTGTTGGGAAGGAAAGTGGACATTTTCACTGATCACAAGAGCCTCAAGTATATCTTCACTCAACCAAACCTCAACCTCAGGCAAACTCGATGGGTCAAAATGATTCAAGAGTACAATCCAAGTATTGAATATACTCTGGCAAGGCAAATGTGATTGCAGATGCTCGAAAGCGAGAAAGGCTTATTGCAATGACTTAATTCTCAAGCCCTTCCAACGGATCTTTGTGAAGTTTTCCATAGCTGAATCTTCAAATTGTTCCTCAAGGATTTCTTGCCAACCTCATAGTCTCTCCTACTTTGGAAGATCAAATTCGTGAGGCTCAACTTCGGATACCATGGTGAAGAAGGTGAAACGTGGTATTGAAAAGGGCATTTCCAAATACAAGTGCTATCGCTGATGACAAAGACACTCTTTTCTTTGAGGATCGTATTGTGGTTCCTAAAGGCGATCCGAGAAAAGTCATCATGAATGAGGCACACAATTCCCTCCTATCCATTCATCCCGAAGTACGAAGATGTACCATGACCTCAAGCAATCATATTGGTGGACTCGAATGAAGCGAGAAATTGCTCAATTCGTGAATGAATGTGATGTCTGCAGAAGGGTGAAAGCAGAACACCAAAGACCAGCTGGTCTCCTCCAACCTCTTGCTATTCCAGAATGGAAGTTTGATCATATCGAGATGGACTTCGTGACTGGATTTCCTAAGTCCAAGCGTGGAAATGATGCTATCTTCGTTGTCATTGACAAGCTTACTAAAGTGGCTCATTTTCTCCCTGTCAAAGAATCTATCACAGCAGCTCACCGGCAGAGCTATACACCTCCGTAATTGTCTCCTTGCACGGTATTCCACAATTGATCTCTTGGACCGTGGAAGCATCTTCACTTCTAAGTTCGGGACTCCTTTCGAAGGCCATGGGCACCAACATTCGTTTCAAAGACAGCTTTTCATCCTCAAACTAGTGGCCAAGTCGGCGAGTCAATCAAATCCTTGAAGATATGCTCGGGGCTTGTGTCATCTCCTTTGGCATGAAATGGGAAGAGTGTCTTCCATATGCCGAGTTCTCTTACAACAACAGCTTCCAAGCGAGTTCGGCAAGGCCCCATTCGAAATTCTCTATGGCGGAAGTGCCGTACTCCTCTCAATTGGTCCGAGAGCGGTGAACGCCAACTTCTTGGCAACGACTTGATCACGAAGTCAAGAAATGTGCAAAGTCATTCGTGAGAATCTTAAAGCCGCATAATCGCGCGGAAGGGCTATTATGATGACAAGCATCGTGATGTGGCTTTTGAAATCGGAGACCATGTCTACCTCGCGTCTCTCCAATGAAAGGTACTGCCGTAAACCCGGTATCAAAGGGAAGCTTGCCCTAGATACGTGGGTCCTTTCAAGATCATTGGGAAAAGAGGCGATCTCGCCTATCAACTTGAGCTTCCATCCAACTTTGCAAACGTGCACGATGTGTTTCACGTGTCACAGCTCCGCAAGTGCTTCAAGATTCCCGCGACTATCAACTTTGAAGAAATTGACCTCCAAGAAGATCTTTCTTATCATGAGCACTCCGTTGCTATTCTTGAAGAAACCGAGCGCAAGACTCGCAACAAGTCAATCAAATTCTGAAAGTAAAGTGGTCACACCATTCCACCGAGAAGCCACACAGGAGCGCGAGGATCACCTCTGTTCGAATATCCGGAGTTCTTTCAGTCCTAGATCTCGGACGAGATCCTCTTGTAGTGGTGGAGTGTTGTAACACCCGGATGTATCTTTCCATATTTGTAACTCCAACTCTTGCCATTTTCGGATATGTGCTATGATATTTCCCTCCGTGGTTGGGTTTTGTTTTCATTTTGCATTTTGTTCATGTCATGCATCTCATATCATGTCATCATGTGCATCTCATTTGCATACGTGTTCGTCTCATGATTCCGAACATTTTCCCCGTTGTCCGTTTTGCAATCCGGCACTCCTATGTTCCCCGGCGCACCCCTCTTGTCATTTTCCGTGTGCGGGTGTTGAACATTCTCAGAATGGACCGAGCCTTGCCAAGTGGCCTGGTATAGCACGGTAGACCACCTGTCAAGTTTCGGGTCATTTGGAGTTCGTTTGGTACTCCAACGGTTAACCGCACCCTCGCAAAGGCCTCTTTTGAGTTGCAGCCCAACACCCTCCAAAACAGCCCAATAACCCATCTAACTCCCTCCATGCCCTCGGTCGTTCGATCACGATCGTGTGGAAAACTACACCCCATTTGGACTCTCCTAGCTCCCTCTATGCCTATTTAAAGACCCTCCCCAAATTCGGATGAAACCCTAGTCCCTCTTCTCGCTGCGCCGGACACGTCCGCCCGGCGCGGACACGTCGCCGCCGCCCCTCCCATGAATCGGAGGCGCCACGTGTCACCGCCGTCTTGCGCCGCCGCCGCGAAGTTGCGCCATGCCCGCCCGCGCTGCCATGAGGCGGACCTGCCGCCTCGCCCGGCCGCCAGCCGCCGCCTGACACGCCCACGCACGCCCGCCGCGCCGCCGCCGCCGGCGCCCGCCGCCGTCTGCCCGCGCCGCCCGGCTTCCGCCGCCCTCCCGCGCCATGCCTGCCGCCGACATGCCACTGCTTGCGCCCGCCTCGGCAGCAGCCTTGCGCCTCCTCCGTGGTCGCAGCACCGCCGGCCACCTCCCCTCCTCCGGCGACGCCCCGGCCTCGCCTCCTCCCTCCGGCCGAGCCTACTCCGGCGAGCCCGAGCCCAGCTCCGGCCAGATCTAGATCCGAAATCCCTAGGTTGACTTCTTCCCCCCAAAATTCGTCTAAGTCCTAAATCTGTCATAATTTCGTGGCATTTTCAACGCATCACATCTCTGCAACCGTGGCTCCGTTTTGGGCGTATAATATGTCAAATTGTTCGTCTCGAAGAGTACATCATTTCATTCCATTGCATCATTTGCATTTGAGCTCATCTTGGTGCCCGAAATGCTGTTGGAAGATAGATTCAGATCGTTAGTTTCAGAATCTTATCAGCTCGAGCTATTTTGTCATTTTTGCCATGAATTATGTGTGCACCTTATGAACTTGAGTCCTACATGTGAGTTGAACATTGCCATGCCATCTTTCCAGGGGTATTTTCCTTGTATTTTTGTGAGTTATGTGTTGACTAGAACAAGCATGCAAAGTAGGGATGATGATGTTGCTGATTTCAGGAACTTAGTGATTTCACTAAGTCTTGTCCTGCTGATAATTTAATGCCATATGTTCATGTTGTTACAGAGAGATATATGCCCTTTTTGAGCATGATCAGTAAGGGTGTTTTGGACATATGTATGTTCTCTATCCATACATGCCTTTGTTGGCATTTATGGAGTTGTCTAGCATGTCATTTTCGTGCTCTACTTTTGCTTGAAAATGTTTCCTGGCAGACTGTTTGCGTGAGATTCAATTTTCACGAGGTCGTTGTAGTTGATCCGTGTATGCTATGATGTTGTTCTTGCCATGTATAGATCCTATGACATGTCTTCTTGATGGGTGTATGCTTAGTTTATCATGAGATGCTCTGTAGTGAGTGCATCGAGCTCACGAACATGCCATGTTGAATCTGTTTTTGCCATGTCCTGATATTTCACTAAGTCTGAAATCTGTAATAAAACTTGCAATGTTTACATGGGTGCCATCATTTCTTAGAGTCCTTTTTGGCTTATGGTCAGTAAGGGACTATTGAAATATGCTTTGAGTAGAATCATGTCATGCCTTGCTTTGCTATTATAAGTTCCTGTAGCATGTTGTTTGCTTGCTCTAAACATGCCTTCCTGATGTTAATTCCTGGCATGTTAGTATTTTCACTAAGTCTGTGAACCTGATATTTTGAGCACTTTCACCATGCTTGTTTGAACATGTTATGATGTGATTTAGCCGTAGCTCAGTGTTCCTCTTTTGTTAAGCATCTCCTGTAGTTCGTTGCCATATGCTTTGTTTGCATGTTGGGGTGCTGTAGCATAGTTTCGTGTTGCGTGCTAAGTAGCATCGGGCTGTTAAACGCAGATTTGCGTCATTCTTGTTTTGCTTGTCATTTGCAAACCGTGCATCCGATTCCGGTGATCTTTATATCGATTTCAACCGAAATCATCTCATCTTTCCAGCGGCATACTTGGTTTGCCAAGTTGATGCCCGGTTCATCTTTTTCTCTCCGGAGCATACATATGCATTGCATATCACATCTCGCATAGCATGTCATGTATTGCATCATATTGCTTGTGCATTGTTCCTTGTTTGATTGTGGTTCCGTTGCTTGTGTTCTTGCTTTGGGTAGAGCCGGGAGACGAGTACGTGAACGAGGAGCCTGTTGAGAACGCCTACGAGGATCAAGTCTTCGACAACTCTGAGAACCTTACAGGCAAGATGACCATACCTTCGATATCACTTCTATCTTTGCTTGCTAGATGCTCGCTCTTTTGCTATGCCTATGCTGCGATACCTACCTCTTGCTATATCATGCCACCCATATTGCCATGTCAACCTCTAACCATCCATGTCCTAGCAAACCGTTGTTTGGCTATGTTACCGCTTTGCTCAGCCCCTCTTATAGCGTTGTTAGTTGCAGGTGCAGATGAAGTTTGTTCCTTGTTGGAACACGGATATTTTGGGATATCACAATATCTATTGTTTTAATTAATGCATCTATATACTTGGTAAAGGGTGGAAGGCTCGGCCTTATGCCCGGTGTTTTGTTCCACTCTTGCCACCCTAGTTTCCGTCATACGGTGTTATGTTCCTTGATTTTATGCTCCTTACGCGGTCGGGTGATTTATGGGACCCCTTGACAGTTCGCTTTGAATAAAACTCCTCCAAAGAAGGCTCAACCTTGGTTTTACCATTTGCCACCTATACCCTTTTTCCCTTGGGTTTTCGCGAGCCCGAGGGTCATCTTTATTTTAGCCCCCGGCCGGTGCTCCTTCGAGTGTTGGTCCGAATCGAAATACTCAAGGGCCACCACGGGAAACTCGAGGCCTGGTTTTACTCAGTAGCTAGTCTCATCCGGATGTGCCCTGAGAACGAGATATGAGCAGCTCCTATCGGGATTTGTCGGCACAGCGGGAGGTCTTGCTGGTTTAGTTTTACCATTGTCGAAATGTCTTGATGTACCGGGATACCGAGCCTGATCGGAGTGTCTTGGGTGAAGGTTTATTCCTTCGTTGACCGTGAGAGCTTGTTATGGGCTAAGTTGGGACACCCCTGCAGGGTATTATCTTTCGAAAGCCGTGCCCGCGGTTATGAGGCAGATGGGAATTTGTTAATGTCCGGTTGTAGAGAACCCGAAGTTGACCTTAATTAAAATGCATCAACCGTGTATGTAACCGTGATGGTCTCTTCTCGGCGGAGTCCGGGAAGTGAACACGGTGTTGGAGTTATGCTTGACGTAAGTAGTCAGGATCACTTCTTGATCGCTAATAGCTTCACGACCGCGCCTTACTTCTCTTCTCGCTCTCTTTTGCGATGTAGCCACCATATATGCTAGTCGCTTGCAGCAGCTCCTCCTTTTTGACACCAGCCTTCCCTTGCTTAAATAGTCTTGATCTCGCGGTGTGAGATTGTTGAGTCCATGTGGCTCATGATTCTACCAAAACAGATGCAGTATCGGTGATGCGGTAGCAGATGGCACAACCGAAGCTGAAGTGGGAATATGATGAGGCCCTTGGTCGATACTATGTTTCCTTTCCGGACGATTAGTAGTGGAGCCCAGTTGGGGCGATCGGGGATCTGTGTTGCATGTGGGGTTTTCTTCTTTTTATTTTGGTTCCGTAGTCGGACCTTGATTGTATCTGGATGATGTAATGCTTTATTCATGTAATTGTGTGAAGTGGCGACTGTAAGCCAACTATGTACCTTTTCCCTTATGTATTACATGGATTGTGCGAAGATTACCTCACTTGCGACATTGCTTTCAATGCGGTTATGCCTCTAAGTCGTGCTTCGACACGTGGGAGATATAGCCGCATCGAGGGCGTTACATGTTCTACCTTTAGCTCCTCATTGGGTTCGACACTCTTACTTATCGAAAGAGGCTACAACTATCCCGTATACTTGCGGGTCATCAGCGCACTGTATCCTGATAGAGCAGGTTCAGGCTGCCACCACCGTCCATGAGGACGCGTGTGAGGTGGAATCCATCAATAATAGGGTCAAGCACCAGTGCAGCTGAACCACCGTGACGGATACTGGTTGGATGGTCCCTTCGATCAAAAGTGATCGGACAGGAGGGCCACGGGTTGTATTTTGGGGCGACTGGCTCCATCTCGTAGACGTCCCTTAGTGCGCGCTTCCGCTCCCTCTTGGGGATATGGGCAACATATATCATGTTCACCGTTTTGACTTGGGGAGGAAACGTCTTCTGTCCCCCTGTGTTCGGTGGCCGGGGTTCCTCGTCGTCATTGCTTTGCGATCCCTTTTCCTTGTTTTCGGTGTTTACCTTGCCGGCCTGTTTAAAGACACAACATTCTCTGTTGGTATGATTGGCTGGTTTATCGGCGGTGCCGTGGATCTGGCATGGACGATCGAGTATGCAGTCCAGACTGGACGGGCCCGAATTGTTTCTATTAAATGGCTTTTTCCGCTGACCGGACTTGGAGCCACTGAATCCGGCATTGATGGCCATGTCTTCAGAGTTATCGCCATTATTTCGATGCTTGTGTCTACTCCGTCGGGGCTTGCCGTTGCTATCTCTGGCATCGGGAATGCTAGGTTTACTTGAGGTGTTGTTGCTACGAGCTAGCCAGCTATCCTTGCCCATGCAAAAGTGGGTCATGAGCGTCGTAAGGGCTGCCATGGACTTCGGCTTCTCTTGGCCGAGGTGTCGGGCGAGCCACTCGTCACGAATGTTGTGCTTAAAGGCCGCTAGGGCTTCGGCATCCGGACAGTCGACGATTTGGTTCTTTTTAGTTAGGAACCGAGTCCAGAATTTCCTGGCTGACTCTCTGGGCTGTTGGATTATATGGCTTAAGTCATCAGCGTCTGGAGGTCGAACATAAGTGCCTTGGAAGTTGTCAAGGAATGCATCTTCCAGGCTCTCCCAATTGCCAATGGAGTTTTTCGGGCAGACTATTCAACCAGTGCCGAGCTGGTCCCTTGAGTTTTAGCGGGAGATACTTGATGGCATGGAGATCATCACCGCGGGCCATATGTATATGGAGAAGCAAGTCCTTGATCCATATCGCGGGATCTGTTGTTCCATCATATGATTCAATGTTTACAGGTTTGAACCCTTCTGGGAATTCGTGTTCCATTACTTCATCGGTGAAGCATAGGGGGTGTGCGGCGCTTCTGTGTCGGGCTACATCGCGACACAACTCCAATGGAGCCGGTCTGCAGTATTCGGCCCGGACAGGTGTGTATTTGTTATATCTGGCGTGGTGGCCGTCGTTGCACATTGGGGCGCACCCCCGCGATCCATAGATCGATCTGGTTTGTCCTGCTCTGTTTTCCAAATCGTACCGCAGGTCATGTGTGTATCCCCGAGCTGTTCTGTTTCTATTTGTTCGGTGAGGCAGTGTCGGCTGGTGCTCGGGCTGAATTGCCATTTTATCTCGGCCACGCGGTGGTCGGTCAGCCGCAGTATGCGCTGGTAGTGCTAGCTTCGGCGCCTTGTCATCAAATTGAGGTAGCAATTTGCGCTTCGGGTAACTTTTTGTTGGGCGTTCGAGTCTGTATTCCTCGGCTGCCAGGACCTCAGTCCATCTATCAGTGAGCATATCTTGATCAACTTGAAGTTGTTGTTGCTTCTTCTTTAGGCTCTTTGCCGTGGCTATAAGCCGGCGCTTAAAACGCTCCTGCTCGACGGGATCCTCTGGACGATAAATTCTTCGTCGCCAAGGCTCACCTCATCCTCGGAGAGAGGCATGTAATTGCTGTCCTTCGAGTCGTCATTCACGGCCTGTCCATCGGGGCTGGCTCGCCCATCTTCCCGTTCAGCCTGTTCGAAACTTGGCTTGGCGGGGTCTTCGTTGTCTTCGGCATCGTCCGGAGTGTTATTCTCTCTTGTGCCGGTATCACTATTTTTACCATGGCGTGATTTAGGGCGGCGCCGCTGACGTCGGCGCTTAGACTGCTTCTCAGGAAGTTTATCCTCAACTGGATCCTTTTTGTCATCGCCATTGTCTTCCTTGGGTGTATCCACCATGTATATGTCATATGAAGAGGTGGCTGTCCAGCACCCTGTGGGCGGTGGTTCCTATTCTTCTCCGGCGTCGTCGTCCATACCGTCGATGTCTTCGGAGTCGAAATCAAGCATGTTGGTCAAATCGTCGATAGTGGCTATCAAGTGGGTGGTGGGTGGGTAACGAAGTTCTTCGTCGTCCGCTTCCCACTCAAGCCGGAGAGAGTTCGGCCAATAATCTCCTGGCAAGGAGAGAGACTTTAATGAGTTTAACACGTCGCCTAGGGGTGAGTGTTGGCAGATGTCCACAGAGCTGAACTCTAAGATCGGCGCCTGGTCAGATTCGATGGGTGCGGATGCACGCGGTTCGGAGCCTATGGCCGGAGACGAGTCCGAGGTTCCGATGACACATGCCTCGTTGGAGGTCAGATCTGTGTTCGGCTCTAGCACCGCTGGGTCCGCGGCTTCCGTGGAGAGGTTGAGCCTCCCGTCCTTGGATGGCGTGCTCTGCTCTGGATCTAGGGCCAGTGCGGTTACAGGCGTGATCTCCTGCACGCAGTCTGATGGCAGATTTAGGTCATGTTCATCATGGCGGCAGGTTGCGGCTGTCATGGGCTCGAATCCGTCGAAGATCAAGTCTCCGCGGATGTCGGTGGTGTAGTTCAAGCTTCCAAACCTGACCTAGTGGCCAGGGGCGTAGTTGTCGATCTGCTCCGGATGGCCAAGCGAGTTGGCCCGCAGTGTGAAGCTGACGAATACGAAAATCTGTCCGGGGAGAAAAACCTCACCCTGGACTGTGTTGTTGATGGTTGAAGGAGCCATCAAGCCTTATGGTGACGACACAGTGGAACTCTTAATGAAAGCACCAATGTCGGTGTCAAAACCGGTGGATCTCGGGTAGAGGGTCCCGAACTGTGCGTCTAAGGCTAATGGTAGCAGGAGGCGGGGGACACAATGTTTACCCAGGTTCGGGCCCTCTCGATGGAGGTAATACCCTACTTCCTGCTTGATTGATCTTGATGATATGAGTATTACAAGAGTTGATCTACCACGTGATCGTTGAGGATAAACCCTAGAAGCTAGCCTATGATTATGATTGTTCTCGTCCTACGGACTAAACCCTCTGGTTTATATAGACACCGGAGGGGGCTAGGGTTACACAGAGTCGGTTACAGAGAAAGGAATCTTCACATCTGAATCGCCAAGCTTGCCTTCCACGCAAAGGAGAGTCCCATCCGTACATGAGACGAAGTCTTCTATCTTGTATCTTCATAGCCCAACAGTCCGGCATATGCATATAGTCCAGCTGTCCGAGGACCCCTTAATCCAGGACTTCCTCAAACATTGTTAGATTTTCTTCTGAGATAATTCCTGAATCTAGTACAACTGATGAATATTTCGAACAATCACATGAGGAAGTCCTTGAGAAGGATAACAATGAAGTTCCTATAAGGAAAAAGAGAAAAAGGATTGCAAAATCCTTTGGTGATGATTTCATTGTATACCTTGTGGACGACACACCGAAGTCTATTGCAGAGGCATATGCATCTCTGGATGTAGATGATTGGAAAGAAGTTGTTCATAATGAGATGGACTCAATTCTTTCTAATGGAACTTGGGAACTAACTGATAGACCATATGGTTGTAAACCTATGGGCTGTAAGTGGGTGTTCAAAAAGAAGCTAAAGCCTGATGGTACTATTGATAAGTACAAGGTGCGGCTAGTGGCCAAGGGCTACACTCAGAAAGAAGGCGAAGATTACTTTGACACCTATTCGCCTGTTGCTAGAATGACCACCATTCGACTGTTACTTTCCTTGGCTACCTCTTATGGTCTTATCATTCATCAAATGGATGTAAAGACAGCTTTCCTCAATGGAAAGTTGGAAGAGGAAATCTATATGGATCAGCCTGACGGGTTTGTGGTAAAGGGTGAAGAGAGAAAGGTGTCCAAGTTGTATGGCCTGAAATAGGCACCTAAGCAATGGCATGAGAAGTTTGAAAGAACTCTGACTTCTACAGGATTTGTCATTAACGAGGTTGATAGGTCTGTTTACTATCTCCATGGTGGGGGCAATAGTGTCATATTATGTTGGTATGTGGATGACATACTGATCTTTGGTACAAACATTAACGCAATCAATGAGGTCAAGTCTTTTCTATCAAAAAGTTTTGACATGAAAGATCTGGGAGAAGTCGATGTAATTCTAAACATCAAACTTATTAAGGATGAGAGTGGGATTACTCTAACGCAATGTCACTATGTTGAGAAGGTCTTGAGCCGGTTCGGCTTTATGGATAGCAAGCCTTTTCCAACACTTTATGATCCCAGTGTGACAGTCAGAAAGAACAAGAAATAAACGAGAGATCAGTTAAGATACTCTAAAATTGTCGGTTCACTCATGTACTTAGCTAGCGCTACAATGCCAGATATCTCTTTTGCTGTGAGCAAACTGAGTAGGTTCATGTCCACCCCGGCTGATGATCATTGGCATGCACTAGAAAGGGTCTTGCGCTATCTAAGAGGTACTATGAGTTACGGAATTATTTATTCAGGGCATCCTGTTGTGCTAGAAGGATATAGTGATTCAAACTGGATCCCCGATGTTGATGTACTCTACCCAACAAGTGGGTATGTATTTACTCATGGAGGTGGCGCAGTGTCATGGAGGTCTTGCAAGCAAACCATATTAACGAGGTCAACTATGGAAGTAGAATTAACTGCTTTAGACACAGCTATTGTTGAGGCAGAATGGCTGCGTGAGCTCTTGATGGACTTGCCTGTGGTTGAAAAACCTGTATCGGCTATTCTTATGAACTGTGACAACCAAACGGTTATCGCTAAAGTGAACAATTATAAAGATAACGCGAAGTCATCAAGACACGTGAAGAGACGTTTGAAGTCTGTAAGGAAGTCGAGAAACTTCGGAGTAATAACTGTTACGTATATTCAAACAGACAAAAACCTGGCAGATCCCTTTACAAAGGGACTATCACGAAATGTGATAGATATTGCATCGAGGGAGATGGGTATGAGACCCCTAGATGTTACACCACAGTAGTAACCCAACCTTTGTGATCAGAGATCCCGTGAATTAGGATCTGGGAAGAACAAGCTATTGGTTAACTGAGAAGAGTAATAACTAATGACCATCTCTAAGTGAAGATGCAAAACTCTCAAAGTTGTAAGGCTCAGAGATGTAAGGCAGGTTGGCAACATGCCTTACTGTGGTTCTATTGGCTATAATTAGCAAAGATGTTGTCCTACAAAGCAGTCTTGAAAGAACACACCTATATGAGTTCCGACTGTAAATGTTGCAGTCTATGAGATTTGGGTGATCTCTAGTAAGCTCATGAAGAGACCAGGGAGTATGACGTATAAGCTCCAAACCGCGGGGTAGCCTACTGGCAGCCAGGTACTGGTTAAGACTTTGAGTGAAATCTGTTCACACAAAACTAGCAATTCAAGGCATAGTCCATTGTGAAGTTGTGAATGGATGCAGCTTAAAGTTCTAGGCAGAAGTTCAACTTAACAATCTCTGCTGAAATACTGGTATATTAAACAAGTGGTGAGAGAAGGCAAATCTCTAAATGATTATTTGAGATCTGGTGGAGAATTGTTAGAATTAATGGGCTAGGCCCATAGCAATTTCTGAAATCTCAAATAGTGGCCCATGTGTAAAATGGTAAGTGGTGATGCTAAAGTTTAGTCCCACCCCGGAAGTTGAAGAAGAGTTGGACCTTTTTATATAGTGGGTTCTCTCCACCACTCTAAGTAGTGTGTTGAGAAGAGAAAGGGAAAACCACACGCGCGTCCTGGCCGGGCCGGGCCGGGGCATGTGACTTGCGCGTGAATGGTTCGCGAAATTCGATCTGTTGCCTTGCAGGCGCGCAGCTTCCTTCTGCCGTTTTATTTTTATGTCTTGGCAGACATGTTATAGATTTCTTGTCCGGTAAGTATACGAATTAGAAATCAAGTCGGTTTGGGATTGTGATCACGACACAATACCGCCTCTGGTCCTAATATATATACAGCTACCGGTTGCGGTCAAAGATACACCGAAAACACCTAGGGTTTTGCCTTATCTTGCAACTTGCACCGCCGTCGTAGTCTACTCCATCCCAAACGCCGGCGTGCATCGGCGTGTGGGAGAGCATGTCTCCGGAATCGTTCGTCCTTGTGATCTTGCTGTTCTATATATTTTCTGAAAAGTCAAACCTCACAAATTTTACTAAATTTGACTTTTTAAAAAATATATATGCACTACATTATGAAATGGGAGAGTATAAATTTGATCAAAGTAGAGATACTCTGACTTAGGACAATAATTATACACAGACTAAAAAGAACTGAAGGGAGCAATAACATTTTATATTATGAAACGGAGGAAGTATTCATCAAGGAGCAGACTAGTGAAAAACATGGGTTGCTTGAGAAGTGAATCAATCGATCAATCAAACCGTGTATACGTAGGTGGAGGTGATATCCTGCGGTGTGAGCTCTATCTTGTGACACGACACACGTATTGCTCTTGGCTTTTGCATCCATACATGCCTCTACTTGTAAATCTCTCCCTCTCTCTTGCTTCCACGGCGTGCGTCCGCGTCTCTCTCCAACAGAGTCCTGGCTGCAGTGAAAGCCCGGTGCGGAAGGAGCTAGCCAACAAACTCCGAAACGCTTGCTGGTTCTGACCATCACTTGTGCATCTGTGAGCCACGGAACCGCTACAAATACGCCCCGTACGCCTCGTGACTAGCGACGACACAACCCTGAACCCTCACGTACGCCTAGATCTCATCTCTTGTTCTCTTCCATTCGTTTCCTCTCTCTCTCTGTGTTGTGTGCAGAGTCTGCTCTCATGGCGCCGACTGCCCAGGTACCACCTCCCTCACCAACCCCCGCTGTGAAATGAGTTATTAAGGTGCATGCCCCATTTCCTGTTTCTTGGTTCTTCAGATTGCGGCGCATGAGCGACTTGGAGGCTGCGCGTGCGCGTGCAAGGCGGCGGTGAGGTGCCACCCGGCGCTGTCGTCGGAGGGGAAGGCGTCCATCAGGGGAGTCGTCGGCGAGCTGCTCGCGGCCGCCGGCAAGGACAAGGGCCTCGTCTCCCTCGGCGTTGGCGACGCCTCCGCGCACGCCTGCTTCCGCCGGGGCGGGGAATTCGCCGCCGACGCCGTCGCCTGCGCCGCCAGGTCCGGGGACTTGGACTGCTACGCGCCCTCCTACGGCTTCCCCGCAGCACGCCGGTCAGTCCCGTTCGTCTAGTGATAGGATGTTTCTTCCACTTGACTAGCCAATCAAATTATTCTAGTTAAGCAACATTTAATTCCAAAACTTTTTAGTAGAGGTTTCGTTGGTTGCATCGAAATACTAGTAGAACTCTCACATCATCTTGTTTTTCTTCCATTTTGCAACACCTCCACATTCACATGGCGTTTGCCCATAACAAAGACGTTACAATATGTGGTACGACCTGCTTGGCTCCTCCCCACCTGGACTATCAATCGAGCAATGCTACACTCACGGGGTGTTTACGGGGTTTTACGGGGTTGATTAAGTATTAATGGCTAGGATTTAATTAAGGGCAGCGGGCCCATCAGTGAAAATCAGGGGGGGGGGGGGGCGAATTATGAGAGGGCACGTTGGCCACTCCGTAAAGGTCCGTCGGATGCACCCCGTGAGTCTAGTATTATTGCTATCAATATCTGTCAGAAAGTTCTAACTTCCAACTCAGTTGTACGAGTACTACACTGCACCCTTGATAGCTGTACAAACAGGATATGCAGACCACATGCCCAACAAAGCTAACTATTCCAAGCCGTTCATGTCACTGGTGCACCTTCACTGACCAATAGGGCTGCAAACGAGTCGAGTTCGAGCGAGTTGGAGTTGGCTCAGCTCAACTCATATTAAAATTCGAGCGAGCTCAAACTGAGTGAAGCTCAAGATTGAGCTCTAGAACATGACTCGTGCTCAGCTTGTAACGATCTCGAGTCGATCTCTAGCTAGTTTCGAGCTAAATTAGGCGGTAAAATTTATAAATCTATGGTGATTATTCCAACTAGATAAGGACACAACACGACACAACTTTGTAGGGCAAGAGCTCATCTTGGTCTCTTGGGCGAACTAGCAATAGATGGTGGTCTTCATGGACGAAAAACAAGAAAACAAAGGTGCATATGCTGGAAAAAATTTGTCCAAAACAACAATAAATTTAAGACGTAGTCAACCACGGACCATAATTAAACCTAAATCTTCTCTACACTTAATTAAGCTTCCATGTTTGCTGGTAACTAAAATGGAGAAAAATCACGCACATCATATATGGTAGTAACAAAGTATCTTATTTCCATTTAATATATGGCGTGTTCATTTAACATAATGGTATTTTGTCGAGCTATCGAGCTAAAATCAAGCGAGCCAGTATTGGCTCAAGATCAGCACGTTTCTCGGTCGAGCTACATAAAGTGTTCAAACTCAGCTCATTTCTTTTCGATTCGATCTCGAGTCGAGCCAAAAAATGAGTCGATCTCGAGCGGCTCACGAGCCTCAAGCTTTTCTTCCAGCCCTACTGACCAATCTCTTTCAGCTTTACATTTTTCCCAATACAACAAAACTTTGACAGAAATCCTGTAAACCGAGATGCCCCCGAGAGTTTGCATTCTAAAGATGATGAAAACGATGTTTACTTCATATTTCTCTTGACAAGATTTTACCAAGCTTGATGACATCCCTGGTAATTCTTTCACTGACGCAAGGGACATTCTTTGTAACAGCGCGGTCGCTGACCACCTGTCTCTGTCTGCCGGCACACACCACCGCGTCCGGGAGTCTGACGTGTTCATGACGGTCGGAGGTACAGGCGCGATCACTGCCATCACCACGGTGCTCGGTGGGGCTCCAGGGGCTAACATCCTGCTGCCTCGACCGGGCTTTGCCCCCTATGAGGCAGCCTGCGAGCTTGTCGGTGCCGAGCCTCGGTTCTACGACCTCCTGCCCCGGCAAGGCTGGGAGGCCGACCTTGCAGGAGTACGTGCCATGGCTGATGGCGCCACAGCAGCCATAGTTGTCATCAATCCAAACAATCCTTGTGGCGTGGTCTACTCTACGCAGCATCTTCTCCAGGTGACCATCGGACGGCAGAGTTCACGAGCACAGCTTGCTGCGTCCTGAAAACTGAAATCACAATGATTTTCATTAACAAAAACCTCTAAAGAATCAGGCTCCTATAAACACTGAATATTATGAACAAATGTACCTTCATGTACTCTGAACATGCATGATTTACTGGCATAGCACTGACCATCCCTTGATCTATAGATTGCTGAAACTGCAAAAGAGTTGGGTATTCCAGTAATAGCGGATGAGGTATATGCACATATGGTCTTTGGTGCCAGCAAGTTTGTGCCCATGGCCTCATATGCACACATCGCACCAGTTATCACTATTGGAGCCATCTCAAAGAGATTCATGCTACCAGGATGGCGTCTCGGTTGGTTGGCATTCTGTGATCCTAATTGTACAATCAAGCATGTAAGACACTAGATTCTTCTCATGTTTCTCCATTGCTGGCTATATGCACTCATGTACGCAGATCCATAATTTTGTTCTTTTAAAGGTCAGAACTGCAACTGAGATGCTACTGAACGTGACTTCAGGACCAGCCTCGATCATTCAGGTCAGGATCCTATTACGAAACAATGTTTAGCCTACACAAACGAATTTGCATTAATTCATTTAGATCTTTTGACACACAGGCAGCAGTTCCCAAGATTCTTTTGGATGAACATGACGAGTTCCATCAGAATGTTGTGGACTTGCTAGAGTCTGCTGCTGATGCTCTCTACGGAAGAATGAACCAAATTGAAGCTCTTCAATGCTACTCAAAGCCTCACGGTTCAATGTTCATGATGGTTGGTTCAAAGTTGCACTTGTCATTGTATATAATGATTAATTATCCTATCTTTGAATTGATGATCAAAAAATTATGCAGGTTGAAATCAACACTTCACTTCTGTTCGGCATTGCAGATGACATGGACTTTGCTCGCGAATTGATCAAAGAAGAATCAGTTCTTATTTTACCTGGTATAATACACCAAAATCTCCGTCTTTCTCTTACTAGTATGACCTTATAACCTTTCTGAACTGCTAGGATGTGGTAAGCAATACTGGAAGTTCCAAAAATGGTTGATCTTGTAGTGGCTTCTGCGTTCTTAAGTACTAGTCTTGTTCTCTAGATTTATAATTTCAATTTCTGTCCTTTCTGATTTCCAGGTTCTGTCCTTGGGTTCAAGAACTGGGTTAGGATATTCTTTGGGGCACCTGTTCATCTAATACTGGAAGCCTGCGATAGGATTGAGTCATTCTGCCAGAGAAGGGCAGGTCAAGCAAAACTACTGAAAAAAAACTTCTGAAACCACCATGTAGGGTTTTTGTTAGCTCAGTAACATTTATACGGCTTCTGATTTCAGTTCTCAGATGCATATTTTATGTCATACAGCTGAAATTTGTATATAGAATCTGAGGAACAGTTACCAGATAGTGTGTAGCAGAATAAAAGTCTGCAACAAATTTACAGCATAAAGGTTATCTCAATAATAAGCATTCCTTATTGTAAGAAGTGAGCCACAAGATCGACTTTATTTCCAATCGAGCTACAACCATTGTAAGAAGTGCATAATTCAAATCCTTTGTTTCCTAAGCGATGATAAAATCTATTGCATAGTATCTAACAAAATGAATTTATTATGTCATAAGTGTTCTCTCTTCATCTGTTTAACATGACACATTCAGATTTGTTTATAGAGCCGATCCAACAGGCATGTAAGGTATGTACACGACAGGTTCTCATTATCCTATCAGATAACTGAGAACTGCAAAGATATATTGTCAGTTATTAATTGTAACATGCCATAAAATGCAGACATTGAACAAAGACCAGCTCAATTCCAGGAAAACATGCAAACACAGATATAGAAACTCAACTTCATTTATAGTACCAAACGGTTCGTCATATGGCAAAAGTAGGTAGTAAAATAAGTGGAAGCCTGGTTATTCTTATTTGTGCATGCTCAAGCAAGCGAACAAAAGGCGAGTAAAAGAGTTCTCTGTTCACCGGCTACGAGCAGCGTAGACAAAGGAAGCGGCGGCGATAACAGTCGTGGTAGGGCACAGCCATGTCCACGCGCTACTCTTCCCCCTCTGCCGTGCCTCAGCGACTGCAAGATGCAGCTCCTCAAGCTTCCCATTCAGGCTACCGATCTGTCCTTCCTTGTTTAGTGCTTCTGCCTTCAACACCTCAATGTCACGGTCCTTCTCAGCATTATAGCTCTCAAGCTCCCCAAGGTTCAGCCTCAGCTTGTCTCCTTCAGATTTCTCCTTGCCAAATGCTTTCAGAAGCGCATCCTTCTCAGCTAGGAGCGAAGAATACTTATTCCTGAGATCATCACAGTGAACACGTTGATTCGCAATGGTACCGTTCAGCGCATTCAGCTTAGCCATCAGCTTTGTAGCCTCAGCATCTTTCCGATGGGCAGAGGCCATGGCAGCGTCCTTATTGGCTTGAATTTTTTCAACCCTCCTCTTCAGCCCATCCAGTTCCTTCTCCAACTTGGTCTTCTCAGTAGCAAATGCAGCCGCAGCCGCTTCATTTGTCTTCCTCATCTCGTTAATCTCATTGCGGAAACTATCCACGTCAGCCACAACTATGTTATACTTGCTGGTGGCATTTGCAACATCGATCTGGAGCTTCTCCACCTCCTTCTGCGCAGCATCTAACTCTGTCTTGCTAGTCTCCATCTCCAACTCCATTTCCCTGTTCCTAGCCTGGGCCGCCGAGAGCTTTGCTTCCAAAGACTGGATCTTCACCTCCATTTCCGCCTCACTGGATATCAGGCTGTCCAACTGCTTCGATTTCTCATCAAGCTTCTCCTTCATTTCCTGCCTCCATATCTCTGTGCTCTTTTTGTAATCATGGAAGTTTCCCTCCACTTCTGCCTTCAGAGCATTGACACTGTGAGCCGTGGTACTCATTTCCCCCAATTGCTTCTGCAATTCGCCTTTCTCTGCACACAGCTCAGTGCTCTTCCCCGCCAGTTCACCAACAGAGGCTTCCAATTCGGTGACATTTTCGGACGCAGACGCGGCTGCCGCCTGCTTCCCGCGGAGGAGCTCCTCGAATTGAAGTTTCTCCACTTGGGCCTCCTCCAAGCGCGCTGCAGCCTCGACCCTGGCATCCGTCTCGCGAGCCACCCTCGCCTCCGTGACCTGAAGCGATTGCTGGGCGTCGGCTATGTGCCCGCGCAGCGCCGTGCCATCCTCGGCGGCAGCTTGGAGGGGGGCAACAAGGGCAGGCCGGAAGACCACAGGCTCCAGATGGGCGAGTGCGCTAGCATCAGCAGAGCACTGGTCGACTTGCGCGGTGAGCGTGGCCACCAGCCCCCGCGTCACCACCGCCTCCTTAACGAGCGTGCCGTTGAGCGCCTTGAGTTGTTCCACCTCATGCTCCGGCGACGAGTCCCGCCTCTCCTTCGGGACCTGGTCCTCCGACCCCGTCTTTGCTGATGGCTCGCCGCTGTTGGCTGCCTCAATCGAAGGCGGCGGGTTCGCGTCGGCCGGCGCCGCTGAATCCTGTGGCATCTCGTCGCCAACTGTAGGCGTCGACGGGTCTCGATTGGCCGCTGCCGCAGAATCCACAGGTGACTCGTCGCCATCGGCCGCCTCAACTGGCGGCGGCGCAGCATGTTCTCCATTGGGAATCGCCGCAGATTCCGGCGGCGGCTCATCGTCCCCAACCGGATTGGGCATCGGCGGCTGAATCGCGTCTCCGCTGGCCGCTGCCGAATCCACCTGCTGCGGCTCGTCGCCGTTGAGCGCTACATGGGAGGGG
Organism: Aegilops speltoides; assembly: GCA_021437245.1. Taxonomy (NCBI): domain Eukaryota; kingdom Viridiplantae; phylum Streptophyta; class Magnoliopsida; order Poales; family Poaceae; genus Aegilops; species Aegilops speltoides. Next base: position 154,746,029 of record CM038144.1, read on the forward strand.
GCGGCGGCGGCGGCGGGCGCCTTCTTCTTCTTATTCCTGCCCTTGCCCATCGCTAGGTGTCGGTCTCTCCCTAGGGTTTGCGTTGCGACCACCGGAGATTACGCCATGGGTGTGCTTATTAATACAGGAGAAGAGATTTAGCGAAACTGACCCGTGGGTCGGGGCAAGTACGTGCCCGAACCGTCAGTGGCGCGGGAGCGGGAGGGGTTTGGAGGTGGTAAGTGCGTGCGGGAGGCCAAGCGCAACCGTTGGGGCGCGTGAGGTTTGAAAGGAAACCATCCCATGGTGGGGGAACGGACGGTCGGGATGCACCGCAGGCTTATCGCGTTCTGCGCCGCACGCGCATGGAGACGAGCAGCCTGGCGTCGCGGAGAGGTCGCCGTCGCCGCGCAAACCTCTTTTTACCGGTGCAGGTGCAGGATGTACTGGCGCTAAATTCACCCTTAAATTTTGAGAGATTGGTGCACACTGTCTACATGCATACTAGTATTTTTTTGTATTTTGTTGAACATCATCATGTATGAAATGTCTTGTCAATTCTTGTCAGCACTTTTTGTCAGTACGATGCATGCATGGCTCAGACATACTCTCCTTCTCTGGCTCCCATAACAAAGGTACCCTTTTAAATTTCATTTGACATTTTCAACCATTAATTTCTTTTAAACCAAATTACATATGTGAAATATTTTATATATTTGATCTCCGGGTGTCAAGACCTTTAGAACAAGATCAATTTTGGATACATTTCAAATACATTTGATTTTCAACATTTCAGTTAACTTATTTCACTCTATATATTCTGTGTGAAACTGGTTATTTCAGTGTTCGAAACTTATTTCACTCTATATATGGAACATATGAAACATGTTATTTCACTCTGTGTGAAACTGCTTATGTCAGTCAGATTTGAAAATAACATGTTTCACACATTTCAAAAAGTAGCTATTTTCATAGATCTCACTTAGTTCAAAAATCTAATTTCACTAATTTCATAGATTTTAATTATTGCAGATAAATATGTGTTTGGATAATATTTTTTATATGAGTGAAATAGTTTTTTAATTGAAATGTTATTTTTGTGACAAATCCTTATTTATTTCTGTATATTTTGACTGTAATGTGTTTTCTGAAACTAGTGAAATGAGCTGAATCTATCTTTTGTAACGAGTAAAATCACTTTTTGAAACAAGTGAAATATAGTATTTCAATTAGTGAAATTAGTTTCTAAAATAAGTGAAATTAGTTTCTTGAAACGAGTGAAACAAAGTTTGAAAATGATGTTTTTTGTGATGTGTGAAATAAGTTTTTAAAACGAGTGGAATATAGTACTTCAAATGAGTGAATCTAATGTGTTCTCTGGAATGAGTGAAATAAGTTTTTTCAACTGAGTGAAATCAGTTGTTTGAAATAAATGAACTATTATTTTGAAATAATAAAATCAAATTGTAAATGAGTGAAATCCGTATTTCAAATTAGTGAAATAACTTTTTTAGAATGAGTAAACTCTGTTTATTGAAATGAGTAAAATCGTATTTTTTTTAATGTGAAATTAATTGAAACGGTAAAAATTCAATCTAGCCAAATTATATCCAAGACCGGTCTTGTTTTAAAGGTCTTATCACCCTGAATTCAAATGTACAAAAAAATTCATTAATGGAAAGGAAATTTGGTTCATAAGCTTTTTAACCATTCAAAATATGACCTGCAAATAAAATGCAACTACTTTGTTTGGGGGAGAGAACCCATGCGTCGTCCTTTTAACCAGTCACCAACTAAGTCACATCCTGCCACACATCTGACATGCATAGATGTATTCCTTTGTCTACTGTTTGTATTGCATAATAAATTATTTTTACTTTATACACAAAAAGCTGGCCCGAATCTCAGAGAAAGCAACTGAACGGCAGATTCTGTACCGGTGTATTCCTTTGTCTACTGTTTGTATTGCATAGTAAATTATTTTTTACTTTATACACAAAAAGCTGGCCCGAATCTCAGAGAAAGCAACTGAACGGCAGATTCTGTACCGGTAGCTCCCGACTCCCGTAAAAAAACTTAGTCGGTCGTAGTCGTCGCTTCTTTTTCCCCACTTCGCATGACGGGTGGATCTCGATGCACCACCCATTGCGTGCTCTCTTCTCTTCAGCCTGTTCGCCGTCGCCGTGCACTAGAATGTTCTCGCCGCCAGCGACAGCCGTTCCAGGTAGTTGCACTCGCGGTAAACATATAGGTACAAGTATACAATACTATTATTATTGTAAAAAAAGATTGACGGTAAATAGATTTTATTCCTCAAATCTATAATACCTAAATAGTTCATCCCCACTATCTTATTTCTCTCAATATGCAGCCTATCCACATCATCAGCCCACTACCACCAATTATTTTGACATGTAGGCTTCCACGTCACTACACCATGGGAGCATTTTTTTCTTAAAATTGTTTAGTTTAATAGGGATGGTGCATCAAACCGAACGTGGCCACTATTTCTCTCCTTCTCTAAGTAACTGATACGTCTCCAACGTATCTACTTTTCCAAACACTTTTGCCCTTGTTTTGGACTCTAACTTGCATGATTTGAATGAAACTAACCCGGACTGACGCTGTTTTCAGCAGAACTGCCATGGTGTTGTTTATTGCGCAGAAAACAAAAGTTCTTGGAATGACCTGAAAATCCACGGAGATAAGTTTTGGAAAATATAAAAAAATACCGGCGAAAGAATAAAGGCCAGGGGGCCCACATCATGTCCACGAGATTGGGGGGCGCGCCCCCTGTCTCGTGGGCCCCTAACGCTCCACCGACCTCAACTCCAACTCCATATATACTCCATATCTATGTTGCACGTCTTGCTAAATATTTCGAGATACCTATTAGGCACCATGAGAAAGAGGAGACAATATTGCCTCCTTACATTTTAGATTACAGGAGCATGGTAGCGCATGAGTTTATTGTTGACAACGAAGATAAGATGCTTCTGTATAACCTGAGATTTAATAAGAAACACAATGAGACTATTATTCTGCCTGCGCCTCTGTTGTTTGATTTGACTGCAGTTAATTATCTTGTCACGCCGGAAGAGGTGTACACTCATCGAGGCCAAGCATCCACTCCAGAGCCTGAGCCTGAGTCGGAACCTTCACTGGATCCTTATCGTGCATCATCTTACCAGTGGGATCCGGGGGAGATGGCCAGCCAGTGGTATCCTGATTACACCCCTCAGTACACCGGGGAGAGTAGCCACGGTCCGTGGCAATAGACCAACTTAGGCCAAAAGCCTAAGCTTGGGGGAGTACGTATTTCTCACCGACTTTACATTCATGTTCACACACTATTCTAGTTGTCGGTGCTCATACTCGTTCATTGTATTATCCATGCTAGTTTAATTTTCTTTTTCTAGTTTTCTTCTTGTGTGTTTGATAAACCTTGAGAAAAACTGATACGTCCATTTTGCATCATGCTTTTATATCAATATTTATCGCATTATGGGCTGTTATTACACATTATATCTCAATACTTATGGCTATTCTCTCTTATTTTACAAGGTTTACCATGAAGAGGGAATGCTTGGCAAACTGAAATTCGGCCGAAAAGGAGAAAACATTGAAACCTATTCTCAGACCGCTCCAAAAATCCTGAAACTCCACGGAAGTTATTTTTTGAATTAATAAGAATTATTGAGCGAAAGAAACACCAGAGGGGACCCACACCCTGGCCAGGAGGGTGGGGGGGCACGCCCACCCCTACTGGGTGCGCCCCTGTCTCCTGGGCCCCCTGGTGGCCCTCCGGTGCCCATCTTCTGCTATATGAAGGCTTTTACCCTGGAAAATATCACGGGCAAGCTTACGGGACGAAACTCCGCCGCCACGAGGCGGAACCTTGGCGGAACCAATCTAGAGCTCCGGCAGAGCTGTTCTGCCGGGGAAACTTCCCTCCGGGATGGGGAAATCATCACCATCGTCATCACCAACGATCTTCTCATCGGGAGGGGGTCAATCTCCATCAACATCTGCACCAGCACCATCTCCTCTCAAAACCCTAGTTCATCTCTTGTATCCAATCTTGTATCAAAACCACAAATTGGTACCTGGGTTGCTAGTAGTGTTGATTACTCCTTGTAGTTGATGCTAATTGGTTTACTTGGTGGAAGATCATATGTTCAAATCCTTAATGCATATTATTACTCCTCTGATTATGAACATGAATATGCTTTGTGTTACGTTTGTTCCTGAGGACATGGGTGAAGTCTTGCTATTAGTAGTCATGTGAATTTGGTATTCGTTCGATATTTTGATGAGATGTATGTTGTCTTTCCTCTAGTGGTGTTATGTAAACGTCGACTACATGATACTTCACCATTATTTGGGCCTAGGGGAAGGCATTGGGAAGTAATAAGTAGATGATGGGTTGCTAGAGTGACAGAAGCTTAAACCCTAGTTTATGTGTTGCTTCGTAAGGGGCTGATTTGGATCCATATGTCTAATGCTGTGGGTAGGTTTACCTTAATACTTCTTTTTTAGTTGCAGATGCTTGCAATAGGGGTTAATCATAAGTGGGATACTTGTCCAAGTAAGGGCAGTACCCGAGCACCAGTCCACCCACATATCAAGTTATCAAAGTACCGAACGCGAATCATATGAGCGTGATGAAAACTAGCTTGACGATAATTCCCATGTGTCCTCGGGAGCTTTTTTCTCATTATAAGAAATTGTCCAGGCTTGTCCTTTGCTATAAAAAGGATTGGGCCACCTTGCTTCACTTTATTTACTTTCATTGCTTGTTACCAGTTACAATTTATCTTATCACAAAACTATCTGTTACCTACAATTTCAGTGCTTGCAGAGAAAACCTAACTGAAAACCGCTTGTCATTTCCTTCTGCTCCTCGTTGGGTTCGACACTCTTACTTATCGAAAGGACTACGATAGATCGCATATACTTGTGGGTCATCAAAAACCAAAAAAAAATTAGTTAGTTTAATTTCCATGCTTGTAGTAGTAATTAAAATGAAAACCCCAAAAGATTTCTCGTTCTTCTTCTTGCTTGTTGGGAGCTTTCCCGTGTAAATAGTTTTATTTTCTTTTCTGTCCTTTGGGGGCCGAGAGTAGAAGACCATATTGAAAATGTTTAGTGGCTCTCATATGCATGATTGTCTATTTAACTAGAGCCCATATTACTCTGTCTTCTCTCTTGAGTTGAATGCTTGCAGATTCCAGCTTAGTCCAATGCACGTGCACTATTGTTATTATACACATTGTTCGATCATGCAAGTGAAAGGCAATAATGACGATATATGATGGACTGATTGAGATGAGAGAAGCTGGTATGAACTTGACCTCTTTTGTTTTTGTAAATATGATGAGTTCATCGTTCCTGATTCAGCTTATTATGAAGTAAACATATTTGCAATGACCTTTAGAGATTATAGTTGCTTGTGCCATGCTTGATTAGCTATGAGTTATAATGGTTTACCTTGCGGGCCAACATGCTATTAAAATGATTGTGATGTGGTATGATGGGATGGTATCCTCCTTTGAATGAATTTAGAGACTCGACTTGGCACATGTTCACGCATGTAGTTGAAACAAATCAACATAGCCTTTATGATATTTATGTTCATGGTAGATTATATCCTACTCATGCTTGTACTCAGTATGAATTAATTTTAATGCATGTTCATGACTGTTGTCGCTCTCTCAGTTGGTCGCTTCCCAGTCTTTTGCTAGCCTTCACCTGTACTAAGCGGGAATACTGCTTGTGCATCCAAACTCCATAAACCCCAAAGTTATTCCATATGAGTCCACCATACCTTCCTATATGCGGTATCTACCTGCCGTTCCAAGTAAATTTGTATGTGCCAAACTCCAAACCTTCAGATGAAGTTCTGTTTTGTATGCTCGAGCAACTCATGTTTCAACTAGGGCTATCTGTATCTTCCATGCTAGGTGGGTTATTCTCAAGAGGAGTGGACTCCGCTCCTCATTCATGAGAAAGGGCCGGTAACCGGGATGCCCAGTCCCATGATCCAAAAATATCAAAGCAAATCAATATAATTAAACAAAACTCCCACAGGGCTGTTGTTAGTTGGACGCACTTGTTGTTTCGAGCAAGCCATGGATTGATGCTTGTTGGTGGTGGGGGTGTATAAACTTTTACCATTCTGTTTGGGAACCGCCTATAATGCATGTAGTATGGAAGATATAGCCATCTCATAGTTGTTGCCTTGACAGTGAAAGTATGGCGCTCAAAATGTTATTCATCTCTATTTTAAAAATCTAGCACTGGCACCTCTACAAATCCCTGCTTCCCTCTGCGACGGGCCTATCTATTTACTTTTATGTTGAGTCATCATCTCTCTTATTAAAAAGCACCCGCTGTAGAGCACACTGTCATTTGCATTCATTATTATTGGTTTATATTGGGTATGACTTGACTGGATCTCTTTTACCATGAATTACAATGTTTAGTCAGTCCTTGATCTTTAAAGGTGCTCTGCATTTATGTTTCGCAGTCTTAGAAAGGGCTAGCGAGATACCATTTTGTTATATCATATTATGATTGTTTTGAGAAAGTGTTGTCATCCGAGTTTTATTATTATGGCTCGCTAGCTGATTATGCCATTAATATGAGTAATTGTGAGACCTAAGTGTTATTGTGAGTATGGTTAGTTCATAATACTTGCTGAAAACCTGAATGCTAGCTTTACATGTTTACAACAACAAGAGCAAACAGAGTTTGTAAAAGTTTTTCTTTATCGCTTTTAGTTTATCAACTGAATTGCTTGAGGACAAGCAAAGGTTTAATCTTGGGGGAGTTGATACGTCTCCAACGTATCTACTTTTCCAAACACTTTTGCCCTTGCTTTGGACTCTAACTTGCATGATTTGAATGAAACTAACCTGGAATGACGTTGTTTTCAGCAGAACTGACATGGTGTTGTTTATTGTGCAGAAAACAAAAGTTCTCGGAATGACCTAAAAATCCATGGAGATAAGTTTTGGAAAATATAAAAAATACTGGTGAAAGAATCAAGGCCAGGGGGCCCACACCCTGTCCACGAGGGTGGGGGGCGCGCCCTCCCCCTAGGCGCGCCCCCTGTCTCGTGGGCCCCCTGACGCTCCACCGACCTCAACTCCAACTCCATATATTCCTTTTTGGCAGAGAAAAAATCAGAGAGAAAGTTTCATCGCGTTTTACGATATGAAGCCGCCGCCAAGCCCTAATCTCTCTCAGGAGGGCTGATCTGGAGTTTGCTCGGGGCTCTGGAGAGGGGGATTCATCTCCGTCTTCATCATCAACCATCCTCCATCACCAATTTCATGATGCTCACCGCCGTGCGTGAGTAATTCCATCGTAGGCTTGCTGGACGGTGATGGGTTGGATGAGATTTACCATGTAATCAAGTTAGCACTACAAAAAATACACTTCTGTGATGATACGTGTTTGTCACAGTAGGTCGCGTTTTTTGTCATGCATGTACATCCATGATGATTTTATGATAGAATCAAGATAGTCATACCTGTGCTGTCGTAGAAGTGTTCCATGACATTACCAAAATTATCATCACGGAAGTGTCCACTTCCATGACAATAAATCACGGGTCACAGAAGTGCTTTCGTCAAGGGTGACGGACATGTGGCATCCACCGTAACGGAACGCCGTTAAGCTATCGGGTCCGGTTTTGGATCCGATAACCCGTTAACAGCCCGGACCAATGGGGATTTTCCACGTGTAAAATCACCATTGGCCACAGGAAACACATGTTGCCTCACCGTTGGGACAGATGTCATCCACTTATTGGACAGGAGGTGCCTATGATAGGTCGACATGTGGCACGACCCAACAGTGGCCCATTCCAGTGAAAAAGGACGGCCCTGTAAAAATTAGCAGGCCGGCCCATATAAGGCCTACTTGTGTCAGGTCCATTTAAGCCCACGGCCCATACGAGATGTGCCAATTCGGCCCATCAACGGCCCGTTAAAGATTTGACACCATTGCAGCCCATCGTCAGTTCGAGCCCGTTAACAGCCCGCTATATATTTGGGCTCAATATCGGCCCGATGAGATTTCGGCCTGTTAACGACCCATTTAATGGATGGGCCAATTTTCAGGATGTACATCTTTTGGCCTTTTAGTGACCCATTTAAATGTTGGGCTAATTTCCAGCCCGGTGTGTCTTTCAGCCTGTTGACGGCCCATAAATCTGATGGGCCATTTGTTTTTGGACCTGAGTTTCGGCCTTTTAGCGGCCAATTTAAGTGTTGGGCCAATTTCTAGCCTGATGTCACTTTCAGCCGGTTGACGGCCCATAAATCAGTTGGGCCATTTGTAGTCGGACCTGAGTTTTGGCCTTTTAGCGACCCATTTAAGTGTTGGGCCAATTCCTGGCCCTGTGTGCCTTCCGACCTGTTAACGGACCATAAATGAGTTGGGCCATTTGTAGTCGGACCTTAGTTTAGGCCTTTTAACGGCCCATGCCCTTCATGGTCCAATACGAGCCTGGTTTCTCTTTCGGCCTGCTAAAGGCCCACAACATAGTTGGGCCATTTACAATACGACCTGACTTTCGGCCTCTTAGCGGCCCATGCTCTGCATGATCCAGTACAAGCCCGCTGTCTCTTTTGGCCTGCTAAAGGCCTACAGTATAGTTGGGCCATATGTAGCCCAAATTTAGTAACGGCCTGTCAACGGTCCGTGAAATAATTGGGGCCACCTGTTGCCCGCTTCGATGTCGGCCTGTTAACGACCCGGGAGGTAAGAGGGCCGACCATTAACTTTCGGCCTAGTAACGACCCATTAACTTATGGGCCCACTAAAGTTCGTACATGTCTTTAGGCCAAATAAGATAATTTGAGCCCATTACGACGAGCAATTATGCACAGGACCAAAACCGATCAAGCAAAGGTACGACATACAGGGAATAACGTTGCACGTCCGGCATATATTACAGGAAATTACATCCACTGGGCAATCAAAGATTGATGCCAGTGCAAATAAAAGAGCAGAACCTAACCATCTACAACGTCACAATCTGCAACCTCAGAACAGATGACGCCCATAAGCATGTGGGCAAGTTCTTGCTGCTTTGCTACACTGTCTCTGAAAACATTGATCAGTTGTTGTGTCGCACGACTCCGCACCTATGATTCATCCACCATTTCCATCATTGCTTCAGCCATTAATTGGTTCACAAACATACATTTATTCCGTTGCATTCGAGACAAAGGATACTGAACAGATTCAGATGGCGATTTTGGTAGGCTTGTATTATTGACAGTGGAGAGTGTCTCGACCACTACATCATAACATAAATTAGGACGGGAACCAAACAGATTAATCATGAGTTATTGCCATATTACCTGGCCTAGATTTACTGGAAAGAAACAATGGGGTTGCCTTGCTGTTTTCAGAGTTTGTCTTTGTAACGCCCCGGATACAACTTTCCATATTCGTAACTCCAAATCTTGCCTTTTCCGGAGATGCGATATGGTATTTCCCTTCGTGGTTGGGTTTTTGTCTTTTGTTTTGCTTTTTGTTCATGTCTTGCATCTCATCTCATGCCATCTCTTGCATTGAATCATGTCATCATGCCAGCATGTCATTTAATTTATAAAAACTCAACTAAATAAACCGTATGGATCTTCGGTCCATTTAAATCGAGGGATATTCACAATGGTGATTTCTCTTTATAACATATTTAAAGCCTCTCAATATTATTAGGGAGCTATAATAATTATTCCATTAATTTGGAATTCACCTTAACACACTTGCAAAATATTCCATGCCTTTGTTATCTCACTTCTTGACCTCAAACTTCGCCCATAAATTCTTTCATCATTTTCCCGAGCTCCACCAAGATCCTCAACATTTTTGGCCACACCAAAAACCTAGTCCTAGTTCAAACCCATTTGAATTTCAAATGAGTTTGAATTTAATTCCTGCAATCTTGTCCACACCATTTTTCTTGGAACAAGCGCATTTTTATGAGTCTGGGAAAAATTGTCCGCATGCGCAAATTCTTTCCCTAACCCTCTCTTCTTCTCTTCTCTCTAATTCTTTTCTGCTAAAGAACATCAGGGAGAGAGAGAGCCCAGCCAGGCCTCTGGCCACTTCTTTCTCCACCTGGGCCGACCCAACCAACCTCTCAGGCCCAGCCGCGCCTCTAACCCTAGCTCAGCCCCCACGCATCTCATCTCCCTCTCGTTCCCTTTGCCCGCCGCCGCGCACACACATACACCGCATCGAGCCAGGGAGAGGAGCTCCCTGCGCCCGATCCCCTCGTTTCCCTCTCCTCGATCCCGAGCCCGAGCACGCAGCCCTCGACCTTCCCCTCGCTCCCGCGCTCCGCCCTCGCCGGAGAAGAGAACCAGGACGGAGCCCCATCGGCCTCCTCTGCGCCCCACCTCTCCATCTCCCCCTCGCCCGCGACCCGAGCTATGCGCTCATGGCTGCTCCATGGCCGCCTCCCTCCGCTGCCGTCGCACCCTTCGGTCTCTGTGCCTCGCGACCGCGCCAAGTCCGCCCTGTCTCCTTGCGCCGGCCCTGCCGCCAAGCCCTGCCGCCGGAGCTCGCCTTCGTCCTGACTCCGGTTGGATCAGGCCCCTGCTTGTCGCGCCCCGCCGGAGGGCCACCCTGCGCGCGACCTCGCCGGGCCTTCTCTGCTGCCCTCCGCCTCGCCAAGTCCCGTGCCAAGCCTCCGCGTCGCCGGAGCCTGTCTTGTTCAAGGCTGCTGCTGCACCTGCACCTCCTCACCTCCATGCCGTCCCCGCCGTCAAGCTCCATGCCACTGCCCCTGCTTCCCTTCGAGCCCTCCTCTGCGTCGCTCGCTTAGGCTACCAGCAGCCTTAGCACGCCAAGGCCCAACCCAGCACTGCATCTTACTCAGCCTGTTGTTCCATCGCCTCCTTGCTGCTGCCAAACGAGGCCCTGGTGTTCCTTCGTTTTGGACCGACAAGACCCGGACTCCGAACGCCAAGTACAACTACGAACTCGAAGACCTCGGATGCATCAAGTTCCTCTACGACCTGTGTACATCTACCGTCGCCCGAAGACCCGTGTACCACGAGCGCCAAGTTTGACTACCGCACGGTTACGCCAAGTTCATCTACGGAACATGAACCACTACTTCCACTACTTCCACTACAAACTCGAACCGCCCCGAAACGCACGCTTCAAAGGTATAACGCCGAGACGACGCCCGCGAATGAATGCATGTTATATGAGATGAACCGTATGTTTGCACCGTGCTCGTTTGATCCGTGCACGTTCCTACTCATTTGCCATGCCGCCGTCCCGTGGGAACCCGGAATTCGGGATCACCCCACCATCTTTTGCATGTTCCGCACATCCACACTTTCGTTCGCACCGACATCTTGATGAGTTGTCGGATCATCGGAATGTTGCTGTGGCACCATTTCTGTTTCGCCGCCGTGGCACCCTTTTTGTTCCGCCATGGTGACCAAATGCTTCATAACATGCTCATGTCAACGTTTCCATAAAATTGTTTAAAACTTGTGCATGTCATCCGCATCATGATAGCAACATTTAAAATGTTTAAAATTGTTGTTGCATTAAATTGCTAAATAACATGAGGATTTTCCGGAATTGTTATTTGTTCTTCCGGCCTCATTTAAACTTGCCTAGATAGGTAGCTTTATTATGCTTCACCTCTTGCCATGTTTAACAACATTTAATATTGATGAGTAGCATAAACGAGAGTGAACTAAATACTTGAATGTGGTGTTCCGTCAATATGCAACTCATTGCATATTGAGCTCCACTTAATTTGTAGTGTTGTTTGTTGCACTTTGCCATGCCATGCCATGCCTCATTAAACCGGTCATGCATCATACTTGTTTGTGCATCATGCCATGTTTATGTTTGTGCATTTACCATGTTGTTTGTTTGTTTCCGGTGTTGCTTCTTAGTTCCGGTAATGTTGCGATTGTGAGGATTCGTTCGACTACTCCCGGTCGTCTTCTTCATGGACTCGTTCTTCTTACTAGCAGGATTTCAGGCAAGATGACCGCTACCCTGGATCTCACTACTATCATTGCTATGCTAGTTGCTTCGTTCTATTGCTATGCTGCGTTACCTATCATTTGCTCTTCAAGCCTCCCAAATTGCCATGAACCTCTAACCTTTGACACCCTTCCTAGCAAACCGTTGTTTGGCTATGTTACCGCTTTGCTCAGCCCCTCTTATAGCGTTGTTAGTTGCAGGTGAAGTTGAAGATTTTCTCCATGGTGGACAGGATTTTGGTTGGGATATCACAGTATCTCTTATATTATTAATGCATCTATATATTTGGTAAAGGGTGGAAGGCTCGGCCTTATGCCTGGTGTTTTGTTCCACTCTTGCCGCCCTAGTTTCCGTCATACGGTGTTATGTTCCCGGATTTTTGCTCCTAACGCGGTCGGGTGATTTATGGGACCCCCGACGTTCGCTTTGAATAAAACTTGTCCAAAGAAGGCCCAACATTGGTTTTACCATTTGCCTCACCACCACCTACTTTTCCCTTGGGAGTCGCTCTCTCGAGGTCATCTTTATTCAGCCCCGGGCCAATGCTTGTCTAAGTGTTGGTCCAAACTAGAGCCCTTTTGCGCCCCTCGTGGAAACTTGAGGTCTGGTTTTAGTTGTACGGACTGCTCATCCGGTCGTGGCCTGAGACAAGATACGCGCGGCTACTATCAGGATGTCGGCACGTCGGGAGGTCTTGCTGGTCTTGTTTTACCATTGTCGAAATGTCTTGTAAACCGGGATTCCGAGACTGATCGGGTCTTCCTGGGAGAAGGTCTATTCCTTCGTTTTTCGCGAGAGCTTGTCATGGGCTAAGTTGGGACACCCCTGCAGGGTATAAACTTTCGAGAGCCGTGCCCGCGGTTATGTGGCAGATGGGAATTTGTTAATGTCCGGTTGTAGATAACTTGACACCAGATCTGAAATAAAACGCATCAACCGCGTGTGTAGCCGTGATGGTCTCTTCTCGGCGGAGTCCGGGAAGTGAACACGGTCTTTGGGTTATGTTTGATGTAAGTAGGTGGTCAGGATCACCTCTTGATCATTGTTAGCTTCACGACCATTCCGCTTGTTTCTCTTCTCGCTCTCATTTGCGTATGTTAGCCACCATACTTGCTTAGTCGCTGCTGCAACCTCACCACTTTACCCCTTCCTTTCCTATTAAGCTTTGCTAGTCTTGATACCCATGGTAATGGGATTGTTGAGTCCTTGTGGTTTCTGATTACTACAACAACAGTTGCAGGTACAGGTTATGCGATGATCATGACGCGAGAGCGATGTTGCTTGTTTTGGAGTTTCTTCTTCTGCTTCTTTGATCAGGGGATAGGTTCCAGGTCGGCAGCCTGGGCTAGCGGGGTGGATGTTGTTTGAGTTTCTGCTTATGATTCATCCGTAGTCAGATGTTGTTCTTGTATGTTGTATTGTTGTATTCATGTGACATTGTATGTATCGGATGTATCCCCACTATTATATAATGTTGATGTAATGATATCCACCTTGCAAAAGCGTCTTCAAGATGCGCTTCTATCCTTGGTGGGACCTTCGAGTTCCTTTAGGATAGGGTCGCATCTTGGGCATGACAGTCTTCTTATCTTCAGCAGCCTGCACAAAATTAACACACTAGCATTGCTATCATTGGTGAAGTCAGATAATAGAAAGCAACATTGACACAACGAACGTTTGGGCAACTAGCCTACACCAAATTAACACAATATGGCACAACTATCATCAGCCAGGTAAGGTAATACAAAAGCAACATTGACACAATGAATGAATGGGCAACCAGAGAAGCACTACAATTCAGTAATGTGCGTGATATGAGATAGTACATTCATGCAACTCAGTATGCAAAACTACCAGGCAATTTTCCTTACAAAAATCAACATTGGCGCCTTTAACATTTTGCTACAACCAATTTTAGATCAGATAAAGGTTAGATTCACGCCGATTAACAAAATACATGCTGATGTAAAAATATAGTGATATGCAACAGGTACTTACATCAGCATTGGAGCACGAGAGAATTCCCAAGATATTTTCCTCGAATACGATCCCAATGGAGGAAGTCTTCTATCGCTTAACCTTATTTTCTAAAAGGGAGATGGGTAAGAAACATGTAGAAAATATGATCAGAATGCTATAAAATTTCATGATGCGAGGATACGCACGCTTCTTAGAATGGAGTTGATATTCTTTTGCCGGATCAGTAGCGGACTAGTTCTTTGGCCATTGGAATCTGCTTATTATCGATTGGGAGTTGGGTTTCTCTGTCTTTGGAGCAAGATCTATGAAAAATGGAGTTAGTTTATTATCTCCTGGCGTTTGGATCTTTTGCAAAGACCTGGTTTGTAACCCTTCAGATTCTAACATAGCTGTCTTCCCCTTGCATGCCTTATATAGAAGAATGGTGATTCAATTATAAAACATGCTACAACAGAGATGGAATAGGTACTAAAGAATAGAAAGGCATGACACATTGACATGTATTCCCTCCATCTGGAAATAAATGGATGGGTCTAGGCGTATTTCAGTTCTAGATACATCCAGTTTTATCCATTTGTGTGACATGTAGTCCGGACAGAGGGAGTATGATGTAAGCGCTAGGGATATTACAGGACAACACAGTAAAAAAACACTAAAAAACCCACTGCAGAACCAAAGTATTCAAACCCACTGATATGAGATAGTACACTCATGCAACTCAGGATGCAAAACTACCAAGCAGTTTTCCTTACAAAAATCAACATTGTGGCCTTTAATCATACATTTTGCTACAACTAAATTTAGATCAGATAAACGTTGGATTCACGCCGATTAACAAAATACATGCTGATGTAAAAATATAGTGATATACAATAGGTACTTACATCTACATTGGAGCACAGAGAATTCCTGCAAGAATCTTTCCTCATAAACGATACCATTGCAGAAATTCTTCTATATGTTAAGCTTATTTTCTAAAAGAGAGATGGGTAGGAAACATGTAGAAAATATGATCAGCATGCTATAAAATTTCATGATGCAAGGATACGCACACGCTTCTTAGAATGGAGTTGACATATTTTTGCCGGATGGAGCGGACTAGTTCTTTGGCCTTTGGAATCGCTTATTATCGTGAGGACTTGGGTTTCTCTGTCTTTGGAGCAAGATATATAAAAACTGGAGTTGGTTTATTATCTCCTGGCGTTTGGATCCTTTGCAAAGGCCTTGTTTGTAACCCTTCAGATTCTAACATAGTCGTCTTCCCCTTGCATGCCTTGTATAGAAGAATGGTGCTTTAATTATAAAACGTGCGACATCAGAGAGATGGAATAGGTACCGAAGAATAGAAAGGCATGACATATTGACATGTATTCCCTGCATTTGGAAAAAATGGATGGGTCTAGGTGTATTTCAGTTCTAGATACATCCTTTTTTATCTATTTTGGCAACATGTAATCCGGACGGAGGGAGTATGGTGTAAGAGCTAGGGATACGACAGGACAACACAGCAAAAAAAACACTAGTTGAATGTAAAATTGTATGCTAGCGGAATACATACAGAAATAACTAAGGCAACATACACGTGTATGATTGGGAAAATAAGATGGCATTGCAACAGAGCACTAGAACAACACTTCAATGTAAAAAACATGGTATGGTAGACAGATGAAGTACATACTGACAAATAACAATGCATAAGATATTCAGAAGCATGATGTCCAAATTAAGCAGATGGCATTGCGATAGAGTAGAATGACAAGATTTGAATTTGAAAACATGTTATCATGAATGGAATAGGTACTGAAAAACAGGAAGGCATGACATATTTACATGCATGATCAGCATGCTAAGCACATGGCATTGCAACAGAGTAGATACACTCCAGGACATTATATGCATGTTGTACCCATATCACAGGCCAAGTTAGAGTAAGGACCTTGTGGGGTGAAGAGGATTCATCATCTTTCTGCAAGTCTTCTGAAGAACTTCCTTTACATGTTCCATCATATTGGGTATCATTGACATCAAGTTTATTGGCCTTTACATTGCTCCGTGAGGTTCTTGTGGATATATCAGTGTGTGCAAATATATCTGACATGCATGGAAGACAACTAGTAGTTAGATTTATGTCATGAGTGCCTGTAGGAGACGACATAAATAGTAGGACTGGGGTTAACTAGCAGCAACAGGTCTTATAAACTAAAGGGAGAACACAGATGAAAGCTACAGAATATGTATCGTTTGTCCTCGAGATTAACTAGATGGCACACAAAAGTATTAAAGAACAACATAGGTAATACTAGAAGTGGTATAATACTATAATCACTAGCCTGTGGGATAGCATTGGCTGATGGATGATAACTATGGAACATCGTTACCTAGAGAACAAGTATCTTAGCTGAACTATGGAACAATGTTAACTCCTGAATAAAACCCGTAAGAGATCAGCATGAATATACAGTGAAATGTGATGATCTATTTCCATGCTTAGATGAATAACAAAGCCATAAATGTTGCACACAAGTAAGATGAGGGTACAACCTATCTGGCTGCCATCCATAGGAGTGAGCATCATGTGCCGACTTGTCGATAGCCCTCGCAGCTTGTTGTGGCTGTCCATGTTGGGCATGCGATTCGATGCGAGGAACTGTTGAGTGGGGACTATAGCTCCCTTCCGTGTATGCTTCCCTTGTTGGAGCAGCTGCGGTGAGTCGGAAGACGGTGTGTGCAAGATGCAGATAACGATAATGTTAAGAACGACATATCTCTTCGATCGAAGAAATACACTAAGAGATCAACAACAAGTACGCGAGTGGTCACACGTCATTGATCAAGACTAAATTGGGGTCACATGATTTTATTTTATTTTGGTACTGTCCGATCTACGACGGATGGCTTGATGGCCGTCTTGTGCCTCCCGGCTGACACTATTCGGAATCTCCCAGAAGAGCCAGCGACCAACGGCAGAGCAGCCTGCCTCCGCCGTCCGTGGCCTCGGCCAAAACACCGCTCCCAGCCCCACTACACTGCCGTGGTTGCGCCGCCCCCAGGCCAATCCATAAAGACTCCCCGTCATCCAGATCTGGCGGCAGCAGTACCTTCAACCCATGCAACTCTAAAAGATAGCCATCTAAGCGCTGCTTCCGCGGCGAACTTGCGGCCCCGCACCCTTACGTTAGACACCAGCCAACCGACAGCCTAGGAGCTCCGCCGCCTCAAGGGGTGCTGCTTCCCATTGGGAATCGATTGGCCCAGAATAACTATTCAGACAACTGACGCCTAAATAAAGTGATTTGAGATGAGGGTGCGACCTATCTGGCGGCATGGTGAAGTAGGCAGGTCCAGCTGTCGAGTTGGTGAGGCCGGCGCGGTTGCGGTGGCGACCGGCGTCAGGGAAAGATCAATGTCGCAACAGTCGACGACTACGGGGAAGCAGCGCCAGGACTCTGGACGGATCCGAAGTTGAAGCCGCTCTGGCCCCGTGAACAACGGCGGGGGTGAATCGGCTCCGATATGGTTGATGCGGCCGTCATCGAGGCAGCACCAGCAGCACGGAGTAAGAGGCACATGGCCCAGTGCACCACGGCAAATGGACAGCGTCTCCGACATTAGGGAGGAGGGCGGCTATGAAATTGGTGCGGTGGGGGTGCCATGGAGGTGGGGCTGAGGTTTCGCGACTCGGGAGAAGGGAGCTTCCTGGGGAGAAGGTGATTTGGCGCCCACGAGGTATGAATGGGGGGGTGGGGGGGAATTGGGAGGGGAGTGGAACCATGTCTTACAGACGCATTTGTCTGAAATGTGAGGGGGAGTTACAATTCTACCCTTGCCTATAGGCTTCTCGGCTTGGGTCTGTGTACTGAGGGTCGGGTATAGTAGAGTAACTTTGCTTCTCCCAAATAGTGGGCGGGAGCGATTTCGGGCGAGTAGGGTGTGTTTTGAACTATAGTGGGTGCGAGTGATTTCGGGCAAGGAGAGTGTGTTTTGAAATAGTGGGCGCGAGCTATTTCGGGCGAGGAGAGCGTGTTTTGCCGACCATGGTTTATGAATTATTCGGCACATGTCATTTCGGCCGAGGAGAAGGCGCTTGGACGGTTTCTTAACCTACCCTCGATGTACAATGGGCCAATTGATGCGTGTCCCACATAGGACGGTAATTTCGCATCTCCTATTTATTTGCTCGGGCGAATTCCACCGAGCAGAGAGGATGTTTAACGGTTTGTTCAAATTTTGGGATAACGAGCATCCACGTCTACCTTACCAAGTCGATTCGAATCAAATTTTGAAATATTAGCTTGCCACTTCTTTTTTAGATGGAGAGATGATGCTCGGGAGTAATGTGTTTTTACATGCTCGTTGCTAGCGATTTACTATATGACAAATAGTTGACCCACTCAAAAACACGATCAAACCCAAAATGAAATATCTCGATTCAATGAAATAGCTCGCTCAAGAGGGTCAAAATAGTGAACTAAATCCAAAATTGAACACCTCAATGGAGTAGCATGTTGTACAAGATTATAGTACTCCATGAACATCTTTGAAAGTCAAATTAATGAACTTGTTTGATATACGATATATCCGCTCATGTGTGGATTGCGCACAACATGTTCTCCAATTTAAATATTTGAATGCAAGTTTATATCGAAACATGGTTTATATCAGTCTTTGATGCATAAAACGCGACCTCCCCCTCTCCCAGGCTCCTGCTCTCTCTCTCTCTCTCTCTCTCTCTCTCTCTCTCTCTCTCTCTCTCTCTCTCTCTCTCTCTCTCTCTCTCTCTCTCTCTCTCTTTCGCCGACAATCTTCGATTCTGTCGCACGCATCCGACACAAAAACCTTGATGGTCCCTCTCCCTTTCTCTCCATCTCTCTCTCTCTCTCTCACTCTTTGTGTGTGTGTGTGGGGGGGGGGGGTCTTTCTAGATTGCATGCATATATACACCATCTATAGGTCTCTCTCACACACTATGTATGATACTCTAGCTAGTCCAAGCTAGATATCTTGGGTGCACTCATTGTACGCACACAAATTCCTTGGCTCTTTGCCCGTAACTCTCTCACGCACCACTATGTCGTCTCGGAGCTCTTCCCCCCTCTCTCAAACTCTCCATCCACCTGGGTCACACATACACATGCATATCTCACTCGCACTCGATAGGCCCATCTAAAACTCTATCTCTCTCCCTCATTCTCTCTCCATCACACACACACACACACAATCTCATGCCCAACTAGCCAAGTATGATGGTCACTCACTCAATTGTAGGCAGACACAGTACCCCCTATATGTATATGACTAGCCAATCTTAGTCTCCATCACAAACATGTGCATGGTCTATCTCGATTTCTCTCGGGGCATCTTTCTATCGCGCACGCACTCCCTCGATCTCCCACCCATATAGTCCCCTCACAATCTCGAGGGGATATCTCTATCACAAACACACCTCTCTCCCTCCCCATGCGTCCATGCCATCCATGTGTCCCTCTCGACCTTTGTTCCTTGTTGGCCAGACCTCTATTGGACATGTGCTACAGGGGTGTCTCTCTCCGTTGCAGACAATCACACACTCGCTATCTTCGTGTATCTCCTCGCCTTGCTTTTCCATCTCGGAGATGCATGCGTGATATGTTCGCATAAGAAACGAAAAAACACACACTCTCTCTAATTTATCGTTTGTTGTCACTTTCTCTTTCACACAAATACTCTTTTTGCACACTTACTCATTCTCCTTCACACGCACTTGATCTGTATCGACTGAGGCCCTCTCCTCGGTCCATAGCATATAGATTTATTGAAAAGTCAAACATCACAAAGTTTGACCATGTACGTGGAGAAAAAGAATTACATCTAGTACGGCAAACATATACCATTAGATTCACCATGAGATGTAGTTTTGTATGATGTATCTTTGGTATTGTAGATATAAATAACATTTGCGTAAATCTGATCAAAGTTTCCAAAGTTTGACTTCTAAAAAATTTACATGCACTGCATTATCGAGCGGATGGAATATCTCTTTCCCCCTCCCAGCTATCTGACACACCACTCAGCGTTATCGGGGCTCCTCAATCTCTCTCAAACTTTATTGTTGAGTTTGGTTCGTGACCTGACCCTCATGCCTTGATGGCCGGTACTGCTTGGTGTGGACGTGAGATGTAAAATATTTTTGCCTGGCCAGGCTTGTGTGGTGCTGAAGCATTTGGTTCATGCAGGCCAGCAAAGCATCAACGCCCCATCAATCAATCCATGCATCAATTATTTAATGCTAATATCCATCCATGTTGTTGTTAGCCTTGTGGTCGCACGACCGAGCACGACGAGCGCTCAAATTGGTCGCTTGGGCAAAGCTACTTGCGATGTCCGGAGTTCAGCCAAAGCTAATTAAGGTGCAAGGAACCTAGGCCGGCGGGCTTTCTTTTTCACAGGTAGCAACCAAACAAGCGTGCATGAAATCCAGCCACAACCCTGTGCAAGGCAAAAGATGCTCGGGACACAAGCCAAACGGCCTTATATCTCCTGGTTCACACATACACATGTCTCGCTTGCGCTATACATATAGACCCATCCAACACTCTCCGCCCTTGTTCTCTCTCCATGTGACACACACCCCTAAGTACCATAATCCTCACTCCATCATAGGCGCAAGCACTCCCCTCCTAAGTATGATTATCTCTTACTAGCCATCAGAACACACGATGGTCTCCTTCCATCCATACGCCTATCTCGATATCTCTTGGGGCATCTTCTATCGCGCACACACCTTGTCACTCGATCTCCCACCCATGTAGTCCCATCACGATCTCCAGGGGATCTCTCTATGACAAACGTACACTCTCTCCTCCCCATGTCTGCATTTTCTCCGTACGTCTCTCTCGACCTCTCTCCCTTGTTTGTTAGACTCCTCTTGGCCACGTGCTAGGGGTCTTGCTCTCTCGGTTCCAAACAACCACACACTATCTCCTCACCTTGCCTCCATTGTCGAAGATGCATGTGTGATATGTTTGCATAAGACATGCATGCTTTTTCTCCACTTTTATCGTGTGTTGTCCATGTCTCTTTCACACACCCACACACTTTTCTCTCTCTCTCTCTCTCTCTCTCTCTCTCTCTAGTTAGGGACTCTGTCACGTCCATAAGCATATGGATGTTTTGAAAAGTAAAACCTCAGAAAGTTTGACCAATATATGTGGAGAAAAACATTTACATCTGGAACGATCATTAGATTCATCACAACATGTACTTACTTCATACTATCATTTATCTTTGGTATTGTAGATATAAGTAATTTCTTTATAAACTCGGTGAAAGTTTCAAAAGTTTGACTTAAAAAAATGTTGGAACTACATTATCGAACGGAGGGAGTAGCTCTTTCTCTCTCTCTCTGCTATCTCTCACGGGCCTCCCCTCTCACTCGAACTCTCTATACCGACGGATTATACGCTCACTATGTCAGCAGATAGCTCAGTATATTTTTAGTTGACCGTCAACCAATCCACATGCTGCCTTGTCACCGTGTTCACATATCTTCGTGTGCTAGCCCATGTTGTAGTGGGTGAAAATAAGTAAACTAGAGGCCCATCTGACACGCGGTGAAGTAAACAAAGTTGAAACCACTCGGGGTAGCACCCCGCACGCTAGTAAATTGAGGGCGCATTGAGGACAAACTTCTTGCGCGTGAAGGACGCACTCGCGCACAATTCACCACTACGCAGCGGCATGCACAGAAGGATGCACTCGCGCACACCCAGCACACAACACACACCAGCACACGTGTACACCGGCGTCGCCGTCGGTTGAGATGGACGGCGAGACAGCCAACAAGCGGAGGTGGTGTCGGTGTAAAAACCGACGGATCTCGGGTAGGGGGTCCCGAACTGTGCGTCTAGGCGGATGGTAACAAGAGACGAGGGACACGATGTTTTTACCCAGGTTCGGGCCCTCTCGATGGAGGTAAAACCCACGCCCCGCTTGATTAATATTGATGATATGGGTAGTACAAGAGTGGATCTACCACGAGATCAAGGAGGCTAAACCCTAGAAGCTAGCCTATGGTATGATTGTTGTAATGTATGTTGTCCTACGGACTAAAGCCCTCCGGTTTATATAGACACCGGAGGAGGCTAGGGTTACACAGAGTCGGTTACAATGGTAGGAGATCTACATATCCGTATTGCCAAGCTTGCCTTCCACGCCAAGGAAAGTCCCATCCGGACACGGGACGGAGTCTTCAATCTTGTATCTTCGTAGTCTTGGAGTGTCACATCCCTAGTTCTGGCCTGACCTATGCCAGCTGCCATGTGTGCATCATGTTTAAATTCAAATGAAATTTGAATTGAGGAATTTTCATAAGCCTCAGGAAACCTCTAAAAATAACCAACATTTAAATCTTCTCAAATGAGTCCAAGAAAATGTTCCTGTTAATCTATAGAAATATTGGTAAGAGGTAAAATTCAAACCAATATTTTTGGAGTTACAGAAATATTTATTTTGGCCATTTGAATTAATCCAATAACCATTTGCTTTGGATTTATATATAATATATATTAAATATGACTCCAATAATTTCGAAGTTTGTGAGTGGCTTTGTATATATTTTAGCAAGCCACATAAAACCTACAGAATTTATAAAAATGATTTAGTGTCTAAAACTAAATCAAAACAAACTACGTAAAATAGAAAATGTAAAGGAAAATAGAGAGAGAGAGAGAAACCTACTGCCCAGCTCCTCCAGGTCACTCACGGGCGGCCCAGCCCACTGGCTCAGCCCACCTCGCCCCTCGTCTGCCTACCTCGCCATCGGCAGAGGCGTGTCGCCAGCCAGACGCACCGGACGCCACCTCCTGCTTCCACCTCCTGCTGCCCCCTCGTCGCCTCGACTTCTCCGTGACGCCACGCGCCCCTCGACCCTCTCTCACTCTCCGTGTCTCTCCTCCATCCCTATCCCCTCGTTCTCTCTCCCTCCCTGATCAACGGAGCCTGCCGCCGCCGACCGGCCGCCATGCCGCAGCCATCCTGAAGCCTCTCGACACGTCCTCGAGCTCCGCGGTCCTCCCTCGTCCTCCTCGCTGCCTCACGCGACTGAAGAGCCCCTGAGCGCCGCCCGACGTTTTCCCCTCTCCTCGCCGCCGGAGATCCGCCGCCGTCCCGCGCGCCCGACACTTCCCCGGCCCCGTCGTCTACACCGACCAACTCCCCGTGAGCTCCTCTTCCTTCTCCCCCTAGTCACGTTGCTCGAGCTGCCCCCAAACCCCGTTAGCCATCACGACCGAGAGCTCGGCTCCGCCGGCCATGTCGCCGTCGTGGCCACAGATGCGTAAGCTCGAAAACGAGCACGTCGGCGTGCTCAGCGAACCCCCAGGAGCACGTAGCACCCTCCGGTTTCTCCTCTAATGCACCGTAGTTCCTTCTCCCCTTCCGTGGAACTTCGGCCGCCGCAAAGCTCGACGCCGTCGATCTTGAGACCACCTCAGCCCCTCCCGCTGGCTAGATGGATGCGGCTGAGCGCCACCACGCCAGATGATCGCTGTCGCCGATTTGGTCGCCGGAGGAGCGCTTCCGACGCCCGCCGCGTTCTTTGGCGTCGCCGGGCGATGAGTCATGGTCAACTCCGCGAGTTGACCCGGTTTGACCAAGCCGACGTGGCTGGCTTAATTAGCCACTAACCACCGCACCGTGTCACGCATAGCCGGCCCCACCCCTAACTAACCGGCTAACTAAAATAGATTAAGTTTAATCTAATTACAGCGGCCCCACGCCCGATTTTGACCGTGCCGACGCGGGCCGTTGATCTGGCCCACACGTCGCGGCACTAACCAGCTTCGATCATCGACGGTGGACCCCATGGTCAGGTTTGACCAGCAGCAGTGTCTGTTGACCTGCTGACGTCATAGTGACGAAATGCTGACGCAATTAACCATTTTCTGGATTTAAAATATTCAGGAAATTCCAGAATTTAGTTCAAACTTCTAAAATTCATATAAAATCAACCGTAGCTCCAAATCAAACAAATTATATATGAAAAATGATCAAAAAAATCCAACCTATCCATCTGTACTGGTTTCATGCATGTTAGAGCAACCTAACCTTGCTGTTTAGATGAAACATGATAATGCACTTATATGAGTTCATAGCTTAGGCTTATATTTGAATCTTTGATTCAAATAAGATCAAACCACTCTGGTTTTAGTTGCATTAGCTCAATCAACAACATATTGCCATGACATTATCATGCATCATATTTGTTGCATTGCATTGATTGTGTCCCTCTTTGTTTGCCGGTATTTGTCCCCTCTCGATAGACGTGGTTTCGACGATGAAGATCGATGACACTGATGAAGAACTATATTATCTTCAGAAGTGCCAGGCAAGCAAAACCCCCTTGTTCATTCCAATAAAATCCCACTCTCTCGCTCCCCGCTCTTTTATCTGCATTAGGACAACAACGATTCATCTCATTACTTGTCATGTAGCTGAACCCCTTTATCCTTTGCATGACCTGTCATTCCACAAGAATAGATGAAACCCACTAGCATGAGTAGGAGTTGCTTGAGCCCTGTTGTGCCTACTCATTCATGCTTGTTTGTCATGCCTGCTATTGCTTAGAGTTAGTCAGTCCGATTCATCAAGATGAATCGAGGTGTGTGAACATGTCCTACTGTGTGTGAGCTAAGTGTGTGTGAACACGATTTGGTAAAGGTATCGGTGAGAGGCCATGTAGGAGTACATGGTGGGTTGTCTCATTGAAGCCGTCCTCAGGAACTGAGTTCTGTGTTTGTGATCCATGATTCAGCTACTACCATGCATTGGGCCCTGAAATATGACCTCGCCGACTTCCTATTCACCCTTGTCCTCTGTCCAGAGTTGCAAGTAGTTTCGTGTTTGTAGTATCTTTGGAGGCCGGCGCAAAGGTGGACCGTAGGGTGGGCTGTGATGCGGTAGGCACGTGGTCGGTAAACCGGCGCCTGCTTGGTGTCACGGAACCTGCTCACATCGCTTGGGGCTGGAGCGAAACTTCGCCGGATCTCCTCATGGATGGAACCCGAATAGGCGATAAACCTGGACTAGAGACTTGAGTGTTTAGGTAGGTCGTGGTCTACACCCACGCCGGCTTTCGCTGAAGTCCGCCGAGCACATGTCGTGTGCGACGCTAAGTGGTGGAAACATGTATGAAGAAGTACACCCGCAGGTTAATATGATCTATTCAATAGCCGTGTCGCGGTAAAGGACTTCGGGTTGCCTATAACAGTTCATAGACAAGTGAAAGTGGATACTCTAAAATACGCAAGATAAGTGTGAGTGCTATGGATGGCGTTCTCGAGGGAGACGGGAGCGGATCCATAGTGGTGTATTGATATGGTGAATATGTGGACTCGTGCGCCACCTCAAAAGAGTTACTTGCGCAATGTAGTTTAGGATAGCCACCGAGTCCAAGCTGGCTTGCTGCAGCTTAAACCCCACCATCCCTTTATTGATAATGATGCATATGTAGTTAGTTCCGATGTAAGTCTTGCTGGGTACATTTGTACTCACGCTTGCCTATTTTATGTTTTTGCAGAGAGACCTCGGTCTCGCTAGTAGTTCCGCGTGGACTTGACGTTTAGCTTGTTACCTCAGCTACGATCTTGTGCCCTTGGCAGATCTCGATAGATAGTCGCTTTTCAGCCTTTTTCATTTATAGATGTCTCAGATTGACATGATAGCTTCCGCTTGTGTTTTGACTTGTATGTTTCAATGTTGGGTCATGAGACCCTGTTTGTAATATCTCGCTCCTCTGAGCCTAATGAATAAATACTTGAGTCGTAGAGTCATGTTGTGATGCCATGTTGTATTTGCACATATCGAGCATGTTGTGTGTATGTTATTGAAATGCTTGGTATGTGTGGGATCTGACTATCTAGTTGTTTATCTTTAGTAGCCTCTCTTATCGGGAAATGTCTCCTAGTGTTTCCACTGAGCCATGGTAGCTTGCTACTGCTCCGGAACGCTTAGGCTGGACGGCATGTGTCCTTCTTCGTTCCTGTGTCTGTCCCTTCGGGGAAATGTCACACGTTGAGTACCGGAGTCCTGTTAGCCCGCATGCCCGGTTTATCGAGTCTCTGCTAGCCCATGCTACAGCCCGAACTTACTCGCTGATGACCGACACGCTCGATGCTGGATCATGGATGCTGTCCTCGTAAGTTTGTGCCACTTTGGGTTTACGACTAGCCATGTCAGCCCGGGCTCCTTATCATATGGATGCTAGCGACACTATCATATACGTGTGACAAAAGGCGCAAACGGTCCCGGGCAAAGGTAAGGCGACACCCGTGGGAATACCGTGCGTGAGGCCGCAAAGTGATATGAGGTGTTACATGCTAGATCGATGTGGCATTGAGTCGGGGTCCTGACATGGAGTCCGGCGGATATTGATAGTCCGGCTGTCCGGACACCCCCTAGTCCAGACTCCTCAAGAGCCCTGAACCAAAGCTTCAATGACGATAAGTCCCGCGCGATAATGTTCGGCATTGCAAGGCGGGTTCCTCCTTGAATAATCCAGAGAAGATCATGAACACCGTGATAGTGTCCGCTCTACAAAATAAATTCCACATTCCATCATAGAGAGAATAAAATGTACACTTAGTTCAATCTGGCCGACGTATTATGCGGCGTGACATCACACCACCACCAAGCCTTTGTTTGAATCGTTTTTACTATACCACCTCAAAGACGCTTAGCGAGGCGGTTTTTTTGGCACGCCTTGTCGAAGCGAGATTGTGTTCCCTTATTCGGGATTCTCATCAATACGGACGTAGTAACCCAACCGCGCCATTGATGGTGGCGCTTGGGAGATAAGCGAGTTTTACCAGCTGGTGGGGACGACAGTTTGCTCGCCTATATATAAGGGATAAGGATTCACCTTCTCACCCACGCCTTCTTCCTCCTTTGCTTATCCATCTCCGCACACTCAAGCTCCAACGCCCAAGATCGCAAGATTCGCCGACCTTCTCCGAACATGTCCGGAGCGGGAGGCAATGGTTGGCCTCCACCGCTAAGGAGGAGGACATCACCAAGCTTCTTGCAAAGACCGGATACCTTTCCAGCGATATCACAGATCGGTCGCCTGACGAGGGCAGCTCATCCCTACGGGCCTCATGTGAGGGTCGCCTTCCTCCCCACTTCCTCCGCTGGATGGGCTTTCCGCCCATCCATTTGTCCGGGGCTCATGTTTTACTACGCCCGGATTTCCATGATCCGCGCCAACTTCATCCTCAACATCTCGGCGTTTATCGTCGGTGCGAGGCCTTCCTCTCTGCATCCGCCCCACTCGCGCTGTGGCTCAAGACCTTCAACGCTGTCAAGGTTGTGAAGGGCACGCGAGAATGCGGAGGCGCCATGTTGGGCAAATTGCCCAATGTCCCTTGGCTCGAAGGGGCCTTTGTGGATTCCGTTAAGGGTGTAACACCCCGGATCCGATGCGCCAGGTGTCCGCCAGTTATTCGCCGTCGTTGCCATGTCATTTCCTTGCGTGTTGCACTTTGCTATGTCATCATCTGCATTTCATATCATGTCATCATGTGCATTTCATTTTGCATACGTGTTTGTCTCATGCATCCAAGCATTTTCCCCGTTGTCCGTTTTGCAATCCGGCACTCCTATGTCATCCGGCGTTCCCTTCTTCTCTCCTGTTGTGAGCGGGTGTTAAACTTTCTCGGAATGGCCTGAGGTTTGTCATGCGGCCTTGGTATAGCACCGGTAGACCGCCTGTCAAGTTTCGTGCCATTCGGAGGTCGTTTGATACTCCAACGGTTAACCGGGTAACCGTAAAGCCCTCTTTGAGTTGCAGCCCAACACCCTTCCATTTTGGCCCAAAAACCCACCTAACTCTGCTCCATCATCTTGAGCGTTCGATCACGATCGCGTGGCCGCAAACCGCACCTCATTTGGACTCTCCTAGCTCCCTCTACCTATAAAAGAGCACCCCTCCCCGAAATTTCGAATCAATTCGTGGCCTAACCCTAGTCTTCTTCCTCCACCGCGCATCCGGACGCGTCCACGCCTCGACGGACATGTCCGCCACCGCCACATCACTCCGACCAATCGAGCATGCCACGCCACAGCCGCCGCCTCAAGATCCAACCGCGCGCCACATGTCCTCCTCGCGCCCACTTCGTCGGGGCCCGGAGGAGCCCAGATCCGGCCCTCCCCGGGCCCGAGCCGAGCCGCCGTTTTCCCGCACAGCCGCTGCCCACGCCCGTCGTCTTCGCCATCTCCGGTCCCGGAATCGCCCCGCCGGAGCGCTCCGCCTCGCGGCGCGGTTCCCCACGCCTGCCGCCGACCACCGCCAGTTCGCCGCCCCCACACTCGGCGCCACCTCTTCGCCCGACGCCTCGCGCCGCCTCCCGGAGCGTCGCTGCCGCTGGCCCTCGCGAGGCTCCGCCGCCCCGCCGCCGTCGCCGTCGCCTCGCCTCGTCGGTGGGAACCGGCGTCGCCACCCCTGCCTCCCCGATCCGATCGGGATCGAGGGAGACGAGCGTGCCCCCGTTGACTTCTTCATGGGCCCCGAGTCCGCCCCAAGCGCCGCCCGCCTTGGCCCAGCTCCCACGGCCTCATTCGGCCCGCCTCCTCCTTCTCGGCCAAGGCCCACTGGGTGAGAAGCCCAGCGCGCCAGCCTCCTGGCCTCAAGGCCCGATGTGAGCAGCTCCCCCACGCCCTGGGCCAGATCAGCAGATTCGGCCCATGTCTGTTTTTTTTCAGATCTGTGATTTTAGCTTTATTCCAGAGATTACAAATTTGCAGAAAAGTCCCTCATGTTCATGCATTTAATAACACCACAACTGTGCATCGGTTTAAAATGATTTATATATGAAAAATGCTTAAAATTGTGTCTAGTTTAATAATCTGCCACTTTCATCCATATTTAAAATGTTTAACTTGCTGTTTATTTAAATTTGCTCAAATGCCATGCTAAAATGATTTAATTCATAACTAAATAACCGTAGCTCGGTTTTAAATGTTCTTTATATGTAAATGGGGTGGAAAAATGCCTAGTTTAACATGGTGCACTTTATTTCCCTGTTTAACAACATTAAAATATGGTTTAGGGTAGAACAGTACCAAATTCATAATATGCATATGGGGATTTTTCGGAATTGTTGTTTGTTGTTCCGGCCTCATTTAAACTTGCCTAAATAGTTAGTTTACTTTTGCTTCACTCCTTGCCATGTTTAACAACATTTAATATTGATGAGTAGCATAACCGAGAGATAACTAAATAATTGATGTGGTGTTTTGTCAATATGCAACTCGTTGCATATTGAGCTCCACTTAATTTGTATTGTTGTTTGTTGCACTTTGCCATGCCATGCCATGCCTCATTAAACCGGACATGCATCATACTTGTTTGTGCATCATGCCATGATTATGCTTGTGTGTTTACCATGTTGTTTGTTTCTTTCCGGTGTTGCTTCTTAGTCCCGGTAATGTTGCGATTGTGAGGATTCGTTCAACTACGTCCGTTCGTCTTCTTCATGGACTCGTTCTTCTTCCTTGCAGGATTTCAGGCAAGATGACCGCTACCCTGGATCTCACTACTATCATTACTATGCTAGTTGCTTCGTTCTATCGCTATGCTGCATTGCCTATCTTTTGCTCATCAAGCATCCCATATTGCCATGAACCTCTAACCTTTGACACCTTTCCTATGCAAACCGTTGTTTGGCTATGTTACCGCTTTTGCTCAGCCCCTCTTATAGCATTGCTAGTTGCAGGTGAAGTTGAAGATTTCTCCATGGTGGACAAGATTTTGGTTGGGATATCACAATATCTCTTATATTATTAATGCATCTATATACTTGGTAAAGGGTGGAAGGCTCGGCCTTATGCCTGGTGTTTTGTTCCACTCTTGCCGCCCTGGTTTCCGTCATACCGTGTTATGTTCCCGGATTTTATGCTCCTAACGCGGTCGGGTGATTTATGGGACCCCCGACAGTTCGCTTTGAATAAAACTTGTCCAAAGAAGGCCCAACATTGGTTTTACCATTTGCCTCACCATCACCTATCCTTTTCCTTGGGTCGGCCAACCCGAGGGTCATCTTTATTTTAGCCCCCGGCCGGTGCTTGTCTAAGTGCTGGTCCAAACCGAAGCGATGTCCGCCCCGGGCAACCAGTGGTCTATGCCAACCCGACGTCTGCTCATCCGGTGTGCCCCGAGAACGAGATATGTGCAGCTCCTATCGGGATTTGTCGCACAGCGGAGGCTTTGCTGGTCTTGTTTTACCATTGTCGAAATGTCTTGATGTACCGGATTCCAAGACCGATCGGGTCTTCCCGGAGAAGGTCTATTCCTTCGTTGATCGCGAGAGGTTGTCATGGGCTGTTGGGACACCCTGCAGGTATAAACTTTCGAGAGCCGTGCCGCGGTTATGTGGCAGATGGGAATTTGTTAATGTCCGTTGTAGATAACTTGACACCAGATCCAATTAAAACGCATCAACGCGTGTGTAGCCGTGATGGTCTCTTCTCGGCGGAGTCCGGAAGTGAACACGGTTTCGTGTTATGTTTGATGTAAGTAGGTGTTCAGATCACCTCTTGATCATTGCTAGCTTCACGACTGTTCCTTTGTTTCTCTTCTCGCCTCATTTGCGTATGTTAGCCACCATACTTGCTTAGTCGCGCCGCAACCTCACCACTTTACCCCTACCTTTCCCTTTAAGCTTTGCTAGTCTTGAAACCCATGGTAATGGGATTGTTGAGTCCTCGTGGCTCACCGGATACTTCCAAAACCAGTTTGCAGTGTGCCTATGTTAATGAAAGGTGATGCAACCGAGCTCAAGGAGGAGCTCGTTGAAGATCTTGCCCTTTGTGTTGTTTCGCTCTAGTTGATCAAGAGTGGAGCCCGGTTGGGGTCGATCGGGACCTTTGTCGATTTGGGGTTCTTCTTTTATTTTGGTTCCGTAGTCGGACCTTGATTGTATCTGGATGATGTAATGCTTTATTCATGTAATTGTGTGAAGTGGCGATTGTAAGCCAACTATGTATCTCTTTCCCTTATGTATTACTTGGGTTGTGTGAAGATTACCTCACTTGCGACATTGCTTTCAATGCGGTTATGCCTCTAAGTCGTGCTTCGACACGTGGGAGATATAGCCGCATCGAGGGCGTTACAAAGGGGTGGCAATCGGGGTGGTTCTACATCACCGAGCCGTGCAAACCTACATGGGCGGCGGCCCCCGAGTTTAGATCTGGCATCCCCACACAGCTCACCTCTTGGAAAGAGAAGGGCTTGCAGTGGGGCAATCCGGTGGAGGTGACGGGACTCTGAGCCTGCATCAAGAAGATGGTGAGCAATAGGCTCAGGCTCGTCGACATGGTCCAAGTCATGCTCATCCGGCGGATCCCCCCATGCCAAGAACGGGCATTCAATTTGTGGGAGTTCAATCCGGAACAGCACCAGGTGCTAAGCGGGCTCTTCGATACAACATACGAAGGCGCCTGGAGGGTGCTATTCAAGGGCGCCAAAGCCCCCGCGTCCGCGACGGAAGATCGCGGGTTCAGCTCGCAATATCCAACTGACGAGGTAAGTGATTCAACCCCATTACGGGACACTTGTGATAATTAAATTTATTCTAGTGAGGTTTCATTCTGCCTCTTCCTTTGACAGGAATGGATGGAGAAGGCCAAGCTGCTTATCAGCCCGGCTCCCATGCCGAAGACTCCAAGTGGACGCCCGCTAGCAGGGGCAGTTGTTCCGCACCACACGGGTGCCGGAGAAGAAGGCCAAGAAGGTGGCCGGGACTCGAAGAGTTCCGCCATCAAGCGCCCGACGACGACGTGGACTCCTCCTCAAGACGAGGAGGAGGAGGAGTACTCTCTCCGGAGGAGGAGAGAAGAAAAGGAAGGCTTCCCCAATAGGGGAGGCCAAGGGTCCAAGAGGGGAGAACTATCCCCGGATAGTTTTGCCAACACCGGTGTTGGCGAGGATGAGTGGCTCCAAGGGCCAAAGCGTCCGCGAGATCGTAAGTATCCGGATCCTTGATATGCAATATCTTTTATGTCACGTAGTGTCCTTCTAACGCCGTATTCTATCCGTAGTCCGGCCGATGACGATCTCCCCGCTTCATCAAGCGGGTCATTGGCCCCGTCGGATGTGGACTCATTTCCGACCGCCACTACGCCCTGAGGCGAAGACGCCGAGGTGGGATCCCAAAGAGGGACCCATCAGGAGGAGGTTCCGGAGGCGCCGTCAAGCAGCCTCCCAGACTTTGCGCCGGACTCTACATCGGAACCCACAGTGGTTCCAGAGTCCGGCAAACGGCCCCTTCGAAAGAAGGGCAAGACCGTGACGCCGGTGGCCTCCGTCCAACCGGAGGCGCCGGATAACTTGCTGGAGGCGCTTAAAGGCGCTTCCATCGAGGAAGAACACCGCACTATCATGAGTGCGGTGATTCAAAAGGTTCAGCTCGCTAAGAGCGGGCTGACCGAAGCTCGCAGCAGCCTTCTAATGAGCTTTGAGGTAAGAAGTTAAAGTTATGTAAAGTAGTATCAAGATAGACAAGAGTTTCGATGCTCGGGCCGGTGTTCGGAAAGAAAAGCCGGACTGAGGATCTATCAAGATATGCACAGGGTTGCTAAAAATATGTCAATATGGGTTTATAGGCTGCGCTGCTGACCTCTGCTGCACTAACGGCGGAGGTCGATGTGCTGAAGAAGGATCTCGAGCGGTCCAAGCAAGAGCTCGGCCATGCCAAGAGGCAGCTCAAGGAAAAAGAAGGTGAGTAACACCACTTTTAATAGTTACCTTACAGAAAAGGATTTTGGTTGCAATAAAATGAACAGGGATAATATGTGTATTGCAGGGGACACTAACGAGGTGGCAGCCCTGAAGGATGCTGTGTCCGCGGCCGAACACAGTGCGGCCATGGAACGGGCAGAGCGAGAAAAGCAGGAGGCACGGGTGGCGGAAGTTCAGCAAGAGCTCCAGGCTCTCATGGAAAAGCATGAGAGTTTGGAGCGTGACTCCAAGACTCGAGAGTCCGAGCTTGCCTCCGCTCTCGAAAGTGCCAAGTCCGCCAAGGCCGAGGCCCGTAAGGCCCTTCAGGAGGTTGAAGATATAAAGAAAATAGCGGCGGGTAGGGCATTTTTCATGCAAAGCAGGCATGTTAATGTGAACTACCCGACACTTACCCGCATTCGAGCTCTCTGTATGCGTTTGCAGATCTGCCGCAGAGGCGCCCGATGCCGCCGCATTCTATCGTGGCGAGGAGGGAGCTCGACGGAGAAGGTCTTCGGTCTCAAGATGTCGAGGCCGGCCATCCGTGCCCCAAGCGACCGGTGAAGCAGCTGGTCGAACTCCACAAGGTAGCTAAGGAGGCCATGAAGGGCCTCATAGTCCGGCCAGGGCTGGGACAGGCCATGCCAGGAGCTACTTTGGCCTTCAGCGGCGGCTGGTGGATGCATGCCCCGGGTGGAGGTCATGAAGCGCCCACCTGTATTGAAGGCGCTCGTCGGGGCCTTGCCCGCACAAAGGTGCACTGGGCAAGTTGATGCGGAGAAGCTTCTCACGGATCCACCACCACCGGCAGGAGTATCGTCGCACGGAGAAGTATTATAAAATTGTCTCAAGGGAGCCTCGCGATATTGCGATGAGTGCTCTCAAATGTAATCTTTGAGTGAACTCGCTATGTATTTATCCTGGCGCTGAAAACTTCGCTTATATGCGCCATGAGCAACACTTGTTTAATTTAAAATATTACCTTCAGGCGGCCGCTTATAAAATCGAGAGATGGCAAGTCATTGGCTTCAGCCCCCAAGCCATGAGTCTTTGGGGTGTTCGGGATAAACATGAGCACTCTTGTTCCCATTGTTGGGTCCATCGAGGGAGGCACTCAACACAACGAACAAGGCAACCGGACTTATAATGCTTGAACACTCTCACTTAGCCATAGAATTCTATAATTTTAAATTTTGGCGAAGCCCCTAGTATTCGGAAGACCGAATCCGGGGCACTATCCACGCCTTCTTGGACATTGTCCGAACTTCACTCAAGCGGCGTGAGTCTTTATGACCGAAAAACCTCTCGAACAATGACCAGGTCTCTCGCCTTATCATGCCGCCAGTTTTAGCTTTCCATCGAGGCGCCGCCTGCTCAACCGGGGCGCAATCGCAATGGTTCTCCCAGTGCCACCTTAGCCGACGGAACGGAACGTAAGGCACCAAAACATGGGAGCCGGGCAAACCGAACTATTGACCCAAGACATGATTCGGAGCCGATTCATATAATGCTATAAGTTTGGGGTGCCGCACTTGTGAAAGTGTTCGGACTTATCACACCATAGAGTGGGGAACATAAGCCCCCGGTGTATTATGCCGTACCAAAATATGCGGGTGCCAGATGTCATATAATGAGCATATATATATATATATATATAAAAGGTAATGCAATTGCGATCATAAAGGTGCTGCATTATTTATGAAAGAAAAGTCTGCTAGTAGAGCGGACTGATACAAATAGTGCGGTAAGCAAGGGATTTGGACTAAATAAACATGTCCGCCTCCAGGGATGAGCTGTGGATTTGGCGTATATAATCGAATTTAATGCTCGTAATTGAGACCACCTGAGTGTTCGGCGCGGCCTTCTTTAGTCCCTGACTGTTGCATCATCAGTTCGGTAGGTTCGCCGCCAGACAGGGCTTCTGGTTAACAGAGTCCTGCGTACATAAAAGAAGAAAAATAAAAAAAGGGGGGCACACTTGCGAGCCCCCGGTGTGGTCGAACCGCACTCTGGGTCTGTTGCGATCGTGCCCCCTCCCCTGTGCCCATGGTATCTCCAAAGCGTAATGATGTACGCGGAGTGTTATTCTTGCGATCATGCGCGGGCGAGGGTTGGGGACGCATTGCTACGCGTGCTCTGATCGCGCCGGATGGTCTTGGTTGGCATTGCTCCGGGCGCGCTTTGCTGTATCCGGCCTTTTAACGGCCGGACTCGCGAATTGCCTTAGAAGGCTGCTCAGATTTCGCTGCGAGAGCCAGATGTTCCTCCGCTCGAGGAGCGCCCATATTCCCATTGACCATTATGACTCCACGAGGGCCTCGCATCTTGAGCTTTAGGTATGCATAATGCGGCACGCGCTGAATTTTGCAAACGCGGTTTGTCCGAAAGCAGGCATGATAGCCGCCATAAACGGGACTATGTCGAGGATTAACTCTTCGCCCGAAATTATCCGGGATCCAAGACCACCTCGGTGTGACCGAGCCTGCATAGCTTGGCTTCCACTCCGGTATGACACCTTTAAAGGTTGTCTTTGTAGGTTTAATCCTTGATGGGTCTATGCCCATTTTTGCGCCTTGATCCCGATAGAGCAGGTTCAGCTGCTACCGCCATCCATCAGACTCTCGTGAGGTGGAACCCATCGACGATTGGGTCTAAAACCATGCGCGAATCCGCCATGGCGATGCTGGTCGGATGGTCTCTTCGATCGAAAGTGATCGGACAAGAGGACCATGGGTTGAACTTTGGGGCGATCGCTCCATCGCATAGACGCCCGTAGTCGCGCTTCCTCTCCCTCTTGGGTATGTGGGTCGTGTATATCATATTCACCGTCCGCACTTGCGGGGGAAAACCCTTCTGTCCTCTGTTGTTCGGCGGTCGGGTCTCTTCCTCGTCGTCGCTTTTAGCCCGTTGTCATTGTTTTCGGCAATTAACTTGCCGGCCTGCTTGAACACCCAGCAATATCTATTGGTGTGGTTAGCTGGCTTTTCAGAGGTGCCATGTATCTGGCATAAGCGGTCGAGTATTCGGTCCAGATTGGACGGACCCGGAGTGGTTCTTTTGAATGGCTTCTTCCGCTGATCGGGTTTAGAGCCTCGAATCCGGCATTGACGGCCAGATCCTCCTTATCGCCGCCGCACGCGGCGCTTGTTTTGTTTCGACGTGACCTGCCGTTGTTGTCCTTGGTATCCGGACTGCCAGAATTTTTATGGAGATTGTTGCTGCGGGCTAGCTAGCTGTCCTCTCCGCACAAAAGCGGTCATTAACGATGTGAGGGCTGCCATGGATTTTGGCTTTTCCTGCCCTGTGCGGGCTAGCCATTCGTCCCGGATGTTATGTTTTAAGGCTGCAAGGGCTGTGCATCCGGACAATCGACGATTTGATTTTTCTTTGTTAAGAACCGTGTCGTAATTGTCCGCCGATTCGTCTGCTGCTGAATGATGTGGCTTAGGTCATCGGCATCCGTGGTCGCACATATGTGCCTTGGAAGTTATCAAGGAATGTGGCCTCCAGGTCTTCCCAACACCCAATTGACTCTGCGGGCAAGCTGTTAAGCCAATGCCGAGCTGGTCCTTTAAGCTTGAGTGGGAGGTACTTGATGGCGTGGAGATCGTCGCCGCGGGCCATATGGATGTGGAGAAGATAGTCTTCGATCCAAACCGCGGGGTCTGTTGTGCCGTCGTAAGATTCGATGTTTACGGGTTTAAACCCTTCGGGGATTTGATGATCCATTACTTCGTCAATGAAGCATAGCGGGTGTGCGGCGCCTCTGTATTGAGCAATATCGCGACGCAGCTCAAGAGAGCGCTGTCTGCTGTGCTCGGCCCGACCAGGGTTATTGTATCCGGCGCGACGGTATTCGTCGTGGGTCATAGGGCGCCCACGTGATCCATAGATGGATCTGGATTGCCTTGCTTTGTCCTCCAATATGTCTCGCAAGTCCGGCGCGTTCCCTCTTGGCTTCCTACTTTTGGAGCGATGCCGGGGTATGGTCTTGGTGGGGGCTCGATGCCTCTCGTCACGACCACGGGTGGTCGGTCAGCCATATCGTCGCGCCGGTGATGGAGGTACGATGCTTCCTCCTCTAATCGGGGAGCAGCTTGCGCCTTGGGTAACTTTTGAGGACGTTCGATTTTATACTCTTCGCCGCGAGGACCTCGGTCCATCGATCGCCAAGAGGTCTCGATCAGCTTGAAGCTGTTGCTGCTTTTTCTTTAGGCTGTTTGTTGTGGCGATAAGCCTGCGCTTGAAGCGCTCTTGTTTGACGGGATCCTCGGCACGATTTAATTCGTCATCGTTGAGGCTTGCTTCGCCTTCGGAGGGAGGCATATAGTTATGATCCTCAACCTCTTCGTCCGCCCCCTCATGAGGGCTTGTCGCATCCTCCGCCGCTGAGTCTTTTGGAGGGGACACTACTAGGAAAAGGCTATACACAGAATCTTAGCAGCAGCTGTTCAAAAACTGCGCTTAGTGCTATGTAGCAAGATGTGAGCTATTAAAAACCGTACACAGACATTAAACTTAGCGATGGCGCTGTAGTAAAAAAAGCGCTACTACTAATATTCCCATTGGTAGAATGTTAGGTTACGCATAGCGATGAGCGAGCTTAATGTAAACGCGCCATTGCTAGAACACGATTAGCGCTGCGTTTCAGAGAAGAGCGCTACTACTAACGGAAATAAAATAAGATGATAAACAAATAGAAATTTAAATGAAAATGAAAGAAATAGAAAAAGGAGAAAGGGAAAATAAAATGTAAAGCAAAATAAACAAAAAGTGAAAAATCGGAGGAAGGCATAGCAAAGCGTTTGTTTGTAAGAGGCGCTATAGCTAACGTGAGCTGCGCAGCGCATGCCCTAGACCCCGATATAGAAATGAATAGGAAATTAGCTATAGCAGCAGCTGTTTTGAGGAAAGCGCTATACCTAACTTAGCTATAGCGCTGCTTTAAACGCGCTACCGCTAAGTTTGACTTAGCCAAAAACCGTTCCCCGCCACCACTTCCCCAAATCCTCAAACCCACCTCCAGCGCACCGCCGTCTCCCGATTCGTCGCCCACACTTCGCCGCCGACGACGCAGCGACCAGAGCCGTCTGTGCCGCCGACGACACCGAGCCGCCTCTAACGCCACGGAGCAGCTGCTGCCTCGCTAACGCCACCGAGCCGCGTGGACGCCACCTTCTCGCCACCGAGACGCCCTGCCTCCTCGCCGTCACCGAGACGCCTGCCTCCCTCGCCACCACACCGCTTGCCGCCACCACCGGAGCCATCATCTGTAAGCCCCCACCCCTCCTCTCTCTCTCATGCATAGGTTAGCCAGTTTTTAATTAGGTTAATTATCTAGGTTAGGTCAAAAATTTAATTAGGGCATTGACAGAGAAGTAGTTAGGTTAACTAGTTTAATTAGGTTAATTATCTAGGTTAGTGCAAAAACTTAGTTAGGGCTTTGACAGAGAACTAGTCAAGTTAACTAGTTTAATTAGGTTAATTATCCATGTTAATTAGTGCAAAAATTTATTTTAGGCTTTGACAGAGAACTAGCTGCTAACTATTTTAATTAGGTTAATTATCTAGGTAAACTAGATTAACTAACTAGGTTAAATAGGTAGGTTAATTAGGTTCGTTGGATTAAGAAGCTAGGTTAAGTAGATTGGCAAAGGTTTTGATTTTCAAAAGACCACTATTTTTCAAGGAAAAGAATTTAGGCAAATTTTATTTTTCATTGAAGTGGTCATGTTATATTTTTCATTGAAGTTGTTCGATTGTGCCCAAGTGGTGGCTTTGTCGTTTCTGTGAATGATGTTGAGTGGTTTATGTTTTGCCGGAATGTTGATTCATTTCTGTTCCGGCAAATTTCAGGTTCTCGATTTGTCCACTTTTTAGCAAAGGTCATGCCGAAATTTCCGTGAATTTCGGCATGACTTGTGCTACAAACTAGGACATATCGAGTGCCCGGGATTTGCCGCACCAAGAAGGAGTCAACATTCCTGCAAAACAATAGTCCTTTTTTATGTCATTATTCATTTTATTAGGTCTAGAATTAATTGACTAGATTTAATCATAGGAAACATGGCTAGCAAACGATGAAGGACAGGGTTCGGTGATTATGACGACGTCTACGGGCGGCGCGCATTTAATTTTTTAGCTTTACCGACGATCAACAAATGTTGTTGCTTTGGGCCCGCATCGGGACCGAGATCGACACGCAGACCGGGTCTTTGAGACCGATACGCAGACCGGTCTTTGAGATCGCCACCGCGCTGAGATTCAGACCGACATCGAGACCGCATCGAGACCGGTGCTGCCTCGGGAGCGGATCCGTGTAGCACCGAAAGCGAAGCGGCAACGGGTTCCTAACAAACTCAGACTACTAGACTGGTGGTCACGGAGGTGGACAACGGCAATTTTGAGCCAAAGGCGCCGAGGAAAGCAGCGCGTGCTACGGCAATCAAATAGGCTGCATCATACGGACAACCTCCACCATCAACGATGAGAATCTAAAGAAGAAAGAAAATATGAGGAGCTCCTCCTAAAGAAGTTTCACCAGATATTCTTGTTCCGTGCCGGAATGAGAAGGATTATGAAGATCCGCATAATGACCCGCAATGAAGAAGATAAAAACACGCCATGACCAAGTTTAGCAACGCGTTAGCCGCTGGAAAAATCGAGTGAAAGCAAAGATCAACGACGGAACCCTACTCCGAGATTGTAAAGGAAAGTCCAACAATCACGGAAGAGCAGTTTCAAATATCCAAGGAGGCTTGCGAGGCGAAGCTGCCAAAGAAAAGTCTAAGTACATGAAGGGGCTTCAAAGAGGAACATTGGGACCCACCACCTCGGAAGCCGTGGTTACGGCGGAAAGAGGTCCAAATGGGCCAAGGAGGACGCGAAGCCGCAAGTCCGGGCATCCTGCACTTTGGCGGATTTCACCGCCCCGCAGAGCGTGACGCCCCGAGGGCCCGCCACCGCTGGGACCCATCAAGAAGGTTTATGAGACAACACCGGTCATTACGGAGTTCATGAGACTGCTGGTAATTTTAGTTTCTGATCAATTCGACTGCACACGTTAGTCATATTTGTAAATGATCCTTGTGCCTTTTGCAGAGAGAGCAACGCCGGATTGCGGCCGAAAGCGACTCGCCGTCTGAGGCATTGGCGAGGCCCAAGTGGGACACTCCATTCAACCGGACGTTGAACATATTGAAACGATAACCGGTGGATACTCGACCGTCGTATGGACGCGTGCATGGTGTCGGAGACGGCGCCACGTGGAAGAAGTACTACCGTGAGAC
The DNA here is from genome assembly GCA_021437245.1 of Aegilops speltoides. Classification (NCBI taxonomy): domain Eukaryota; kingdom Viridiplantae; phylum Streptophyta; class Magnoliopsida; order Poales; family Poaceae; genus Aegilops; species Aegilops speltoides. Next base: position 154,786,064 of record CM038144.1, read on the forward strand.
CACGGAGGAGAGAAAGGAAAGACGGTGGTTAACTGAAGAAAGCATCGACAAGAAGGTTGAGATTCGGTTGAGAAGAAATCATCTCGCGATCGCAGAATAGCGATAGCTGCCGCAAAACAAAGCGATTGCAGATATATCTACTTCCTTGGTGACGGGCATTCACACTTGGACAAGGAAAATCAAAAAAAATGCAGAGGACTTTCCCTTGTCGACTTCTTGGCAGCACATGCTCCCGCGACTGCTCCCGCACTGCTCCCAAGACTGCTCCCCGACTGCTTCCCCGCACTGCTCCGCACCTTCTCCGCGACTGCTCCCCAGACTGCTGCCGTGACCGGACGTGCTCGGTGGTGCCTCCTCTTTGGCTGAGCTCGACGCCTCACGGTATCTTCCACACCGCCCCTTCAATATAAATGTATAATCTCCCGTTTTCGTTGCCTTTCGGATGTCTCACGTCGCAGACTTTTATTTGCAGGTCGACGAAACCCGTGCACCATATTGTACACCATCGGCGAACGTAAGGTGGACGGGGAAGGGGACGATAATGGAGCCGAAGGAACCATTGTTCCACAGCCGGTCGATCCCCGAACGCCTTCAAGGTTTCCGTGGCGATGTCAAACCAGGCCACGAGAATTTGCCTCCTCTAATACTAGTGGGGATGACGACGAGACCGCGGGCGGCTTGGTGATTGTTGGAATGGGTGGGTCCTGTTGTGGCTAAAGAGTCTGCCGCCCGAGGCGGCCGGAGCACACCCACGAGCACGCAGCCTCAAGAAGGTATGAACATCAACACCCCACCTACCCAATTAGCGTCGGGTGTCGGGTTGGGTGATAGCGGACGGGGTAAGCAGGTGGCTCCGTTAGAGGCTGATGACGTCGCCATGGATGAGGATGAGGATGATGATGGCGCTGAACAGTATGTCTATACTGGCGCCTCCTCCGATGCAGATAAATGGCATATCCCCGGTAAACCAATCCTACCTGAAACAGCGCTACGGGCCAGATTCGGCGATCTAAGGAGACTTCATGACGATGTGATGCGGGTAGAGAAAGGCCTCATCGCCGAAGATCCGGGATACCCACTCACGTGGTTAACGTTCCGCAGCAAATGTCGACTTCAAGGGCTTCTCGCGGTAAGTTCTTCCTCCGATTCGATTACATATTCGACATGTTTCACGTGAAGAAGCTGGATTTTACTTTTGTCCGCCTTTATGCCTTGCACATGAGCTACATCATTGGGGTTGAGCAGATAGCTCATATCGTGTCGTTGACCCGCACTACATGCACGAGGCCTTCTTGGCGTCTCTGTGCACAGATCGTGAATACGCGAGGGATTACATCGCCGTTTCATGCTCGCCAATAAGGACAAGGAGGCGATTCTCGTGCCTTATCATCCGTGTAAGTCATCCGCGCTGCTATCCTTCCTTCGATTTCAATAATTCATTTGCACGGAGGAGGCTAATTAATTTGAGGTGTACTTATTTTTTGCAAGCGGCGGGCGCGCCGTCCTCATCATCCTCTACCCCCGATTCTCCCACGCTCTTTACTTGGACTCGTCAAGAACATTCACAAAAGGATTACACCCACATCAAAGATGTTCTCGACGGTGCTATGTTTTACTACCAAGCAAGGGGTGGAGATGTTAGGGACAAGAAGAAAAGGGCGGCAGTACGCCTTCACCATAAGACCTACTTCATCGCATCCAAAGAACCGAACGATTCTCTTAATGATGGATTCTATGTCGTACACCACATGCCTTTGTACCGACGGGATCACTGAACCTTCACATGGCACCTAGATCTAGCGATGCCCATATTACGCAATGGGCAAAGGACATAGGAGATATCGAGGATCATCGACTTGAGCTTAGTTCTATAACGTCCAAGCGAACTTGCCCAAATCATCATGAATGAGGTCGTCGGAAAACAGGGATGTTCCATGCGAAGGACAAATGTCGCGGGAAGACGTCCGAACATGGATAGCCTCTCGCGTCTCGACATGAAGCCTTTCACAAAGCTCGATGACTATCTCCCCGACTTGGATGGATGGCACGACATGTTGGAGTGATTGTCGATATATGACAATGTGTCCGCTTAGTCCATAGTTTCTTTTATGACAAAACTTTGAGTTATGCACGGTGAAACTTTATTTGTGATGTAATTAAACCGTCCTCCTCGACTAGCTTAAAATCACTCTAGTTAGGTCATTTGGGTAACGATGAACTTTGTTATTTATGCTTATGATATGTTGTTTCTATTTTTGCCAAGTCTGTCTCTTTGTGTTGCTCAACTATATATGTTGCATATCATCGACTCATGTGACGATGCAGGTGCATAGATCATAAATGGCGAAGAAGTGCTACGCCAGAGTATATATACGACAAGTGGCCGGAGTGTCAGGCCCAGGTGTACCGGTTTTCGGTTTCCGAGCGACACGCAGTACTTAGTTTAGGTTCACGCTAATGCGAGAGAGGGATACGAACTCATGTACTCAAAGTGATAGCTATTCTCATGTATATCATTGTTTAGATGGATGGCGATGTATTTGCAAGTAATCGAGACTTGTATCGCTATTTTCGAGATTGATGACGAGAGACCACTTTGTGTTGGATGATGATTATGATGATGACATGATTTGATGAGACTAATTGTATGTATATGCTATGATTACATTTGTATGTGGATGATATGCTAAAGATTATTGTATAAAGCCTATTCAAATGCAAAACAAATAAAAAACAAATCTGCAGGGAAAAAAACTAATAAAACTAATAGTAGCGAGTGTCGGTGTACTAAGGTAGGGGTACCTCAGTACCCCAACTTGTGCACGGGCAGCCCCAGCTCCCCGCAGCTAGATCCATCAAATGCTTGCCGGAGACCATCTCCGCTCCGCACCAAGCCGCTCAAGAACAAAGTATATAAGATAGAAGCTCAAGACCCGGCAAGAGGAGCTTGCCGGAAGGCCATTCTGTGCTCAAGGCTACATTACTCCTGCAGATCCCCGCGAGAGGAGCTCGCGGGAGGACTAGAAGATCATGTGGCGAAGACACGCCTCGGCGCGCTGCTGCCGGGCGAGGACCCGGGAGCGGCAAGTCACAGAGCCCGACAAGCCCCGGTCCGGCAAGATCAAGGCCCCGCAAGGTGCTTGCCGGGAGAGCTATGCACGTGCCCGCACTCCAGCTCATCTGCCCACGTCGCCTCGGCCTTCTCCGAGACGCGTGGCGGGTGGCCGTGCTGCATGAGGAATGCGGTGGCACTCCACGGTGGTGGCCGCCGCCGTGGCGAAGAAGACGCGATGGCGGGAGCTTTTGGGCGACGGCGACGGGCATTTAATGCCCTTGTCCCCCTCTGTCAAAAGTAGGTAGAAAGCAATTGTAGCTGCACTGCTTCCCTTTGCTCCAACTACCACCTCTTTTACGCTTTTACCCCTCTACTCACGCTGACACTGTCGGTGACCCTTGCCCTATAAAAGGAGGCCCATGCACAACGAGAGGAGGTTCCACGACTAGCCACTCGCGTGAAGGCTCGAGCCCCGGCAACTCTAGCGCCCGGATTCGCCGCCACACACCACTCCACCGTTTCGCCGCATTCTTGAGCAAGATCTAATACAACACAATGCAGCAGTAGGGTTTACGCGACCATCGCGCCCGGCTGGGTAAAATCCCGCGTGCATCGCCGATCTGCTCTCGCGCAACCTCCGCCCGCATCAACACACGAAGGGGCCCGCCCGATAGGTGCCGCGCCACCCATCGGCCGCGACATCTTCGGGCGCGCCGATAGGGGCGTCGAGGTTGTGCGAACCTGATCCGCGTTCAAGCGCCAGCGCTTCTTCATCAACCTCTCCGGTTTCGCGGCGGCTTCATCGACAATCTGCGTCATGGCCTCAAGACGAGAGCCGAGGGTCGCAGACCATCTCCGTCCTCCCGCCGCCACCGGAGCCGACGGCAGCGGAGGAGACGCCGTGGAAGGGTGGACACCGGCGAGGCGCCGCGGTGCCACCAGATCCAGAGCAGACGGAGGACCACGCCGCCTCCAGAGATCCACGCCCATCTCGGCGCAAGACGACGACTCCAGCAGCGCCATACCGCAGGAGGTGGTATCCGCTTGTTGGAACAGGACACGCCGGAGGTTTCGCGAGATGTTCGGACCCTCGCCCGGACACGGCAAAGCGGCGGCGCCGGACAGACCTGCTCCTTCCAACACTGCCGGAAGCCCGCGCGTCCGCTCCTCGCGCCGCTTCGCCCGCTTCCCTCCACTTCGCGAAGCGCCACGAGGGCGCAATGCTCCTCGACTTCCCTCCGGCGGCGGACAAGGTCGAGGATCGAGGGCTACCATCCGTAGTCTGGTCGCCGCCAACAACGACCGTCAACAGCAGCTCGCGGCTCGCGCGCCGCTTAAGCGGGAAGGCGGCGCCAGCGGCGACAAGACCGCCGGGGGTGCAACTACCGTGCACTCCCCGCCGCGGAAACGAAAGACGCCGCCCCGCCGGAACAACGCCGACGACGGTTCCACGGCATCGTCGGACCCGCGGGCTCGTCGAGATCAACGCCAGGTCCTCGACGAGCGGCGGCAAGAAGATGCTCGGACCACGATCGAGCGTCGCCGAGACTCGGCGACAATCTGACCAGAGAGCTGGGAGCACTGCTCGAAGCGCGACGCCCGCGAGCCAGCGACTTTGTCAGACGCGGCGAGCTGCCCCGCGCTCACCGTGAATCGCGGGCGGCCCGATGGCCTAGCATGAAAACTTCAAGCCCGACGCATCGAGAAGTACGACGGCAAGACACACCCTCGGAGTTTCTCAAGATTTACACCATCGCGTGCAAAGCTGCCGGGGCGCGACGAGAAGATTCTCGCGAACTACTTCCGCTCTTGCTTAGGCCGAACGCTCGTTTTGGCTTATGCACTTGCCGGAGGGCTCCATTTCCTCTTGGGCGGATCTTTGTCATCGTTTGTTGGTGCCTTCACCGGTGGCCATTAAACCCCACGCCAAGAAAGTGATCTCCACATTTTGGCCCGTATGAAGGAGAATCCTGCGCAAGTACATCCAACGCTTCAGCCGTGTGCAACACAACATTCGATGTCCACCCTGCCGCGGTTATCGCGCGCTCCACCGTAACGTCGCGTAACCGCCAGATGCGTGAAGAGATGGCGATGACTAAGATCCGGATGTCGCCGAGCTTTATGCCCTGGCATCAAATGCGCACGCTGAAGAAGAGGGAGGAGGCTTCCGGGAGGATGTTTGGCGCAGAGGGAGCGACTCGACGACGCCGCCCGGCAAAAAGCGCCCGATGTGTCTTCCGAAGAAGAACAAGGAATGTGTGCTTGCCGTCGAAAAGTCCGGCAAGGAAGCTCCCGCCAAGCAAACACAGGTTGGCGTTCGGCAAGGAGCTTGCCTCGTGGCGGCAGCCGACAAGCAGGCGCCCCGCAAGCAATATCGCAAAATCCACCGCACCAAAGGCCACGACCTCTACAATCGCAAAGCGTCGATTATCTCGCCGAGCAGCAAAAGGCTGAGTACGAGAGGCGCGACAAAGAGAGGGCCCAAGGTGGCGGAGGAGAACCGAGCAAGAAGCGGCCGCTAAATCGGTCGGGAGGACCTCCGGCAAGGCCAAGCGGCGACAAGGTGACCGACCTTCTGAGCCGCGACAAGGACGAAGAAGACGGCGAAGAGGACGTGGAGGATGAGGACGACAAAGTGAGCAGGAATTTGAAGGCCACGGAGGTCCTGTGCGTTGACGGTGGCGCCACACACACCTCTCACCGCCAACCAAAGCAAAGGCACGTGAGGTGAATGCGGCAGAGCCGCCCATGGAGTCACGCAGACTCCTCAAATGGTCCAGTACGCCCATCATTTTCGATCTTGAGGATCACCCCGACCGCACCACCGCGGTCGGGTGCCTGCCGATGCTGGTCTCGCCCACCATCCGCAACCTCAAGGTCACCAAGATGTTAGTCGATGGCGGGGCGGGCTGAACTTGATTTCTCTGCTGTGATCAAGAAACTCCAAATCCTGCACGGCGAGCTCGAGAGACCGGCCCCTTCCAAGGAATCAACCCGGGGAGGAGCAGGCCCAAGGGGAAAATCACCTTGCCGGTGACCTTTGGCGGGGAGGTCAACTTCAGGACCGAGCGCGTTACTTTCGACGTCGCCGATATTCCGTTGCCATACAACGGATACTCGGCGCCCCGCCTCGCCAAGTTCATGGCGGCTTCCCATTACGCCTACAACGTGCTCAAGATGCCGGGTCCGATAAGCGTCATCACCGTGTCGCAGCGACAAGAAAGACGCGCTTATCCGCACCGACCAGATTTACCGATGCGGCCGCGCGCGGCCGACAAGCGATGCACTTGCCGCTGAAGTTCCCAAAGGGAAAAAGACGAAGATTGGCACGGCAGCGCCCGGGCCCACTCCAAGAATCGCACCCTTCGGAGTGTTGCGCTGCTAGCGAGGACGCCCGTCGAGCTCCGCCGCAAGGATAAAAGGATGGCTGCTCGCCGCAACCAAGAAGGTGTCCGCCAAGGAGGACGGCATGGTGGTACCTTCACCATCGGTGCCACGCTTGACAAAGAATAGGAAAGCGCTCGTTGCTTTCTGCGGGCGAATGTCGATGTGTTTGCTTGGCAACCATCCGACATCCCCGTGTTCCTGTGAAGGTAATTGAGCACAAGCTTGCCGCTTGCCCCCATGCGCGCCCGTCAAGCAAAAAGTGAGGAAACAAGCCGTGAACGCCAAGAGTTCATCAATGAAGAAATCAAGAAACTAGAGGCAGCTGGCCTAGTCGGTGTGATCCATCCGACGTGGCTAGCAAACCCGGTTGTCGGGCGCAAGGCCAATGGGAAATGGAGACTATGTATAGACTTCATCGATGTGAATAAAGCATGTCCCAAGGATCCATTCCCTTGCCGCAAGATCGACCAGATTGTTGACTCCACTGCCGGATGTGAGCTACTCTGCTTTCTTGATGCGTACTCGGGCTATCACCAGATCTTCATGGCCAAAGAAGATGAAGAGAAAACTGCGTTCATCACTCCATGCGGCACCTATTGCTTCATACGCATGCCATTTGGGCTGAAGAATGCAGGGTCAACGTTTGCGAGGGTAGTGTATACTGCTTTTGAGCCACAGATCCACAGAAATGTAGAAGCTTACATGGATGACATCGTGGTGAAGAGCAAGAGCAAGGATACACTGATTCAAGATCTAGAAGAGACATTCCAGAACCTGCGCAGGATACAATTAAAATTGAACCCTGAGAAGTGCGTCTTTGGGGTTCCCTCCGGCAAGCTTCTCGGGTTCTTTGTGTCGCAGAGGGGGATCGAAGCCAACCCCGACAAGATTAAAGCCATTGAGCAGATCCAAGCCCCAAGGCGGATCAAGGATGTCAGAAGGCTCGCAGGTTGTGTGGCTGCCCTCAGTAGATTCATTTCAAAGTCTGCCGAGCGCGCCCTGCCCTTCTTCAAAATCTTGAAGAAGGCGGGACCCATGAAGTGGACTCGAAGAGCGAGCAGTGCTGCAAGACTTGAAACATTACTGCCCTCCACTCCAATACTTGTCGCACCTAAGCCACAGGAGAAATTGCTGCTATACCTAGCGGCAACCAACCAAGTGGTGAGTGCTGCGCTAGTAGCGGAGAGGGAGTCCGACGAGGAGGCCGCACCACCGGCAAGCCAGCCCAGCGACAAGCAGGGGCTGCTCGGCAAGCCCGGCCCCGCAAGGACAGCCCTGCAGCAGAGCAAGGTGAGGTGCGGAAAAGATGGTGCAGCGTCCGGTGTATTTTGTAAGCTCCTTCTCCGTGGAGCGGATCAAGGTACGGTGTACAAAGTTGCTTTTCGGCCTTCTCATGGCCTCAAGAAAGCTGCGCCATTACTTCCAAGCACACGAGATAACAAAGTGGTCACTCGCCTCACTGAAGAGGATATTGCACAACCCGTAGCAACAGGCAGGATCGTTGAGTGGGCTTTGGAGTTGTCGAGCCGGACTCAAGTTTGAAAGTATTTCAACCATACAGAGCCGGGCTCGCAGAATTTATAGCGAGTGGACCCCGACACGATGAAGAAGTTCAAGAAACAAGTACACCCGCACAAGGAGCGGACAGTGAATGGGTAATGTACTTGATGGTGCCTTCTCGCTACAAAGCGCGGCGGTGCGGCGTCAGACTCATCGCGCCAACCGGAGAGCACCTCAAGTATGTTATCCAGATGCACTTTCCAAGAGAGCAAGCGACAAACAACACCGCTGAATATGAGGGCTTGCTTGCCGCCTCGAGATTGCGGCCGAGCTTGGGATCAAGAAGCGATCGTCTGGGGATTCGAGTTGGTGGTCGGCAAGTTAACAAGAACTATCAGAGCCCTTTGATGGAAGCCTATGTAGATGAAGTAAGGAAGCTTGAGGAGCACTTTGAAGGTCTGCAGATGGAACACATTCCGAGAGCTCAGAATGAAATCGCAGACGGCCTTTCAAAGTGTGCTTCAATGAAGTTACCTGTGGAACCAGGGACCTTCTTGCTCAAGCTGACTCAACCCTCCGTTGCGCCATCTATTGGGCAGTCCAAGAAGAGAAAGTTGATATCCGGCGACTACTTGCCGGCGGACCTCCCTGAGGCCGCCGCCAAGGTCCCCAGGATCAACCTCCAGAACGCTGAGGAACAATCTGCTCCCGCCGATCATCAGATCTGTGCGATCGAAGCAAGTGTTCCCGACAAGCCTTGCCCCGGCAAACTTGCCGGGGAACCTTCAGCTCCGGCGGAGCCAGAGATCCTTACCGTAGAAGCAGAGGTTCCCGCAACGGCCCTCATGCCTTTAGTCCTTGCCGTCGAGCCCCGAGCTCCGGCGTGGGCGCAGCAGATCGTCCGTTTCTTGCAAACCGGAGAACTTCCCGACGACCCTGAAGAGATAGAAAAGATAACCAGACAGTCAAGTATGTACCGGTTAAGTGGACAACGAGCTGTCTGTAAGAAGGCTCAATGGTGTCGATTGAAGTGCATCTCTAGGGAAGATGGACAACAGCTGTTGGCGAGATTCACGGAGGCATCTGCGGCCACCACATTGGCGCAAAGGCGCTTGCCGAAAGGCTTTCCGGCAAGGGTTCTTTGGCAAGAAGCTCTCCAAGATGCAACCGCACTAGTAACCAAGTGTGAAGCGTGTCGGGCCCATGCAAAGCAAATTCATCAGCCAGCTCAAGCTCTCCAAACAATCCCTTTGTCCTGGCCCTTCTCGGTCTGGGGGCTCGACATCCTCGGCCCCTTCCCCCGTGCCGTCGGGGGCTTTGAGTACTTGTACGTAGCAGTCGACAAGTTCACAAAGTGGCCAGAAGTGGAGCCAGTGAGAAAGGTGACAAGACACAAGCGATCAAGTTCTTGGTCGATTGTATGCCGCTTCGATCCCCAACCGGATTATCACCGATAACGGTACACAATTCACCACCGCACCTTCATGCAATATGTCCAAGACCTTGGCGCCAAGGTCTGTTTCGCTTCTGTTGCTCACCCAAGGAGCAACGGTCAAGCAGAAAGGGCCAATGCGGAAGTGCTGCGCGGACTCAAGACAAGAACTTTCGACAGGCTGCGCAAGTGCGGAAGAAATTGGATAGAGGAGCTGCCGGCTCTCTCGTCAATCGAACGACACCAAACCGAGCCACCGGACAGACACCCTTTGCTCTAGTCTATGGAGCGAAGCAGTTCTCCCCACGGAATCAGTATACGGATCTCCTCGAGTGCTCGCTATGATGAGCTTGAGCAAGAGCAATCTGCGATAAGATGACGATTGCTCCTCGAGGAGGGACGTCTCTGCTGCTCTTTGACGAGCTGCTCGATACCAGCAAGCCTTGCGCCGCTACCATAGCCGCAAGGTCAAAGCCAGAGCCTCGAGGAAGGCGACCTTGTTCTTCGGCGTGTTCAGTCCGCCAAGAATTCCAACAAGTTGACCTTGAAGTGGGAAGGCCCTTATCGGGTGAGACAAGTCACGAGACCCGCGCTGTCCGCTCGAGACCGAAGAAGGCTTGCCGATGAGTAATTCTGGAACATAGAGCATCTTCGCAAGTTCTACCCATAAGGCGCGGTCGCCGTGATCCGCTCCGCAACCACCTTTTGTACAAAAGCTTTGCCGCCGTTGCATGTAACCCTTTGTACAAAGCGGGCGCAGACCCCGTGCAGCAATAAAGTTTCCGTGTCTTGCGTTATTTGCCTCTTTTCCATGCTCTTCTTTGCTATTTGCATGAGTTATTTGGCATCTTTTCGTATGGCACGCGTGTCCGACAAGCAATAGCACGTCAAAAGCTACGTGTCTGTTCTCTTCTTTTTCTCCTTGTTTCTTAAGCAAAGAAATGTTCCTCCCGCACAAGTTTGCCGGAGGGGAGGAAATGAAGAATGAACCAAGCACTCCAAGTGCTGTTCAAGAAAGAGGAACTCGCCGGAGAACGCGCAGGCCTCGAAAGCTAAGTTGCCGGGATTTGCGCAGCTCAAAATTTTAAATTTTGAGATTGCCTTCCTTGAACAACCACACCTTGTATGGAAAACCTGTGCTCGGAGGAACCTGCCGACAGACAGCCGTGCCCTTATCTTGCGTTATGCTCGAGTCGACCAAGTTAAGTGTGTTGCGACTGGCCGCGGCAAGGTTGCTTGCCGGTAAGGCCTTGCCCCTTGCCGGCAGGTCTTTCCTAGAAGCATAAGGTTGAAGCGTACAGAGTTGAGAATCAAAACAAGGGAATTGATTCTGCGATCATTGGTCGAAATAAAGGTAAATATCCTGCAAAGGATAACTTGTCGCGGTAACTAATAAGTTCGTAGCGACTTGTGCAGCAGCAAAAGGAAACAAAAAAAAAAGAAGAGAAAGAGGGGCCTAGTCTACGCGGCCGCCTTCCATCCTGGGGATCTTGTTCACTTTGGCGATGATGTGGGCGACTTGCTCCTTCAAGGCCTCCATGTCCGCGTCGGCCGGCAAGCTGCGAAGGACGTTGGAGAGGTTTATACCGGGGTTGCGGTATACGATCTTCGCCAAGACACGCCCATGGTTCCAGCAAGACAACAAAGCGCCTCCTCGGCGAGCTGCGCTGGGATCTTCTTCGTCCGCAGATTTGCGAGCTGGCGCGACTTCAAGAAGAGGCTGAGCTTGGCACTGTGAGCGAGGTTTGGATCCGGGGAGTAAATGAGGTGCTCCAACTTCAGCGCCAGCAGCTCCTGGTCAATGGCGGTTGCGGAAGACACCAATTCCTCGGTCCATATCTCGACGATGCGGCGGAAATCCTCGGCTGCTCTGTTGGCGCCGGCCACTAAGGATCGCTCCTCACGGAGCTCTTCCTTCGATTTGGTTTTCGCCCGGCAGCGTCGAGCGAGTCCGTCAGCGCAGAAACTTTCCGCTCAAGATCCTCGACGGAATCCCTGGCGGCCTTCAGCTCGTCGCCTTTCTCAGCAAGACGCACCCGGCTCCTGTGGCGGTCGAGACCCGAGAAGTGGGCGGAGCCGCCGCCCCGCCCGAGGAGGCCTCTCGGCGCCGACTTGTGGGGCGCCTTGCTTTGTGGCCTGCCATGAGTCGCCTCCGCCACATCTGGTGCGCTGGTCGCCCGACAGCTCGACTTCGGAAGCTTGCACCGCCCGGCGAGTGGCGCTTGTCGGGGCTTGCGACTCACCTCCGCCGCAGCCTTGCGGAGGCGCTTCGCGGAGAACGCAGCAGGGCTCGCCCGAGGCGGGAGGTTTCGACGACGAGGAGACGCTGTCGTCAGAAGGTCCGTGGACCCGCCGGCATCATCGGCGATCGCGACGTTCTCCTCCTCCTCGCCGACCGGCTCGCGGGCCCGGCACCTGTGCCGCGACCCCTTTACCTTTGGCGCCGGCTCCCTCCGCGCCCTGCTCCTCCGGCGCCTCTGCTCCCTCCGGCAGCGCCACCGCTTGCCGCGATTTCGGCCACGATTCCGTGGATCCCGGAGTGCCTCAGAGAAGGGACCCCGGCAAGCGCGCCGGGAGGAAGTTTCAGCAACCGGCAGATCTCCGCCGCCTCCGCTTGATAGGACTTCTCCGCAGCCTCCTCCTCCTCGGGCGTGCAATCGAATTCTCCTGCCGCTGCGGCTGCAGCGGCCTCTTCAACCGAGAGGCTATGTACGCGATCTCGATCCGTGGTGTCCCGCCAGCCCGCGGATCTCATCTTGTTTTTCGCCACCTCCTCGAGGGTGTCGAAGAAGTTGATGATGTCGGCCGGCTCAGGCGGAATCCATGAACGCTCCACGCCGTGGGAATCACACGCGGGCATCATGGCGAGGAGGCGATCCCGGGCTACGTTATTGCAGAGGGCACCACTTGCCGGGAAGCTGAACCACTCGATGGGCCGGTCGATTTGAAGAGCTCCGGACCATCCCCTCAGCTCAGCGTCGTGAAATTGAAGTTCAGCCCGGTGCGCAGCCTCATTATATCCCCCGCCGCCATACTCCCAGGCCGGCCTTTTTCTGTCTTGGAGGGGGGCGATGCAGCGACGGAGAAAGTCTGCGCCTACCGCTGCGACGGACAGCCCCGCGTGCCGGAGGCGAAGGATCCGGATGAGGGCGGCGTCGAGCTTGACGTCGTCGGAGTCCAGCTCGCTCCAATCTCTGCCCCGCTCAACGGCCGTGGTGCGCGGGCGCGGTGAAGGGCTGCGGCTCGTCCTCGACGATCCAGCAGACCGATCTGCGCGCCACTCTTCCCACTTGATGCGGAGCTCCCGGCAAGTCTGACCTCTTGAGTTGAGACGGAAACCCAAGAAATCCCTCCGGAAAGGGGAGCCGGCTCTGCTCTCGGGGTAAAGAAATGCCCGAACAGAGCTACATTTGGGTGGATCCTCAAGTTCTCACATGTAAAGCGAAACCGCCATTGTGAGGACGGCGTTGGGGGTGAAATCGAGAAGGTGGAAGCCATATGTGTGCATAATGGTACAGAAGAACTCAGAGAAAGGAGGACAAAGACCGCAGTGAAAGAAAGCTGCGAAGAAATGGTACCCGCCGGGATAGTTGTCCTTGAGATCAGCCGGGTGGGCGCTGGTCCGAGGATGCGCTGAGGTCCTCTTGGACCAGAACCGCGGGCACGACTCTCGAAAGTTTATACCCTGCAGGGGTGTCCCAACTTAGCCCATGACAAGCTCTCGCGATCAACGAAGGAATAGACCTTCTCCCAAGACACTCCGATCAGACTCGGTATCCCGGTACATCAAGACATTTCGACAATGGTAAAACAAGACCAGCAAGACCTCCCGGCGTGCCGACATCCTGATAGTAGCCGCGCGTATCTCGTCTCAGGCCACGACTGGATGAGCAGTCCGTAGAACTAAAATCAGACCTCAAGTTTCCTTGAGGTGGCGCTGCAAAGCGCTCTAGTTTGGACCAACACTTAGACAAGCATTGGCCCGGGGGGCTGAATAAAGATGACCCTCGAGAGAGCGACTCCCAAGGGAAAAAGTAGGTGGTGGTGAGGCAAATGGTAAAAGTCAAAGTTGGGCCTTGCTGGACAAGTTTTATTCAAAGCGAACTGTCAGGGGGGGCCCATAAATCACCCGTCCGCGTTAGGAACGCAAAATCCGGGAACATAACACCGGTATGACAGAAACTAGGGCGGCAAGAGTGGAACAAAACACCAGGCATAAGGCCGAGCCTTCCACCCTTTACCAAGTATATAGATGCATTAATAATATAAGAGATATTGTGATATCCCAACAAAAATCTAGTCCACCATGGAGAAATCTTCAACTTCAGCTGCAACTAGCAACGCTATAAGAGGGGCTGAGCAAAAGCGGTAACATAGCCAAACAGTGGTTTGCATAGGAAATGTGTCAAAGGATTAGAGGTTCATGGCAATATGGGATGGCTTGATAAACAGGTAATAGGTAGCACAGCATAGCGATAGAACGAAGCAACTAGCATAGCAATGATAGTAGTGAGATCCAGGGTAGCGGTCATCTCGCCTGAAATCCTGCAAGGAAGAAGAACGAGTCCATGAAGAAGACGAACGGAATAAGCCGAACCAACCGTAGACGAACGAATCCTCACGATCGCAACGAAACAGGAACTAACAAGAAGAAGCACACAACATAGGTAAAGACACCACACATGAACAAGGTATGATGCACAACAAGCATGATGCATGACCAAGCTACATGAAGCTACTCATGGCAAGAGATGATGCAAACAAGAACAACACATCAAGGCAAGTTTAAATGAGACCGGAAACAACATATAACAATTCCGGTAAGTCCTCATATGCAAATTTCGAAATTGGTCCAGATCTGAACAAACCTTAAGTTAAAGTTGTTAAACAGCAAGTTAAGAAGCACCAAGATGATCTACACGAAATTCTAGTCAAGTTACATATAAAGTTCATTAGATCCGGAGCTACGGCCTAGAAGATATGAGCAAAACAAGTTAAGCATGGCATTGATGCAAAATGCACCCAAACGTCAAGCAAACACACCAAAACGAGGATGCAACATGATAATATGAAGCTACATGCAAAACCAAGCAAGTTTCATATAGAACACACTCAAAACGGAGCAACGGTGCAACACCCACACACTATACAAGTCATAGCAACAATCTGTCCATAACAGCAACTAGGCATCTTACAAACATCAAAACAATATGCTGCAGAACCCCAACATCATAACAAAAGGCATGGGCATGAAGTACTGGTAAAGCATAACAAAACATGAACACTGAGCTATCTCCAGAAACAACTAGAACATGCTCCAAAACACATGGAGATATTGCAAATAATAACAGTTTCAGACTTTAGCAGAAACAACATCAGGTTGCAATGTTTAGAGCTATCAAACAACATGTTACAGGAACTTATCATTGTAAACAAAGACATGGAATGAATCTACTAAAAGCATAGATCAAACGACCCTTACTGACCATGAGCCAAAAAGGCATAGAAAATATGATGGCACCCATGTAAACATGGCAAGTTATATTACAGATTCATACATGGCAGAAACAACAATAAGTAGGCATGTTCGTGAGCTTGAACCACTCACCACAGAGCAATACATGGCATGGCAAGGCAACCAACAGCAAGAAGGCATGTTTATGAAGCTAAGCATGGCAAGAGCAAGTTCATAGGGTGCAAGGATCACTAGCAAAACACATGGGAACAAGTGAACTTAATGTAAACAGGCTGACAACAACATTTTCAAGCAACTTTGGAGCAAGATATGAACAATCTGCAGCAAGCTATAATTGCAACCAAGGGCATGAATGGATAGAGCATGACATGTAGATCAAAACATGTTTATAGAGCATCTCCAGATTATGCATAGAATGATTAGTAGAAGCATGTTAACATAGCAACAAAATAATAGAACAGAATCTGTCAGAAAACAAAGAACAAAGAACTACCCTACTTAACAAGCTCAATGCACTCAGCACACAACTCACAAAAATACATGGTTAACACCCCTGGAAAGATGGCATGGCATAGATCAACATTCATGTAGAGCTCAACCTCATAGGATGCACACATCAATCATGGCAAAAATGATAAATGAGCAAGTTATAACAGTTTCAGCAGATTAACATCAACATGCACTCTTCCAACAGCATTTCGGGCATCAAGATGAGCTCAATTGAAAATGATGCAATGGAATTAAATGAGCTACTCGTCGAAACGAACAATTTGACATATTATACGCACGAAACGGAGCTACGGATGCAGAGATGTGATACAATGAATATGGCATGTTTATGCAAGAAATTACGGGGACTTAGGGAAAACGGGGTCAACCTAGTTTTGGATCTGGATCCGGCGGCACGGACCCCGAGGATCACCGGAGGACGGTTCTCGCCGGAGCTTGGGGAGGAGATGGCCGGAGAAGGCGCCGGTGGCCGGGGCAGGACGGGAGCGGCGGATCCGGCCGGATCCTCGCCGGATCTGGCCGGGAGCGAGGAGGCGGCGCGGAAGGCTGGCTGGCCCGAGCGCGGGCGGGAGCGGAGTCGGGCGGCAGGGCGACTGATCGCCGGGCGAGGTGGCGGGGACGGCGGCCGCCGGAGGTGGCGCGGGGGCAGCGCAGACGAGCCTGGCGCGGCGGGCGCGGGCAAGAGGCAGCCGGGCGGCGACAGAAGCCGGGCGAGGCGCGGGCAGGCCGGCGCTCTCTGGCGACCCGCCGGCCGGAGGCGGGCCGACGGCGGCGGAGCCAGGCCGGGCGGGCGAAAGCAGGCGACGGGCGATGAGATGGGCCTCATGGGCCCGCTGCGGGCTCGCGGGCGGCGGCGGTGGCGGCGGCGGCGCCACATGGCAGGAGGCGATTAGGCGTGGGCGGCGGGCCGACGCGTCCGGGCGGGGTTGGACGTGTCCATGAGCTGAGACTAATTTTAGGGTTTGGACTGCGAGATTTTGGGGGAGGGGCTAATTTATAGGTAGAGGGAGCTAGGAGAGTCTAAATGAGGTGCGGTTTTCGGCCACGCGATCGTGATCGAACGGCCGAGAGCATGGATGGGAGTTTGGTGCGTTTTGGGCCACTTTGGAAGGGGTGTTGGGCTGCAAACAGAAGAGGCTTTTGCGGTTACCCGGTTAACCATTGGAGTACCAAACGACCTCCAAATGGCACGAAACTTGACAGGCGGTCTACCGGTGCTATACCAAGGCCGCTTGGCAAACCTCGGGCCATTCCAAGAAAGTTTAACACCCGCTCACAACAGGAGAGAAGAAGGGGACGCCGGAGGACATAGGAGTGCCGGATTGCAAAACGGACAACGGGGAAAAGGCTCGGATGCATGAGACGAACACGTATGCAAAATGAAATGCACATGATGACATGATATGAAATGCATATGATGACATGGCAAAGTGCAACACACAAGCAAATGACATGGCAACGACAGCGAATAACTGGCGGACACCTGGCGCATCGAAACCGGGGCGTTACAACACTCCACCACTACGAGAGGATCTCGTCCCGAGATCTAGGATGGCACCAGAGGGAAAAGGAAGAGGAAGAGGAGAGGTAAACTAAGTTGCTTATTTGACGAACGAGTGAAAACCATGAACCTTGAGAGGTTGAGCAAAATGATATGAAGAAAACAATGAAGATGAGCAAAGTTGAAAACACTCCGTTAGAAAAGAGGAGCAAGGGATACAACGCGAACCAAGAGGTTTAGTGATAAGATAGATATTGAAACCACTCCGGTTAAAACTAGATAGAGAAGGGGTAAGATTGATATAACTTGGGCAGCACTCCGACTGAAAGAAGAAGGAAAACTTGATAAGATGAAAAGCACTTAAAGAGATGACACAACACTCCGGTTAAATGGATAAGAATGAAAAGAACATGATGCTCACAATTCGAGATGATGAGTGAAAAGAGCAACATCACAATGCCTCCAGAAGAAAGAATAGAAGATAGATCATAGGAATAACAGAATGTAGGAGAAAATGCCAACTTCTGCCACAAATGAGCTTGGAAAGCACCCTTCCAAGAAGGTTATAACGGAGTTGTTGGAAAACCAACAACGAAAAGAATAAGCTTGTGGTGGGCTTATGAAAACATCTCAAAATTATGAGGTGAGCTTCTGCCACCAACGGAAACAAATGATTGGATTGATATCAACAAGGAGACGAGAAACTTATTTCACCGGGAGGACAAATGAAGAACTTGGGTCATTTATAAGCACCATAAATAGCAACAATCCTTAGGGAAAGCTTTAGGTGAAATATAACCCAAGATAACTCCAACAAAGGGATTGATGGATTTAAAATACCTCATTCTTGACAACATATGAATCATGAAACATGAAGGAAATTGTCAAGAGTGACATAACACCACCTCAAAAGATAAGGTAGAAATAATTGCACTTTGGAATGCAAGATGAAGAATACTTGAGCCCCTCAAAACAAAACATGTGTTGAGCACCATGTTTATTTTGAAGTATGGCTTGACGGATCTTAACTTCGAGAGAAATCATGATGAACAATTGAAGAATGAAAAGAATCCTTGACGAAGCATCATGTAAAACCTCCATGAAGAAATCCGGTAATAAAAGGATGATAAAAAGAAAGAGAAGTTGAAAACACAAGGTTAAGCCTTGCGATGATTTCAATGGAGCTTCGCGACGAGATAATGCGGAAAAGTTGGAACTCCGGAAAAGAAAAGAATTGAATCACCTCAGGGAAATAAGAATAAGATTTATTGTATGCTTATCCTTCATCAAATTTAATTGATGACAAGCAACGGATTTGGCATACTTATTCTCGTTGAAAAAGGATTGAAGAGAGATATTGCTCAACTTGGGAAGGTCTTGATGGAACCACCGGTGGGATTTGGAAACGACGAATATTTGATATGGTAACGAAGGAAGTGAAATCTTGCACGAACCACCGTAAGAATTCAAAATGAAAGTAGCAAAGGCACAAATCACCAGGAAGAGTTTGGAAAATGAATGAAGATACTTGAGGGGATTTAGATACCTGAGAACGAAGAGATCATGAACTGATTAGAGGATATTTGAACGATGCACCGGAAGAATATAGAGAAGAAGAGCAAAAGGCTGAGAATGAATAAACCCGAAATGATGGCCTTCGTAGGGATAAAATGGAAAGAACTCACGAAATGCCCCGGATGGTAAGAAAAGAATTCTCACAATCAAAAACAATTATGAGAGGATGGCAACAAGCTAGCACCATGAATCTTGAAGAGAATAGAGCAAGATTAAAGAGAAACTCTTCTTCGGTCTTCAAATGATGAGAATGACAACGAGAAACACCACCAAGAATTATTGAGGCACACTAGAAGAATCAACAGCGAAGAGGTTGAGCCAACTATGAAAGATTTGAAAGATCTTGGAGAAAAGCATTTGACTGATGATAACTCATTGTTACGTCAAACTTGGAGAAGAATTTAGGATAGCTCTGGGAAAATAGAAGAGTCAGGTAAGATCCTGGGAAAAGACCTGTGGGTTAGGGCCCGCTCAAAAGAACACCGTTGAAAAGATTTAAAAGAGATGTTGCACTGGTTGAATTAAATGACTTGAATGAGATACCAATCTCGAAAGAGCTTGAACGAATGTAGAGTGGAAACACGAATCTTCGAGATATCTTGAGCACTCCGGAGTAACAAATAGCGAGAAGTAGAATGATAATGAGGTGCACCGGTATGAGAAGACATTGAAATGAGGGAAAAGGTATGATCAACAAAACTTGACTTGAATCCACCGGAGAAGAAACAACAATGAAGGATGATGAACTTGAAACTGTTGAGCATCTTCATGGGAAATCACCGGATAAGAACATTGATTGAAAAGAATGAAGAGACTTCACGTGAATAAATGGATACTAGATTAAGAAATCTGTGTCCTTGAAGAAAAAGGGTGGGAGGGCGGGAAAACAAAGGCAACTTGGGACGGATGAAACAAACACCGTTGAGAAAACTTAGATTTGATCTTGCGGATGGGGAGAATGATGGGATCCACTTGAAGAGAAGCACACCGGTTGGAAAGGAGTTGACATGACAAAATCAATGATCAAAAGGATTAGTATTCACATAGCAATATGAGAACACCGTTTAGGAAAGGTATGGATTCAATATTTGACATCGAAGCAACTCGAATACCACAAATAACACAAAACAAAGGATTTGGCTTGCAGAATAAGCTGGAACAAACATATGATAGAGATTTACCCAATCCCATATCATGCATCTGCCGGAAAGATATTCTAGGAGCTACTTGAATTCCCACCTATAAACTCCCGAAACTTTCTGGTTATGCAATCTGGTGTTGGGGATACAGGGGAAGCAATATATCTCACCCAAACTAACAATACCTACATCCAAGCTGTATCCATCCGTCAACACATAACCAAGAAACCTTCGGAAATCGTGTACCTCAACCTTCGAAAAGCATCCGTTATACGAGTCATGGCAATACTCCCGTATTCACCTCAGTACTGGGTTATCGGGGTTATCTCACCAATAACTGCATAAAAGAGATTTTCGATGTCGGCGTACTAAACTCAGGTATTCCTGAACTGCAACGATAAAATTATGATGACAACACCTCAGAGCTCAACTCCCCGGGACACTTCCACTAAACCCCCTGACAGGAGGCACCAAGACAATGTTCTCATCATAAAACCATCGGAACGATTCCAAGATAACCGCGTGATCCTAAAATTTTTTTTTAGTGAAATTTGAGAAGAGAAGAGTCAAAACTTTACGTCAGGATGCCTCACCAGAGCGACGAAGGGACTGAGGAGTAAAAAGAATTCCTAACTCTCCGATATATATAATCCTAAATGACACAAAACATTTTTCTAGACACAACTCGGCCGCTAAAAACGATCAAGCAGTGGGGCTCCTAAGGTCGGGGAAGGCTCTGATTACCAACTTGTAACGTCCTCGATGCGGCTATATCTCCCACGTGTCGAAGCACGACTTAGAGGCATAACCGCATGGAAAGCAATGTCGCAAGTGAGGTAATCTTCACACAACCCATGTAATACATAAGGGAAAGAGATACATAGTTGGCTTACAATCGCCACTTCACACAATTACATGAATAAAGCATTACATCATCCAGATACAATCAAGGTCCGACTACGGAACCAAAATAAAAGAAGAACCCCAAATGCGACAAAGGTCCCCGATCGACCCCAACTGGGCTCCACTACTGATCAACTAGAACGAAACAACACAAAGGGCAAGATCTTCATCGAGCTCCTCCTTGAGCTTGGTTGCGCCACCGCCGGTAACATAGGCACCTGCAAACTGGTTTTGGAAGTATCTGGTGAGCCACGAGGACTCAGCAATCCCATTACCATGGGTATGAAGACTAGCAAAGCTTAAAGGGAAAGGAAGGGGTAAAGTGGTGAGGTTGCAGTAGTGACTAAGCATGATATGGTGGCTAACATATGCAAATGAGAGCGAGAAGAGAAACAAAGGAACGGTCGTCAACTAGCAATGATCAAGAGGTGATCCTGAACACCTACTTACGTCAAACATAACACAGAAACCGTGTTCACTTCCCGGACTCCGCCGAGAAGAGACCATCACGGCTACACACGCGGTTGATGCGTTTTAATTCGGATCTGGTGTCAAGTCATCTACAACCGGACATTAACAAATTCCCATCTGCCACATCACCGCGGGCATGGCTCTCGAAAGTTTATACCCTGTAGGGGTGTCCCAACTTAGCCCATGACAAGCTCTCGCGATCAACGAAGGAATAGACCTTCTCCCAAGACACTCCGATCAGCCTCGGTATCCCGGTACATCAAGACATTTCGACAATGGTAAAACAAGACCAGCAAGACCTCCCGGCGTGCCGACATCCTGAGTAGCCGCGCGTATCTTGTCTCAGGCCACGACCGGATGAGCAGTCCGTACAACTAAAACCAGACCTCAAGTTTCCTTGAGGTGGCGCTGCAAAGCGCTCTAGTTTGGACCAACACTTAGACAAGCATTGGCCCGGGGGGGCTGAATAAAGATGACCCTCGAGAGAGCGACTCCCAAGGGAAAAAGTAGGTGGTGGTGAGGCAAATGGTAAAAGTCAAAGTTGGGCCTTGCTGGACAAGTTTTATTCAAAGCGAACTGTCAGGGGGGTCCCATAAATCACCCGACCGCGTTAGGAACGCAAAATCCGGGAACATAACACCGGTATGACGGAAACTAGGGCTGCAAGAGTGGAACAAAACACCAGGCATTAGGCTGAGCCTTCCACCCTTTACCAAGTATATAGATGCATTAACAATATAAGAGATATTGTGATATCCCAACAAAAATCCTGTCCACCATGGAGAAATCTTCAACTTCACCTGCAACTAGCAACGCTATAAGAGGGGCTGAGCAAAAGCGGTAACATAGCCAAACAGTGGTTTGCATAGGAAATGTGTCAAAGGATTAGAGGTTCATGGCAATATGGGATGGCTTGATAAACAGGTAATAGGTAGCACAGCATAGCGATAGAACGAAGCAACTAGCATAGCAATGATAGTAGTGAGATCCAGGGTAGCGGTCATCTTGCCTGAAATCCTGCAAGGAAGAAGAACGAGTCCATGAAGAAGACGAACGGAATAAGCCGAACCAACCGTAGATGAACGAATCCTCACGATCGCAACGAAACAGGAACTAACAAGAAGAAGCACACAACATAGGTAAAGACACCACACATGAACAAGGTATGATGCACAACAAGCATGATGCATGACCAAGCTACATGAAGCTACTCATGGCAAGAGATGATGCAAACAAGAACAACACATCAAGGCAAGTTTAAATGAGACCGGAAACAACATATAACAATTCCGGTAAGTCCTCATATGCAAATTTCGAAATTGGTCCAGATCTGAACAAACCTTAAGTTGAAGTTGTTAAACAGCAAGTTAAGAAGCACCAAGATGATCTACACGAAATTCTAGTCAAGTTACATATAAAGTTCATTAGATTCGGAGCTACGGCCTAGAAGATATGAGCAAAACAAGTTAAGCATGGCATTGATGCAAAATGCACCCAAACATCAAGCAAACACACCAAAACGAGGTTGCAACATGATAATATGAAGCTACATGCAAAACCAAGCAAGTTTCATATAGAACACACTCAAAACGGAGCAACGGTGCAACACCCACACACTATACAAGTCATAGCAACAATCTGTCCATAACAGCAACTAGGCATCTTACAAGCATCAAAACAATATGCTACAGAACCCCAACATCATAACAAAAGGCTTGGGCATGAAGTACTGGTAAAGCATAACAAAACATGAACACTGAGCTATCTCCAGAAACAACTAGAAATGCTCCAAAACACATGGAGATATTGCAAATAATAACAGTTTCAGACTTTAGCAGAAATAACATCAGGTTGCAATGTTTAGAGCTATCAAACAACATGTTACAGGAACTTATCATGGCAAACAAAGGCATGGAATGAATCTACTAAAAGCATAGATCAAAAGAACCTTACTGACCATGAGCCAAAAAGGCATAGAAAATATGATGGCACCCATGTAAACATGGCAAGTTATATTACAGATTCATACATGGCAGAAACAACAATAAGTAGGCATGTTCGTGAGCTTGAACCACTCACCACAGAGCAATACATTGCATGGCAAGGCAACCAACAGCAAGAAGGCATGTTTATGAAGCTAAGCATGGCAAGAGCAAGTTCATAGGGTGCATGGATCACTAGCAAAACACATGGGAACAAGTGAACTTAATGTAAACAGGCTGACAGCAACATTTTCAAGTAACTTTGGAGCAAGATATGAACAATCTACAGAAATCTATAATTGCAAGCAAGGGCATGAATGGATAGAGCATGACATGTAGATCAAAACATGTTTATAGAGCATCTCCAGATTATGCATAGAATGATTAGTAGAAGCATGTTAACATAGCAACAAAATATAATAGAATCTGTCAGGAAAACAGCAACAGCAACTACCCTACTTAACAAGCTCAATGCACTCAGCACACAACTCACAAAAATACATGGTTAACACCCCTGGAAAGATGGCATGGCATAGATCAACATTCATGTAGAGCTCAACCTCATAGGATGCACACATCAATCATGGCAAAAATGATAAATGAGCAAGTTATAACACAGCCAGCAGATTAACATGAACATGCACTCTTCCAACAGCATTTCGGGCATCAAGATGAGCTCAATTGAAAATGATGCAATGGCGCTGGGCGGCGATGCACGGGCAGGCAGGCGGCGGCGGGGCCGCAGCCGGTGGGTGGAAGAAGCCGGGCGAGGCACGGGCAGGGCAGCGAGCTCTCCGGCGACCCGCCGGCCGAGGCGGGCCAGACGGCGACGGAGAGAGGCCAAGGGCGAAAGCAGCGACGCGGGCGATGAGATCGGCCCGCTGGGCCCGCTATGGGCTCATGGGGGCGGCGGCGGAGGCGCGCCACGTGGCAGGAGGCGATTGGGCGTGGGCGGCGGAGCGGACGCGTCCGGGCGGGTCGGACGTGTCCGGCGAGCGCGGGGACGAATTTTTAGGGTTTGGACTGCGAGATTGGTAGAGGGAGCTAGAAGAGTCCAAATGAGGTGCGGTTTTCGGCCACGCGATCGTGATCGAACGACCGAGAGCATGGAGGGGAGTTTGGTGGGTTTTGGGCCACTTTGGAAGGGTGTTGGGCTGCAAACAAAAGAGGCATTTGCGGTTACCCGGTTAACCGTTGGAGTACCAAACGACCTCCAAATGGCACAAAACTTGACAGGCGGTCTACCGGTGCTATACCAAGGCCGCTTGGCAAACCTCGGGCCATTCCGAGAAAGTTTAACAGTCGCTCACAACAGGAGAGAAGAAGGGGACGCCGGAGGACATAGGAGTGCCGGATTGCAAAACGGACAACGGGGAAAAGGCTCGGATGCATGAGACGAACACGTATGCAAAATGAAATGCACATGATGACATGATATGAAATGCATATGATGACGTGGCAAAGTGCAACACGCAAGCAAATGACATGGCAATAACGGCGAATAACTGGCGGACACCTGGCGCATCGAAACCGGGGCGTTACATACACGTCCGTTCGGAAATACTCCTACTACTCGCCGTCGTCTCACTGACATGTTGGAACGTGACCACATGTCAACGAAACATGGTGTGTAATTTCTCGTGCAAAATGTGATCTGGCCGCGTTGGCCCGAGGTGCCGCATTAGTTATCGACCTTTATTTTTTTAATGGCGTGTCGTTCAGTTTTGAAGCACGACTAACTGGTACTATATGCAGAGAAAATATAAACTACTCTACCACTACTCCACCTCCAGTACTAGTAGTATAAAAAAGATATATAGGCCGGAGCTTCAGCGCTTTCTTGCTAAGGGCTTCCCACTTGCTTCTCACACTACCACCATCTCTCCAGATCTAAAAAAGACATCCCCTCTCTCCCTCCTCACCGGTGATCACAGATCCGCCGGGGAAGAAAAGGACATGCAGCGTTGATGCACTCGTTGTTGGTGAGCGAGCTCACGCACTGATGACAAGGCCGTCCTCTCAAACCTAGCGTCCGCGCGGGATGGCCTCCATCCCCTAGCTCGCTGCCATAGTGTGTGCGGAGGACGACCACCACGAGCGAAGCCACTTTCCGCCGACCCTCAGGTATGCTACCTCTTTTCGAATCATACCCTTGTTCTATTGCCCCATCTGCCACATCGTTGCATGTGGATCTTTTTCCACTGCACCATCTTCCCAATTTGCTATCCTCTGCTCTGCTGGCCACGCAGATGAAAACCATAATTTGCACTATTAAAGGAAACCCTACTTCATGCAGACTAATCCATGTCTGGGTTGAATAAGGAAAGGAAGGGAGACTGTACTATCCAAGAGAGTAGGCATCGAACCCGCATCTAGGTTGAAAAGGGAAAAATCAGTAGCTATGTTTGACCATGGAGTGCGATTTGACTTGAAATTAAGCATATTGACCCGAGATTAAGCCATAGTGACCCGAGATTAAGAAAACACCGAAAAAAATTCTGAAATTTTTTTTGAATTTTTTTTTCTAAATTTGTTTGAAAAAAAGTTGTTAGTAATGGCGCACTTCTATGTGGTGTGCCATTACTAAGCCAGATAGTAATGGCGCACCTCTGGGCATAGGAATGGCGCACCATGCGCCATTACTATTTGTGATAGTAATGGCGCACCAAATGTGCGCCATTACTAAAAATTACTAATGGCGTGATAATAGTGGCGCACCTATAGTGCGCCATTAATGGCAAAAATAGGTGCGCCACTAACAGGCCTTTTTCTAGTAGTGTGACGAGAGATTT
Source organism: Aegilops speltoides (assembly GCA_021437245.1). NCBI lineage: Eukaryota > Viridiplantae > Streptophyta > Magnoliopsida > Poales > Poaceae > Aegilops > Aegilops speltoides. The sequence goes on from CM038144.1 coordinate 154,811,787, forward strand.
AAGAGAAGAAATGCATGTCTTATCCTCAACTCTCCACCGCTTTCCAATCAAAAAATAAAGTAAAACAATCTAGAGTGCTTCTACGCCAGGCTGTCCATGCCGCCAAGTCGGTAACAACCTCACGACCATTCTTCTCACTTCCCAGTCTCTTCCCCTTCCCGATCTTTATATCACATGCTTTCCCAACATATCTCTCCCATGGTACGAGCGGCTATGGGTGAGCGAAGCGACGGGTTGTCGAAGGTTGCGAGGTGTGGTTGGGGACAGACTACCTCTCCCTTCCTCTCACATCAGTAAAACGCTCTAATCCTAGTTCATGAATCTTCTAGGTACCTACCGTTCCGTTGCTCTCATGTGCATCCACCGAGACATGAGAGAAAGCAGTCAACATAGAGTGGATCTACGAGACGGTGCCGATGGATTATAAGCAGCGGCACACGTTCCTTCTGTAAAGGCAGGGGGTTCTTCCCGACTGTCTTGGACTGATGAAGCTCTCGTGACTATGTCACCTTCATATCTGGGTACAAATGCGTCCCCTCTCCTTCATGTTGATTAAACATTTTTTTGTTTTCGAGCATGCATATATATCTGGGTACGGTGCTGTCATATCTGGGTATTTTTTGTTCTTCCCGACTGTTTGCTCTCTCGACTACGGCGGGCATTCACATCCCATTTTCTAACATTATTGCTATTTTTCATATTTTTAATTGCTCTGATTTAGAAACTTTGGAAGACTGTGCACTTAGCTTAGTTAAGCTTCGTTGGAGGGCTAAAGAAGGAAATATAGGAGTTCCGCTAAACATTTTTGCATGGTATCAGTTTGTACTATGTACACTTAATTTCCCGAAGAACTGAATTAGCAGACCTAGACTAGGTAAGGTGCTCTTTATAAGTTGACTAATCTATACAAATTTGGTTAGATGAGATTTGGTGCGACATCTATTCTTTTTGGGAATGCTGATACCCGTGGTTCATGTACTCATGATGTCGTTCCTCCCACAGCTACCTCTAGGGGAAACCCTAGATCGGATGATCGGATGATGGCGGCGCACTGCTGTTTTTCCTTCCTTGGGGGCATCATTCTTGGAGGTACACACGTGATCGAGGGACCAGAGGACGGATTCTTTGGTGGAGCGGTGCTTCATCCTACACACTGATGGCGACGGATCTTGATGGCGTGGCGCAGTAAAGATTCAGAGTTCGCTGTGGGAGGATAGACTCGCGCAGGTGGACGACGCTATCGGGCGTCGTGCTGGCGTCGATGGCAGAGAGACCTGACACGGTACATGCAACAGTACAACTCTGAAGATGGATTGGTGGCAGGTGGCTGCGGCGGCCTCATACCCGGCAGGCATCCTGGTCGAGGAGTGCGCCGGACTGGTAGGTGCCCCATACCCGGCAGGGGTCCTGGTTGGGACCTCAGGTCTTAGATGTTTAGGTTTGGCTGTGATGTCTGTTTGGTATTAGGCCCAGACTATATGCGCCCCTTCATCAATTGGATAGGTGCAGCGATAGTTGTTGCTTAGACGGTGGCTCTAGTCTTGTGTTGTATGGCTTTGTAAGGTCTTGTGAGAATAATTAATAAAGTGGCCGTATGCATCTCCCAGATGCAAAGGCCGGGGGTCATCCTCCTTTTCTAAAAAAATGTACTCATGATGTATGTGTATTGTATTCTCAGTCTTTTGGATCTCTGTGTGTGCATCCAGGTTGATGTTCCCTACAAAGGTGTGCTCTCTGAATTTTTTTTCTCCCTTTCCTCTCTCTCTCTCTCAATAACTATCATATATACATACTAAGGCATCCTTTTCTTTTTGCAGAAATTGGGATATGTAGTTCAACAAAGTTCGATTGACTACTTCTTGGATTGACAAACATTGTTTTTTCTGGAGTTATTTGATGGTCAATATTTCAATTTGCTGACTCTGCATTACTTCTCACAGTTTATGTATTATCTTTTCGTTATGTATGCATTGCTCTCAGAAAAATTATTCTTTGACTCTCCCTCAGGAATATTGCAATTCATGTTTCGTGATACAACTGGGCAAGTTTTCCATGGTTTACCTGCGATTCATGTGAATGCATATTAGAAATCTAATGTGAATTGGTAGTCTCCTAACCTCCAACATATAAGTGGTCCCTCTCAGCTTCAGCTACATTATATTATCCTCCAAAAATGCATGCTATTGTCCGTAACACTTGAAAATACTAGATGTCTGAAGGGTGTACAGAGTTACAAATTGTCATTATCATTTAGATTTTGTTAATACAATTCAGAAGTATTAATCTCATGTCCTATTTGTAACCAATTTCCTATCAAAAATAAAATAATTTTCCTATATAACCATCTGTTATGTCTATGCTTTGAGAAGTAATTTGGAACTTCAGTTTAATGTTCTTTGCAAGTTTCCTTTCATATAGCTTCAAATTGGAATTGTATCCTTTGCATAAATTGAAGATATAGTTACAAATGCTATAAGTAAATTCGATTATATTTACCTTGCTTTCATTTACGTTGTTAGACATCAGTACAACATAGCTGGACAAGGAATAGTACTAATTTCAACTTTCAAGATGTCTAAATATGTTAAAGAAATCTTGCAATGTACATTTCAATGTGGTGCAAGGTTTCTGCTTTGCCACTTATAGTACCTTATCCGATTTCCTGTTGTTGTGTGCTCTGATGTTTGTCGTTACTCTCTTTTTTTCCTGTCGAGCCCATCAATATGGATCAAAAAATCACAAGTTGAATCACTAAAAGTTCTGCTATAATATACCGCAGCAACGCGCGGGGGCATCATCTAGTACCTAGTAATAGACATGTCGATTACAAGTAATCTTTATCTTTATCTTTATCTTTACCTAATAGTAAAGGATGGAGTCTTTCATAGTTTTTCATAAGTCACTCTTTTATAACCGTTGATGTTGTGTTAACTGTAAAGATTGACGGCTGAGATTTAAATATAGATCTATACAACGAATCAGGCCATAACAAGGAAAGGAGGAAGATTTCTCGTGTTTGTATGCCTGGAGTCCTCCCTCTTGCGTCCTATTGCGTTCAACCAATAATACACGATCACCTACGGCAAAACTAAATAGAAACGACAAGACATATGCCAATGACATATCCGAGGACCAGCTATGGCCGCCCCAACCCGGCGACGTCTCCTCACGCTACCTATTGTCAGTTTCTCTGATCCTCAGAACCGGCTCATCGTGCGACCTCGATAATGGCGCCCATGCCCAAGTTCGTTCCCTGGAACCATGACAGGTGGATGCATTAGGAGTTCAGGACCTGCGAGACGCGATCATGAAGGGGTGGGTCGAGGTTGATATTCCTAGACACAGATGACACCGTGTTGGCTGAAACTCGACGTGCTAGCGGGAGATTCAAACCGATCTGACAGTGCAACCATTCCAGCTCGATGGGACCATGGAGCTCCGGATCAAAACAACAACGATGACGGGATGACATCAACAAGGCTGCTGCCTCCCTACAATCTACTGTTAACACGACGGAATGCACACCACACCTCAACAGAACGCCGCTGAGATTGCCTCAATCATACGAATTTTTTGGCAGCGCAGTCTGTGGACCATGGCGGCTAGCGATGACAGCGGACAACAGGCCGGAGTTCATGCAGTTGACACATCGATCGATACCGGCCAGTGGCGATGCCCGACATACCCTTGACCCCGACAACCCCCACCTGCACCTTAGCGCCAGGGTAGTGGTTGACGATGCACGCGGTGCAAAGTTTGTCCTTACTTCCTGTCTCCTGAGTAGCCAAGTCCCTTGTCATCTCCTTGGCGACGGTGTCTGGGCTTGAGCCTGTGCGTAGGCATCGGCGTCGGCTTATCAAACGCTGGCTGTTGGAATTCTTCTGGGTCGATGGAGTACCACACACCAGCAGCAGAGCAGTACATGTGTACGTCAATTCGTGAATATTGTCTTATGCATGCAACGTGCGTCAAGATGAACCTAATAACTCCTAATGCAAGTTACAGGGCAATGGGGGCACTACTTTGTACGTGATGAAAGTAAAAAATCATTTGGGCTGGGGGAGCCGCGGCCCTGCCCAACGTTCACGTAGCTCCGCCATTGATTGGAGGTACAGATCTCTAAACATTGTAATTTCAGTTTCCTGTATTATAGGCTCTTTGTATGTACATAGCATATATTTTTACCAATTTATTTGTGTTGCAAAGCTGTAGACACACTTTTATTTGATATATGACAGATATGATCATGGACTTCAAGTAGCAAAATAGTACTCAGACTGTACTTTTTGAGGAAGAATTCATTTGTATTGTATTCTCAGAGTTATTTTGTATTGATTGGACAATTTCCTTGGTAACTAGATATTGATTTGTACAATTTTTTCTTGAAATAGAATTCTCCATCGTACTCTAAACTTTGCTTTCTAAAAAAGAGTAGCTCAAAGGAGGAAATGGGTGGAGAAATGTGCTTCGAGGAAAGGAACTCGAGAGAGCTAAGAAGTTGAGAACAACACATTAAGCTTCAGATTAATTCTGCAAAACCAATATGCATTTGTGATTCTCATTGATAAAACAAGCATAGATAGCTTTTGACTAAGAACTTTGACATGGCTTAGTTTAGCTAAGATATAAGTAGATTGTAGATTACTAGATTCGAGGGTTTATAGCATGACCACATTAAAATTTACTTTGATGCAAATAATTTGTATTGTGTGAGAGTGTGTCTGATTTCTTCAGCTATGCATTTGCCCCGTCATAAGCCTGTTTGTACTCAATCGAATGTTCTCGTGCTCTTTGTTAAGACAGAAGAATATACTCACATTTGATGACAAATCTCTGTGAGTCAAGTAACCATGTATATTGATGCGTCAAGGTGAGGTGAATGTTTTATCAATGTAAATATAGGGTCCGTGAACATAGCCCAAACAAAACTACTCAGCCGCATAATATTTGGGAGTGCCGCCTTAGGAAATCAAAGACATGATAACGCCGTTGTGTTTTCAGGTCCTCGATTGGCCTTTTTTTAGCACAGTACAATCAAAGTCGCTCACATACACGAGCATAGAATCACCTCGACGAATGCACGCACGCATATCCTATCCTTGGAACTTGAACTCTGGTGGGCAGGGGATACCACTGTCCTCCTAACATCCAACCACACGTTGGTTCGCGAATGACCCTTTAAAAGTCATTATCTCACCGCATGTCTTCATCAACAATTTCACATGTCTCAATCAAGAATTGCATCGTCTGGGATGTGAGGTAACCTGATGGTGTGAGAGCAGCTCACACAAAAAATAAGTTGGCGAAAATCCACCTTTGAGAATTCTCTAGAGTTCTTTTATCTCTACCACATCCGCAGGGTTGGATATTTACGCCTTGCATGCTGTGTTCTTGCAATGGAAGGATGTACTTACAATTTTTCTCCTGTTGCAACGCACGGGCATTTTTGCTATACCTAATAATAAACGAAGCTAATATTCTTGGTTTCATTCACTTTGGTGATTTTCTATTATTGGTTTCGTCCACTTCGTTCTACGTCCGTACGCACTAGAGCCCACTAATATCTATCTTTAGAACAAACGGATTTGATGCATTTCTTTGACTTGATAGGATTCTTTTATCAATTAATAATCCTACCTCGCGTCTTTACAAAAAAATTCATGAACTATATATATATATATATATATATATATATATATATATATATATATATATATATATATATATATATATATATATATATATATATAGACACACACACGAGTAACAAGAATCAACAAGTTGAGCCACCAATAAAACAGAGGATGCGGTATGGGTTCTGTTTACTTGAGGGAAACGAAGAAATTAAACTCGCCGGCATGCAGCACCCATGTACAGCCATCGTCACTCGGCTCAACATCTCGGCATCAATAAAGGCAAGCCACGAGTACATTATGCAGTTCAACGGCACTTTGAGGACCCGTCTGCCCTTGTTTGAGTTCAGGACCATCTCGCTTGAGCACAACACTACGGTTCCTGCGTGGCTTCCCTATGACTTAGTAAATCCTTCTGGGTCCAAATAGGCTACCAAATTTATCCTTCAAATTATTTTTTCCAGAGTCTAACCGTCTAGATTATTAATTCATTTTTTTTATTTTTTGCAAGAAAAATACGTCTATATCACGGAGTCTGCCTATGTGTCATCGTCAGGTGTCACTGTTTAGATGCTATCATAATGCACCGATGAACATTTTGATGTGCAGACTAATTTTCTTTCCCGTTGCAACACACGGGCATATTTGCTAGTGAGAAATAAAGTCCGGGATCACAACATCCCAAGAACCAGAGGATCTATTACTAAAGGAATTCCTAGATAATTCATCCGCCACTTGATTAGCTTCACGGTCACAATTCGTATTCAAGATCTTCAAAAAATCCAGGACCATTTGGTTATAGCCACATCCTGTCCAAGATAATCATCCAATAAATATACTGAACCCACAGCAGGCAGTCGGACTTAATTTCCACGGTATTACACCCTAAGTTTGCTGCTAAGAAAAGACCGGTGGCAATTATCTCAACTGAATCAACATCACAGACATGTGTTAAAAAGCAATTTGCTGCCGCGATAAAATCTCCTCGATCATCATGAGCAACGGCTCAACAACCACTTAAAAGAGTCTCAACATGGAATGATAAGTCAACATTTATTTTCACGGTGACATAGCTAGGTTTTGTTCCACATGTGATCATACTTCCGGTAAGACGCTTTAGTTGTCATTGACTTGATAAACTTGGTCGCTAGCACCCTGATAGACAACACAGTTTTCACAGGCATTTGGATTACAACTCGCTTCACTGGTCGGCGGTGCTGCCACCCAATGTACAATGCAACAATAACAACTAGCTGGGCGATCGGGAGCTCAACGGAAACTCCATTCATTTTGTCAGGATCTCCATGGTGATCGAGCCAGACCTATTGGTGTTGGGTAGACACCCTATGTGGCCCAATTTTTCACAACTTGGGGGAGGATTCAAGAGGAACACAAAACACAAGGGAGGGGGGACACAAAGACAAGCCCAATCGCACATCCACTAGATAAGAAATCACAAGAGATCCACACGTATACAAGATCGACCAAACGAAACTAGCAACTAGGACAAAGTTCATCTCAAATCCATGGAGGAGATGAGGGTTTGGCAATCCTATGATGAAGATTCTTCTCCGCAAGAGGAGGCCATGATGATCCACTATGGATTCTCCAAAGTAGAGGGATAGATATGAGCAAAGCTCTTTCTAGTTGTTCTAGTATGCTTTGCTAACCCTAACAAGAGAGTGATGTATGAATTATATAGGTGACTGGAGGTGATAGGCAAAGTGAGAGGTAAAAGGGACATTTACCAACATTGCTTGCAGGAAAACGCCGTGTGTGAGGGCTAAAGTGCCCATGTGCATGGGTGTCGTGGTTTTATCACGGCAAAGGTCCTCGTGAAAGGACATAGTCGTGAGGGCATCGCCGCGAGGTAGTAGCTTGAATGTGGTTGCACTAGTAGAAAATGGAGCTTTATTACCGGTTCGTAAGGTCCTTTAGTGCCGGTTGGGCAACCAACACTAACGGGTGGGGACTAAAGGTTCACCCTAGTCCCGGTTCAGCATGAACCGACACTAAATGTGGGTGTCAAAACCGGCGGATCTCGGGTAGGGGGTCCCGAACTGTGCGTCTAAGGCTAATGGTAACAGGAGGCGGGGGACACGATGTTTACCCAGGTTCGGGCCCTGTCGATGGAGATAATACCCTACTTCCTTCTTGATTGATATTGATGATATGAGTATTACATGAGTTGATCTACCACCAGATCGTAGAGCGTAAACCCTAGAAGCTAGCCTATGATTATGATTGTTGTTGTCCTACAGACTAAACCCTCCAGTTTATATAGACACTGGAGGGGGCTAGGGTTACACAGAGTCAGTTATAGAGAAGGAGATCTACATATCCGAATTGCCATGCTTGCCTTCCACGCAAAGGAGAGTCCCATCTGGACACGGGACAATGTCTTCAATCTTGTATCTTCATAGTCCAACAGTCCGGCCAAAGTATATAGTCCGGCTGTCCGAGGACCCCTTAATCCCGGACTCCCTCAGTAGCCCCTTAACCAGGCTTCAATGACGATGAGTCCGACGCGCATATTGTCTTCGGCATTGCAAGGCGGATTCCTTCTCCAATATTCCATAGAAGACCTTAAACACAAGGATCGTGTCCGACTCTGCAAAAAAAATTCCACATACCACCGTAGAGAGCACAATATTCCACAAATGTAATCTGCTAACAGCTTTTCATAGCGTGACATCATGCCACGGCCCGGTCATTATTCGAACTGTTTTTCACAACCTGCCACCGCACATATCGCGACGCAGTTTTATCGGCATGTCTTGTCGAAGCAGAGATCGTGTCCTCTCATCACGGGATTCTCATCAATATGGGTGTGGGTAACCCAACCGTGCCATCAATCGTGGCGTTTGGGGAATAAGCGAATTTACCGGGCAAGTGGGGATGCGCAGGATCTCTGCTGCCTTTATAAGGGGATAAGAACTCCCTTTTTCACCCACGCCTTCTTCTTCCTCTGCTCATCCATTCCTTTTCTCTCAAGCCCAAGTGCCCAAGCATTCGTCTTCTCCACGAAAAAGGCTTCCCAAAAATGTCCGGATCCAGAGCAGGAGGCAAGTGGATGGCCTCTACCGTCTGGGAGAAGGATATCAAAAAGCTCCGGGGGCCGGGTATTTGGCCAAAAGAATCAGCCACCGTCTACCGACGGCGAGACAGATCGTCAGTACTCCGGAACCCCATGAGAGGGTTGTATTCCTCCCTCATTTCGTCCACGGGCTAGGTTTTCCCCTTCACCCATTCGTTCGCGGCATCATGTATTATTATGGGATTGATTTTCATGATCTATCCCCCAATTCCTTCCTCAACATCTCGACATTCATCGTCGTGTGCGAGGCCTTTCTCCGCATTCCGCCACATTTTGGCTTATGGCTGAAGGTTTTTAACGTGAAGCCCAAGGTAGTGAGCGGCGAGCACGCCGAGTGCGAAGGCACCATGGTGAGCAAGATGCCCAACGTTACATGGTTGACAGGTACTTCCAATGATTCCGTCAAGGAGTGGCAGCAACAGTGGTTTTACATCACTGAGCCACGCGGCAAGGAATGGGCCGCTACTCCGGAATTCAGATCCGGAGCCCCTCTGCGACTCACGTCCTGGCCCAAGAAGGGCCTGAACTGGGCTTCGTCTGATGAACTATCGGTGCTGCCGACGCGTCTCCAAGATATGGAAGACAAGAACATCAAGCTCGTCAATGTAGTACAGGTGATGTTAGTTCGCCGGATTCTACCTTGTCAACACCGGCCTCTAAATCTATGGGAGTTCGACCCGGCTAGGCACCAGACCCTGCTAGAGCTCTTTGGCTCCTCGCATAAGGACATCTGGAAGGTGCTTTTCAAGTCCGGCAAATCGTGGCCGGACTCCACCAAGGACCGCGGGTACCAACTATCCCGCCCTCCAAGTTCGGTAATTAACTGTACGTTGACAATTCATATGTTTTATTTGCATATCCTTAGGAAAATGCTTAATGTGTTTCCCACTAATTTCCTATGGCTGGGCAAAGAAGGCGGGGTGGATCTACTATCCGGCCCTACGGCCAGAAGAACCGACCGGCCCACTTCTGATGAAGATGCTGGTCCCGGCGCCTTACAAGGCACCGAAGAAGAAGGCCGAAAAGGAGGCCAAGAAGACCAGGGACGGCCTCCGTCGCCGTGGTGCTTCAGACACAAAATCCGTAGACTCCAATGCCCATTCTTCCTCCGAAGAGGACGAGGAGGAGGAGGGAGACGAATCCCCCGCGGGGGGAAGAAAGAAAAGGACGGCCTCCACATCCTTGGAGGCCGAGTCACCTAAAAGGGGAAAACTCCCCTTCCAGAGGAGTCCACTACCGCCGCCGATAGCAGCCCGGAGCAGGATCCCAGGGACCAGCCCCTGGTGAACTCGTGACTATAAAACCCGAACATGTTTATGCGTCCAGACTTGTCGTGGCACAACATTTTAATCTGAGCCATACTTTTTACAGTCCTGCGAGGTCTCGCGCCGACCAATCCTCGTCGGTGAATTTTCTAGGTTCGGATGCTTATGGAGAGCGAGACACCCCCGAAGGCCCCCTCCCCTAGACATGTGAATAACACCGAGGTTTTGTCCCAGAAGGACCCAGGCCACGGAGGGGGGGGGGGGAGATCGCAAAGGCGGCGCCAGGAGGCCAAACTTCAGGGTCCAGACACACGGGAGGAAAAGCTCCTGTGGATGTCGATGGCGGGGGTCGTCTTGAATCCGGCCCCCAACCGGACACGATGCTGGAGACCAATAAGGCCCCAGAATCAGACAGGCGGCCTCTGTCGACTAAAGGGGGTGTGTCTGTTCCGCCGGCAACCTCTGTCCAACCAGAGGTGTCGGATGCTTTGTTAACGGCGCTGAAGAGCGCCTCCATCGTTGATGAACACCGGTGCCTTATGGGTGCGGTGATTGAGAAGATTTAGTCCGCCGAGAGTGGACTGAATGAATCCTATATCAGCCTCATGAGAGGCTTTGAGGTATGTTTTATGAGGTTTGGAAGAGTGTCATGGTATAGATAGTAGCCCCTGATACACTGTTCGGTGAAAGAAAGAACCGGAGAGAGGATCAAATGTATGTTCGTAGGAGACTTACTTGATGACATCTATCTCTTTTTAATATGCAGGCATCTGTAGTGTCTGCCACCTCTCATGTTGTGGAAGTATCCGGACTGAGGCATAGTCTGGAGCGGGCCGAAGGAGAACTTGGCCGAGTGGAGAAAACAGCTGGAGGATAACCAAGGTATAGAGAAACCTTGTTTATTTAGCACCAATGAATAAGTGTGCATGATGAAAATATTTTTATAATGTGCTCTAGGGGTGATGGCCGAAATTGAGGCTCTTAAAAATGCTGTGGCCAAAGCCGAGAAGAGGGCAGCCGCAGAGCAGTCTCTCCGTGAGAAGCACGAGGCCAGAGTTATTGAGGCTGAGTGAGAGCTTCAAAAGGCCGTGGAGAAATGCGAGACCTTGGAGCAGAGTTTATCAGGGAAAGAATCCGAACTCTCCTAGGCTCGCCAAGCCGCAAGTGATGCCCGGGGGGAAGCCCAAGGTGCCCTGAAGGAAATCCAGGAGGCGAGGAAGATTGCGGCTGGTAAGGCTTTTTCTATACAAAGCGAGTATTTGAAAGGAGAAAATGAAGTTGAGAGTTTAAATTCTGATTTCTCCAGGGGTATTTGTGGAGCTGCTGCGTAGCATATCTGATGCCGCCCAATTCTACCGAGCCGAAGAGAGGAATACTGCGGATAAGATCTTCTGGATGCAGTATCTAGCGCCAAATTATCCGGTGCCTTTCTTTGATCAACTGAAGCAGCTGGTTGAACTACATAAGGCGGCCGAGCTAGCCATGAAGGATTCGATTATCCGGCTGTGGTCCGCCGAGCCAATTCTGAGCAGTTACTTCGGGCTCGTGAAGCGTCTTGTGAGTGTCTACCCTCGACTCGATGTCATCAAGCGGTCGGTCCGCATAGAAGGTGCGCGAATGGCCTTCGCCCGCGCAAAGGTGCATTGGGGGGAGATGGATGCGGAAAAGCTGATGACCAAGGGACCACCGGAGGGAAAGGAGCACCGCATGCTCGAGCTGTATTTTGAAGGTGTCTTCAAAGGAGCCCGCCTTGCGGCAGAGCAATGCACCAAGGACATTATTTTTCCATGAATACGGTCATGTTTGTCCTTTGTAATGTTTGAACAAGGTCATTTCTATCTTTTATTGCTTGTCGTTTGAAAGTTTTTCCTCCTGTGCTGCCGTTTTATATACTAATCCTGAGAGTTGGCCAGTCGTTGGCTTCTGCCCCCACGTAGTAAGTACAGGGGTGTTCGGGATAAACCTGAGCACTCTTTATCCCGGTTTGGGGTCCTTGAAGGAGGTGTTCAGCACAGCGAACCAGGCAATCAGACTATAGGGCTTTATCACTCTCACTTAGCCATAGGAGTTTTAAAAGGAAGGTAGGCGCAACCCCTGGTGTTCGGAAGACAACACGAGGGGCTCTATAGGCACATGATCGGAAGAAAAGCCGATCCCTTGCACACTCATTGGTTATGGCATTATGCAGAAGAAACCCTTAAAGATTTTACAACCTCTCGAATAGCTGACCAGCTCTCACTGCATCACGACAGTCAGTTTTCGGCTTTCTCTACTGAGGTGCTTGTCCAGAAGAACCGGGACACAATCGCAGTAGTTCTCCCTGTGCTACCTTAGCTGATATAGCGGAATGTAAGGTACCAAAACCTAGGAGCTGGGCAAACCCAACTATTGACCCAAGACATGATTCAGAGCTGATGCATATAATGCTATAAGTTCGGGGTGCCGAACTGCCGTGAAGGTGTTCGGACTTTTTTGCCGTAGTATGGGTATAACAAAGCCCCTGGCATATTAAGGCATATCACGATATGCAGCTGCCTTTTAACAAAAGAGTTTAAATAAGAAATAGCAGCAGACGAGCATCATATAAATTCACATGTTGTATTTGAATAATACGTCAATGCGTATGAGTACAGGTAATGTGATAAAAACAAATATGACTGTGGAACCTGATGAGACCAGGCGGGAGGAAGGTACATGCGGATCCGGAGTGTGGTCGGATGATCATAGAGGGGAATATCTAGAGATTCCCTTATGCGGTCGAACTGTCTTCACGCCATCCGTCCTGGCCTACACAAAGGTGAACCTGCAAAGAAAATGTAAGAAATGGTTTCGCGCCACAGGCTGTTGAGCCGCGGTATGTGGCTTGTCTTAACTTTTTGCCGGAGTGTTTTTAATTAAGCTCCGGGCGAGCCAGGCTATCCTGCCATGCAGTAGTTCAGACTCCTTTGGCGGTGTCCGGGAGCTTGGCCGTGCCATTAACTGTGATGACGCCGCGCGGACCGAGCATCTTGAGTTTACGGTAGGCATAATGTGGCACCGCGTTAAACTGAGCGAATGCGGTTCGTCCGAGCAATGCCTGATAGTCACTTTGAAAGGGGACGATGTCGAAGACTAACTCTTCTGTACGGTAACTGTTCGGAGATCCGAAGACCACTTTCAGTGTGATTGAGCCCGTGTAACAGGCCTCTGCACCTAGTATGACACCTTTGAAGGTGGTTTTTGTGGGCTTGATCCTTGAGGGGTTGATGCCCATTTTTGCGGACTTTATCCTGATAGAGCAGGTTCAGGCTGCTGCCACCGTCCATGAGGACTTGTGTGAGGTGGAATCCGTCAATGATGGGGTCGAGGACCAATGCGGTCGAACCGCCATGACGGATACTGGTAGGATGGTCCCAGCGATCGAAAGTGATCGAACAAGAGGACCATGTGTTGAGCTTTGGGGCGGCTGGCTCCATTGCCTAGACGTCCCTTAATTCACGATTCTTCTTGGGAATATGGGTTGTGTATATCATATTCACCGTTTTCACCTGGGGAGGGAATTTCTTCTGTCCACCTGTGTTCGGTGATCGGGGCTCTTCGTCGTCATCATCGCTTTGAGACCCCTTCCCCTTGTTTTCGGCACCTGACCTGCCGACTTGTCTGAAGACCCAACATTCTCTGTTGGTATGATTGGCTAGTGTTTCTGGGGTGCCTTGAATTTGGCATGCACGGTCGAGTATGCGGTCCAAACTGGACGGACCTGAATGGTTTTTGTTGAATGGCTTTTTCCGCTGACCGGACTTGGAGCCACTGAATCCGGCATTGACTGTCGTTTCTTTAGTACTATCACCATTTTTGCGACGCTTGTGTTTGTTGCGCTGTGGTTTGTCGTTGCTATCCCTGGCTTTTGATGTGCCAGGCTTGCTTGTTGTGTTGTTACTATGAGCCAACCAGCTATCCTCGCCCGCACAAAAGCGGGTCATGAGTGTTGTGAGGGATGCCATGGACTTTGGCTTTTCTTGGCCAAGATGTCCTGCAAGCCACTCGTTGCGGATGTTATGCTTAAAGGCTGCTAGGGATTCATCATCCGGACAGTCAACAATTTGGTTATTTTTAGTTAGGAACCATGTCCAAAATTTCCTGGCTGATTCTCCGGGCTGTTGGGTTATGTGACTTTGGTCGTCAACATCCGGTGGTCACACATAAGTTCCCTGGAAGTTGTCAAGGAATGCATCTGCCAGGTTCTCCCAACACCCTATGGAGTTTGCCAGCAAGCTATTCAGCCAATGCCGAGCCGGTCCCTTGAGTTTTAGTGGGAGGTACTTGATAGCGTGTAGATCGTCTCCGCAGGCCATGTGAATATGGAGGAAGAAATCTTCTATCCGTACCGCGGGATCTGTAGCGCCATCGTATGATTCAATGTTCACGGGTTTAAACCCTTCTGGGAATTCATGATCCATTACTTCATCACTGAAGCATAGGGGTTGTGCAGCGCCTCTATGCCGGGCTACATCCCGACATAGTTCAAATGAACCTGGTCTATTGTATTCGGCCCGGCCGGACTTTTGTTTAGTGTATCCAGTGTGACGGTCATCGTCACGTGTTGTGGCGCGCCCCCGTGATCCGTATATCGATCTTGACTATCCTGCTTTGTTTTCCAATACATCTCGCAGGTCCTTCGTGTAGCCCCGGTCCTTAGTATTATTGTTTGATTGACGATGGGGTGCGGTCTGGACTTCGGGCTTGTACGCCTATTTGTCTCGGCCATGAGGTGGCCGGTCAGCCGCATCATGCACTGGTAGTGTGGGCATTAACGCCTCCTCCTTGAGTTGAGGTAGGAACCTGCGCTTTGGGTAACTTTTGGTAGGGCGCTCGAGTCTGTATTCCTCGGCGGCTAGGACCTCGGTCCATCTATCAGTTAGCAAATATTGATCAGCTTGAAGCTGTTGCTACTTTTTCTTCAGGCTTTTTGCAATGGCTATAAACCGGCGCTTGAAGCGCTCCTACTCAACGGGATCCTCAGGCACGACGAATTATTCGTCGCCAAGGCTCACTTTGTCTTCGGAGAGAGGCATGTAACTATCATCCTCTGATTCTCCATCTGTTACCTGTTCCTTGGGGCTAGCTTGCCCATCTTCTTGCTCGGCCTGATCGAAGCCTGGCTGGGCCAAATTGTTTTCGTCTTCGGCACCATTCGGATTGTTATCATCTCTTGTGTCGGTATCACTATTTTTGCTGTGGCGGGGCTTGGAGCGGTGCCTATGACGCCGGTGCCTAGATTGCTTCTCCAGGGGATTATCTTTCGTTGCCTCATTGCCCTTGTTTTCTTTGGGGGTGTCCACCATGTATATATCATATGATGAGGTGGCTGTCCAGCGCCCTATATGCGGTGGTTCCTGTTCTTCTCCTGCATCATCGTCCATACTGTCGATGTCTTCGGAGTTGAAGTCAAGCACGCCGGTTAAGTCATCGACAGTGGCTATTAAGTGGGTGGTGGGTGGGTAAGGAATTTCTTCGTCGTCCGCTTCCCACTCGAGCCGGACATAGTTCGGCCAAGAGTCTCCCGACAAGGAGAGAGACCTTAATGAATTTAGCACAACACCCAAGGGTGAGTGCTGAAAGATATCCGCGGAGGTGAACTCCATGACCGGTGCCCAATCAGATTCGATAGGCACGGACGTACGCGGTTCGGATCCTGTAGCCAGAGACGAGTCCGAGGGTCTGATGATACCGACCTCGTAGGACGTGGGGCCAGTGTTCGGCTCCAAGACCGATGAGTGTGCGGCCTCCGTGGCGGGGTCCATCTGCCCGTCCTCGGATGGCACAATCTGCTCCGGATTGATTCCCGGGGCCGCCGCAGGCGCGATCTCCCTAACACTGTCTGATGGCAGGTCTAAGTCATGCCCGTCATGACTGTTCGGCGCACCTGACATGGGCTCGAATCCGTCAAAGATCTAGTCTCTCCAGATGTCGACAGTATAGTTCAAGCTTCCAAACCTGACCTGATGGCCAGGGGCGTAGCTATCGATCTGCTCGAGATGGCCAAGCGAGTTGGCCCATAGTATGAAGCCACCGAATACGAAGATCTGTTCGGGAAGGAAAACCTCCCCCTGGACTGCGTCGTTGAAGATGATTGAAGGATCCATCAAGCTTTATCGCGACGGCATAGTGGAACTCTCAATGAAAGCACCAATGTTGGTGTCAAAACCAGCGGATCTCGAGTAGGGGGTCCCGAACTGTGCGTCTAAGGCTAATGGTAACAGGAGGTGGGGGACACGATGTTTACCCAGGTTCAAGCCCTCTCGATGGAGGTAATACCCTACTTCCTGCTTGATTGATCTTGATGATATGAGTATTACAAGAGTTGATCTACCATGAGATCGTAGAGGCTAAACCCTAGAAGCTAGCCTATGATTATGATTGTTGTTGTCCTACGGACTAAACCCTCCGGTTTATATAGACACCGGAGAGGGCTAGGGTTACACAGATTTGGTTACAGAGAAGGAGATCTACATATCCGAATTGCCAAGCTTGCCTTCCATGCAAAGGAGAGTCCTATTCGGACACAGGACGAAGTCTTCAATCTTGTATCTTCATAGTCCAACAGTCCGGCCAAAGTATATAGTCCGGCTGTCCGAGGACCCTTAACCCCGGACTCCCTCAGTGCCCCCCTTAGTCCCGGTTCAGCACGAACCGACACTGAAGGCCCACCACGTGGCATGAGCCCGCGCTGGGGGCTAGGAGACCTTTAGTACCAGTTGGGCAGACCGACCGGTACTAAAGGTTTAGGGGGGTTTGGGTTTTATGATTTCTTTTTCCTTTATTTTTTTTACCATTTAATTCTTTTTCATTTCAATTGTTTCGATGCTCCT
The DNA here is from genome assembly GCA_021437245.1 of Aegilops speltoides. Taxonomy (NCBI): domain Eukaryota; kingdom Viridiplantae; phylum Streptophyta; class Magnoliopsida; order Poales; family Poaceae; genus Aegilops; species Aegilops speltoides. The sequence continues at coordinate 154,828,633 of CM038144.1, forward strand.
TCTGACTTGCTTCCATGAGTTTGTCCACATTCAGACCGTATGACTACTGCAGAATGAATGCTCCGGCATTTGCTCTGTCACATTGACCTTCGTCGCTTAGTCCTTGATTGGACTGATTGCAGTGCATGCATGGAACTAGCTCTCTCTTAACGTGTTCGATCTCAGCCGTTTCTCAATCTTTGAAGAGTCTCGCATTCAATAGTTCCTGCTTCAATTGCTGGACTGATCTCGACTATCGGCTCGCTCCCGAGTTCCTACTGTGCATCCCTCCTAAGCTAGCATCTTTACATCTGTCATAATGCATCTGTCTGACCGTAATCCCGAACTAGTGATTTCTATCTAATATCTCGTTTGTCGACTGCTATTGATGTCTCATTGAGAATCTCAGCAACTTGTGACTGATCGCAAATAGCTCCCATATGTGGATACGATTATTAATTTGAATCTTCGAATCAGTGAAATTACTAGATCATATTATAATCTGCAAACTAAATCATCATATCTCAATATATTATAATAAATTAAATATATCAATATAGATTCAGAGTAATGACTAGTATCTATATCAAGATCATCTATAGTACTCATCGTTCACATTGTCTCGATGCTATCACCAATAGACTCGTGAAATCAAAAATTTACCATCTATATAGACTCAATCATATCAGCCATAGCTGTATTATAACGATCTCATAAACTCAATGTCGATATGCACCATGAATAGTACCCGCAAATATGCTCAGAATTAGAATATATAGACTTGATGACGAAACCGTCGTATTACATCATGTAGTAGCCTGCATAGCTCAATCGTCGATGAACCATTCAGCCACTGCACATAGGTGATCGAGCAGGGACTCGCGAGCGGATCCGAGCGAGCTCATAGATCGGAAGACATCGTCAAGATCGATAGAATGAGCTCATGCCGAAGTGTGGGACATGCTAATTACGCTAACTGAACAGTCGATAGCTATCGAAACTCTGATACTGAAGCAGATTGCAAACTGTCTCTGAATGAAGATCTACAGTCACTATATACAACTATGACATTCTACATTCTTAAGAAGAAAATTCTAAGCTTTCTATATGACGCAAACTACATTTCTCAAACTTCATACATAAAATTCTACAATGTCTATTTAAGCTAATTCTCTATGAACAAACATTTCAAATTATAACAATTGATCTTCTATTATAGACTACAGAATCAAATTAACATTTTTAACACTAGTAATGTGAGTAATTAGTATGCTATTCGTGAGCATGGCCGAGATTAAATCGATATGACGCATCCATGTACTAATGAGCTAAGTATGAGGGCGGGGAGCGTGGAATCTACATAGCGACGCGGATCAGGCGTACTATGAGCAGCGACTGAGGCCAGGACGTATTCGGTGCAACATGACGATGGGATGGACGGATGAGCGAGGGTAGAGGTCAGAATAGGCGGTGGAGAGGCAGATCGTTGAGGCGTTATTAGAGTTGCACCTCCAAGAGCAATGGAAAATCCATAGCTCAATTAATGGAGGGGTAAAACCCCACTTTCTCTCTCTGGACAACCCATTTCCCTCTCTCCCTCAACCTCTCTCCTCTCCTACTGGCTGTCCAAGGCATCCAAGGCCCTCTCCCCTTTGTTTACTCCTCCCTAAACAACCTAGACACAAGTGGCCGCGCCCTACAAGCCAAAGGCATGCCCTGGCATGCAATTGGCGCAGCTGAGAGCTGCCTACTGCACACCAAGCCAGTAGCCGCCTCTTCCAACCGCCTCCGGCCACCTTGGGCCCCCCCACAGCGTGCCCGACGATGCGCCTCGACGTCTGCAACACGCCACGCCACTGTCCCCCTCCTTCTTCTCCCTCCTCTCGCCCCAGCTCGCACGCGCGCCGGCCGCCCGAGAGCTCCAATGGGCAGCCTCACACGCGCGACGCCTCTGACCCGTCCCCGCTCCCTCTTTTACTTCCTGGCACCCTACTCGACTCCCACGAACGCCGTAGACAGCCCCGAGGCTCCTCCCGTGGCCACTGCGGCCATTTCCGCGGGTGCCCGTAGGCCACGTCCACGGTGAGCCACGGCGTCGCTATATAAGGCCGCCCGAGGCCTCTCTCTGGAGCCTTTTCGCCCTCGCTCCCTCCCGTACATCACCAGACCCAGCCAACCCTCTTGCCGAGCCCTCCGTCGCTCCCCATGGCCGGAGCCGAGCTGCCGGACTCCGCCTAAATTTGCGCCCACCACTCCTCCTCCTCCCCTCTAGACCGCACCAGAGCACCTCCGATGTCACTGCGGGACCCTCCCGCGCTTATCCTTCTCCTCCCCGTGGCCGTGCCGTGTTCCCTGGACTCGCTGGCACCACCGTCCGCCGTGGCCATGGCCCCACTCATATCCGTCCTTTCATGGACGCGCTGACAAGGGTAACGGATGCGGCTCGTCTCCCCGAGCACGCCGGTGGCCGGATCACCGGAAACGGTGGCCGGTAGCGCCGGCAGTTGCCGTCGACGTCCCTCTGCCTCGCCTCCCCTGCTTCGGGCGGGAGGTTGAGGACGACGCCGATCAAGATACACCAGCCCGCTTTGCCGGGCGCAAAGGCAATCGAGCCGCCCCGCAGGTCGGGTTAAGTGGAGGCGGGACCAGGGAAGCCGCTTGCCCCGCAGGGACGTGTACTTGGCTAGTACGCCTTCGGCGTGGCCCTTCTTAGCCGCGTGGCCGTGCAGCTGGGCCGGCCTAGTGCGCTGCGGTGCTAAACTGTGCCCTGCGCACGGTTTAGGTATAACACAAATCTTTTTCTTTTTCTTTTCCAGTGAACTTCAAAAATCCATAAACTATTCAAATTAACTCGAAATTTGATGATTCAAATTTCTAGTTACTCCATAAATCATGCCCTACCACATGGTGCTATTGTCACATTTTTACAGAAGCATTTCCTTCACAAATATTTATCAAATCCTATTTTTCCTATTTCTGTGATGAACTTTAGAAAATCACAGAGATCTCAAAATTGATCCAAATGCCATGATTCAAATTCCTAGATGCTTCTATGTTCATAACTTAGTTTATGAACATTTTTCTTAATACTTTCTGCACCCCACAGAATAATGAGCCATTTCTTCATATTTGTCAACTTTGCCAATTCATAGGAAAATCATTTGAATTCCAAATCCAGTAAAACCAACTCCGAGAGGCTTCTAAAATCATGCTTTGTTAAATGGGTGCCTTTGCTCATTTTTCAATATAATGTTTCTGTGCACTTCTTGCAAATCCATAAACCCCTTGATTCCATCATATCGAAATGTTTAGAAATATCCACTGATCCACTTCCAATGAAATCACCTTGGTCATTCCTCATATGACCAGAGGTATCCTAGAAAAGTCAAACTCACATTTTTAGAGCACTTTTTTTGCCTTACCGTGTTGCTTATTATGGTTGTTTTCGACGATTGTTGACGAAGTAGACAAAATGCTCGGAGTTGGACCAGAGATATTTGAAGACCTTGAAGACTTTGTTAAAGCAGGCAAGCAACCCTTCGACCATGTTTATTAAACCCTTTTTATGCATGTCATATAGCACCATATTGTTGTTACAACAGAATCATGATGAGGTGGTAACCACCTTGATGGTTTGCCACCGTTACTTCCTTGTTGATACTTGCATTGTGCATGACCCTACCTTCTTATGAGGGTTATGCCGGTGGGAGTAGATAGGATGCTAAAGTATATGCTACGCAATAAGGGACGGGTATATGCATGATGAAGGAGACAAAGTATTTTCAAAAGACTTTTCAAAAACCCCGTTGGGTGCCACTTATGCCCGAGGGAGATGATGAGATGGGCAACCACTTGATGACGAAGTGGTGTACCGAGGAAAGTGTGTGTTGTTTTCGAAAACAGATTAGATTTAAGATTTGTCGACTGTCCCAACCTTACATGCACAACCACTCTACCCTTGTATGGGAAAGGGCATTATTGATTACTTAGGCCGGTACTAGCTTGTAGCCCGCATTACTAGTGACGGGGGAGAGTTGGTGCTCTCTCTCGGGACAGGGTCGTGCCAGGTAGGGCGGCCATGACTATTTTCACAGGGCACCGCATACACCATTGTGTCCCCTCTCGGATGTTACGATCTCGAGTGAGTCTCGTATGATGTACATCGTGAGGATACGGAACAACGAGTGGACTCCTTGTTAGTGTCGTCTAGGGAAAGATAGTGATCGGTGCTTACCCCGGTACTTGAGGTATCGCGGGTCGTGGATGACATGAAAGTTGCCCGGATCTTGTGGGTAAAGTGTGCAACCTCTGCAGAGTGTAAAACTATTCGAATAGCCGTGTCCACGGTCAAGGACAGTTGGGCGGTGCTGCCTAAACTACATCCAGAAGTTTACAAATCGTGTGTGTGTGTTGATAAAACTACTTGGGTCAAGTCAAGGGACTTGACATGATTGAGTTGGGTTGATGCCCACTCTATTTATGTTGATATCTGTAACCTGTCCTCATGATTACTTGAATTCTCCTGATGCATGTCTTACAAGTTGTTGAACATGTCATTGCACTGAAAACTAGCTTTCTGCAAAAATTTACCTATATCATGCATTGTTGTATCTTGAACCAAAACATGGGTTGCTTGCGAGTACATTCAAAGTACTCATTGGCTTGCCACTAGTTATTTATTGGCCAGGCATGAAAGAACGGGATATAATGAAGAGTACCTTGGTGACGAACATGCGAGCTAGGACGCTTCCCAGTGAGAATGCCTGTAGGGTAAAGGCAAATGGCATGGGTCCAAGTTGTTATTGAAGATTTCCACTGCGATGATACACTCAAGACTTGACCATAATGGTCCTACTTGTGTAAAACGGTATGTATGGATGTAAGACTCTTGTTATTCAGCTTCTGTGTGTTCAGTGAGCATTGATCTCTGGGATCACTGTATACGTGCATTCGGTGATCTCGACTTATGAGTCGGGGTCCCCACCGAGCTGGTATCAGAGCCATCCTGACTGTAGGAAGCCTTAGTTAGCATGGTCGTTAGTTAGGGTAAAACTATTTCCAAGACTACTACTAGTTTTCAAAACTATCTGTACTTCTCTTCCGTTCTCAGTTTTTCGAAAACTAAGGTATACTTTCCTTATTGATCTCTTCCCCTTCAAAACCTTTGGTCGCTAGCACCCTCAAGCCCTTGACCACGGGATTCCTTGTAATCCTCGTGGATAGCCTAGAAGGAGTACACCTTGTCAAACACTCACCCACCTCTTTTGAACCCAAGATTCATGACACCACAACAAGACGATGCCAACAGAAGATACGCCTTTGAAGAATGAGGACATGAAGACCCAGAGGATGGTGACACCTTTGAAATTGCCCCAGGATTATGAAACCTTGGCCTATGATGACCAGGGCATAGGATAAGCAAGATCATGATATACATCGCTAGTCGAGCAACCCTGCCCTTATCATTGTTGCATCGGCAACCATCGGTGGATGAGAACCTAGCCATTTGCTCTGCCTCACTATAATGAGCAGGAAAACGGTTCTCTTCATCCCCCGCTCTCGGTGACGATACTGGCAATAGTGTGTCCGACAGATTGGACCTCTACTATGCTTTGTTAGTGTCATTACATAAAGGATTGCCTACCTAGTACAATCAACGCCTTAGAAGGCAAGAGGTATCGTCATGATTAAGAAGACAAGAGGAGACCAAGTCAATGCCAGCTACGAGGAGCCACCGTCACCCCATCACTTCAACAGGCGAGAAGTTGCTGAAGACTCTTCAGGCTCAACCTGGATCGTTCCATCAAACAACTACAAGAGACGTAGCAACACCTAAGGAAAACCCAAAAGACTGCATGAGGCACGAAGTAAAGCACGACTACTCCATCCGAGAACCCCTAGGGTAGGATGAGTCGTGTACCCCCTATGCACAGTCGAGTCCGTATGATGGTTCGAATAGAACCATGATTGTGTGTTGCTTGTTTTTATTTGTTTGTGTTTTGATATAGGTTGCACTTTTGCCCTAGGCGACAAGGATGCGACTATATCACCTTCCTTACCTTGCTTCTTCTGTTTGGCCCTTTTTGCACCTGTTTGTTTGTACTTGCACTATAGAACCCCCTTTAGGCATTCCCCTCCTCTATGCTGCTTTTCCCTCTCATCTCTCTCCTCAACTGAAGACCAGCAAGACAATATGCACCAAGGATTCCACCTCGGCGACCAACAAGCACTGAAGACTTTTGCTACAACCTCCTCGACCAAGTACAACCCCGTATGTTTACACCTCAAGACTAGAACCCTATCCCTAGACCCTACAGGACTTCACGAGATACCCCAGCTCGAAACCTTAACCATGAGCTTAACCTACGGAATCACAAGAGAACAAGTTAAGCTGTAGTAAGCCTTGCTTATCACTAGGTTCATTATGGAACTAATGGGCATAGTGAACGAGCACATTATCTTCCTAAGATAGCACCAGAACTGACGATGCCATAGGGAGGACCAATCTGAGGGTGTAGGAATAGAGGACAAATGACTTGATGAGTTTATATCAATGACTTGAGGAATTATATGAGACTATTTGGTGGATTATGAGGCTTTGATGTTGGTAGATGGACTTGGTGGGATCATGAGAATAGAGTAGCATAACTTTCATTGCCCCTGAGTAAAATGGATTTAATAGGACAATTATGATCGCAAGCTGAAATTCTTGGAAGTATAAGGATTTGACTTAGCCAGGGGATATTGATAAGAGATAGCTGATATTACGATAATGATTTGGGGAAAAGCATAGAAATTCTCGTTGGACATGAGATTTGGATTTAAGTAGGTGATTCTAGTTGAATGTAGTTGCTGAGTATGTCTACATGGTTCGGAGTAAATTGGATTTAGACTGATGATCTCGATCATGATACCATGTTTCTCGGTGGACGATAAAACTAGGTGATTGGATTAATTGCCGGCGTTGATTTAGGGATCTATATAAGCCCGACCTTGGAGTTTACTTGACAATGATAAATGGAAATTGGTGGACTGACTATAGTAAAGATAACCCTTTCCAAGTATTTGAGGATTATAGGACATTAGAAGATCATGTGGAACACCATCAACATTGGATTTGTAGAATTAAATGGATTATGTAGTGATTGATGGAAGTTAATGGGCTGTTGGAGTTGATTCATAGGAAGGAAACAAGATCTTGGAGTGGCTTACAACGTGTTTCCTTAGGATAGAGGTGCTTTATCTTAGACCTTGGAAGAATAGGCTGAGCACTTGGATTGTCACGTTCAAGCTTAGCAGCTTATATGTTCTACCCATGGAATTTTAGGGGTAGACACACATATGAGTTTGGGGATTGGAGACATATATGATTTTGTTAGACCTCCTATCGAGAGCCATGAGGATATGAATCACATGAGTGATGATTGGAGTTGACCTATGCAAAATGATGCTATCGGTGATATGATGTGATTTGTTTAAAGGACTAGATAGACTATTGGCATCTCAGAAACCGTGCTTAAAGATAAGATGATAAATGTTCACTTGCACACTAGAATCCTTGAAGCCCTTAAGCCTTACCAAGCCACATCATGGTAGGACCATGACCTTGGGCCTTGACTCTAGGTCGAGAAGACCCTAACCAATACTCAACCATGACCACCACCGATACCCCAACCTATACCCTATGTACCCCGTGGGCAACTCTTCACGGAGTACTTGAACAAGCTGGTTGTCATCGTTATTTGAGGACATACCAGTCCACCCGAAGACGGAAGAAGAACCGTTCAGCTGGTTAGGGGATTTCTGAAGACCGCCATGTCAAGGAGGAAGAAGCATACCAACCACCATCATCAAGGAGTGAACTTTCTCGTCGAGGACCACGTGTATCTGCAAGCCACTTCTCTCTAAGGAACCAAGCATTTCCATGACAAGGAGACCCACACCAAGATTCATCAGCCCCCTCTGAGATCACTACGAGATGAAGAGAAGACACTTACTAGCTAGAGTTGCCACCTGAGTTACCTGATGTGCACAATGCTTTCCATGCATCACAACCCCGGAAGTGTTTCCAACTTCCTAACTTGCCCGATCTCTACGAGGGCATTGACCACCAAGCCATCGACCCCTATCCCAATCTAACCTACCGCAAGCTACCCATTAGCAACCTGGATCAAGAAGAGTGTCATACACGAAGCCACACCATCAAGTACTTCAAGCTCAATGGAGCACTACACGGAAGCAGAAGCAACATGAGGACTTAAAGACAACCCCGGATCCAGTTTTCATATTCCTTTCCACGCCTAGTTTGGGAATCTCGGGGACGAGATTCTTGTAAGGGGGGTAGGTCTGTCACACCCTGATTTTCATGGCACAACACTTAAGCTAACAATCATGATAAAATGTGCTTTGGCAAAAACTTTTGAGTGTTTTGGACCTTGCCTTGATTGGTTTTTGTCTGTTGTTTGCAAGTGCTATAAAAATAAAATAAATCCTCCAACTCCTATACTTCATCTCCCTGCTCCAAACTCTTGAACCAATGATCATGCCATGTGTATAGGACATAAAAATTATTTCTTACAAAAATAATTTGGCCAAATAGTATTTTAAAAAATTAGTTTTTCAAAAACCCTTGAGTTGAGGTTTGCACTATAAGTACTTGACTTGGGGTGTGAAAAATCATTCAAAAGGTATATTTGAATCCTATTAGATGTAGGACTCCCATAAACGACAAAAATCTAATTTTAAAAGTTATTTTCTAATTTTATTTAAAAGCTTTTTCTTAAGGCCAGAAATGGTCTTTAATAGGGAAAAATCATTTTATTGTTTCAAAAATATTTGACAAAAACGTAGGGAAACTCAGTGGACATATATTGTCCATATATAAGAGTTTCAACACATGGTCATGTTCAAAATATTGGTCAAATCCCTCAAAAACCCTTTCTGGATATTTCAAGCTTTTGAAATATTTACAAAGGAAATATTCTCCACAAATTACAAGAAAATTCTAGCATGTCACATATGACATTTTGGATGATCTTGATAAGTATCATGTCATGGAGAATAGTATAACCCCATGAAATCCCCTTAAAACCATTTCTGTCCATTTTGAAGTTTGAGAAACTTTACACTGCCAAACATGTCCAAATGCTCTCAAATCTTGTGAACATGCTCAAATGGTCTAATCATTCATCTAGACCAAATGGCACAAGTTGGAGAAAATGTTATATTGATCAAAGTGCCCCAAAACCCTCTTTGAGCAGAATCTAATTTGAACAACTTTGTACGACCAACTTTCTCTCCTTGACCCCAACTTTGGTGAGCATATTCACATGACCAAATGAGGCCACTACACCAAGTGGTGCATTAATGAGAAGTGATTTGCACAACTAGATCTACACAAGCTCATTTCTGCGAATTTCTAGGGTTTACAAAAGTTGCACTGGCAACTTTACCCAAATGGACTCAACCTTGGTGGAACCTACTAATATCTCATGCCATTTGACCCTGTCAAGCCTCATGACAAGAGGAGTTCATCTTCTTGCCTAAACCAGCAAAAAACACCTTCTGCCATTTTACTAGAACCCATGTTTTGACCACTTACACTCTTCTCCATGGCCTCAACTTTTTACCACAGCCCTTACTAGTCCCCTTGCACCTCCTGTAGCAATGGAAAATCCATAGTTCAATTAATGGAGGGGTAAAACCCACTTTCTCTCTATAGACAGCCCATTTCCCTCTCTCCCTCAACCTCTCTCCTCTCCTACCGGCTGTCCAGGCCATCCAAGGCCCTCTCCCCTTTGTTTACTCCTCCCTAAACAACCTAGAGACAAGTGGCCACGCCCTACAAGCCAAAGGCATGCCCTGGCATGCAATTGGCGTGCTCCAGAGCGTGCTACAGTGCACACCCGCACTGTAGTCGCCCCCTTCCAACCGCCTCCGGCCACCTCGGGCCTCCCCAGTGCGCCCGACAACGCGCCTCAACGTCTGCGACACGCCACGCCTCTGTCCCCCTCCTTCTTCTCCCTCCTCTCGCCCCAGCTCGCACACGCGCCGGCCGTCCGAGAGCTCCAATGGGCAGCCTCACACGCGCGACGCCTCTAACCCGTCCCCGCTCCCTCTTTTCTTTCCTGGCACCCTACTCGACTCCCACGAACGCCGTAGACAGCCCCGAGCCTCCTCCCGTGGCCACTGCGGCCATTTCCGCGGGTGCCCGTAGGCCACGTCCACGGTGAGCCACGGCCTCGCTATATAAGGCCGCCCAAGGCCTCTCTATGGAGCCCTTTCGCCCTCTCTCCCTCCCGTACGTCACCCATACCCAGCCAACCCTCTCGCCGAGCCCTTCGTCGCTCCCCATGGCCGTAGCCCAGCCGCCGGACTCCTCCTAAATTCGCGCCCACCACTCCTCCTCCTCCCCTCTAGACCGCACCAGAGCACCTCCAACGTCATTGCGGGACCCACCCGCGCCTATCCTTCTCCTCCCCGTGGCCGTGCCGTGTTCCCTGGACTTGCCGGCACCGCCGTCCGTCGTGGCCATGGCCCCGCTCATATCCGTCCTCCCATGGATGCGCTGACAAGGGTAACGGATGCGGCTCGTCTCCCCGAGCACGCCGGTGGCCGGATCACCGGAAACGGTGGCCGGTAGCGCCGGCAGTTGCCGTCGACGTCCCTCTGCCTCGCCTCCCCTGCTTCGGGTGGGAGGTTGAGGACGACGCCGCGTCAGCACGCCGGCCCCGCCAGTCGGCGGCAGCGGCAACCGAGTCCGCCTCGTAGGTCGGGTTAAGTGGAGGCGGGACCAGGGAAGCCGCTTGCCCCGTAGGGACGCGTACTTGGCTAGTACGCCTTCAGTGTGGCCCTTCTTAGCCGCGTGGCCGTGCAGCTGGGCCGGCCCAGTGCGCTGCGGTGCTAACCTGCGCCCTGCGGACGGTTTAGGTATAACGCAAATCTTTTTCTTTTTCTTTTCCAGTGAACTTCAAGAATCCATAAACTATTCAAATTAACTCCAAATTTGATGATTCAAATTTCTAGTGACTCCATAAATCATGCCCTACCACATGGTGCTATTGTCACATTTTTACAGAAGCATTTCCTTCACAAATATTTATCAAATCCTATTTTTCCTATTTTTGTGATGAACTTTAGAAAATCACAAAGAGCTCAAAATTGATCCAAATGCAATGATTCAAATTCCTAGAAGCTTCTAAGTTCATAACTTAGTTTATGAACATTTTTCTTAATACTTTCTGTACCCCACAAAATAATGAGACATTTCTTCATATTTGTCAACTTTGCCAATTCATAGGAAAATCATTTGAACTCCAAATCCAGTAAAACCAACTCCGAGAGGCTTCTAAAATCATGCTTTGTTAAATGGTTGCCTTTGCTCATTTTTCAATATAATATTTCTGTGCACTTCTTGCAAATCTATAAACCCCTTGATTCCATCATATCGAAATGTTTAGAAATATCCATTGCTCCACTTCCAATGAAATCACCTTGGTCATTCCTCATATGACCAGAGGTATCCTAGAAAAGTCCAACTCACATTTTTAGAGCACTTTTTTTTGCCTTGTTGTGTTGCTTATTATGGTTGTTTTCGACGATAGTTGACGAAGTAGACGAAATGCTCGGAGTTAGACCAGAGATATTTGAAGACCTCGAAGACTTTGTTAAAACAGGCAAGCAGCCCTTTGACCATGTCTATGAAACCCTTTTTATGCATGTCATATAGCACCATATTGTTGTTGCAACGGAATCATGATGAGGTGGTAACCACCTTGATGGTTTGCCACCGTTACTTCCTCGTTGATACTTGCATTGTGCATGACCCACCTTCTTATGAGGGTTATGCCGGTGGGAGTAGATAGGATGCTAAAGTAGATGCTACGCAAAAAGGGACGGGTATATGCATGATGAAGGAGACAAAGTATTTTCAAAAGACTTTTCGAAAACCCCGTCGGGTGCCACTTATGCCCGAGGGAGATGATGAGATGGGCAACCACTTGTTGACAAAGTGGTGTACCGAGGCAAGTCTATGTTGTTTTCGAAAATGGATTAGATTTAAGATTTGTCGACTGTCCCAACCTTACATGCACAACCACTATACCCTTGTATGGTAAAGGGCATTATTGATTACCTAGGCCGATACTAGCTTGGAGCCCGCATTACTAGTGACAGGGGAGAGTTGGTGCTCTCTCTCGGGACGGGGTCGTGCCAGGTAGGGCGGCCATGACTGTTTTCATAAGGCACCGGATACACCGTTGTGTCCCCTCTCTGATGTTACGATCTCGAGTGAGTCTCGTATGATGTACATCGTGAGGATACGGAACAACGAGTGGACTCCTTGTTAGTGTCGTCTAGGGAAAGAAAGTGATCGGGTGCTTACCCCGGGTACTTAAGGTATCGCGGGTCGTGGATGACATGAAAGTTCCCCGGAGGTTCTGGGTAAAGTGTGCAACCTCTGCAGAGTGTAAAACTATTCGAATAGCCATGTCCACGGTCAAGGACAGTTGGGTGGTGCTGCTTAAACTACGTCCAGAATTTTACAAATTGTGTGTGTGTGTGTGTGTGTGTGTGTGTTGATAAAACTACTTGGGTCAAGTCAAGGGACTTGACATGATTGACTTGGGTTGATGCCCACTCTATTTATGTTGATATATGTAACCTGTCCTCATGGTTACTTGAATTCTCCTGATGCATGTCTTACAAGTTGTTGAACATGTCATTGCACTCAGAACTAGCTTTCTGCAAAAATTTACCTATATCATGCATTGTTGTATCTTGAACCAAAACATGGGTTGCTTGCGAGTACATTCAAAGTACTCATTGGCTTGCCACTGGTTATTTTATTGGCCAGGCATGAAAGAACGGGATATAATGAAGAGTACCTTGGTGGCAAACATGCGAGCTAGGACGCTTCCCAGTCAGAATGCCTGTAGGGTTAAGGCAGATGGCATGGGTCCAAGTTGTTATTGAAGATTTCCGCTGCGATGATAAACTCAAGACTTGACCATAATGGTCCTACTTGTGTAAAACGGTATGTATGGATGTAAGACTCTTGTTATTCAGCTTCTGTGTGTTCAGTGAGCATTGATCTCTGGGATCACTGTACACATGCATTCGGTGATCTCGACTTATGAGTCGGGGTCCCCACAGAAGTAGTATATCTTTATTGGTATTTAGGCGCTTCAAGAACTCTAGGAAGCTAGTCTCTGTATCTTGTTTATGGAATGGCTTTGACCATGTCACTTGATTATCGATATTTAGGTCAATGAACCCAATGCCATAGCGTCCAGCTTTTCACATTTCATAGATCTTCATTCTGCATAATACCACAAAAAAGAATATAGTGAGGATAATATTACTGGTAATGATCAATGAGCACTACAGGTAGGTAGAGACTTAATTGAATTACAGAAATAAATCACTTACAGACAATAGCAACTGACGAGAGATTTGTCGAGTGCGTCTTGATTGAATAACTGAAACAGTTCTGTAAACTCAACATATAGAGCATTCCCATGGTAGTAATGATCTGCCTTGACTTTCACCATGAGGGACTCTCGATTGGTAGTCCTAGTAATTTTCATTTACCATTCATGCAATTGATACATTCTAGTTGAGAGATTCTTGACCTCCTCAGGCTTGACCAAAGGTTCGCCGCGGGCATATTTCCATTTTATTTCCTCCTCTGTAATCAATGGTGTGGGCTCTAGCTCTAGGAGTTGTTCCACAGTGACACCGGCCACTTCACCCATCCTTCTATGATCGTCGGTTATTACCGGCAGATCATAGCCGGTACTCACATGTGTTGATGGTACAACGAGGGGGGGGGGGGGGTTCGATTGCACTGCCTGTTCTCCCAGCTGGGGAACAGTTTTCCCGCTTTTCTTGGCAGCTGCTTGGCTGGAGCTCGAGCTTGACTCCTTCTTTCGTTGCTCATGTGCCTTCCTAATTTGGCGCTCATAGTCTGAGTCAATAGGCTGGGAGCTGGTGACTGAGCCATACGAATAAAGTGCTCAATGACATGCTCAGGCACTTTCTCCTTAGCAGCGGTGGCGGTTTCGGTCCAAAATGGGCGTCCAATTGTCGCCTGACTTCGGATGCGTTTTCCTCTTCGCTCCTGTTGTAAGGCCTCCGTGGAAGAGGCGTGAGGCTTGGACCATATTGGAATCTCTTGGCTCCTTTACTTGTACCGCCGGCCGCCATAGTTGCGGTGGCTCTCTTCCGCTGTTGCTTAGGCGGCGGAGATGGCTTGCACGGTGCCTAACTTGGAGGAGGAGGCTTGGGCTGACACGATGCCGGACGACTTAGAGGAGGAGGAGTGGCCTCACGCGGTGCCGGAGTTGGAGGAGGAGTGGCCTCACGCGTTGGCGGACTTGGAGGAGTAGGAGTCTGTAGAGGTGGTGCCTGACTTAGAGGATCTGGAGTCGACTGCTGATGTGGTGGCGGACTTGGAGGTGGAGTCGGCTGACGTGGTGTCGGTGGCCATGGAAAGATGATGCAATCCTTTCTCCATAGAACGATACGATGTAATGCCTCTCCCAGTGTGCGCTCGTCCTCACCTCCAGGAATGTCAAGCTGTAGCCCCCTATATTCTACCACCACTTCATCCACCCCGACACGAGCATAGCCAGCTGGAATCGGATTGCAATGGAAGGTTGCTTCAGGGGGGTTGTATAAGCAATGTCGTCCGCCACCTTGATGGATATATTCTTCACTAATGTATGTAGCTCACAATTAGTGTTCTCAGTGATGTCATCCACAGTGTCTGCATCCAGCAGTGCCTCATGGCCTGGTGCAGAACCCACACTGCTTCTCGGCATGGATGGGAGGGTGCTATCCAATGCTAGATCCGCTACGTCCTGCCGCTTCAGAGACCCCTTCCCTGGCTAGTGATTTCGTCAATCTGCTGCTGTTGCCGCTGCAATAGGAGTGCCAACTCCGTGTGCGAAAGTTCTAGGCCTTTAAGCCGTTCCGCTTCCTGCTTCCTCTGCTTCTCCTCCAGCTTCCTCTTCTTCTCCTCCTCCATCTTCCTTCTGGCACAACTTCTGTAGTCGGCGTTCAAGTCTGAAAACCCCTGATACCACGGGACAATGCCTACGCCTCGTGTTCTTCCCGGGTGTTTAGGATTTGCCAGGGCGCGCGTAAGCTCGTCGTTCTCTCTGTTGGGCGTGAACACCCCCATTCGAGCCTCTTCTATTGCAACAAGTATTTTGTCCTCGACTCCTTTAAGACTTGCCTTCTTCAAAACCTGGTCTGTCTTTGGGTCCAACGCCCCCATGTGCATAGAACCAAGTCATGCACCTGGGGGGCCAGCTCAATGTAATTGGAGCAATCCCTGCAGCTTGCATCTCTTCCTCAGACTTATCCCACTTCGGCCGGGCCACCGCGTAGCCACCTAGCCCCAGCCTATGGAATTGCTCCTTTTTCACGGCATTGATCGTGTTTATTCTCGACCATTCCATAGCTAGTTCTGATTCCTTGAATTTCACGAAATCTCCCCAGTGATCTTTTTGCTTCTCTAGTGTTCCTGTGAATGCTGGAGTCTTCTTTACTCCTTCGACGTATGCGACCCATACAGTTTTCTTGTGATTGTTGAATGCAACCGCCATCTTCCTAAGAGCAGCGTTCTTGACTTTCTCCACATCTTCAGCTGTGAAATGATCTGGTAGCGTGAAATGTGAAATGAGAGCTTCCCAAAGTAGTTTTTTGGCTCTATCATTAACAAATGTAAGATCTAGACGTGGCTTTGCTGTCTTTTTCCATTCTTGAATGGAGATTGGGAGTTGGCCCTTCACAAGAACTCCGCACTGACGAACGAACTTGTCCGCATTCTTCTTAGGCTCGCTTGGTTCGCCACTATCTTTGATGGCATCGATGTTGTACTTTATGCCTTCCTTCAACTTTTTGGCCGGGCCTCGCACTCTCCCTGCAGACGATCTGCTCGATCCGGAGGCCTGAAAGAAGAAAGATCTCGATTCGTTAATATGTATACAAAATCATTTAAAAACACGTGATGATCACTAGATGCCTGCTTCTATGAAGATGTACCTCGCTGGTATTTCCTATTTCAAGATCATCATCATAGTCCTGCACTTCATCAATTCGGTCGTCTCGATCTTCTTCATTCAGAACATCATCTGGCCGG
Source organism: Aegilops speltoides (assembly GCA_021437245.1). Classification (NCBI taxonomy): domain Eukaryota; kingdom Viridiplantae; phylum Streptophyta; class Magnoliopsida; order Poales; family Poaceae; genus Aegilops; species Aegilops speltoides. The sequence goes on from CM038144.1 coordinate 154,844,759, forward strand.
CTCGTGGAGCGTATGAGATCGAACATAGCCTCTTCTCCTTCGTCTCTGCCGGTATTGTCCGCCATAGCTTTTATTTAACTAATCCATAAGAAATATAAAACAATTTAGTACGCATCTCAAATAATAGTAGATAATTGATATGCATCACGAATAATAGTAGATAATTATATGCATCTCCAAAGAAAAAACTAAATCATAGTAGATAATTAATATGCATCATCGAATATAATCTCGAATACATCATCGTCTCGAATATTATCGAATAATATATATAATCTTGAATACACATTGTCTCGAATATTATCGAATACATTACTAGCTAGCTAATATAGATCGAATACTATCGAACTATCTAGTTTACTCATGGTTCCTGAGGCGCGGGCGGTGGACACCCAAAGAGAAGGAACCACCACAAGATCATAGCTCGGGTGAGATCCCTGAAGAATTTGCCAGGTATTGGAGAACCTGACGTCCATAGCAGCCATGTAGTGACGGACATGCTCATCCTCCTCCCTGACACGATGATGTACCACCTCCGGCGGGGCCAGCTCCCTCCGCACCAAAAGTGGCCCAAGCGAATGCCACCATAGGAGCTCTGGCTCGACGACAGGACCCGGGGTCGGGTTCCTCACCAAGCGGCACGCTCCTGAAGGTAGCACCTCCAAGTGCCAGCCCAGTGGAGCCCAGTCCCGGACATGGCTCCTCTGAAGCAAGATATCGTCGCGAACGGGTCGACGTCGAGGATGCGGGCCGGGCATCGTTGAGATCGAGAACAAATACTATATGCAAATTTAAATGTAACATTCTAAATGTTTGGATTGTGATTTAGCTAATTCATCTAACTGAAACTAACATTTCTAAAATTTCTATAACTGAAAACCAGAAAAATTCCTAACATTTCTATAACTAACAAGCATAAAAATTACTAACATTTCTTTAACTCAAAAACTGAAAAATTTCTAACGTTTCTATATATATAACTAACATTTCTCTATAAACATTTCTATATATAAAAATTCTAGCATTTCTATATATAACTAAAATTTCTGTAACTAAAATTTCTATAAACATTTAAATTCTATAACTAAAATTACTGTGTGTGTGTGCGCGCGTGCATGTAGCCATGGCGGTCGGGTGCAGAACATCACCGTGGCGACGTGGCGGCGACAGGGCGGAGGGGATGGCGATGGGGCGACGGCGAGACGGCGAAGGGTGGTGAGGGGGCGGCAGCGAGACGGCAACGATGGGACAAGGCATCGACAGGGATGGGGGCGGCGGCGATGGGGACGGCGACAGCGACGGCACGCGGCGGGGACGGTGATAGGTGACGGCGACATGGGACGGCGCGGGACGGGGCGACGTCGATGTAGAGGCAGCAGAGTAGAGAAGTGGAGATGAGAAACTGAATTGTTTTGAAGGGTTTCTTATATAGGAGGCACCTTTAGTACCGGTTGGAGCCAGCAACCGGTACTAAAGGCCTGTTTTGGCCAGGCCAAGCGGCGGGAAGGCGCACCCCTTTAGTACCCGGTTGTGGCTCCAACCGGTAGTAAAGGCCCCCCCTTTATTACCTGTTGCTGCCATGGCCCGGTACTAAAGGGGGTGCACTGCCACCCGCAGTGCACAATATTTAGTCCCACCTCACTACTTGAGCGGAGCTCGCACAGGTTTATAAGCCCCGCCGAGGCTACCGTGTCGAGCTCCTCTCTAAGAAGGCCTTCTGGGCCTACCTCTCGTACTCTGCCCTATTGGGCCTACTAGGCTAGCGGGCCTGCATCCTGGCCCAACTACAGGTTGGGTTTCTAGTCGTATGCAGGCTGCTGTGGCCGAGTAGGCGGGCATTTTTTAATTTGTTTTTTTCTTTTTTTTCTTTTCTGCTTGATTTATTTTCTTTTATTTATTTCTGAGTTGTTTTTATTGTATTTAGAATTTCTTTGTGAATATTTTTGCTTTAGGTACCAAAGCTAACAAACTTTCTATTAGTGCTAGTAGTTTTCAAATTTGAATAGTTTAAATTTAAGTTATTTGAAATTTGTGTGAATCACTAGTTTGGGAATAACTTTACTTTAAAAATTGATTTTTCAGTGATTCTTTTTTCTTATGTTTAATATTAGTGTGTTTTATCATTATATTCAATTTTGTAATACTTAGTATATTTAAAAAAAAGAAATGCCTTTGTAATAGATGAATTTTCGTTAAAAATCCTGATACTTGGAAAGAGATTGTCCATTTTGTACACGAAGTGGATACAAATTTTGCCGTAACCCTCTCTACTTTTTTGCACATGCTGTGTGGTTGAAATGATGATACCATGCCAACTTTCAACTTTTTTAGAGTTCATTTGTAGTGATTTTCAATTTTAGGGTCATTTAGCTAAAAAAATCAGAAAATGCATGAAAAATAGCAAATGATGTCAGAAAGGGTTGAAATTGATGACGTGAATTTGAATGGAGCACGTTTGTCTGAAGCACAAAAGTACATGTTTCAAATGCAAAACACATAAGCACCCTAACTATTACAAAGATTCCCTACTGTCTTTGGGTGTGAAACTTTTTCTTCGCGTGTGTCCCTTTGCGCCGTAACCATGGACAATCTTCATCATTTAACTGGATGCTCGGGTCAATATTCACTCTGAAGGGAGAAATTTTATTAAACTTTTCATAATCTTCTGACATGTCTGTCTTGTCATCCACTCCCATGATGTTTCTTTTTCCTGAAAGAACTATTTGGCGCTTTGGCTCATCGTATGATGTATTCGCTTTCTTTTTCTCGGCTTGGTAGACATGTCCTTCACATAGAAAACCTGCGCCACATCATTGGCTAGGATGAATGGTTCTTCTGCGTATGCAAGATTGTTGAGATCCACTGTTGTCATTCCGTACTACGGGTCTTCCTTTACGCCGCCTCCTATCATATTGACCCATTTGCGCCAAAACAAAGGGACCTTCAAATTAGGTCCATAGTCAAGTTCCCATATCTCCTCTATTTAACCATAATATGTGTCCTTTCCCCTACTAGTTGCCGCATCAAAGCGGACACCACTGTTTTGGTTGGTGCTCTTTTTATCTTGGGCGATCATGTAAAATGTATTCCCATTTATCTCGTACCCTTTGAAAGTCAATATATTCAAAGATGGTAATAGGGACAGCAAGTACATGTCATCTTCAATATCGGCGTCATGCATGACATGTGTCTGCAACCAACAGGCGAAAGTCCTCGTTTGTTCACATGTAATCCAGTCTTCAGACTGCTCAGGGTATTTGGAGCTTAGAATATTCTTGTGTTCCTCCATATACGGAGCCACCAAGGCGGAATTTTGTAGAACTGTGTAGTGTGCTTCAGTGAGAGAATGCCCATCCATACATATTATTTGATCCGGTCCTAGCATGCCATTTCCACCCAGTCTGCTCATATGCTGTGATTCAGGAAGACCAATTGGCTTAAGGTCAGGAATAAAGTCAACACAAAACTCAATGACCTGCTCATTTTCATTGCCCTTGGAGATGCTTCCTTCTGGCCTAACACAATTATGAACATATTTCTTCAAGACTCCCATGAACCTCTCAAAGGGGAACATATTGTGTAGAAACACAGGACCCAGAACGGCAATCTCTTCGCATAGGTGAAGTAGGACGTGTGTCATGATATTGAAGAAGGATGTTGGGAACACCAACTTGAAACTGACAAGACACTGCACCAAATCATTCTCCAACCTTGATATGATTTCTGGATCGATTACCTTCTGAGAGATTGCATTGAGGAATGCACACAGCTTCACAATGGCTAATCGAATTTTTTTCGGTAGAAGCCCCCTCAATGCAACCAGAAGCAGCTGCGTCATAATCCCGTGGCAGTCATGAGACTTTAGGTTATGAAACTTTTTCTCTGCCATATTTATTATTCCCTTTATATTCGATGAGAAGCCAGACGGTACCTTCATACTGAGCAGGCATTCAAAGAAGATTTCCTTCTCTTCTTTGGTAAGAGCATAGCTGGCACGACCCTAATGTATTGCGTCCTTTCTGTGCATACATTGCTGGTCCTCCTGTGCCTCTGGTGTATCTTTTGTCTTCCCATACACGCCCAAGAAGCCAAGCAGGGTCATGCAAAGATTCTTTGTGACGTGCATCACGTCGATTGCAGAGCGGACCTCTAGGTATTTTCGATAGGGCAGGTCCCAAAATATAGATTTATTCTTCCACATGGGTGCGCGTCCGTCAGTGCCTTTCAGAATAGATTAACTGCCAGGAACCTTTCCAAAGATTACCTTCAAATTCTTGACCATATCATGTACATCATTACCGGTACGGTGGCGAGGCTTCATCCGGTGATTTGCCTTGCCTTTAAAATGCTTGCCTTTCTTTCTTACGGGATGCCTGCTCAGAAGAAATCGACGATGTCCCAGGTACACATTCTTGTTACAATTATCCAAATACTGCCAGGACCCCGATTCTATGCCACACCGATCTAGCATGTAACACCTCATATCACTTTGCGGCCTCACGCATGGTATTCCCACGGGTGTCGCCTTACCATGCCCGGGACCGTTTGCGCCTTTTTGCACACGTATATGATAGTGTTGCTAGCATCCATATGACAAGGAACGCGGGCTGACATGGCTAGTCGTGAACAAAAGTGGCACTAACTTATAGGGATAGGCATACATGACCCAACAACGAATGTGTCGGTCATCAATGAGTGAATTCAGGCTGTAGCAACTGGGCCAGCAGGACTCCGGAGAATCCAAGCTGTAGCAGGCTAACGGGACTTCGGTAGACACCAAGTGACATTTACCCGAAGGGACAGACATAGGAACTAAGAAGGATACATGCCGGCCAGCCTAAGTGTTCCGGAGCAGTAGCAAGCTACCAGGGCTCAGTGGAAGCACTAGGAGACATTTCCCGGTAAGAGAGGCTACCAAGGATAAACAACTAGATAGTCAGATCCCACACATACCAAGCATTTCAACAACATACACACAATATGATCGATATGTGCAAATACAACATGGCATCACAACATGGCTCTACAACTCAAGTACTTTATTCAATAGGCTCCGAGGAGCGAGATATTACAAACATGGGTCTCATGACCCAACATTCAGAGCATACAAGTCAAAACACAAGCGGAAGCTTATCATGTCTGAGTACAGACATCTACAAATGAAAAAAGGCTGAGAAGCCTACCAGATCCTGCCGAGGGCACAAAATCGTAGCTGAGGTAACAAGCGAAACATCGAAGTCCACGCGGAACTACTAGTGAGACTGAGATCTCTGTGCAAAAACATAAATTAAGCAAATGTGAGTACAAATGTACCCAACAAGACATACATCAGAACTAACTACATATGCATCATTATCAACAAATGGGATGGTGGGGTTTAATTGCAGCAAGCTAGCTTTGACTCAGTGGTTATCCTGAACTACGACTGCAAGCAACTCTTTTGAGGTGGCGTACACGAGTCCACATATTCACCAAAACAATACACCACTATGGATCCGCTCCCGTCTCCCTACGAGAACGGCATCCATAGCACTCACGCTTATCTTGCGCATTTTAGAGTAACCACTTTCACTTGTTTATGAACTGTACAGGCAACCCAGAGGTCCTTTACCGCGAACACGGCTATTCGAATAGATGATGTTAAACCTGCAGGGGTGTACTTCTTCAAACACGCTCTCAGCACTTACCGTCGTTTACACGACATGTACTCGGCAACCATGAAGCGGAAGCCCAACAAGGGTGTCGGCCACGGCCTACCTAAACACTCAAGTCTCTAGTCCAGGTTTATCACCTATTCAGGTTCCATCTGCAGGGAGTCCGGCTGATGTTTCCACATACGTCCCGGAACGATATGTACAGGGTTCCGCGACACCAAACGGGCGCCCGGCATACCCGGCCACGTGCCTACCGCATCATAGTCGACCCCTCGGGTCAGCACTGCACACAGCCTCCAGCATACTACAAATACTAGAAACTACTTGCAACTCCTGGACAGAGGACAAGGGTGGTTAAGAAGCCGAGAGGGTCAATTAAGGATCCCAATGAGTGGTAGTAGTTGTTCATGGATCACAAACATAGAACTCACTTCCTGAGGACGGCTTCAATGAGACAACCCACCATGTACTCCTACATGGCATCTCACCGCTACCTTTACCAAATCGTGTTCACACACTTAGCTCACACATAGTAGGACATGTTCAACACCATTCCAATTCATCCCTGATGAATCAGACCCGACTCAACTCTAAGCAGTAGCAGGCATGACAAACAAGCATGAATGAGTAGGCACATCAGGGCTCAAACAACTCCTACTCATGCTAGTGGGTTTCATCTATTTACTGTGGCAATGACAGGTCATGCAGAGGATAAGGGGTTCAACTACCACAACATGTAATAGTTGAATCATTGTTGTCCTAATGCAGTAAAAGAGAGCAAGAGTGAGAGAGTGGGATTGTATCAAAATGAACAAGGGGGTTTTGCTTGCCTGGCACATCTGAAGATAGTATAGTTCTTCTTCGGTGTCATTGATCACATCATCGGAACCACGTCTATCGAGAGGGGACAATTACAGGCAAACAAGGAAGAACACAATCAATGCAATGCACAATATAATGCATGATCATGACATGGCAATATGCTGTGGTTTGAGCTACTACAACTAGCAACAAGTTAAATGAAGTTGGTTTGAATCCAAGATTCAAATTCAAACTCCACATGTGGTTATTTGAATGCCATTTATATGATTTGTGCTAAACAACAGCTATAAGTTGTTCCAACATGTATGAAAATGGTACACATGGATATATTTGATTTTTCTGATAATTTTTCGTATATAATTTATTTCATTTGGAGTTATAGATAATTTTCTATGAATTTTTGAAGTTTAGAGTATTTTTTGGAATTTCTTGAATTGTTTTAATCCAGAAAATGACTTATTGCGTCAACACTGCATCACTGTGATGTTAGCTGGTCAACAGACCAGGTCTAAGTCAAACCTGAGCAATGGGTCCCTCTGGTCAGTGTCACGGTGCTTGTTAGGGCCACTGACATGTGGACCTAGTCAATGGCCACGTTAGCATGGTCAACGCTGACGCGTGAGCCACTGTGATTAGTTAATACTAAGCAGAAACTAATCTAAGTTTAATTAGGCAGTGGGGCCCTACTGTCAGTGTCACTAAGTGTTGACTAAGTGCGTCATTAGCCTAAATTAATTTGCCATGTCACCAAAGCCGGAGTTACGCAGGCGACGACCAAAACGCGGCCGAGGCACACTCGGTTGGCTCGGGTTTTGCCCACAGTCGACCAAATCGACCGTGGTTTGCTCCCACGCGTAGTTGGGGCTCGCGCGCATCTGGCAGGGCAAGCAGGAAGTGCTGGGGTGGCCGGAGGCGACGACAACCACGACGATGGCGGCGGCCGGAGTTCGGGCATCGAGCGTTTCGACGTTGCAAGGCACTAGGGGAGGCGCTGGTGTGTTCTACATGCTCCTGGTGAGGTGTGGAGCACTGTAGTGTGCTCGGCTTTGAGCCACTGTGGCTTTGGCCACGACGACGATGAGGCACGACGGCAGCGAGCTTCGGCCGTCGTGGAAGATGGAGCTAGGGGACGGGAACGGAGGAGGCGAGCACAGGAGAAGCAGCAGGAACTCATAGCGGATCCAACTGAGGCGGAGGCGAGGCCGGGGGTGCGTTGGAGGCAGTGCAGGGTCGCCGGAGATCTGGGTGGTCGGAGGTTGAAGACGATGACTTGGACGGTGTTCAAGGGCGTCCTGCGGCTCGTGGCTTGTCGTAGAGGCGTAGAAGACGGAGGCAGACCTCGTGGAGGTGTTGGGGAGGCGAGGTAGTGGCCGTGGCTATGGAGGCAATGAACGGCGGCGACGGCGGCGCTCAGTGCGGGTGAGAGAGAGGGAGCAGAGGAGAGGAGGGCCACGGGGAAGAGTGAGAGGGGTCAGGGGGTTGCGTGGCGTCTCCTAGAGGCGTCCAGGGTGTCGAGGGGGAGCGGCAACCAGGACGTGGCCAGGGCGCGTGTGCACGCACGGCGGCCTCACGCCCCCGTCCCTCTGGCAAGAGGAAGACGACAGGAGGAGGTGGGCTAGGCTAGGTGGCCGGGCTGGCCGATTAGGCCAGCCAGGTGGGTTGTAGGTAAGCGCCAGGTAAGTTTCTCTCTCTTTCTCTCTCTCTCTCTCTCTCTCTCTATTTCCTGTTTTTCTATTTTGTTATTTTGTTTTAGACTTTATTAAAAATATCCAGACATCCTCAAAAATCATGAAACTGCTCATGACCACTGTTGGGAATATATCCTGCAGTAAACATTTCAGTTTATGATTATTTGGGCATTTAAAATATTTATAGCATTTAAATGCCCAAATGCAAATTCTATATGATTTAAATTAGGCTCTCTCTATTGTCCTAGAAAAGTGTGCACCATTTTTGTCAGAGGTTCTAGACCAAGGCAAAGATGATGAACATTTTAGAAGGGCATTTTGGGTTCATTGAAAAATGATTTTAGTAAACCCTAGTTGGTTTAAAGGGGTGCTGGGGGTTTTCTGTCATCACCATTTCAACTTTATGTGAAAAAATAAACATGATGCAACACCAGAGGCTAACAAGAGGCAAACCAGAACTAGGGATCACTACAAAAAAAAACACACATCCGTGACATTTCAGGCCGAACGAAAAATTTTCGGTCATACTTATGACACTTCTATGACGATAATTGTGACAAAACCCGGTATCATCATAGATGTGGTGAGCTCCTACTTTTATGACAAAAAATCATGACAGACAATGGGCTTTTCGTCCTGGGCGGGCCGGAGACGCAGCTGCATGACATTCTTTGGGCCGTCCATGACGGAAAAAACCATGGTAGAAGCGAGGGCGAGGAAAATTTCAGCGAGTTCCCGGTTATGGTGGGAGGTCGGGGGCCGAGCGATGCGTATTTCTCTTGTACACGTACACGCGTGTGTGCGAGGCGTTGGCTCTAACTGAACCCGAGCGAGGCGTTGGGCTCTAACTGAACCCAACGATTGCACTGCAGACTACGCGTTAGTGAACCCGAGCGATCGATCGATGGTTGTTAACTGAACCCGATCGAGTGATTCCTTCGCAACTACTGCTAACTAAAGTCGATCGATGCTGCCTCTGGATGAATAGTGAGCGTTGCGGGGGGTTTGGATGAACAGTGAGCGGTGGGGGTGGATGAACAGGATCCGTGGCATTGCCTCTGGATGAATAGGACACCGATTAGTCGAGCTGTTTGGGGCTGGATGAACAGGACCCCGTGGAGGGATGGATGAACAGGATGACCCCGTGGAGGGCTGAATGAACAGTAGACGGTGGAGGGGTGGATGAACATTAGCCCGTGGAGGGGTGGTTGAACAGGAGCCCATGGAGAGAGGTGGTTGAACAGGAGCCGGTGGAGTAGCGCGCAGTGGAGGCTGGATGAACAGGAGCCCGTGGAGGCTGGAGGAGGTCGACGGTGGATGAATAGTAGCCAGTGGAGGCTGGAGGAGGTCGACGGTGGAGATGAACAGTATCCCGTGGAGTCTTGTTTTGTGGTACGCCACAGCCCTATCGATGAACAAGACCCCCGTTTCGACCTAGCGCTCCAACACAAGTCCGTTTCGTCCGTTTTGCGGTACGCCACACCCCTCCTGATCAACAAGACCCCCGTTTCGTCCGTAGGTGGTCCGTTTCCTCCGTTTGGCGGTACGCCAGACCCCTCCCGATGAACAAGATCCCGTTTCGAACATGCCCGGTCAAACACAAGGCCATTTCCTCTGTTCTGCGGTACGCCAGGCCTCGTTTCCATCGTTTGTTCCGTCCAAGCCCTCCCTGTGAACACGACGACGCATTCCGTTCCGACCCAGCCGGTTGGCTCCCCATGAATACGACGACGACGTTGTTTCTCCGTTCCGACCCAACCATGTACACGAGCCCTGGCCGTACGTATGCGTGAGTAGGCGTTCGAGACCCCACCCGTATGTACACATACGTGGCCGTATTGTCTTTCTTGCACACTGGCCACTGTACGTACGTGTACATGCTACGTGCGCGCCTCTACTACGACACGTGCGCGCCTCTACATCCACCAGTATGTATGTACACGTTCGCGACTAGAATGACAGCGCTACGTACGCTTCGACCAGGTGGGTCCCGACTGTCAGGCACTTCCTTGCGTGCGAAGATGTAGCTGGTGGGTCCCAGCAGTTAGGGGCGAATCGTTTTTTTTCGGACGCACTTCCTTGTGTGCGAAGATGTAGCTGGTGGGTCCCAGGCGGTGGGGAAACGTTTTTCATTTAAATCTGATGGCCCGTCCGGTGGGTCCCAGCTATCAGGTGGAGGAATCATTATTTTCCACGTAATAAGGAGGCACTTCCTTGCTGCGGCCGTGGACCCAGCTGTCAGCCTCTCCACGTACAGTCCATGTCTGATGGAAGTCGTTCCTTGACCACATTAACCATGCCGTGCCGAGAGCACCACAGCGGTGGACGACGGCGAGGCCTAGGAAGGGGACGATGCAGAGCCGGGGAAGACGCGACAGTGGATGACCATGCGGAGAGGAGTACGAGGGTTCACTGGTTCGTCTGCGGTGTGAGGCTGCCGTCGCCGTAGAATAACAGGGGTGTGGGTGAGTAGAGGGATGGCCTGGCCAGCGGTGGGAGTAGTAGGGGGCGGTGAGGCCTCCACGGCAGCACAGCCGACCATGGGAGTCAGGAGTAGGCGGCATGACCGGTGCTGCTTTGGGTAATTTGGAGCAAGAAGACCAGAGGTTGAAGAAGCACGACGGCCGTTTGATGGACATCGTACAGTTACTTCAGCTAGAATCGTTTATATTGACTAAGTTGACAAAGCCCTTGGTACGTCAACTTAGTAGGCCCCTGTGTCACTTCAAATGGTGCGCCCAGATGTTAAGGGAGGAATCATTTTTTGGGCCGGTGAAGCTAGAATATCCGAGATTGAAGAAGAAGCACGGCATCCGTTGGATGGACATCCAACGGCCATTGCTGCTAGAACCGTGTGTTGACTATAAGTTGACAAAGCCTTGCATACACGTCAACTCTTTTTTTATTGGACGCATGAACTTAGTAAGGCCACAAGTGTGTGGCAGAGAACTTACAGCCCATTTGAGATCTGTAAGAGTGTGCAGCCCATGTTTGAATTCTAATGGAATTTACTACAACCCATTTACAGTTTGTTAAAAGTACAACCCATTTCAACCAACTGTTCAAAACAGAATTCAATAAAAATTTCCCACATTTTGATGGGATCCAAAATATTTTTATCCCAAAATTTCTAGTGAGATTAAATACAATTTCAATATAAATTTATATTTTGTTAAAATCCAATGAAACATTGCGCTCGCAACAATTGATGAAATTAAAATTTTCAATATCCAAAAATAATATTTTATAAAGTAATTACGTGTTTGGTGCATTTTTTATAGTTACTGCCCAGTTTTTATAATTACATCCCATTTATTATTTCTTAAAGCCCATTTTCTTATTAAGCCTAATGCATCCCTCCTAGGAAAGATTTGCAGCCCAACGGGGCGGAGAATAACAACTTGACCTTGCCTGGTTATTCCTAAAAAAAGTATAGCTGGGCTAGCCACTTTCAGCTTGAAAAAAATTAATATCTGGGCTGGTTATCTGGCCTGGGCTAGACAGGCCAGAACCCGCCCAGTTAATACCTGCAGCGATGTTTTCGTTGTTGTTCAGAGGAGAAAACTTAATATTTGGGCTAAACATCGAAAAACTCTGCAGTGCTCACACCTCAAAAAACACAAACACTGCTCGAGTTGCTTGGTCCCAGCTGTCGGCCGCTTCTTGTGCAATTCTCTCGTCTATTGACTACATAGGATGACAATGGTGTGGGACCGTGTTGTCAGGAAACCAGGAGGAAGCAAACAAAATTATATATATATATATATATATAATAAGGAGGCACTTGCGTACGTGAGGCTATGGCCCTGGTGGGTCCCCATTGTCATCCTCTCCATGTAAAGTCATCTTCTTGCCCACGCGCACTTTCCGCCCGAAACAGTCAGCACCGCCCGCCCCGCTTCCCGGTGCAGGCGGTTGCTCCGCCTTCAAACGACACAAGTGTCGTCCGTCCGTCTATCTACCGCCAACATTAATGATACGCGGTTGCCGAGGCGGCTACTCCGGCGCCACACGTCCGTCCTCCGTCGCCCACCATTGCTATATAAACTGTTCCGCCGGCCATAGCCGCAGTCATCCGCATCCGTTCCCTTTCTCCTATCCACACCACTACTGCCCACCATGGCTTCCTCGCGCTCCAGCGCTCTTCGGGACGGGCGGACGACGGACCACAAGGAGATGGCAGCCACTACTACCAACCGGCTGGCCTGCAGGCAGCCGGAGGACGACGACGTCCCAATGGAGAACATGGTAGTCGACGATCCGGTGCCAACCTCCTCCTCCGTGCCATCCTCACAGGTGCATTGCACCATGACCATCGGCGAGGCTTGTGCCCAATATATGGACACGGTGAGGTAGATGCGTGAGGAGTAGTTCCGGGAGGCGTAGACCGACGCCGCCTACAACCACCATCTCCTCCAGGAGCACCTGCAGGCGGAAGAGAAGATCGCCATGGAGCGGGCGGAGCAGGAGGCGCTGCTCGACTCGTACCGCTCCGCCCGCGAGGGCAGCCTTGAGTGCTAGCGGTACCGCATGTGGGTGGCGGAGGCTGCGGCCACCTACAAAGCGGGTGATGAAGCGGGCGAGGCGCTGTTTGGCGAGACCGAGGACGAGGCAGAGGACAATGCCGGCTCCGACGAGTGCCCGCTCTACTGGCGTCGATGAGGCCCTGCTCCGCCGAGGCCCCGCGGCGCCAACAACGAGGCAGAGGACGCCGCGGGCTCCGCCGAGGCCCCGCCCCACCTACAACGAGGCAGAGGACATCGCCGGCTCAGCCGAGGCCCCACCCTGCCGGCAACGAGGGGGAGGATTTCCACCGCTTCGCCGAGGCGCCGCCCGCCGGCAACGAGATAGAGGACATCGCCGGCTCCGCCAAGGCCCCGCCCCGCTGTCAATGAGGCCGCGCCACACAGAAAACGAGGAAGAGTTGAACACGGTAGGTCGCCGCTGCTTGGGTCCAAGTAAGGCCACCGCTGCTACCCTCCGATTGAAGCCAAGCTAGGCAGGTTGACCATTGACGGCCGGTTAGCTTCTTGGCGGCGACATGGAGTCGGAGAGCTGTGTTGGAGAAGAACGCTGCTTCTACTTAACTGTTGGTGCAGTTGGTTGACTGACATGTGGGCCCAATAGGCCACATGTTAGTTACGCAACTGCACCTGTAGTTAAGTCACTGAAGCTTCTGTTCGGCTTAGCGGGACATAGGTGGGTAGCTTCGGTTAATTAATTATACCTCCAGCGCACCCCTCTTTAGTTGAAGAATGTATGAAATGTAATGAAATCCGGCATGTTTATATGAAATCCGACCGTGTATGAATGAATTTATTTCGATTAGTTCGAATTCTTGTATCACTGGCATTGGATGAACATGCAAAACAATAGATACTAGCATTATTCCCAGGGTGATCACCTCGTTTGCAGCAGTTTCACATGTACTCCCTCCAGTCATTTCTAGTCTGCATACAAGTTTTGTCTGCAGTCAAAGTATCTCTACTTTGACCAATCTTATAGAAAAAAGTATGCACTTTCACAGTGTGTGAAGTAAAAAGGAACAGAAGGAGTACAAAGAGTTTGAGCAGCTTTTTAACATTTTTGTACATTGCAATCAAACACACAGGGCTGTCAATTCATAGAGAACATTCAAAAGAATCGATGATTATGCATCTCAGCGACTCACATGTCAAAGGCAATATTTACTTCACAACTAAAGAATAAAGAAAAAATTGATCGACGCTGCTGACAGCAAAGGGCGTCCCATTCGAAAATATCAAACGCATGTCTTGGTAAAACCAATGAGCAAAATTTGACAAGGTTGTCCCATTCCAAAATATCAAATGCCTACGATTGTGGAATGGGCAGGGTTTGCCATAAGTTTGGACATTGACATGGCACCTCATGCTAAATAAACCAGCTGTTCTTTTTATGCAGTTCCACCAAAAACAACCAAATTTGCACGTAGCGTGTATGATTTCGCCCTTATATGTTGCAACGCTTTGAACATATGGGCACCTCCTTTCTTGTGGTGGAAATGAATGATTTGATGTATTCATGAACATTTTGTGAAGTTCCCATTGAAATCAAGCCGAGCACCGCTGTTTGCACAAATACAAAAAAGTGATTAGTATAAAGAAAACTGTACTATGAATTGATAGTTTAAACAGGCACCTACATCGTCCATGTAGAGCACACTTTTAGAAAAATGGAACTCACCAGAAAGAATCCTAGAACAACATTGTACTCGCGCATCACAGCAAAAATGGAGATTTGTCAGTCCTTCTAAGCTGAAGTTAGTTTGGTCTTGTGGGGAGTAATGTAACCATCCTTCAACTGCTCCTTCTGATGAGAAGATAGAAAGGGCTTCTTCATACTGACATAATCGGAACTAGTCACTTCACGTAGTCCATATTCTTCTTCAGAGGAAGATGATCCTGTTGTGCAAAGACAAGAGGACAACTAAATGCTAGCATCCCTGTTTGCTCGAAAAAAAGGAAAGGAAATATTGAAAACAACACAGATGAAGCACTTCTCAAGGACAATACCACTTTTTCATGACAGTATCTAAATAGTAGCACAACACCAATAGAGATGAAAAAGCTCAATCATATGGATGAAATCAGTGGGCGAGTACCAAGCTTTCTCAGGAGGCTTTTGTGTAGAGCATACACATGAAGCACTTCACCGGAACCATCTGTTGCTATCTACTATGGCAGCCATGCTTACTATATACTCCTCGATTAGTTTAATGTTTCCAACATCTTCTTGTGCAGTTCCACTAAAATATATGGTATCTTCAAAGAAGATCCCTGTTTGCACAAGTAGAGATAATTACGTATTACATTAAGAGTGGCATCAAATCAGTGGCAAAACAAGTGCTCGTTCGAGCCATAGCAATAAATTAAGATGCAAAACTATATCATTACTTGTGTCATCACAGTTCCCGTGCTTCATTACAGCACCGGGAGTTGATTTTTGGTTTTCTTCTGCTTGTTCTTCCCCTTCATCACTTGGTTCAATAACAGACAAGCTTCGCCTTCAATGTAAGATTTGGCATGTCAATTAGGGAGCACAAGTATAGAACTAAACAATGACATTAATTTTCTGACGAAAGTGGAAAAATACAGGCCAACAGTTGTGAAATATCCTTATCTTACCTCAATGGGATATTACGGTGCACATAGAGATTGGAAGTCTTGTCTCCATTTGTGCATTTCACTAAAATCAAGCAACATTACCGTACAAGTAGCACAACATATGAAAGCACACTGCAGAATCATGTGAAAGAAGGCTAGTACTGACCTCTCATGATGCGGAATTCAAACAACTCACAAGAAGAAGATCTGAACCAAATTTGCCAACACAGATAGGAAGTAAGATCTCCTCTTGTGCAGTTCCACTAAGATCAACCAATCGAGCAACGTTGTCGGTGTGACATTTTGGTTGAACTGCACAAAACACTCTTAAAACAAAAGTGTTTTGTGCAGTCAATGGCAACGAGGTGAAGTAGATAACCCTGTTTACACAGAGGTGCAAAGGAAACAACTAGTGGTCAATAACGGTGGATGACACAGAAGCCAACAAAAAGAAGCATCTACCTTATCAAAATGGGAAAGAAAAGCAAGACAGTAGCATTTCTCAAACGGTGGCATTGATTAATATTAACATAGAGATTATATTAACAATAAAATTTGTTAAACATGTAATTTGCTTTGAACTGTGGCATTGCATCAATTTCCAGCGGCATTATTAGAGGCTGTTTGTTTACAGGGACATTTTGGTGTAGGGACTAAAATAACTCCATGCCAGTCCCAT
The DNA here is from genome assembly GCA_021437245.1 of Aegilops speltoides. NCBI lineage: Eukaryota > Viridiplantae > Streptophyta > Magnoliopsida > Poales > Poaceae > Aegilops > Aegilops speltoides. The sequence continues at coordinate 154,860,726 of CM038144.1, forward strand.
CTAAACCAAACATGAGGGACTCTCAGGGACTAAAAGTGGGCATTTGGGACTAAAGAAAGAAGACCCCGAGGGTGTCTTTTTGGGACTTTTTCCAACAGTTGCCCCTGCTACGCATTGCACCTCGTCTCTATTAGTTCATTACTAGGGGTAATATCGTCTTTTAGCATGTCATTTAATAACCTCTAGTCCATGTTTAGTCCCTGGAACCAAGCAGGTAGGGACTAGGAAGCCTTAGATTAACAACAACTAAAGATTTGCATGGGATAGTGGATGCACCAGCACCATGTGCATCTACCGATGTACTGTGGTCATGCACAGTCTGTTGCAACAATGAACAAACAACCAAGGAGCATATTTGTGTTGGTCCCAGTTTTGTCATCTTTAGACACCTTTCCCTATGTGAGCGCAGCAAATCTAGTCCTGCTCAAACTCTACAGCCTTGTCCTCCAAAACAAAAGATTAGTTTGTCACAGATGTGCGTACTGCATTTGTCATTGTTTTCCCTTTTCGACCAACGTAGGTGCTGGATAGCCAGTCTGTACTAGTACTTTCGCCCCTTCCTTTCCTCTTTGAACCACGTCCTAGATTTATGCTATACAACTTTCCCCACTACTTTCCCCCATTCCTTTCCTCTTTGAACCACGTCCTAGATTCATGCTATACAACTTTCCCCCTTCCTTTCCTCTTTGAACCACGTCCTAGATTCATGCTATACAACTTTTCCCACTACTTTCCCCCACTCATTTCCTCTTTGAACCACGTCCTAGATTCATGGAATACATGCAGCTAGAGCAATGCATGTGGAATAAGGAAATTATACCTTAAGGTTCTTGGGGCATGGTTCGGTGGGCGACGGGATGGCAGCGAAGAAGAAGGGGTCGGAGGCCCTCCCGCGCCGCCGCTGGGTGAAAGTGAACAACTGCGCCGGTAGTGGATTCCCTTCCTCGCCAACGGCGACAACGTTAAGCGTCCTTCCCTTCCCGGCGGACGGATCCTGCCGGCTCTTTGAGCAACAGTGATGGGAGAAAGAGGCCAACGAAGTCTTGTTTAGATCTGGAGAGGCTGAGAGAGTGTGAAGAGAGCAACTAGAAGCGCTGAGGCTCCAGCGTGTATATATATACTGGAGAGAGAGTGTGAAGCGTGCAAACCCTAGAAAACAAGCGCCGAGGCTGCAACTTATACGTGATGAGGTCATTATACGGTCACTACAAGATCGTATAGCTCCGTATCCATCCATTTTGACCAGTCAAAGAATCCTCCTGGCACAAATTATGCTAAAGTGTAGTTATCGAACCCGAGACCTCAAGTTTGATGAGCGAACAGGCTAACCAGCTACACAACCCTCCCGTTATGTTCAACGAGAGGAAAATAACCTTTTATACATTCCTGCATTCGTGTGACCAGCATGCCGTGTTTTTTTGTGTGTGTGGGAGTCATTGGGATTTAAATCATAATCGTGTCATGTGGCTTTGGTGGTAAGACTATCCACAATGGTGCAGAAAAAATGCAGCCTTAGTCACCTTACCTCTCTCCATGTAGTATGTTGGGTCCCACCAATCAGAGGGTGAAACAAACAAATTAATAAGAAAAATTAAAAGCGCCAGCTGTGTATCTTACCTCACACATCTCGCCATCGCTGGGAACTTTGTCCAATTGATCACTGTTCGCTCACGCACTATTCTAAGTGAATCCTTATTATAACATGCACACAATTTTGGGCACTTGTATTCGACCTAAGTCAAGCAGTTACAAGATCTCGTACTTACTACTCCCTCCGTCTAGGTGTAATAAGTCACGTTAGAAGGTGCAGCGGGACCAAGGTGTGTGTGTGTGTGTGTGTGTGTGTGTGTGTTTAACAACATGTGTGTGTTAGAGAGAGCGATAGAACGACCTACTCCTACAGAGAGATGGTGTGTAGTGTACGATTTTAGCCGCGAGAGTCGGTGCATCCTCTCGTTTCCGGGCGTGTCCGGTAGGTGTCGGTGTCAAAACCGGCGGATTTTGGGTAGGAGGTCCCGATCTGTGCGTCTAAGGCTAATGGTAACAGGAGGCAAGGGACACGATGTTTTACCCAGGTTCAGGCCCTCTCGATGGAGGTAAAACCGTACTTCCTGCTTGATTGATCTTGATGATATGAGTATTACAAGAGTTGATCTACCACGAGATCGTAGAGGCTAAACCCTAGAAGCTAGCCTATGATGTTTATGATTATTCCTCTATGGACTAAACCCTCCGGTTTATATAGACACCAGAAGGGGCTAGGGTTTACACAGAGTCAGTAACAAAGAAGGAGATCTAAGTTATGGGGATTGTTTGGAGAGCGGTAGGGGGCATATGGCTCTGATTGGCGAAGAGCTGGCAACCGACGCAATGATGGACAAGGTCCTGTGCGTCCGGTCGGGTGCTCAGCCAATAGAAACTGTACGGAAGGCTTTGCTGACTAGTGCCTGAGCCGCAGCGTGGTGCCCGCCGAGTCCGGCATGGATTTCGGCCAAGAGCTCCCGCCCTTCCTCTTCGGAGATGCATCTCTGGAGCACTCCGGTGGCGCTTTTCTTATAGAGCTCTCCCTCATGGACTTTGTAGGCCTTGGAACGCCGCACAATACAACGTGCTTCATTTTGGTCCTCAGGGAGCTCCTGCCTATTTAGGTAGGCCAAGAAAGGCTCGATCCACGAGGCGATTACAGCCATGATTTCATGGGCCGAAGGTGTTATTTCGGTGGTGGAGCCCCCGATTTCATCAGATGGTTCGGAATCTGGGGTTGTATTCGGAGCCTGGCTAGTGTTGCCGGACTCCACTTGCCATACCATGGATGGCTTGAACAGTCTTTCCAGGAATATGTTAGGTGGGACAGGGTCACGTTTAGCACCGATGCGGGCGAGGATATCCGCCGCTTGGTTGTTTTCTCGAGCCACATGGTGGAATTCGAGCCAATCGAACCGAGCTGACATTTTGAGGACGGCATTGCGCAATGCCGCCATTTTCGGATTCTTGGCATCAAAGTCTCTGTTTATTTGTGATATTGCGAGGTTTGAGTCCCCGCACACTTCCAGGCGTTGAATGCCCATAGAGACTGCCATCTGAAGACCATGCAACAGGGCCTTGTATTCGGCTGCGTTGTTGGATTCTGCGTATAATATTTGGAGTACGTATTGGACCATGTCTCCAGTGGGGGATGTCAGGACTACACCCGCTCCCAATCCGGCCAGCATTTTAGAGCCGTCGAAGTGCATGATCCAGTTGGAGTACGCTCTGTACTCTTTAGGGAGTTCGGCTTCTGTCCATTCGGCGACGAAGTCGGCCAATACTTCCGACTTAATGGCCCGCCGTGGTTTGTATGTTATGTCGAACGGAAGGAGATCGATTGCCCACTTAGCAATCCGTCCCGTGGCGTCGAGGCTGTTTATTATGTCGTTGAGTGGTACTTCGGAGGCCACCGTAATCGAACACTCTTGAAAGTAGTGTCGTAGCTTCCGGGATGCCATGAAGACCGCGTATGCTATCTTTTGATAGTGTGGGTATCGGGATTTGCATGGAGTGAGGACAGTGGACACATAATATACCGGCTTTTGGAGCGGGAACTTGTATCCGTCTGCTTCTAGTTCGGCGATGAGCACTGCGCTTACAACCTGATGTGTTGCAGCTATGTATAATAGCATGGGTTCGCCGGTATTTGGCGCGGCCAGGACTGGATTGTTGGCCAATAGGGTCTTTATTTCATCCAGTCCGGTCGCGGCTGCACCCGTCCAGATGAAGTGTTCGGTGCACTGAAGAAGGCGGTACAGAGGTAGTGCCTTTTCTCCTAATCGAGAGATAAAGCGGCTTAAGGCAGCCACGCATCTAGTGAGTTCTGGATATGCTTGACGGCATGAGTTATGTGGCATCTCGAAATCGACGGACTCTTGATAAGGGTCCAACAAGTTCTTCGGATCGCATTAAGAGCAATCTATCATTTGAATACGACCTCAGAATGGCTTCTGCATTTGTGTCCATGTTTCTCAGGACTGCAAGAAGCAAGCGATGTCCTAAATGCATCCGGCGATTTTCGACCGTCGGTAATTGATGCTCTTATTTCATGCGGACCACCATCCATGATGTTTCGAGCCATTAAATTTCCTTAATTTCCCACCATTCTTAATTTTCTTATGCTTCCCCTCCTTGCTAAGTGATTTCTTAAAACAAAGGTAATTTTGTTGGAAACCAAAGGCCTTAGGCAGAAAATTATCCATACTGCGACGGTAGAACCAACTTACAGCATGATTCCTTTCACCATGTTAATTTGCTTTCACACGGATTTTTGCCCATAAATGGCTTTGCAGTATGTGACATGACTTTAATAATGGCTCACAAAAGTAATCTTCTCAAGATTTCCATAAAAGTGGCATGTCCAAAGGAACCTCAGCCCAATCTTTACCAAGGGCAAACAAGGGATTTACTGTTATCAACAGCTACTTTCCTAATAGGTCCTGGACTAAGAAGCCAACAAGGAAAACCTAACGATTGCAGGCATCAAGATTTCAAAACACACAAAGACAATGTGAATATTAATGGTCGCAACTGTAAACTAATTACATTCAAACCGACTACATAACAAACAATCTCATTAAAAAAGGAGTAATCATGCACAGCAGTTATTATCGAATACCATTTCCCTTTGGACCGGCGAATATTAAAACTCAACATGATCCCCAATCCTGACACATTTGGTACATATTACTGGTACATCAAACAATTGTTAACGAAATCTTTAATCAGAGGTTTTCCGGTCTAACCAAAGGGCCAACTTTGTGGCATTTCAAACCCATGTCCCAAAAAGATCCACCACTAAGGACCTCAGCATCCAACTTCATGTATTGAGAATTTACGCACGGAGATAATAACATCCGGAGAGTGCCAAGACAAATCCTCCAAAGAAGACTCAGCGAAGGAGGATGTAGAAGCAAGCCCTCACGAAAGGGCGCAGAAGAAAAGGCCGAGGATCACAACTATGTACCTCCTCCGAGGACGAATCAAGCCTCGATGACGCATTTAACCCAAGAGCCCGTCAACAAGATCTTTGTAAATGCAGGCTCATCGCTACAAAGAAGAAGCTCAAGAAGGAAAAGCGGAAGCTCAACACAGCGGAAGACGCGCCCCGATAAGATGGAGCAAAGTGATCAAAACCGCAGACAAACAAGGCAACAGCCACCAATTGAAGAGCTACTCAAGAGCAAGCTGCTCCCAAAATTCGGATTTAAGAGGCCATAAAGCCTCCACCACAAATGGCTCCAGCCAGTCCATCTACGACCCAAAAGGAAAGCCCCAATAAGCAAAGGAACACGCTAAGTGTCCGACGATAGCGGCACGCATAAGCATGTGGGCGCCAGACACCCACTATGTTTCACAGACGAGGTGCTGGAACATGAATTCCAAAGCAGGTTTAAACCCATCAACATAGAAGCCTATGATGGAACAATGCACTCGAGTCTCGGATAGAAGACTATATATCGTGATATACATATGGCCAGAGGAGACGATCTCCACGCCATAAAATATCTACCCTCAAGCTCAAAGGGCCAGCTCGCTATTGGTTCAAAAGCCTCCCGTAAAACATCATGGAAGTTGGGGAGAGCTCGAGGAAGCGCTAGAGCAAATTTTCAAGGGACTTATGTCCGACCTCCGATGCATTTACCTAAGTCACATAGCTCAACAGCCCGGAGAGTCACAAGGAAATTTCGGGAATGTGTTCCTTACCAAAAGAACCAAATAGTCGATCGTCCGGACGCCAAGCCTTAGCAGCTTTTAAGCACAATGTCCGAGATTTAATGGTTCGCCAGACACCTCGGTCAAGAGAAACCGAGGACAATGACCGCATTAACAAGCCTCATGACCCGCTTATGCTAGAGAGGACAGCTGGTTGGCAAGAAGCAGCACCAACGACCCAAGTACATCCGAGATAAGAGATGGAACGGAAAATCACGGTGCGTAAAAGATCAGCACGGAATAAAGAGAAAAGCCCAAAGAGCACGGCAGTCAACGCCGGATTTAAAAGCTCACGTCAATAATAAAGCTCAACCCATCAAGGACGACAATGATTTAACCGCTCTAACCTACACAAAACTCGGTCGGATCTCACAAATCCACAAGACTTTAAGGCTCGCAAATCACACCCACAAGGATTGTTGGGTTTTCAAATAGTCCGCCGACTAAACGCCGAACGCTAAGGGGCTCGACGCGGCAAGCTTAAGAAGATAAACCCCGCCAAAGCAGGCACCGTAAAACAAAAGACTTTCCCACAAGGGGTCAAAGTAGTAAACTCACTTCATGAGGACACGGAAAGACAAGGCGGCACTTTCTAAAAGAGCTTCGCACGGTCCGCCCCCGCAAAACCATAGGGATTGATATCAAAACCAATCACTTTCTAACCATCGGGATTATTCCAAAAGTGTACGAACCGCGGACGGACTTCGATATTGAATCCGATAATAGACGGACCGCATTCACAAACGCCCTAATGGACGGAGGCAGTGACCTAAACCTGCTATATTCAAACACAATCCGTCGGATGGGGATAGACCTACCAAAATTCAACACAGCCGCACTTCCTTCAAAGGAGTTACGCCAGCCCTTACGCCAAGTGCACAGTGCTCGATATTACTCAAGTCGTGTTCGGATCACCGTCAGACCCGACTCAATGCCACATAGATCTAGCTCTGTAACACATCATATCACTTTGCGGCCTCACGCACGGTATCCCCACGGGTGTCGCCTTATTTTTGCGGGACCGCTTATGCTTTTGGCACACGATATGATAGTGTCGCTAGCATTCATATGATAAGGAGCCCGTCCGACATGGCTAGTCGTGAAACCCAAAGTGGCACAAACTTACAGGACAGCATCCATGACCCAAAGATCGAACGTGTCGGTCATCAATGAGTGAATCCAGGCTGTAGCACTAGGCTAGCAGACTCGTGAACCTGGGCAGAAGCGGGCTAACAGGACTCCTAGATTCATCGCGTGACATTTCCCGAAGGACGTACACAGAACGAAGAAGGACACATGCCGGCCAGCCTAAGTGTTCCGGAGCAGTAGCAAGCTACCATGGCTCGGTGGAAACACTAGGAGACATTTCCCGGTAAGAGAGGCTACTAAAGATAAACAACTAGATAGTCAGATCCCACACATACCAAGCATTTCAATAACATACACACAATACGCTCGATATGTGCAAATACAACATGGCATCACAACATGACTCTACGACTCAAGTATTTATTCATTAGGCTCCGAGGAGCGAGATATTACAAACATGGGTCTCACGACCCAACATTCAGAGCATACAAGTCAAGCACAAGCGGAAGCTTAACATGTCTGAGTACAGACATATACAAATGAAAAAGGCTTAGGAGCCTGACTATCTACCAGATCCTGCCGAGGGCACAAGATCGTAGCTGAGGTAACAAGCTAAACGTCGAAGTCCACATGGAACTACTAGCGAGACTGAAGTCTCTCTGCAAAAACATAAAATAGGCAAACGTGAGTACAAATGTACCCAGAAGACTTACATCGTAACTAACTACATATGCATCATTATCAACAAAGGGGTGGTGGAGTTTAAGCTGCAGCAAGCCAGCTTTGACTCGGTGGCTAACCTGAACTACGATCGCAAGTAACTCTTTTGAGGTGGCGCACACGAGTCCACATATTCACCATATCAATACACCACTATGGATCCGCCCCGCCTCCCTCACGAGAACGCCATCCATAGCACTCACGCTATCTTGCGATTTTAGAGTATCCACTTTCACTTATCTATGAACTATGCAAGGGGTCCAAGTTTCCATATCCGAGGAATCCTGCTATTCAATAGATAATGATAACCCCGCAGGGGTGTACTTCTTCACACACGCTCGCCACTTATCGCCTCAGACACGCCATGTACCGCGGCAACCTTCAAGCGAAGTCGGCGAGGAGTCGACCACGGCCTACCTAAACACTCAAGTCTCTCGCCTGTGTTTATCGCCTATTCGGTTCCATCCGCAAGGAGATCCGCCGGTGTCGCCACGGCCCCAAACGATGTGAGCAGGGTTCCTAAGCCCACCATCCGGTACCACTTGGTACACCGTACATCAGGTGCCTAGTCTCCGTCCTAAGCCCACTTGTACCGGTGCCACTTGGTAGACTACTAACACTACCTACAAACACCGTAAACTAGTTGCAACTCCCGGACAGAGAACAAGGATGATTACAGCCGAGAGGGCTTGGAGCGCCTGAGCCCAATGTGTGGTAGTAACTTTCATGGATCACAAACACGTAACTCAGCCTCGAGGACGGCTGCAATGAGACAACCCACCATGTACTCCTACATGGCCTCTCACCGCTACCTTTACCAAATCGTGTTCACACACTTAGCTCACACACAAAAGGACATGTTCACACACCTCCGATTCATTCCCGGCGAATCGGACTGACACAACTCTAAGCAATAGCAGGCATGATGACAAGCATGAATGAGTAGACACATCGTGGCTCAAACAACTCCTACTCATGCTAGTGGGTTTCATCTATTTATCGTGGAATGACAGTCATGCAGAGGATAAAGGGGTTCAACTACGCAGCATGTAACAGTTGTATCGTTGTTGTCCTAATGCAGTAAAATAGAGCAGAAGCGAGAGAGTGGGATTGTATCGGAATGAACAAGGGGGTTTTGCTTGCCTGGCACTTCTGAAGATAGTATAGTTCTTCATCGGTGTCATCGATCACATTGTCGAAACCACGTCTATCGAGAGGGGACAAATACCGGCAACAGAGAAAGAAACACAATCAATGCAATGCACAATATGATGCATGATCATGACATGGCAACATGCTGGTGTTTTGAGCTAATGCAACTAGCAACAAAGTTAAATGAAGTTGGTTTGAACCCTAGGTTCAAATTCAAACTCCACATGTGATTATTTAAATGCCATTCATATGATTTGTGCAATACAGCAGCTATAAGTTGTTCTAACATGCATGAAAATGGTACAGATGGATAGATTGGATTTTTCTGATCATTTTTCATATATAATTTATTTGATTTGGAGTTACGGTTGAATTACTATGAATTTTTGAAGTTTGCAACATTTTTTGGAATTTTCTATATAAGAATAAATCCGTAAAATAAGTTCATCGCACAAGATGACATAGGTATGACGTCAGCAGGTCAATCGGGTCGGCCAGGTCAAACCTGACCTCAGGGACCCATACGTCTGTGTCACAGGGCTGTTTAGGTCGCCGACATGTGGGACCACCAACGCCGACTTGGCCAAAGTCAAACCGACACGGGATCCGCAAGATTAACACTAATCTAAACAGAAATAAAACCGGAGTTAATTAGGGAGTGGGGTCCGTGTGTCGGTGGCCTAGGGGTTGGTTAGCGTGGTGTTTAGCCGCTAATTAAGTGTGCCACGCCGGCGTGGGCCGAGTTAGGCCGGGCGACGACCTCAACCGCTGGGCGGCGTCCGCCGGAGTTGCGCCAGAGGCGACGGATTGATGCGCCGAGGGCACAGAGAGTAGCCTAAGCCCGCCGCATCCGTGGGGACCAACGGAGGGCTGGGTGGCCGGAGCTCGCTGGTGGAGACCGCGGCTGCTGCCGGAGTTCGGGCATCGACCAAAACGACGCCACAAGGCACCGGAGGAGCGGCGGTTGGGTGTTTTGGGATCTCGCAAACGACCGAAAAGCGCTGATGTGTTTCGGCCGCGAGCGGTAGAGCTCGGGAACGCAGAACTTGCCGGCCATGGCGGACGGCGGCGCTCGGCCATGGTGGGAAAGCTAGTTAGGGGACGAAATAGACACGGGGAAGGGAGGGGTTCAGACCAGGAGCTCACGGCGGGTCGACGGGTAGGCTGGGGCTGCCTGGGGAGGTGCCGACGACGGTGAATCGAGGACGGCGGCTGTCGGATGCAGAGGGCGATGGCGAGCTCGAGGACGACGCCATGGGGCTCCTCAAGGCCATGTGACTTGGCGATGAGGAAGAGGGCGCCACGGCAGACCTCGGGATAGCTCGGAGAGGCAAGGAGGTGGCTGTGGCCGTGGTGGTTCCGGACGGGCAACGGACGCTGCTCGGTCCCAAGGGGAGAGGGAGCTGAGGAGAGGAGGGAGAGCAGCGAGTGAGGGAGAGCGCGAGGGGTTCTGTGGGCGGCGTGGCGCCCAGCGGCCGGGGAGGCGGCAAGCAAGCAGGAGGTGGAGACCTCGGGCGCGCAGGCGTTGCCGACACGCCGCCCTTCCGTCTGACGAGGAAGACGACAGTGAGGAGCTGCGGTGGTGGGTGGGCTGGGCGATTGGCTGGGGCATGTGTAAGGCCGTAAGTGGCCTAGGTACTCTCTCTCTCTCTAATTTCTACTTTTGTTCTGTTTTCTATTTTTTTGATATGTTTTGAATTAGTAGAAATACTAACTCATTTTATAAAATCCTCGAAAAATTGTGGGCACTATTTGAATTATTTCCAATAGCCCCAAAGTACTTTCGGATTATTTGGACATTAAAAATATTATAAGATTTAAATGTCCAAATTCAAATACTTATGAATTAATTCAAAAATCCAGAATAGCCTCCAAAAATATGAAACCATTTTTGGAAGAGGGTTTAGCCAGGACCAAAGATGGTGAACATTTATGAAGGGCATTTTGGTTTCATTGAAAAGATTTTAGTAAGCCCTAGTTGAATTCATTTAGTGCTAGGGTTTCAACAATCCCCATTCCAACTTTCGTGAAATTTAAACATGATGACATAGATGAAGATGCAACTAATTACAAACGAAGATCTAGGGCTGTGACATCACCGAACAATTTCCGACGAGAAAAGTTAATTTTCCATATCGTCCCATTTAAAAGTGAACATCAAGCACTACTAGGACGAAAGGCTTTTGTCCACTTCAACGCCATACCGCATTACGCGTCTCTTACACTTAAGATGCCCGGTCCACATGGCACCATTTCAGTGCGAGGGTCACTTAAAGACCCCGGATTCGATAGACGAATCCGACTCAAGAAAGTTAGGGGCTCCCTAGCCGCATACCTTTCACAAGCGGCCGCGCAGAACTAACATCGGTTTCATATAAACCAGGCTTTAATTATTTACGCTTATTCTTTTGCATTATTTTCGCACGAACTGTTTTTGAAATGTTCTCTCTTTCCTACAGATGAACAACGTATGCATCTGGCCCGTGATAACGCACAACGGAGACACAGCGCAGACGCGCAGAGGGACCCGTCGCAAGGATTCTTTTCAGATTAAGACCCCACGAGACCTTTTATTACTCTCTTGTTGTTAAATCACCTCGGCTTCTTCCTATAGCCGAGGCGAGCCCGACGCTTTGGCATTGTCGTCGCCAGACAATGCCCGCATTCGACACAAGGGGCTTAGGGCATAATTCTTCCCGTTATCATAAAGTCCGAACACCTCGTGGAGTGTTAGGCGCTCAAGTTGGGCACTATATGCATCAGCTCAATCATGTCTTTGGTCAAATGTTGGGTTTGCCGGCCCGTGTTTTGCTGCCTTACGCTCAGATCACCCGCTAACGCGACACCGTGAGAACTATCGCGACAGTGCCCCAGCGGGCCGGGCGAGCACCTCAAGAGAGAAAGCCAAAACTGATCGTCATGATATAGCGAGAGTCTGGTCGGCCACTTGATCGACTACGGAATGTTTAGAATTTCGCTTTGACGAAGGGCCGCTTCGTCAGCACATACGCACCCGAATCCGAGATGTGCGGTGCCATTAGGGGCTATATCGTAGCCCCACCTCAAGCTCCATTGGCTAAGTGAAAGAGATAAAGCATTATAGTCCGATTGCCTCGTTCGCTACGCTACCACCTCCTTATAACAGACCGAGACGCCGGATTAAAGTGTGAAAAAGCTTATTTTGCAAACACCCCAAAGACTTTGTGCAAGGGGCAAGTCAAGACGTGATCTTTCAAAGTTATACACAAGTATACTTAAACGGCCGCAAGGAGAAGTATTACTACTTGGAAGCACAAGTATAAAAAGCATTCATACTATAATCATTCATAAACAAGTTAATACGCTCAATTGAACTTTACATTCTTCGAGCATCGCGACTCTATTATACGAGCACCGCGATAACTTCCTCAAATAATGTTCGCAGAAGCTGGTTCCCATCCGAACCTCGGCAAGCAGCGGTGGCATCCATCTCCGGACATCGCGCTTTTACACGGGCTGAGCCATCCGCTGCCTCGATGCAGCCGACCGCTTCATCTCCTTGATATGCGGTACCGCCCAAGGAACTGCTGCAGAGGCCAAAATAGCTCGTCGCTTTGACCTCTCGCCACACATGGGCCACGATGTCACCATAGCCAGCCCGACAGTCTATTCAGTTCGCCCATTCGCCAACTCTGTCCGACAGCGGAAGAGGGCGATCCGGACTATGGAATTGAGTCCAATATAACTCTTCCACCTCGTGATCCCCCGCCCGGAAGTGCTTAACGGCGCCCGCCGCGACTCACAGCCAAGTCCATGGGGATCCTCCGAACTCCACTGCTTCAAATTTGGCATACTTGGCATCCATAAACCGGCGACGATAAGAAACGGCTTGCCACCGTGATTTCTCGGCTTGGCGCAGCTCCTCATTCATAGCCCGTGATTGCAGAGCGGGCATCCTTGGTCTCGGCGGTGGCCTTCTTCAGTCGCCCCGCCCAATAGGCGCCTTTTCAAGAGCCTCGCTACGGTCGGTAGCATCCTTTAATTTCTTGGCCAATCCGCCACCTCCGCCTCGCTTAGGCAAGGCGCAGCCTTTTCGCCTTCAACTCCTCGCCGCTCCTGCAGCCAAGATCACTCCTTCGGCTTGCTCCTTGGTATGTGCAAGCTCGCCCAAAGTCTCCATAGCAGCAAGACTATCTGCATAAACAGCATGTAACTTATCGAGGAGGGCTTTAACCCACTCAATAAAGCGGCTATGGAGAATTTATTTACCTTGCGACTCGTCAAGTCGCCGATTGACAAGTGCTATTTCAAGATCCGCCATGTCCAGCCGACTTCACCGGCCGCAACCGATCAATCCGGCTGGCCTCGACTATCCGCCACCGTGATCGAACGGCGATATTTATTACCGAGATGTTTAGATTTTCGATCCTCGACGACGCTGTCGCCTTCGACAACCTACCGAGTCTCGTGGGCTACTATCTATACGGGCGATTTTTACATGCACAACAGTTAAAAACAAAGGTACGCTTATTTTCGATACCTCAAATCCCGCCAAGAAGCTCATGGCAGATCACGCAATCCACTTTCAGCGGACGAAATCCTTCCAACCACCGCGCATTAATGCGCGTGATCTTCAAATGGACGCCCTCTCAAGCAAACTCTTCGCCTCCCGCCGGGCTCGTGGGTGTTGAACTCTTCGACCCCTCCGACTCGGGACGCCCGCGTGATTTACACTTCGGCTCGCTTCGCCTCATCTGGCGGCGCGTCGGACGGAGGCGACGCTTCCATCATCTCGTGAAGAAGATCCCCGAGGACGAACTCATCTCGAGACGGCCGCAGATCCGAACTGCGATATAAATATTTCGTTACCTCTGTAAACATAATCGAAGGTACTTTCTTATTAAACTTCCTCTTTCATACTCACGGCTCGTTGGAGGGCTGGTCCGTGGGCGATGATTGCGCGTCCGATTCTCTCGGACGCCGGACCTCCGTGGGGATTTCTTCCCACGCTTAGGGGCTTTGACCTCCGGATCTTCGGAGGCGGTCCTCTTCTCCTCCGGCGAGGGATCCTTGGTCCTCTCCTCTTGATCGCCTTTGGACGTAAGTATTAGCTCCTTTATCTCCCCATCGCCCCCACCGTGGGCGCAACCTCCAACATTCGACCAAAGACGGGCTCCAGTATGCGGTCTTCGAGGGGGGCCGGACACCTTATCAGCCTTGATCGTGCCACCCATTCATGTAAAAGAACAAAGGGTCGAGAGGCGATCTCTTGAAAGGCATACAAAACAGGATGTCCGGGCTTTGAGCTATTTACCCGAGTATCCGGCGATCGCGCTTAGTCCAAGATCTCGGCCGAGTCCGACACGCCACTTGCGGTCGAAGAACAGCTCATACATCTCCAAGGGTGTCGCACCCATGAAATGCTGGAGGATACGAGGTCCCTCCGAATTGAACTCCCATAAACGGAGAGGACGACGTTTGTAGGGTAGGAGGTGCCTAGTAAGCATGACCTGCATCACCTTGACCAGATCAATCTCCCTTGTTTGGAGGTCCCGAATCCGCCTCGCAGTGCGGGCACGCCCCGGACGGCCCCCACTTGAGCCCTTGGTTGACCCACGACATCGCTTGTGGAGGTCCCGGCGGAAGGAGGGCGGCGGCTTCGCTTGCTGCCCTTGAACCCTCCTGCTGCCACAATCCCTGTTCCTCTTGAAGGAACCTTCGAGCCACGGGCATCGACCTTCTTGCTTATGGTCGCCCGCCACACTCCGCCGACGCCCCGATCATCTTGGCGCCCACCTTGAATGTTTTCAGCCACAGGCCGAAGTGGGGGATGACGCGGAGGAAGGCTTCGCAGACAATAATGAATGCGGAGATATGGAGGATGGACTCCGGAGCCAAGTCGTGGAAGTCCAGCCCAGAGAAAACTGAAGCCCTCACGAAAGGATCCGCGGAAGCCTAATCCCGACGGAGGTGAGATGCGAAACGACATATTCGCGGGCTCGGGGGTTGGCACGGCCGCCCAGGGCAGCAACCTGTGCGAGACTTCAGAGGCCGTGTACTTGGCCTCACGCAACTTCAATATGTCCTCCTCCGTGACGGAGGAGGGCACCCACCGGCCCTGGAGGTCGGAGCCGGACATTGCTATGGATCCGAAGCGCTCGAGTCTGGAGCTCTTTATGTTGGAACTGGGAGCAGAGGGAAGATTCGATGCGAGGTTGAAAGACAAGGACAGGCCTTGGTCCTCTTATAAAGGGGAAATAATACCAAGGGCCGTCTCCGTGACCGTTTGAGATTCCCCTTCGATAGAGGAGGCGTGGCGACGGGAACGGTTGGGTTACCCACGCACGTATTGATGAGGATCCCGGAATAAAAGGGAACATGATCTCTGCTTCGACAGGACGTGCCAAGGAAGCCGCTTCGCTAAACGTGCTGAGGCGGAATAATAAAAACAAGGGCTTGGCTGCGGTGTGACATCACGCTGCGTAATACGTCAGCAGATTGAATTAAGTGTGTATTTTATTCTCTCTACGTTGGAATGTGGAAATTATTTTGCAGAGCCGGACACTATCCTGGTGTTCATTATCTTCTCCGGATTATTCTAGGGGGGAACCCGCCTTGCAATGCCGAACATTATGCACGCCGGACTTATCGTCATTGAAGACTGGTTCAGGGGCTACTGAGGGAGTCCTGGACTAGGGGGTGTCCGGATGGCCGGACTATCAATATCCGCCGGACTCCCAGACTACGAAGATAGAAGATTGAAGACTCCGGCTCGTGTCCGGAAGGTACTTGGCGTGGAAGGCAAGCTTGGCAATACGGATATGTAGATCTCCTACCATTGTAACCGACTCTGTGTAACCCTAGCCTCTCCGGTGTCTATATAAACCGGAGGGCTTTAGTCCATAGGACACAACATTACATCTCAACAATCATACCATAGGCTAGCTTCTAGGGTTTAGCCTCATTGATCTCGTGGTAGATCTACTCTTGTACTACCCATATCATCAATATTAATCAAGCAGGACGTAGGGTATTACCTCCATCGAGAGGGCTTGAACCTGGGTAAAAACATTGTGTCCCTCGTCTCCTGTTACCATCCGCCTAGACGCACAGTTCGGGACCCCCTACCCGAGATCCGCCGGTTTTGACACCGACACCCACTTTTATCAATTTCCATCTTGTTGAGTGTTTCTTCATAGATCAAGTTTAATCTGCTTCCGCCGTCCATGAGTACTTTAGTGAGCCGAAAGCCGTCCACGATTGGGCTGCGGACCAAAGCGGCTGGTGCCCGGACTGTCTGGAATGGAGGTTCGTCACTGGCACTAAAAGTTATAGCAGTGTCGTTCCATGGATTTATTTTTGCCACGTGGCAGATTTCAGCGAAATTTCGATGAGCTCGCTTGCGCCTATTATTTGAGGCAAAAGTCTTGAAGACGGTCAGTACCGCATTGTTGTCTTTGGCGGGATGTTGCTCTGCTTTATGGTTTACAAGAAGATCCTCGCCGCTTTTTGCTACCTGCCGTAGTCCAACATGCTCTAAGGCTATGCATTGGCGTAGTATGTGGCATGCTGTGAATCTTGCATGGTCCATTGAGCCATTCTTGCAATACGGTTCCACGCCCTGGAGTGGGCTTTGTTTTTTTGGGAATTGGATCAGGTAACTTACGAGAGTTTGCCATTTTAGCTCGGAGGAAGGGTTTAGTGAGAGCCGGATAATCCCAAAAGTCTGTTTGGGTTTTCTAGGCACTTTCCATCGCACAATAATTTTGCACTATGGCTGCTAAGTCGGCAAAGTGTACTATGTCACGGCGACTTATAGCATCAAGGATCCCTTTGTTCGTGCAATTTTTGCAAAAAAGTGAGATTGCGTCTTCCTCGCGACAGTCCTTGACCTTGTTTATCACAAGGAGGAATCTGGCCCAGTAGTGATGTACTGTCTCTTGGGGCTCTTGTCTGATATGGGAGAGATGACTTAAGTCTGGGTGGGTGGGCGTAGTTAAATCTGGATTCTGATCCGATCTAACGCCCAGGGGCAGAGGAGCTTCTGGGCTTGGAAGCTCGGGCTCCGGGGTGCTGCCTGATTTTTCTGGCCTGTTGCCCGATCCTAAGTTCAGGGTCTGGGTCATGTCCTCCCGCGAATGGGTATCTGGCTCAGAGAGCTCAGTAATCCGGACATAGTTCGTCCTCAAAATAGAGGGATAATCCATGTGTGGCTCTTCCACTACCGCTATCTCGTGGGTGATGGGTGGGGATTTAATATCCCTTTGGTCGGGTTTAAGCCCAATCCGATCATAGTCTGTAGCGACACCCAAAGCGGCGATGCGATCCAAGAGCTCATTAAGGGAGGAGAGCTCCATTGGATCCATCTATTTGGCGAGTTCCGAATTGACGTGGAGGCTGTTTTTGATGACCCGAGAGGTCATCGTTGGCGCGGATGACGATCGGGAGGCCATGACGAAGCCGCCTAGTCGGAGAGTTTGCCCTACCACCAGTGCTCCCCCAGAGGTGATGTTGTCCTTGATAACGAGACGAGTCATCGAGCCTTGCAGCAACGACACAGAGGAACTCTCAATGAAAGCACCAATGTCGGTGTCAAAACCGGCGGATCTCGTGTAGGGGGTCCCAATCTGTGCGTCTAAGGCTAATAGTAACATGAGGCAAGGGAGACGATGTTTTACCCAGGTTCGGTCCCTCTCGACGGAGTTAAAACCCTACTTCCTGCTTGATTGATGTTGATGATATGAGTATTACAAGAGTTGATCTACCACGAGATCGTAGAGGATAAACCCTAGAAGCTAGCCTATGATGATTATGATTATTCCTCTACGGACTAAACCCTCCGGTTTATATAGACACCGAAGGGGGCTAGGGTTTACACAGAGTCGGTTACAAAGAAGGAGATCTAATATCCGGATCGCCATGCTTGTCTTCCACGCAAAGGAGAGTCCCATCCGGACACGGGACGAAGTCTTGAGTCTTGTATCTTCACGGTCCAACAGTCCGGCCAAAGTATATAATCCGGCTGTCCGGATACCCCCTAATCCAGGACTCCCTCAGTAGGGACATGCGGATAGCTTCCACGTCCGCTCCTGACCAGCCTGGCCCACCCAAAGCCCCTCCATCGCCCGCGCGCGCTTCCCGCCCGAAAGGGTCAGCACCGCTCCAAAGAATTGGTGCCGCATTCATGCCCGGGCAGAGTAGACGCGACCTCTCACTGGCGCAATAGTGATGGTTGCTTCGTTCTTCCAACTTACTGCTGGGTCTATGTGATTTGATGGCTCATTGGTCTTTATTACTGAGGTGGTAGGACTACTGGATAAACCACGCTTTCGGCGAAAGGAGGTACTACTACATTACAATTTTCTCCATTCTTACAGCGGAGGAGTGCAAGAGCAGTGAAAACACGCAGGCTCAGTGATTACATGGCCCACCTCTCACTATCACCATATTTTCTGGACACCGTGCGACACCTAACTCTTTACATAGTACTCCCTCCGTTCCTAAATACTAGATGAGTCCCCGCACGTTGCCGCAGAACAGCCGTATATCTCTCTGCGTAAAATTATCAATTTCATATAACTAAAAAAACTCTATAACTGCATGACAAATGTGGTAGCCAAACTAAAAAAACTCCTATCATCATTTAGATCATCCCATGTAAGGAAAAAAGATCAGCAACTCCTACTGCATAATGGGATTATATTTTTCTTTTTGACATGTTAATGGGACTTAAAAGCTCACTTACATGCATGCTACCGGTGCATGCTTGCGTGCAGATATGTTGATGTGATTTAAAACCCACTCACATGCATGCCACGGTATTTCTGCATGCTTGCAGTGGCTTAGTGCAGAGCCTCTCAACATCTAGATAAGACGGTTATTGTGGACTGATTTAGTTCATCCAATGGCTACATTAATTTTGATGATGTGGCTCAAGGAGAGGATAGAGAATTCCTAGTAGTGGGGGCTAGCTATTACTAGTAGATAAGACTTTGCAGAGATTCCACTAGGTGAACTACATACGGAACAAAATGAATGAATCTACACTTAAAATGCATCTATATACATCTGCATGTGCTCCATGGTGAAATCTCTACAAAGACATATATTTATGAACGGAGGAAGTACTAGTATAGTACGTACTGTAATTTATCAGTGAGATAAATTTTGTACAATGCTATGAAGGTTCTAGCTTCTGTTACATGTATCTTGCATCCAAGGTTGCCCGTTGCAACATTTCATCAAATGCAAAGGAGACTAACATGCATGCTATTGCATCTCAATGATTGACAGATCATAGCAAATATGTACTCCCTCCGTTCCAAAATAAGTGTCTCAACTTTATGCAAACTTTAGTACAAAGTTGTACTACTACTAAAGTTGACACTTATTTTGGAATAGAGGCAGCTAAAGAAAAAAACGATCCATGCAGTCCCTAGCCCTTGAACCGTGAACCCTAACCAGGCTTCAATTTGCTGGCAACGTTCGAGCTTCCTAAGAAATGAAGTTTGCAACCTTTTGACCATTGGATCATTTTGTGCAGTTTCACCAAAATCGAGATGAGCATCCCTGTGGCAAAGAAATTGAAGAAGCGTAATTAGAATAAGATTATTGGGACTAGTTGATCAGACATAAATTCATCACAAATACAGTACGTAGAAGCCAGTAGAGGTATGTGCGGGGCAAAGAAGTAGAGAAATATCCACATGGAGTGATGTGGGCAGTTGGATCAGTGGTGCAAGCCGGCTGTAAAGGGAGTTGTACCGAGGCGCGAGCTCAACCTTGAGGAGGGCGGCGGGAGGCGACAACTGCCCACGTCGCGGCGGTGAGCAAGGGACGAAGGCAACCTCACAGGCTTTGTGAGAGAGAACGGCGGTGACCCCTGATCGGGACGTGCCGACAGTGGGTTTTCGCCGTCGGCGACGGCGACCGCATCTACACTAAGCATCCACCCCTTCCCCTAGCGGACGGGATCCGCCGGGATGTTAGAGATGTGTCCACAGTCATTTTGTGCGAGTGAGTGTGAAGAGAGCAACCCCATCAAGCAACCGTGTAGGCTGGCCCGTCCTGACTATGTATATAGTGGAGTGGCTTCCTTTTCTCTCCATATTAACCTATCATATTGCGTACGTGCCACTGAAGAAAAAAAACTTTATTTATAAATGACGCGGCACCTACTACTCGTTCTCCTATAACCTTGCGCTTGGCATCTCCAAAATATTAACCTTGCGATTGGCTCTTCGCCTCTTCGGGAAGTCGAGCAATAATGGTAGTGCAGTATATATCGTTCTCGCTATATGAGACCGAATGAATTGCTGCACGTCCACCACGTGGGCGAGGTTCGAGGGGCGAGGGAGAGTGCTACATAGGGAGCAAAATGAGTGAATCTACACTCTAAAATATGTCTATATACATTAGTGTTTGGAGTATTTACTAGTAGTTCATGTTGAAGGACATATATATTCCAAACAATACGATATAATCTCTATAACCAAGGTAGTAGGGACGAGGAGTAAACAGAGGGAGTAGTAAATTTTTCTCTTCGTCCTACGAGCCACCGCGCGCATGGGCGAGGGAGAGGGAGTAAGGCGGACAGTACTAAGCAAGGTTCACCTCATCCTGCAAGCCACCCACCCGTGGGCAGGGGAGACGACGTACTAAGCAACCTTCTCCTCGTTCTGCGAGTTGACGGGACACATCAAAAGTACTCCAGTGTATAGATGCTTGCCTCTAAGGTAGGCCCCACATGGTTTGCCTCTTTTTTCAACATAACGCGTCAAGTCGCAATTTGTTTGTTCACCCGTGGTAGACGATCCTCCCTCCACCAAGTGGACAACCAGTACACGTGCCAAATTACCACGTGGGCTGCCTTTTTCATACAGAAATGAGCTCCACCGTGTACCCGCGCGAGTGTGGTTGGGAAAGAGACGGGAGTACGTGTGCCGTGCATGCACCTCTTCTCTTCTTGCACGTCCCCCACCTACGTGTGTATGTGAGAGATACAAACCGCGTTCGTGAGTGTTTTTTGTTTTCGGTGGGGGTGGGGTGGGGGGTTGATTTCTTGAATGTATTTGTGGGAGTATGTGTCGATGACATCTGAAACAAAATTTTGCATGCAATGTGTGTGAAATGGAGGCCTATCTATATCATATATAGAGGGTCGGGCAATCCACAAGAAGAGAGGGAGGGGTCATAGATATCAATAGAGTCGAAGAGAGGATCAAGTGGGTGGGTGCGAGATCGATGAAGAGAGCCATCGAAATTGTGTGTGTGTAAGTCAAAGATATAGGGCGACTGACCTACTAGAACGTCAGAGGGCACATGTCAAGTTTGTGTGTGGCAGGGAGACATGACTAGAGCGCTCGATGTATCGGTGTGTGTGTGTGTGGGGGGGGGGAGGGGTGGAGGGGTAGGCAGAGGCCTAACTATAGATGTAGAATGACTCGTATATGTGTTGAGAAGGAGAGACCCAGCTATGTCTTGAGGGAGATCAGTCGACATCCATACATAACTGAAGGACGGGAAATATGATGGGACAGAGAGAGAGAGAGAGAGAGAGAGAGAGAGAGAGAGAGAGAGAGAGAGGGACGGAGAGGGGTAGAGTGCTCGATGGATGATGGAATTGCTTCTCGAAGATGGTGGGAGAGGCCTACTAGACAAACTGAGGGTGGAACTGCAATGTTATCAATAAGAGTGGGGATGTGTTTCTGTGTGTGCCCGTGCGTGATCGATCTGTCGGGACGCATCCATGGATGATGAAGGGGAACCATGTGTTTGGTAAGCAAACCTAACTAGATCGGTCGATCAATTGTTGTTTGTCGGAGGAAGGGAGAGACATAACTAATGAGTGTAACGACCCGACCCGAAATCGGTCAAGTCTCTGTGTAGCTGTACCATCCCAAGATTATGCTGGCACACACAGTACTTTGATGCAAAGATTCAAAGTTAAATTACACCTGAATTTATTATACGATTCTCATATCGAGTCTTTATTACAAGATAATAAATTCGGCCAAAGGCCAACTCATGAGAAATAAACTAAATAAAGCTGCGGAAGCGTAGACGAATAGCGAATCCATCCGACTCCATAGGGCAATCGCCAAGCGTGGATCGTAGCCTCAATCCTGATCGGAGAACTCCTCTGCAACATAAGACGTTGCAGCCGTGTAGGTCAGCATTTTTGAATATAACAACAAGTCATCAAGAGAGAACAACAATAAAAATTAATAACACTATATGCAATTTGGCTGTGTGGCTCTAAGTTTCATTGTTTTGCAAAAAAGCCAGTTTTTCCCTTACAAAAGGACTTGTTTGCAAATACTACAAAATGTTGGTAGTTATTGAGATGGTTCCGCCAACCAATGTCTCATTCCCAATTATTAAATAACCCCCTCAATTAATTTATTAAGTTTGGTGTTGAGATATCCGAAATACTCCAAGTTCCAGAGGCTCAAATTGTCCATAACCGGGGACACGGCTAATCGATTTGATCTTCACTCTGCAGAGGTTTGCGCACTTTACCCGCAAGATTCGTTCCCTCCTTTAAGTCTTCGCACTACCTGGTGTTTGAAGATGGGACGAACGAAACAGGGTCTTCCTAAGAGTTCCTCTGGGCCACTGCCGGTGCCCATCAAATCCTACCATTCTTCTACATCTCGTAGCACCGTTCGGCCAGAGTCACGCCTAGGGTGGACCAAGCCAGAGCCCATAATGGCTTGGGGCTGCACATGTATGCTTCCGGTCAATGGGGTATCCATCCGTCTCTTCGTGGCTGGGTGAAGCTTTCCGCAAGATGTCATGGCGCTTCTCCATGCATCCCGGCCATCCGTTGGTTTCTCCAGGTGCCCATCAACCGTCCTCCACCCAGTAGTGAATTTTGAAGTCCATCTTGAGCTTGAACTCATGGGTTTGTCATCATCTTGACTCTCGCATCTCCCTTATGAATCACTCAACCAACCCCGTCTACTAAAGCGTAGCAATCAACTACATCGTCCCGGGCATCGGTAACAAGGGAGAAGGGTTCATCCTACCTCATGATACTACTCAAGAACAGCTTAAAAAAATTCTCCTACTGCATGCATGGTGGGGAGGTATAATTCTAATGCAATAAAATCATAGGTATTGTAAAAACATGATCAAATGACTTTCCTGGCTGACGGTCTTCGAAAGCTAGCGACTCGTAATAGCAGGCTTCGCTCTCCGGGAATTCTACCGAGTAAAACAATAGCACAAATAAGTATAGCACAATATAACATAATAGCAAGTTGAAGTAAAACACCCAAGCACTCAAACCAAAACCAAAGAAAAACTCGGAGAAAGCAAATCAAGGTTTTCACCACATCAAGCAACACCTAAGAAATAGTTTTACACAACTAAAACTTTTCTTAACAGAACCTAAGCATGGGTTTTGCTAACTAACAGAAGGGAAAACATCATACAAACTAGGAGCAAAAAGAATCATATTAAAATCTATTATAGAACACATATTATGCCTAAAACAATCCTAGCAAAGAAAAATAAAATAAAATTTTTATTCTACTTTAAATAAAAGTTCATCCTCTGTAGCTACAGAAACTAATCTAAAATAAACTATAACACAATAAAAATAAAATAATTTACTAACTAGAACAGTAGGAAAATAGTAGCTAGTTAAATAAACAAGAAACACATGATTTCGACTAAAACTAATTTTTTATTAAATCTAAAATACCCAAACAAGTTACTAATGCTAGGCATGGTCAAAACTAAGTAGTAACAAAAAGAATCACTAAAAAACAATAATCCTAACTCAATTTATGGCAGAAAAACTAATCTGTCAAAATCTAATATAAAACTATTTCTAATAATTTAGACATGGCTAAACATATTTTCTGCGGAAACTACAACAAATTTGCAAACTAACAAAAAAATCAACTAAAACCAATAAACCATCTAAAAGAAATAGCAAAAACAAAAACAGAACTATCTGCTAAAAAACAGAAACTAAAAATACAACTAAAAATAAAAACTAGCGCTAACGGACCTATCTAATGCTCAGGCGATATATAACTAAATCTTGCCCGAGGTTAACAGAAAATAAACCGATCGGTTCGATCTAATCTGAACCGCTAACTAAACCAAAAAAACCGTAACTAAACTGGACTTTTTAAAAATAAAAATGTACCCCTTCGTAGATCTAATCTACTGCGTAGGTTTCTGATCTAACGGCGGAGGGGGCTCCGGTGGCTTACCGCAGTGGTCGGCGGCGACGGCGACTCGGGCATTGGCGGTACGGCTGCTCTGGTGGTCCTGGGCAGCGGCGGAGATGTCAGGCGGGTCCGGCGGCTCGAGGGGAGGTCGGGGGTGGAGTCGTTGGAGCTCGGGGTTGACGGAGATGATCGGGGCGAGCTCGGGTGAGCTCCTGCTCCGGCGGGCGGCGGACGAGCTCGGGGCAACGGCGTCGGGGGCTCCTGGGCAGGTAGATGGTGTTAGTGGGGTGTGCATGGAAGCGACAGTTAGGGCGCAGTAGTAGGGAAGGGCAGAAGGTGCTCACCGGCAGCGAACGTGGCGGCAAACCGAGGCGGCGGCGGCGAGATGCGAATGGCGATGGTGTGCGCTGTGGTGGGTTTGGAGCGTAGGGTTTTAGGGGGTTCGAGGGAGGAGAGGGAGGGCTTTATATAGGGCATCAACTTGGAGGAGGGGGCGTCTCGGGATCACGATCCCGAGAGGATCGGAACCGCGGCGGCGGCCGTCACGCTTTGGGTGGCGTTTGCGTGCGTGAGAGGAAAGAGATAGGGTGGGGCCAGCGCGTCGGTGAGAGAGGGAGGGGTGGAGGCGATCAGGCGACCGAGGCGGAGAGGGTTCGAGTGCGGCGCTAGGGGCAGGCCGACTCAGGCGCTGGTGGGCCGCTGGCTGGGCCGATTGGCCTGGGTGGCGCCTGGGTCCCCCCTTTTTTGAATTATAGAGAAGAGAGAATCTAGAAATATATATATTATTTTTATATAGGACATATATATATATTAAAATTCTCAGGGGAATTTATCCTATAACGAGGACATTTTTCCAGGGGCAAAACTCAAACTAAAAAAACACTTTCTAGAAATCCCAAATAAAATTCAAATTTGAAATTAAACTTTTTGGCAATACTTTTCTTCTGATATTTTTGGAGTGTCATGTTTACTCCTCTCATACTTTTGCTCAAGTATTTGTTAGGCATTGTTTTGAAATAAATTCAACCGCCAATTTGAATTCAAATTCCAATAAACTCAAAAGCCTCTGAAATAATTCAAAATGTCACTCAATTCAAACAATATGCATAGATGCTTAGCTATAAATGTAAAACATTCCAAATGGGAAATTTGGGATGTTACAGTGAGGTATATCAATCGACGCGTGGGTAAAAACGGGTTATAAGGACCGAGCTAGCTATATGTATAGCGAGAGATCGGTCGGTGTACGTCCATTTGTTAGAGGCAAATAAGGCCCAGCGAGACGGATAGACAGAGAGAATGGAGCTAGGAGGTGGTGCGAGAGGCCCAGCTACTAGCTAGATAGGGGGAGGAGTGTGCGGTTGTGAGATCGATGAAAAGAGGGGCGAGAGTTTACACGTGTGTGTGACCGTATGAGATACCCGAGGCAAGGACACATAAAGGAGTAGATTGAAGGTGCATGTGTATGTTGTAGGCAGGCATCGCTAGAGAGGTTTATCGATCGGTGTGTGTCGGAAAGGGGTTGTGGAGACTCTCGGAGAACGACCTAAAGAAAAAAAATGAATGTGCCCGGTGGATAGAATGCCGAGGGAGGGGGAGGGCAAGGAGGGCGTGTGCATGCACGAGAGAAAGTTAGTGGTAGCTACAAAATTTAGAGGATTGTATGGGTGTAAGAGACTAACAAAGATCATAATTTGATATGAAAGCGGATTCATATATTTGAATAGGAGATCATAGTGTTTTAAACATATGCATGCATGAATATAGCGGCGATACACGTGCTATGCACATGTTATACCATAATGTGATAATGCATGGCGTTTGCAACTCACAGCTAAATGTCAAACGATCTAAACCATACAATACATCAAACAATCTCACATTTTATTTGAATTTGTTATAATGTGTGGCTTTTGCAGCTTAACACTAAATATCAAACAATCTAAAAAATACTATATATCGAACATTCTCACATTTTATTTGAATTTGTGGTAATGTGTGGTGTTTGCAACTCACATCTAAATACTTGTACGCGTAGGGGGCGGAGCACCATACATAATGTGATAAACACATTATACATATGAGACATGGTTTAGATTATGAAGATCTAGCTAGAGCTAGAAATGTAATGTCATTTGAAATCAACATAAAGTGGATTCAGAAAATCAAGTTCGAGTTCATATAGTAGACATAGTTCATGTGTAACTCGAGACTAATCATATGGTGTGTTGTGAAGATAATACACAAACGATGCTTTAACTTGACAATAATGATGATTGTAGATATTATTAAAATAGAGAAACAAATTCAAATGCTTTGACTTTAGAACAATCATTACTGTAGATCTTATTCAAATAGAGAAACGAAATCAAATTTATTTCATATTGAAGTGGTAGTATATATGTTTGGAATGCACTAAAATGTTCATTTGAGTAGTAGGTTGCATGCATTATACACGTAGCAAAATATTTTAATTGAACATAACATGAATTCAAAGTTTTGAATGACATTTGTAGTGCGCATTGATTTGGTACAATACACGTTAGGCTTGTCAGGAAATTTCAACCCGCGCCTTGTTAGCCCGAAATATTTAAGATATATCTTTGTCTCGTCGTGCTCCGACAACTCCCTCCATCTCAACCCGTGCCTTGCTATTCCGAAATTACAACGAACGCAAAAACTCCCACCTCCTGTGAAATCCCGACACGTGAAATGCCCATGGTACCCCAGAACCGAAAGAACCGCCTCAAATCGGTGGGGGTACTTTCGTAATTTACGCCACATTTCGGACAAGCGCGTCCCTAGGCCATGGTTCCCCACTCCCATCCCATCCACCCACCCATTTGTACACCGAGGCTGCGAAAACCCGCGACGGAGCCCCACACCCTGCTCCGTCCGCCACCCAGCCGGAGCCTCTTCCCCGACGTTGTCGTCCACAGCATCACCTCGACGTCCCTCATCCACCGTACCGGATGAGGATCCGTCGTCGATCTCGTCGTCCCGCCGGTTTAGCCACCACGTCCACCACCTCTGAGGAGCTGCGCCGACATTCTCCTCGTCTTTCGCGCCACCTCCATTCCCACACCATCGTCTCCACCTGCATCATTGGAAGAGCATCATCATCACCGTTTCCTCGGATGAAGCTACGGCCTAATCTGCGCCACCAAAGAGGTTGTACACTAATCGCCGCATTTTCTTCTTGATTCGATCTCACGGTGCTGCCGGCGCTCGGTCCCGAGCCGACACGGTGCGGCTCCATCCACGGCGGCGTCGCCGGCCACTTCCTCCACGGTGTCGCTCCCTCGGCGGCGACGTCCACATCAGTAGGAGCTGCTTCTTCTTTAGCTCTCGCTCGCACTGCTGCTCTGTTCTGGCTCTCGGTCCCCTACCTGGTCTTCTGTTGCTATTGCTCTTGCTCGTGCTGCTACTCTTGCTCTTGCTCTTGCCTGCGATGCTGCTCTGATTTAGCTACACTTCAGTCGACTGAATCGACTTTTGGGTTAGTCAATTTTCAGGGGGTGGGGTTTCTCACCGGGGTGAAGGAAGAACCAGCCGTAGCGGGGAGGGGGGCTCGCCGGAGAGGTACCCCACTATCTATCTTAGGGTTCAGGGTGGGGGCGATGGCGGGGCGGAGGCATGGGGATCGTTGGAGAAAAAGCTCGGCACGGGGGGCCTATAGGGATGGCCGGGGCGGCGGCGGACCGGCGGTGGGGAGTGTTTTCGGGGCAGGCGGGCGGCGACCGCCGCCGCTGGCGGCGGGGCTGCTGTTTGGCCGGTGGTAGCTGGCGGCTCATGGGGGTGGATGTTGAAGATGAACTGCAGGCCCTTGATTTCATATCCAACGGCTGCAAAATCGACTGACCAGAGATAAAAAAGTCAGTCGACCAACGTGTAGCCTCACCTTGCTAGTGCATTCAGTTTCAACAGCAAAATTCAGTTTCGACAGGTAAGTTCAGTTTCGACAGTTAAGTTCAGTTTCGATAGTTAAGTTCGGAGATGAGCGGCTAATGTATTTTACATCTAGCACTTTGTGGTTATGTATTTTACGTCATGTATTGGAGATGCCATTAGAATTCCACTCAGGTTAACGTTGTCTCTCTTGTCCTGCTTCAGCCTCGGTGTCGTACAACTCACCGGAGCTGCTCCAACGACGAAACCTTCCATCACACCGGAGCAGTACCTCGGGCTCCGTCTCTAGACGCCTAAGATGTTCTTCCCCTCCTCCGACAGCCAAGTAAGCTGGAGCATCCTCACCGGCCAACCCAATCACGCTGAGATCGACATGGCTTCGCCAAAGAGGTTGTACACTTGTTGCATCTCTTTTTTACTCTACATTATATATATATTTCCACTGAGCATACGTAGTAACGGGAAATACGATTATTTTATCCTACTACAGGACAAGCAGTGAGGTCCAAGCAACTTAGCTTACCGTGATGGACTCTCTTGAACTCCATCATTATTTGCCTCTGCGTGTTTGAGCTGTGCATTTGTCGATGGCCCTGAGAGTTGGGCTAGTAGGGCAGTGGCCTGGGTCCAAAGTAATAGAAGTAGCACAAAAACATTTTTTTAGTGTAGGCTTTTCCTTGCTCAAGCCTGCCTACTATAATCGCTAGTGCTTGAAAGGAAAAGTGAATGAAAAACACAGGAATTGGAAAGTTTCCTATGGTACTACTATTCATGAAGTTGGTTCAAAGGAATGGAGCAAAGGAAAACTATAGGATTTGTTCCTTTAGTGTCTCCTTGAAATAAAAAATGTAGGAATTTTAATTTTCACTTGTCCTCCTTTTCAAATTCCTATTCATGAAGCACAAGACTAAGAGATAGTAGCATAATAGCATTATAACCGTACATTTTCTTGTGGTTTGACTTAATCTCACCATGCTTCTTTGCATCCTGTGATCTTCCAATTGTTGTGAATCAAACACCCAGATTGGCAGAAATCCTGTGTTTTTGAATTCTCTGTTTTGCACGTGCATTCCTATCCTATTCCTGTCTATTTCCTATCCCTGCATTGTTGGGATCCTCCAATTCAAACGAGCCCTTACAAAATTACTTCTCTTATAGATAGTTGTCAAAGAAAACCTTGTGTGGTTTGTCCCGCTCTTGCTACACCGTCGTCCACCCCAGCTCAGTTGCTCCAACGATAGAAGGGTCCAGCACAGCAGGAATCGGGCCTCCAGACTGTCTTTCACCGCCTCAAATCTTCCTCCCCGCCTCCGGCAGCCATGAAAACTGCATTACCATCATCAAGCGAGCAGAAGACCTCGAGGACTACATAGGTCCGCAAGAGAGGTCGCACTCTTTCGTGTCTGCTTATGTTATGCATCGCTTAATATTACATGCTACTTTATAGTCATGTTCACTGATTAGACTCAGAGCCGCTCCAAACTAATGGTCAAACTTGAGTTTTTAAATGGTTGTGGGGTACATATCGGGGCCGCAATCAATAGTATCTATCTACTATCTAGTTAATCTCCGGTGTCTACTATGAGTTTCATGTTGGGTGGGAAACAAACAGTAAAGAAGCCATTATCTGTATTTTTTAACTGAAGCCATTATCTGCCTTCTATTATTGTTTTGGGTCTATCCACAGGTTGCTACCATCACTCTAGATTTCTGCATGCACACCTTACATAATCTCACTATATTTTATTCCTATGCATGACAGTTATTGTAAACAATGGAACTGAACATGTAGAGCAAAAGAGACGAGCCTTGCGTGGCAATAAAATTTCATGCAGACGTCGCTCCATGGTAGGCGCAAAGGTAGCCCCCCTCCACGTATTTCGGATTGTAATCGAGAGGAAGATATCTGTTCTGAGGGGGATTTAGAAGGAGAAGACAACTCCTATTTACCCCCTGAGGTGTTCGCTCTAACTTGGCATGCTGATGTTGGTTATATCATGCATATGGTGCCTTGCATTGCTTACATTATACATCAAATATGTCATCTGCTTAGTTTAGACATCCTTTGTGCGAATGCCATCTGTTTAGTTTATTCATCGTTTATGTGATTTATGCAACGCCATCTTGTTTAGCCAAGCATCATATATGTGAATTTTGCAATGCCATCCTGCTTAGCTAGTCATCTCATATGTAAATTATATTAGGCCATCCGTTACATATTACATTTGTCAACAATGTAAGTACATTCAACTGCTCTCCGTGTGCATCATCCATTTGACACGGTGATGGAAAATTCTGGAGTGAAAACAAGGTCTTCAGAGCAGACAATGCTATCTGACGAAGCGCATATCTCGTTGGTTTAGGATAGCTCCTCAGAGGAGGATTCAGAGCCAGATGACCAGTCCTCCCCCCCCCCCGAGGTGTATGCTCTAACTTGGCAGGGTTATGTTGCTCATATCATCTGTATGTTGTCTCGCATTGCTATGTCATTTGATTAATTTAGACATGCTTTGTGTGAGTGCCACCTGTTCAGTGTCTAATTACCATATATGTGAATTATGCATTGCCATCTTGTTGCCAGACATTATATATGTGAATTATACAATGCTATCTTGTTGCAAAGGCATTATATATGTGAATTATGCAATGCCATGCTGTTTAGCCAATCATGATGTATGTGAATTATATCATGCTATCATTTTTTTGTATTATGTGTTCCATTTGTCGACAACGTTTGTATATTCAACTACTCTTCCTATGCATCAGCCATTTGAAGCGGTGATGGATGTATCTGGAGTGAAAACAAGGTATTCAGAGCAGACAATGCTACCTGCTGAAGCACAGATCTTGCTGGTTACAGAGAGCTCCTCAGAGGAGGATTCAGAGACTGATGACCAGTCCTTCTTCCCCCCTGAGGTCTATGCTCAAACTTGGCAGGGTTATATTACCCATGTCATGCATGTTGTACTGCATTGCTTAGTTTTTACATCATATATGGATTGCCATCTGCTTACTTGCTTACTATATAAATCATATATTTGAATTATATCATGCCATCATGTTTACATAGTACATACACATCATCTATTTGAATTATGGCATGGAAACCCATTTAATAAAGACATCATATAGTTACATCATCTCATCCTGTTTAGTGTTCACATTCATCATATTTTGAATTATGGCATTCTATATATGAATGTATGTGAATTATGGCATACCAACCTATTTAATAAACACATTATATAGTTATATCATGTCATCCTGTTTACATAGTCATCATATATTGAACTATGTCTTTCCATCTTTTTTAGTTAGCCATCATAATGTGAAATTGTGTCATGCTATCCTGTTTAGTTAGCCATCATATATGTGAAATTGTGTCATGCTATCCTGTTTGGTTAGACAACATAAATATGAATTATTTCATGCCCTCTTTTATTCCCCACTATCCATTACACCTGTCTATCATACAATGTCTATACTTTTGATTACTTTTCTTGTTTATCAGCCATTTGAATTGGAGAGGGTGATGGTAGTATCTAAGGGAGTAACAACACGGTCTTCAGAAACTCACAGATTGTACGCCTACCCAGTTGGACAGAGAACCAGCTACACCCCTTCTAACCCCAACCCCGATAGATAGTAACCCAGTTCCAGTAGACACATCACCATCTCCACCACAGAGCACCCAAACACGAGCAGTTAGTAAGGGAACTGGAGTGCCCAAAGCACGAGGACCACCACTTCGAATCCCAACTCAACGCTTAAAGGAGAAGAAGATTTGTTCTCAGGTCAGGTTCTGTAGCAATGATTCATACTCCTTTGCTCTTGCATTACCGTATTTACTCATACCAACTTTGAAGGATGGAATTGAAACTCCAATGGTGCAACAGGTATGTTTTAAACCTGTTTCTTTAACTGGTTTGCTGTTGTAACCTGCTCTATGTTGATTTTAGTTTCAATTGAATAAACAGCTATATTCTCATGTCATGCACATTACAAGTGTTGTTATTAATCTATAGTTTCCCACACTTATATTCTGTCTATTCTGCTTTGTCTTGAACAAATATTATTTGAACTATGTCTCTATCTTGATTTGGCAACAAAAACTAGAATGATATAGACCATAAATTGACCATGGTACATAGATATATGTTTGTTTCATGCTGTTATCCTGTCTACTTTACTACTAAACTCAAAAGTCCACTACTGCTATAGTGTTTGAGTTACTGGCCACTAATGCTGGCACAAGCTCTTCGAACTCGCTACCTGAATCAATTTGTCTTCTTGAGTCTCAACTTCAAGTTGAAAGACATCGATCAGATGTGATGCGACAGGAAGCTGAAGGACTGAGGAAGTCCCTGCAGAATTCAGATGCATATTTGCTGGTGCAACAGCAAGTGCTAGAGGATTTAAGCACCAAACAAGAGAAAGTTAATAAGCTTGCTAAGCATCTTGCCAGCATTATAGGTACCCAGGATATTATTT
Source organism: Aegilops speltoides (assembly GCA_021437245.1). Taxonomy (NCBI): domain Eukaryota; kingdom Viridiplantae; phylum Streptophyta; class Magnoliopsida; order Poales; family Poaceae; genus Aegilops; species Aegilops speltoides. The sequence continues at coordinate 154,892,996 of CM038144.1, forward strand.
CATGAGATCTTCTAAAGTGGTTTCAGTTCTGGATTTGTTTTGCTGCAGCATTTATTAGCGCTGGTCGCCAACTTTGACAACCAGTGTATATGATATGATGCTTTGTTCCCTATATTTGCACTGGTGGAGAACTTTGATGCCCAGTGGATGTAATATGTGTAATAGCCATGATAGCCTAGCGTTAGTTGCTTGCTTATTTATTTCCTTGTTGTCTTGTTTATTTGTTTGCTTGTAGTCATTGCAGTTCTTTTTCCGCGGTTTGCTAGTGGCTGCAATAACCTATTTTTTAAAACTAGGCCACAATAACCATGGGATAATATTTATTGTAGTGACACCGGGCCTCCTACGGGCCGTAGAAACAGTGGGCCTTCTACTGGCCGTAGAAACACTGGGCCTTCTACGTGCCGTATGATCGATTGGCCAAACATGGGCCAAACAGACCGCATTATGGCCGTAAACGGGCTAGGTTGGAATCGTACATTCATGGGCCGACCATAATGGGCCATCGTTAATAGGCCGTATTTGATGACGCTATGAAAACGACCCAACGTATTAACGAACCACCAATGGGCCGACTGTAACCACGGGCTGAATTTGGCCCACAAGCAGAAAATGATAGTAATGGGCCATAAGTAAACGAATGCTGGAAATGAGCCCAAGAATAAACGGGCTCTGAGAAGGCCGAAAGATAACATGGGCTGGAAACAGCCCAGTGGAATAACGGGTTGTTAATGGGTATAAAGTTATACACTGTTCATTACGGGCCAGTTTCACCATGGGCCGTTAATGGGTGTAAAGTGATACACTGTTCATTATGGGTCAGTTTCACCACGGGCCGTTAATGGGCCAAGAGTTAGAAAGGGCCTCATATGGGCCGAAAGACGTCATGGGCCATACATGGGCCAGAAGTGAAAACGGGCTGGATTCATATTGGATGGCCCAGATGACGCTACTGGGCCTAATTCGGATAGGTCGTAACGGGCCTTGGGTTAGCGGGCTATAAATGGGCTATATGCGAATAGGCCGTTAACAGGCTTTCCATGGGCCAGCCCGCCACCTTTTGACCAAGTCAAACGGGTCGGCCTTTTCACAGGAATAGGCCTCTGTTGGGCCGTGCCACATGTCGATGTATCATAGGCGCCTTCTGTCCAATGAGTGGATGACATCTGTCCCGATGATGAGCCGCACGTGTTTCCTCCAGCCAATGATGATTTTACACGTGGAAAATCCCCATTGGTCGGGGCTATTAACGGGTTATCGGATCCAAAACCCGACCCGATAGCTTAACGACGTTCCGTTACGGTGGATGCCACGTGTCGGTCACCCTTTGTCGGATTTCGGGTTCCTGCAGACCCTCAAGGTTCGAACTCTGGGGTGCGCACAGAGATCACGCCCCCTGCCTACCCATGTCTCGTCGCCTCACAAGGATCTAAACTACACGAAGAACAACACAAGGGACACGAGGTTTATACTAGTTCGGGCCACCATTGTGGTGTAATACCCTACTCTAGTTTGTGGTGTGGTGGATTCCCTCAGAGGGCTGATGATGAATAATACAAGGGAAGAACATCCTCGCGAGCGGCTGTTCTTGGCTGGTGCGATGAACTGCTTGGGTGAGTTCAATCGCCTCTCTCTCTCTAGTCTACCTGGAATGTGGATCTCTAGTTGCCCCCCAAAATCTCCCCTCATCTCTAGGGTGGCTACCTCTATTTATAGAGGGAGGCCCTGGGCCTCTTCCCAAATATTGAGCGGGAAGGGCGCCAACAATTGGCCATTTTGAAGGGGAACATCTAGTACACTTATCCTGGCTAAAATAAGTCCTCGCCTGCCAAAGACTCTGACGGTGACGCCGGCTTGGGCTCCATAATGACCTCCATCCTTCCGTTCTGCTGGTCTTGGTCTTGTTGCACCGAAATGGTTGCCTTTGCTTGATACTCTTGCCTGCGCTTGCCCCCTTTGCACCAAAGAGGAAACAAGGACTCAAGCGTCGGGCGCCGCCTAGCGCCCACACAGCCGATCGTCATGGTTTGCGTCCGGGCACCTCGTGAGGTACCCGCCTTGATCTCTCCGCCTCGCGAGCCACCGACGAGGCTGTGCCCGAGGAAGCCTCCTGTCGTCCGCCCCGCGAGGCTTGGCCCCTCGCGAGGGTCTTGAACATGTGTTGATGAAGATGGGCCGTACTGGGTCACTCCCTGAGCCACGCCGCAGGCCAGGCAGGCTAGTCTGGGAACCCCCGTTCCCAGAACGCCGACAGTAGCCCCCGGGCCCAAGGCGCGCCTAGACTTGGCTTACCAGAGAAGCGAAGGGGCAAGTGCGAAGCGTCGCAGGCCCCATCAGCCTGCGGCCTTGGGTGCCACGTGGCAGTTGATTGGACGCGGGCGTCCCTGTTTCCCCATGCCTCCTTATTTTGCGCCCAGCTAGGCGGGCCCGCGATTGCACACAGTCATCCCTCTTCTCGCTGCTTGTGCGCCCCCTGCTCTTCCTCTCCTTGAGCTCCAACCTCTGCTTCCAATCCAATCTCTAACCTCCCCCTTCCTGTCGCCATGGAGCCAACGAAGAAGGGGAAAGGGAAGAATCCTGTGCCCTCGCCCCGCTCGCCGCCGTCGACGGCTCCTGCTGTCGACCAGTCGATCATACTCAACCTGGAAGCCTTGGACAAGGTCAGTTCCGCCCTCGCCACCATCTTCAACGAGTGCGGGAAGATGACGGTCTGGCCCGCGTCTCACTTCTCCATTGGAAGAATAGTCACCAAGGTCCGGTACTTCACCGATGCCCTGTGGGCGGGACTGGTTCCCCCATTTTCAATTTCTTCAACGCCGTACTTTCCCATTATCAGATCCACATGATGCATTTGGGTCCCGAATCCATTGCTCTTCTTGTTGTTTTCGCTTTTGTTTGCGAGGCAATGGTGGGCATTCCTCCTTTAGTCGCTTTGCTGCGCCACTTCTTCTCTTTGTGCCTCAGCGACCCCACCCAATGCTCGGGGTGTGTGAGCTTCCTCGCCGCTCCAGAAATGGCAGCCTCGGGGATTGATTTCAGCCTTCCTCCACCTGCGACTGGGTTCCGAGAGTGGTGGCTGTATGTGGATGTCGGAGTGCCCAGTCTCCTGCTCTCGGAGCCAAACTTGCCCGCTGTCCCCAATTCGGGCTGGGGCCGTGAGATGCTCACGAGCCCCCAACACATCTTCGTCTGGCGTCGCTTTGTGCACTTGAGGGCGCTCGGTGTGACGACACCCAAGGTGGTGAAGGAGTTCCTCCAGATCCCCATTGCCCCTCTCCAGCGTCATTCCCGCCGGATGTGGACCTTCAGGGGGCGTGAAGACCGCATGAAGCTCTAGATGGAAGAGCTGGCGCCTGAAGTGCTGAGGAAGGTTCTCATGATTCTGACTGGGATCCATCCTCTGGCAGCCTCCGGCAAGGGGGTGCCTTGCTGTACCTTTGCTCAAGCAGGGCTGATTTTGTGAAGCAGATGCCCAGCTTCGACGAATGGGGGCTGCGCCCAGCAGACCTCATGGGACCTCGTGAGAACCCATTTGCGGTGGTTGCCTTTTCGGTTGCCCGCGGTGGTCCTTCCTCGAGTGGTGGAGCTGGGAGGCAAGGGCCGCCGGGGGCTGAGGGGGCTGCCGTCGGGATGATGACGCCACACGGAACTCCTGAGGTGGCAGCTTCTGAGGCCTGCCTTGCGGCAGCTGAAGGTGTTGAGCCGCGGCCCGTGGCTTCCGTGGCAGAGGCTCCCGAGGCCCCGGCCACCCTTCACGGGGCGGCATCTGGCGGCGTGCGCCAGGGCAATGCCCCCGACACCGGTCACCTTGGCGCTTCTTCCTCGTCGTAGGCTGACCCTTGCACTGAGCTCCTAGGCTGCTTCCGCATGGACTTCAAAGTTCTCCAAAAGAGAAAGGAGGCCTTGGGTGATGATTACCCTTGCCGCCTATTGAAGCGCAGGAAGTACTTCGCCATTGATGAGTAAACCTCCTCCTTTCTTAGTCCCTTACTTTCCCGTTGCTTCAGCTGACCATTGCCATGCAGGGCCCTTCCTGCCGAGTTCATGGAGACGGCCGAGGAGCCATCCCAGCAGGCCTCGCCCTCTCCACCGTCCCCAAGCGCCACGAGCTCGAGCACTGCCCTTGAGGTGAGGCCGGTTAGGGAGGCGAGCCATCCTGTGGTGCATCCCGATTCTGTGGATCTCGCGACCCTCCTTCGCGAGCCCTCCCGGGGCATAGCCAGCCTGCCCCGGGCTCTTCGCTTGGCTGTGAACGGCGACTGGCTGAGGTCGGCCTTGCATTCTTCCTTGGAGGACGAACCGGCTCTGCGCCAGGCTTCTGGCAGGGCGCGCCCGGCAATCGCGAGGGCGCCAGCCCCCAGCCCCCTGCCCAGAGGGGGAGTGTTGGTTCATGGCCCTCCGCACGCGCCTGGGGCAGAGGATGACGCGGAAGACGTGCTCGAAATCGCACGGGAGTGCCGTGCCCTTCGCCAAGGGTTTCTCCAAAGGGCGGCTGACGCAGTGAGCTAGCTCGGTGTAGAGCTTGCCGGCGAGGACGCGCGCCTTGAGGCCGAGGGCCTGTGCCTAGCTGAGGAGAGGCGCAAGCTGAAAGTGGCCATTGCCCTTGCGCGCCACCAGTGTGACCTCGACAATGAGAAGGCCGAGGCGTCGCTGGCGGCTTCTCGGGAGGCCTGCTCCCAGGCCGTCGAGGTGGACTAGAAGGCTGACCAGCGGTGCAGGGCAGCATAGGAGCGGGCATGGGAGCTCTGGGCCTAGAGTAGCTCCCTAGAGCAGTAGGTGGAGTTGCATGAGGCGGACCTTGCGTTGATGAAGGGGCCTTGGTCGACTGGGCGGAGCTCCAGAGACGTGAGGAGGCACTGACGCTGGTGGCGACCGAGCGCACCATGGACCTCGAGCGGTTGGAGACGAGAGAGCACCTGGTGGCGCAGGCAGAGGATGACGTTGCCGCGCGGGAAGCCCGAGCCCTAGAAGAGGTTGATCGCCGGGTGGCGGCGGCCCGCTCGAGCCTCGAGCGTGAGTACGAGGAAAGGCTGGAGTTGATCAGGGTCGAAGCAGAGGGTAGGACTGCCACCCTGAAGGCCAAGCTGGATGAAGTGACGCGGCGTGCGGATGCTGCCGGGGCCGCCCTTGGTGCGGCACAGGTGGAGCTAGCTTCCTCCTGCGCTGAGGTGCTCCTTCTCCGTCAAAGGGTTGACGCGGCTAAGGCCATCACGCAGCGGAGCGAGGACGAGATACGCCAGCGCCAGACAATGGAGCACATGCATGGCCCTATGCTCCGCACGCTCCGGGAAAGAGCTAACACGGCCTTGGGCAACATCTGCGATGCAGCTATTGGGGAGCCTCATGAGGTTAACTATGCTGGTAACCTTTAGTTCTTCACTGATGTGGTGACGCAGCTAGAGACCCGGTCGGGCAGAGCCGACAGGTTGGTGGAGAAGAGGAGTCGTGCCCTACTTTGGCGTGCTTTTTTCTCGCGTCTTCAGTCATCTTCAGAACATGGACCCCCACTTTGACTTCGATGCCGCCATCGCACCGGCACCCCTGGCCATCCGGGGCGATCTGGCGCATTGGGTGGAAGACAATGTGGACGCCCTTGTTAGGGCCTTCACTATCGATGACGACGGTGTGGTCATGGGTGCTCATGAGGGCGGCATGGTGAATGGCCCAGGTGCTGGTGACGGTGATGTAGAAGGCGATGGCGATGCCGGCGATGCCACTGACGACTCCGGAGGTGCATCTGAGGATGCATTGGGGGATTTATCCGATTGACCGCGCACTGTTCTTGCTTTTTACCCTGCGCAGAGAGAGTTCGGCTTGGCCCTGAAGGTTGTAAGAGAATTTTGGGAGGGGGAGCCCCTTGTGTAAAAACTTACAGTTAGCGTATTTGTAGGCATGATATCGCCCGCATGCCTATGCCGAGCGACTAGTCTTGTTACGAGTCAATTGGTTTGTTTACTTTCGACCCGCGTGGGCCCTGAGCGAGCCTGCGGGGGGCCGTGGTGTCCTGAGTGCCTCCTGAACGAGCCCATTGAACCTCTAATGAGAACCTCTTGAGAGGGCGTGGCGACGGCAGTTCGGGCTGCGCGCATGCTGGGCCTGGCCCGGCTCGCGAGGGGCTCACGAGGGGAGGCAGCTTAAGCTGGATGGACGCAAAGCAGTAGCCAGAATGCGATAGATTGCTCGAACGAGACTAAACACCCCTTCCCCGAACACATGCAAGTCTCAAGATCAAATCCAACTTAAATCCAAACAGGGGAAAAACGACAACCAAGGGAAAGGCAAAAAAGCAGAAAGGCCGCGTTCGGCACCTAGTCTAGTCTTCGACGTCTTCTCACTAGCGCGGAGCTAAGTGTTGCCACTTGGCGTGGGCGGGAGCCCCCGAGGCCCAAGGGCGGCTCTCCGGAGACTCCGGGGCGTGTACAGCCCCACTCATTATTACGTGAGAGTGTCACGGGGTGGCGAGCTTCACGGGCACTGAGCCTTCTTCACAGGTACCGGCCTTGCTTCATATCGCCAGACGAGGGCCCCGCCTTGCGCCACACTCTATTGCCATCACACGATGGCCGGAGACCGAGGACGCCGCCGATGGGATAGAGCGGTCGCCAGCGGTTCCCCCGACGACCACGGGTCCTCTGCCGGGGGTAGGCCCTAGGGCACCTCCCCGGCAGAGGGCCTACCTCCTGAGGACGCCTTGCTCCGAGCGTCGCGTGGGTGAGGCCGGATCTTGGCCCCTCTCCTACAGCCCCCGGTGCCCTCCTCGTGAGGTGTGGGAAGCAGCTGGATTGGGGCAGCCATCCGCCGTGATGACCTGTATCTCCGGTGATCCATGGTTAGCGTATGCCTGTTCCTGAGGAATTAGCGGTACCCGATAGTCGCTGCCTCCGGCGCTGTCGACGAGGCCTTCCCTGGGCTCTTGAAAGAGCTCAGCTTCGGGTATCTCTTCCCTCCAGCCTGGGCCGAGGAACGAGCCATGGTCTTCCTCCTGCGCGTGCCCTTGATCCACCATGTGGGGCACATACGCTTCGGGGGCCGCAGCCCCGAATGCCTCACTGTAGTGCCCCGTGTGACACGTGGTCCTGCTCGAGGTGCCAACCTGGGAGTGGTAGCGCGGCGGCCCACCAGGACCGTGGGCTGTAGTGAATCCCCCTTCGCTGGTCGGAGGCGGAGGCGGTACTGTTCGTAGCCAGGCGCCGACGGCCAGGTTGGCGTTGGAGTGGCCCTGGAATCCGCTCGGAGCTGTGCGGGTGCGCGCGGGGCCTCCATGCGGTCCGCCTTGGGCCTGAGGCGGTAGCTGGGTGCAAAAGGGGTGAGCCCCCGAGGCGGCGGAGCCCAGGAGCTCTGCCACCCGCTCCAGTAGTACGTCGTGGCCGCCCTCCAGCAGCTTGTATTGTAGTAGCTCTCGGGCTAACGTGAGCGCGACCCTTGAGTTCGCCTGCTCCCTCCGGGTGTACGGGGCATTAGCCGCAGTGTGGATTGAGGCCCTTACTACCGAAAGCACCTGCCGCGGTGTGAGAGCTGGTGCCGCCTAACCGCTTCGCCCGCAGCCCGCAGCGCCCTGCGGACTACGGGCTACCTGGAGCACGGGGTTGAGGTCGCCCTAGGCAAGCGGCTCCGCGCGGGCGTGCCAGGCCGCCCAGGGATCGGGATTGCCCGTTGGGTCGCCGGACATGATGACGACGATGCGACGGTACGCGAGGCGGCAGGAGAGGGATTCCGGCGCACCTCTACTTGGCGCGCCAATATCGGATTTCGGGTTCCGGTAGACCGTCAATGTTCGAACTCTGGGGTGCACAAAGAGATCACGCTCCCTACATACCCACGTCTTGTCGCCTCGCAAGGATCTAAACTACACGAAGAACAACACAAGGGACACGAGGTTTATACTAGTTCGGGCTACCATTGTGGTGTAATACCCTACTCTGTTTTGTGGTGTGGTGGATTGCCTCAGGGGGCTGATGATGAATAATACAAGGGAAGAACAGCCTCGCGAGGGGCTGTTCTTGGCTGGTGCGATGAACTACTTGGGCGAGTTCAATCGCCTCTCTCTCTCTCTCTCTCTCTCTCTAGTCTACCTGGAATCTGGATCTCTAGTTGCCCCCCAAAATCTCCCCTCATCTCTGTGGTGCTTCACTCTATTTATAGAGGGAGGCCCTGGGCCTCTTCCCAAATATTGAGCGGGAAGGGCGCCGACAATTGGCCATTTTGAAGGGGAACATCTAGTAGACTTATCCTGGCTAAAGTCGGTCCTCGCCTGCCAAAGACTCTAACGGTGACACCGACTTGGGCTCCACGATGACCTCCATCCTGCCGTTCTGCTGGTCTTGGTCTTGTTGCACCGAAATGGTTGCCTTTGCTTGATACTCTGGCCTACGCTTGCCCCCTTTGCACCAAAGAGGAAACAAGGACTCTGCGCAGGCCGGCGCTCGCCTAGTGCCCGCCTGGCTTTAGTCATCATGGCTTGCGTCACGGGCACCTCGTGAGGTACCCCGCCTTGATATCTCCGCCTCCTCGCGAGCCAGCCTGACGAGGCTGTGCCCGAGGAAGCCTCCTATCGTCCGCCCCGCAAGGCTTGGCCCCTCGCGAGGGTCTTGAACATGTGTTGATGAAGATGGGTCGTACTGGGCCACTCCCTGAGCCACGCTGCAGGCCGCAGGCAGGCAAGTCTGGGTACCCCCGTTCCCAGAACGCCGACACCCTTGACGAAAGCACTTCTGCGACGCGTGATTTATCGTCATGAAGTGGACACTTCCGTGATGATAATTTTGGTAATGTCATCGAACACTTCTATGACAGCACATGTATGGCTATCTTGATTCTGTCATAAAATCGTCATGGATGTACATGCATGACAAAAAACACGACCTACTATGACAAACACGTATCATCATGGAAGTGTATTTTTTTGTATTGGATGTGACAACTCAGCCCCACTAAACAAGAATCTTGTCCCGAGATTCAAGCGTAGGGTAAGATGAAGGGGGGAACGTGAACTAACATAATCTTCACGATCCTAGTTGCACTGCATAAGGCGTTGATTCAATAACCATCATTGTGTCGATGTCTTGCTCTGAGAACTCCAACTAACATGACAATGAGAGGAAAGGGAAAACTCTAGAAGGTTCGATCTTCTCGAAGACCGAACAACTTAGGATCAACTCACGGAATGAGACATAAAAACATCCCTCAAATTGAGACACAGAGCACACATCTAGAGGGATGGAGTGGAACAGATGACGAGGTGTCGGTGTCAAAACTGGCGGATCTCGAGTAGGGGGTCCCAAACTGTGCGTCTAGGCGGATGGTAACAGGAGAGAAGGGACACGATGTTTTTACCCAGGTTCGGGCCCTCTCGATGGAGGTAAAACCCTACTCCTGCTTGATTGATATGGATGATATGGGTAGTACAAGAGTGGATCTACCATGAGATCAAGGAGGCTAAACCCTAGAAGCTAGCCTATGGTATGATTGTTGTAATGGTTGTGTGTCCTATGGACTAAAACCCTCCGGTTTATATAGACACCGGAGAGCGCTAGGGTTACACAGAGTCGGTTACAATGGTAGGAGATCTACATATCTGTATCGCCAAGCTTGCCTTCCACGCCATGGAAAGTCCCATCCGGACAAGGGACGAAGTCTTCAATTTTTTATCTTCACAGTCTTGGAGTCCGGCCGATGATGATAGTCCGGCTATCCGGACACCCCCTAGTCCAGGACTCCCTCAGTAGCCCCTGAACCGGGCTTCAATGACGATAAGTCCAGCGCGTACATAGTCTTTGGTATTGCAAGGCGGGTTCTCCTCCAAATTCCATGTGTTTGCCGAATAGTGTCCGGCTTCCTTACAAATGTTGCGCTCCTTGGCTTCCATGCCCAATAATGGCCCTCTTCCACGCGTCGTGCGAATGCGAAAAGACAGGGTATCTTTTATGTTTTACCCCCTAGTTGCACAAATAATCTGTCTATAAGAGAGATAAGAATCCAGATCCAAATCACACCATCCTCCTTCCGCAAGTACTCATCGGAGCGCTTCCGACTGAAAACCCATTCCATCATGGACCGTCGACGCGGCTCCTCCTCTCGCGCTTCCAGCCCTTCGCCATTAGATTGGAGGAGATGTTCAGTTCCACTGCTGAGCTGGTGAAGCTTCAGCGGAGGATATCTCCCTCCGGCCTTTATGGTCCCGGTTCGGCAGGATGGCCACCTACAAGGTGGGAAGCAGCGAGGCCACCCCTAGCCCCTCTAAAGGAGGCGGGTGTGCTTTGTCCCCTATCGATAAGGGGCTCGGATTTCTGTACATCCGTTCCTTCGCGGGCTCTGGAGTTCTCTGAGACTCGGCTCCATCACCTCACGCCTGCCTCTATTCTGCATATCGCGGGTTTTGTAGCTCTCTGCGAGCTATTCCTGGGCATCCAGCCCCATTTTGCGCTGTGGAAGCGGCTATTCTGCCTCGTACCCCGCTCTCATGAGGGGTCAATATATCAAGTGGGCGGTGCCGAAATATGGCGCATCGCCGGGACCGGATATCCATCTGGAACCCCAAAGAAGGCATCCGAAGACTGGCCTTCAGAATGTTTTTACATAGAAGATGCTCCACTGCGGACCCAGTTCGGATCGGCCTCCCAAAGTTCAGCGGGGCTCTTCTGAAGAAACGCCTAAGTTGGCGCCCGCGGAGCCCTCAACTAGAGGAAGACAAGGGCGTCCATTATTTGATGGGCCGGATAAGGTTGCTGGCCCATTCCGGATTGACCATGATTGGAGTCATGGCCACGTGCATAATGTGGGGGTGCAGCCTTTGCAATCTGAGGCCACCCATGTGGGATTTCAACGAGGAAAGCGATGCCACCCATCATGGCATAAAGGGCGGAATCGGCGAAGATCTGCTTGAAGATTCTGTCCGGCTGTACAAGGGGGAGAAGGAGGACTTCCTCCAGACAAGCCCATTGAACGGGTTCTCCATGAATAACCCTCGGCGCTGGGTAAGCGGACATTTTATTTATCCAACCCATGCCTTCAAAGTTTAAGTACCTTACTTTGCAATTTCGATGCAGGAGCTGCGTCGGGATGTGGAGGGCATACATAGTCCGGCTCCACAACCCGAGGATCCAGGAAGATCCCTTGATCGAGCCTCTGAAGAGGATCCGGACATAAAGGTGGAGCTAATCGACTGGGTGTTCCACCAGCTCAGCATGGACAATGCTCTAGTCGCCATTACGGCTGACTACCGTGGTTTGTTACCGGCTTCCCAGGTACTTATGACCGAAGTCCTAACACCATTACTTTATCCTTGCGCATTTCAGACCACTGTATACAACGGTGTCTTGCAGGAGGTGCCTTCAAGGCGGGAAGCCGAACCCGCGGCGGCTGACCAACAAGGGTCAGTTCGACCCCGCAGGCAGAAGAGGGGTGCGGTGCGAATCGAAACGTCACCGCAACGTTATAACTTGCGACCGTTATTTAGGAAAAGATTCCTGGGGGGTGTATTAATGCTCATGACTTTTTCAGGAGAAAGAGCGCTCGCCAGACTGTTCCGGCGAGGTGGCCACCCAAGCCTCCGCCAGCCAGGCTCCACCGCCTGGTCCGGGAGGGAGGCGGCGCAAAGCGCGAGCGGATACTCCTCAACGGAGGATGCCGGCAGCTGTCCGCCACCTGTGCGAGGTGGAGCGCCATGAACCATAGGCGCCACGACAGTTTTTCGTGACGCGTGTCTGCCCCCGAGGCGTTGAATGCCTTTAACGCGAGGAGACGCGCCTCCGTGATGCTCAAGATGGTTTAACGAGCCACGGGCGGTCGTAAAGACATACTGGTGAGAGATTATAATAGAGGTATATGCAAGAGCCCCGAGACTTAAAGTAGTTAAAATAACTGATTTAAGGATCTTTTAATGTCTGAGGATCTTACATAGAAGAATACCCGATTGCCCAGGGGCTACAAGAGTGCAAGGCCCAACTTGTGGCGCACTTGCTGCCACACAGAGGAGAACACGAGACCCCTCACGGTAACACATTACTTCAAAATATAAGCGGTGTGCGGCGTGTGTGTAAGTCGACAATGATATTGCGGATGGTGCGGATGGATCCGGACAAGCAACACTAAGGCTGCGTCGGTGAAGCAGCGAGAGGTGCTTATGAAGGTGCAGCGGGAGAGGAATAAACTCTAGGATGCCCATACCCAGCTTGGGGAAGAGCTGAAGGGTGTTCGGGCGAGCTATGCAGCTCCGTGAAGGAGAATCAGTGACCCGTCGCGGCATCTATAGTAAGTGCTTGAGCGAACTCCTTTGAAAAGAATAGTTTGGCGAGGAAGTAAATTGACAGAAATATGTCTGTAGGTGTGCTCACAGGTCACCCTGTGGAGGAGATGCCCTTCTAAACGGGTGATCAACTTCCCGAGCTGGTGGAGCTGCTCGAACATGTTCGGCAGTCGATGAGCGGCGTCGTCCAGGCCTTATGGCCGTCCCTCTCCCTGCCCGAGGGCCCTGGAGAGCTTGCGGAGAAGCTTCAGGGAGCACGGCAGCGCTTCCGCTTATGGAAGATATCGGCCTGCCGTCAAGGTGCCAGGGAGGCCTGGGCCATGGTGAAGATGCGGTGCAAGAAGGCGGATGCAAACCACATGGCCGAGGTCGGACCTGTGGGGCCCGATGGGAAGGAGATCCCTGTGAGCTTAGTGTACAGCCAAGTAGAGTTGGCCGCTAAGTTTTCCCAACGGGACTGTAAATTAGACAGCCTGTTAGACGGGATTGAGGAGGAGTACAGTCAGTCAATTTGACGATGTATTTAAAATGACATGTAAAATGCCTTCTAGCTGGATTGTAGATCGTTTGTCTTTGCTGACCTTTTCGCTTCAACCTCGGGACCCTAGAGTCCGGAGTATGTCCGAATACCTTCTCGGTTAAGAAAAAACCGGGGCATGCATGGAGACCAGGCGTAGGGGTCATTAGTGCTTTATCAGACAAGTGCCCAACTAGTTATGTTATATTACATGGTTAGTAAGAAACATCTTCCAGGGAGAATAGTTCCGTTAGGGGTTACTTTCCACAGGAGGCATGCCCTAAAGTGCATGTCGGACTGCGAAAAGAGCGAGAAAACATCCGGGGCAGATAAATAAATACATAAAAATCATCTTCAGTCACCGACCGAATATTCCCTAAAAACGCTAGCTTCGGCTTCACCCAGTCGAGGTACACATCCGGTGACCCGGCAGTAACAATCGCAGAGGTGCTCCCTTTACCTCCTAGCCGAACGATCGGGAACGTAGGGGTAAGCACAGGAGCCAGGCAACCTAGCTTGGCCAAAACTTAAGTCATATTGATGCATATATTGGTGAATAAAAGGTACATGTGGAAGTTTGACACATGTGCTGGGCATGAAGCCCGTATACTTAAGCTTCTGGTAAAGAAGCCCCCAGGTATAATGAGTGCGGAAAGCACATCAAGTGTGTGCGAGCGATGCGCAAATAGGCCTTTAATGGCCTTTATGAAAAAGGTAAGAGAAAAGAGAGAAACGAAAGACAGACGAAGTGTAAAAATTTGAACGGAGGAAGGAGACGAACTCTTAGTCTGGCGCTAGGCGTAGAATCTTCGGAGGCGGGCTGCGTTCCATGGGTTTGGCTCGAGTCGGTTGTCCGATGCATTTTGCAGACGGTATGCTCTGCCGGTTAGGACTTGATCGATAATGAAGGGACCTTCCCATTTGGGTTTGAGCTTGTCCTTTTTCTTGTCCGGCAGGCGTAGGACTAGTTCGCCAACATTGTAGGTTTTAGCCCGTACTTCTCTACTTTGATATCTTCGAGCCTGCTGTCGATAGAATGCGAAACGAGCCTTTGACACGTCGCATTCTTCCTCCAACGTGTCCAAGTTGTCCTGCCGATCCAGCTCGGCTTCTCTTTCTTCGTACATGCGCACTTGAGGTGAGTCATGAATTATGTCGCAGGGCAAAACTGCCTCTGCGCCGTATACCATGAAGAATGGTGTGAATCTGGTAGTACGGTTCGGCGTGGTCCATATCCCCCGGAGTATGGAGTCAAGCTCCTCTACCCAGTGCGTGTTAGATTCCGTAAGGGACCGCACTAGTCTGGGCTTATTGCCACTCATTATCAGACCATTTGCTCGCTCAACTTGACCGTTGGTTTGAGGGTGATAGACTGAAGCATAATCGAGCTTGATGCCCAAATTTTTGCACCAGAGTTTGACCTCATCGGCCGTGAAATTCGTGCCGTTATTGGTGATGATGCTATGGGGGACGCCATAACGGTGTACTACCCCGGATATGAAGTCTATCACTGGTCCGGACTGTGCCGTTTTAACTGCCTTGGCCTCTATCCATTTGGTGAATTTGTCTACCATGACCAATAGGTACCTTTGCTTGTGGGTTCCCCCTTTGAGGGGTCCAACCATGTCAAGCCCCCAGAACGCGAACGGCCAGGTAATGGGTATAGTTTTGAGGGCGGTAGGTGGCATATGGCTCTGATTAGCAAAGAGCTGACAACCGACGCATCTTTGGACTAAGTCCTGAGCATCTGCCCGGGCCGTCGGCCAATAAAATCCTGTACGGAATGCCTTGCCTACAAGGGAATGGGCTGCGGCGCGGTGTCCGCCTAGTCTGGCATGAATTTCAGCCAGAAGGTTTCGCCCTTCCTCTTCGGAGATACACCTTTGAAGGACTCCGGTTGTGCTTTTCTTGTAAAGTTCCCCCTCATGGACCTTGTAGGCTTTAGACCGCCGAACTATCAATGAGCCTCATTTTGGTCTTGAGAAGCTCCTACCTACTCAATTAGGCTAGGAATGGTTACATCCACGGGCAATTACTGCCATTATTTTCGTGAAATTTGAAGGCGTTATTTCATCGGCTGAACCGCCGATTATGTCGACTGATACGTGTTGGGTGGTGCGGTTGCTTCCGGGTTGTTATTTCCGGACTCCTCTTCCCATAGTATGGATGACTTGAAGAGCCGTTCGGGAAGATGTTTGGAGGGGCGGCGTCGCGTTTAGCGCCGATCGTGCCTAATCGTCGGCTGCTTGGTTATTATCCGGGCTACATGGTGGAATTGAGTCCTTGAACCGGTGACATTTTAGGACAGCGTTACGATAGGCTGCCATTTTGGGTCCTTGGCGTCAAAGTCTCCATTTACTTGGGATATTGCAAGGTTTGAATTCCCGCGCACCTCTAGGTGTTGAATGCCCATGGAGGTTGCCATCCGGAGGCCATGTAGGAGGGCCTCGTATTCGGCTGCATTGTTAGAGTCCGTGTACATTATCGAAATGCGTATTGGATCTGTATCCCTGTTGGGGGCGTCAATCTGACGCCTTGACCCCAAGCCGCCAACATTTTGGAGCCGTCGAAATGCATAATCCGGTTGGAGTATCGCCATACTCTTTAGGAGTTTGGCTTGAGTCCATTCAGCGACAAAGTCAGCGGGACTTGTGACTTTATAGCTTCACGAGGTTTGTAAGTTATATCAAATGGTAAGAGCTCAATGGCCCATTTGCAATCACTGCCCGTCGCGTCGCGGTTGTTTATGATGTCGTTGAGGGGCGCCGGAGGCCACTATTATCGAACACTCTTGAAAGTAGTGTCGGAGCTTCCTGGATGCCATGAACACCGCGTACGCTATCTTTTGATAGTGCAGGTAATGGGACTTGCAGGGAGTTAAGACAGTGGACACGTAGTCTTAAGCTTCATGTACCCGTAATAGGGTATGGCTTGAAAAATTGTGAATGCTTCTCGTCCTAATATAGCGTGATATCCGCTGCTGAATGGGGCCACTTGGAACGTGACCTCTTCAGACCTGTAATTGTCTGGCGAGCGAACACCACATCAAGTGTGATTTTTCTGTGCTGTGGCGCTTCACAGCTAGGTATTATTCCTCTAAAGGTTGTCTTTGCTTCGCTCAATGCGGCTCTAGTCTATTTCTATTTTTGAAGAGTTTCCTCGTAGATGAGGTTTAGTCCTTTGCCGCCATCCATGAGTACCTTGGTAAGGCAAGCCGTCCACTATTGGATTTGAGGACCAATCGGGTGGTGCTCGGGCTGTTCGAATTTAGGTTAAATCATTGGCGTTAAAGGTGATGGCCGTGTCGCTCCATGGATTTGTTGTTGCTACTTGGTAGACTTGGCGAGGCTGCGGATTGTTCGTTTTGCATATTGTTTGATGCGAAAGTCTCGAAAACAGTTGACACCATCTTGGTATTGTTGGAGTGGCTCTCGGGGCTAGAAGCTCTTCGCCACTTTTGGCCCTGCCATGATATCCAACATGCTCGAAGGCTATGTGTTGGAGTGGCATATACATCTTGTGATTTTTACAGTGTCCGTGAGCCAACCCTCGATGCAGTTCCGTGCCCTTTATGGGGTTTTGCTTTTGGTCTTTGTACGGTGCTGATTGTGATGCACCCTTTTGTTTCGGACTAGGGTTGTATTGGGGCGGGTTGTCCCAAAACTTAGTTTCGTTTTTCGAAACTCTCCATCATGTGATACTTTCTTACTATGGGCCTTGGTCGTGGCGTGTAATTTATGACGGTGGCGGCGTTCAAGATCCCCTTGCCCATGCAATTATTGCAGAAAATTGAAATTACGTTTTCCTCACGGCAGTCCTTTATCCTGTCCATAACGAGGAGAATCGCCCGATAGTGATGTCTTTGTTTCAGCGGGCTCTTGCGGATTTGAGATAGATCGCATATGTCTGGGTGGGTGGGTGGAATTAAGTCCAGAACCCTACCCATCTCGAGGCTCAAGGGCCAAAAAGTTTCCAAATTTGGAAGCTTGGACTGTTGGACGTTATTCAACGAGTTCGGTCCGATGCCTGACTTTAGGTTCAGGGCTCGATCGAAGTCCGTACCTCAGCAGGAATCCGGTATAGAGGGTTCGGGAGTCCGGACATGACTAGTTTTCAATACAAGAGGAGAGTCGTCGTGTTGTTCCTCTACCACCGCAACATGGTGGGTAACCTAGGGAGAGTTAATATCTCTCAGATCGGTTTTAAGCCCAATTTGATTGTAGTCAGTAGCGACTCCCAGGGTGGCGATGTGGTCCAAGAGCTCGTTTATGGACGAGAGCTCTATTGGATCTAGCTGCTCGGTGAATTCCGAGTTGACGTGAAGATTGCTTTCGATGACTCGAGAGGTCATTGCTGAAGCGGTGGCCGAACAGGAAGTCATGCAGAACCACCCAGCCGGATAGTTTGGCCAGCGGCCAAGGCTCCTTTGGCGAAGATACCGCCTTTAAAGACGGGAAGAGGCATCCTTCCTATCGGTGACGGCACAGAGGAACTCTCAATGAAAGCACCAATGTCGGTGTCAAAACCGGCGGATCTCGGGTAGGGGGTCCCGAACTGTGCGTCTAGGCGGATGGTAACAGGAGACAAGGGACACGATGTTTTTACCGAGTTGGGCCCTCTCGATGGAGGTAAACCCTACTCTGCTTGATTGATATTGATGATATGGGTAGTACAAGAGTGGATCTACCACGAGATCAAGGAGGCTAAACCTAGAAGCTAGCCTATGGTATGATTGTTGTAATGGTTGTGTGTCCTACGGACTAAAAACCCTCCGGTTTATATAGACACCGGAGAGGGCTAGGGTTACACAGAGTCGGTTACAATGGTAGGAGATCTACATATCCGTATCGCCAAGCTTGCCTTCCACGCCAAGGAAAGTCCCTTCCGGACACGGAACGAAGTCTTCAATCTTGTATCTTCACAGTCTTGGAGTCCGGCCGATGATGATAGTCCGGCTATCCGGACACCCCCTAGTCCAGGACTCCATCACGAGGGTTCACTAGATAGACAACAATTCCACACCTAAGAGGGTGGTGAACGGTTGTCAACGTAGAGAGAATTTGAGTTGCTGTGATACCATAACGAGATATCTTAGAGGAGGTGGCTCATAGAATTATTACATTAAGTGGCAAAAAGAATTACTTTTGATTCAGAGATCATTGAAACTCTTTATACCAGCCTAAGGCAAATCACAACAATCGTTTGGCGGAGTACGGAGGGGATGGCATACCCGGACTAGAATGGATGATGTGGACTACCTTGTTGAAAACAACACAATGGATGATTTGCTTATCATCAGAAATGGATGGGATCCATGGTAGACTGGCACAATGACGGGTGCAAGCTGGGAACAAAATGCAATTACCGGGAATGATTCTAGTAACTGGGGAGAAGCTCAACAGTAGAGAGTGAATCCACTGTTGGAATGGTTATAGCATAACCGAAGGAAACTAGGAGCAATCCTTGTTAGTGCCGGTGATAACACCTAGGGCTTGTGCGTGCTCTCAAGAACTTGAGCATCTCCATATTCATCAAGGTTTTACCAATATCCATGCCAAGGATCCTGGCAACACAACGTACCACCATGATGAATACCGGTGGAAGATGCAGATGCAAAGGAAGATAACACCTTCTTAGATTTCACCTTGGCGGGACCAAGGGGACAAAATCTGGATGATTGATCGAGAGACATTTAGCACTCCGCTTCTAATGTTCTTCTTGATGTGCTAGTGTAACCCATTTGTTAAAACGGTTTGGTATCTAGAACATCTAGTTAAGAGGTCGGACTTCGGGAATACAAAAATCCATAAGGAACAACTACGGGGGCAGATCCTGTGAGATCCTTATGGGGAGGTGACCAACTTCTTCAACCAAGATACTACAATAATAGGCCTTCCGGCTAGGTGTGTTGGCCACGACATCTACGTTACCGGGTTACAGAGAGACCAATATTATTATTCTTGGAACACGTTCCAACCATCATATCTGCCTGAGATTCAAATCTGGTTGGTGTCAGGATATTCCAGACTCATCAAGTCTAGAAAGGAAATGAAAGTTTGCAACACAAATCGACAAGATGACGTTGCGAGATTCTCGGGGACTGAACTGCGATAGGAAGCTCGAAAACATGAGTTGGTTCTGCTACAAACATGTGAACATGTTGTCCCAGACAAACATGATCACATGGTAGTCTTACAACCAAACACTACCGAGTTTAGGAGGGGAACCATCAACAAGGATGACAAAGTCCTGGCATAAGTCATGATTCTTAAGAAGGTGCTTCTTCTCCTTGAACAAATCAATCAGTGGCTTGGTGTGCTACGGAATTCATATGGAACAGAGATGATCAGTCTAACAGACCACATAATACTTTGCATGTGCATGACACAATTGGGATGATCCTAGAGGAAATAAAACATGCTTTCTCGATTTCACGGTGACAACTTGCATCAAATGCATATGAATTAGAGGAAGTAACCTCTTTCATCCAAGCATATGCTTCATGAACGGGACACGGAGATAATGCTTATAGAAGTTTCCAATACTAGCTGAATGTTCAACACGGATCATGGAGAAGATAGCAATGTTGCTGATGGGCTCAATAACAATTCATCCAGATTCCCATGGAGATGGAATTCCACAACTATGTGAACAAGGTGATAGCATTGTTCAGACCCAAAAGATATAATGGTGTATGCTCGAGGAAACAACCATGAGTAAGACAACGTTACGAACACCGTTGGTTTTGATTTGATTTGATGATAGCCCAAACTCAAATCAAAGTTTCCATAAGACAATAGGTCCAACAACTGATCACAGGGACCAATCGATGAAGATATCATCTCTCTTCAACACACACAACTATATCCCTTGAAATGAACTAAGATGGGCAAGCTTTTATCTTCCAACTCTCCAAGTTATTGTTTAGCTTGACCAACTAGATCAGGGGTATCCAACATAGATTCTTCGAGAATGGCTGGTTTACAAGAAACCAGCTTGATCACGAAACCAACGTAACGGTCAGGTGACAATATGGTAACACTTTCAAGAAGATATTCGAAAAATCACGAACCACCGATATGTTACTAGGCTCGGGAGCAATCTTGCTTTTCAGGCAAGACGATATGATCAAATAAGCAAGGATTGGCACTATCCTAACTCGTTGATCGAAAAGTGCACCAGAAATAAGGACTAGGTAGCACAATCCACCTTAGGGTGATGATTCAATAACCAACATGCTAAGAATGAGGTTATTGTTCACTTAACTACCAAGAGACAGAGTTGCTAGGAGTATAGATTTCACACCTCACGGTTCACTTGTCAGTGTTCCGGTTGCTGCAATGTCGGGGAACCCAGAAATGAATAATAAGGGTGAGGAGTGTCACTGTATCAAGAGTTCATAGGATGGTGTGCAATTCCCATGACATTCTTGACATAAAGATGGTAATACTCGAGGGTAGAGCAGAGCAAAAGCCGGATTGGCATTTTGATATGCGGATTACAACTTCTTTGACCCAATCCTGGATATGGATGAGGTTCTGGAGTTTGTTTCTCCTAGTCATTCCGGAATGGAACAGCTTGACGGACCACAAGAGTAATAGGCAACGGTAAACGAATGCATGCATACTCTTGACTATCAATTGATAGACGGGGTCAGAAAAACAACTACGAAGGGACAACTGAAGGAACATATAACTTTCTGAGTTGTGGATGCATAGATTAGTATGTTGAGCAAAGATCGACATATTTCTTCCGGATAACCCATGCAGAAAGGTAGAACTAGCAGAGTCACAATATAGAATGGAGAACTCAATAGGAGCACTCTGGTTGCGATCTTTTGGTTCAACGAGGAACTGCTGCCATAAGTAGTCCATGGTATTTGGAAGAACGATATACCATGAACCTCGAGGACTATTGCAAAGGTTACTAATAACCTAAAGGAGCTAGCAAACACTACCAACATGAAGTAAGTAGAGGGAATCTTTGTTCAAAAACCCATGAATAGAATGCCTACTAACTAAATGGCATCACGGGATGCTTTCGAGAATGATGGCCAGAATCATCACACTGGGAATACAAGACATGGCTAGATTACCAAGTGATCCCCTAAGACACCTAGGGTCATAATATTAGCTCCAACATACATGTTGAGGCAATGGAGTACCTCAGCTCACTTGGTAGTGTGGTTGATCTGGCACAAAGGAACATCGGAAACAGAAAGATGGATTTGCAAATGCATCAGATTGTTTGGAAACCTGGGATGACTCGGACAGCATAACGACTATAAATGCTCAAAATATTTGAGGCACCCTGCAAAAATGGTGGCATAACCACTCAGAAGCACAATATCAAGAATCTGAGGCCAGCTATGAATACACGGAAGTAGAATAAACTGAATTGTGACTTAAATCCAACAATCTTATAAATCTATGGATTAGTAAACATGATCCTAATAGAAAGAAGAGATAGCCTAGCTCCTTAACCCCGTAGGAAAGATATGATGACTCAGATCAGAGGGGCATAAGATAAGGGAGTAAAAAGAGCCTTACGTTCCAACCCACAATCAATTCCCCCACATATAACTAAAGCATTTCTAGACTCAACTTCGACCAGTTTGGCATGGTAATCCTACAGGCAGTCAAGCTCTGATACCAAAGCTGTTAGGACCCCAATTCTATGCCACACCGATCTAGCATGTAACACCTCATATCACTTTGCGACCTCACGCACGTTATTACCACGGGTGTCGCCTTACCATGCCCGGGACCGTTTGCGCCTTTTGGCACACGTATATGATAGTGTCGCTAGCATCCATATGACAAGGAACCCGGGCAGACATGGCTAGTCGTGAATCCAAAGTGGCACTAACTTACAGGGACATGCATACATGACCCAGCAATGTACATGTCGGTCATCAGCGAGTGAATCCGGGATGTAGCAACTGGGCTAGCAGGACTCTGAAGAATCCGGGCTGTTGCAGGCTAACAGGACTCCGGTAGACACTGCATGACATTTCCCAGAAGGGACAGACACAGGAACTAAGAAGGCCACATGCCGGCGAACCTAAGTGTTCTGGAGCAGTAGCAAGCTACCAGAGCTCGGTGGAAGCACTAGGAGACATTTCCCGGTAAGAGAGGCTACCACGGATAAACAACTAGATAGTCAGATCCCACAAATACCAAGAATTTCAATAACATACACACAATATGCTCGATATGTGCAAATACAACATGGCATCACAACACGGCTCTACAACTCAAGTACTTTATTCAATAGGCTCCAAGGAGCAAGATATTACAAACATGGATCTCATGACCCAACATTCAGGGCATACAAGTCAAAACACAAGCGAAAGCTTATCATGTCTGAGTACAGACATCTACAAATGAAAAAAAAAGTCTGAGAAGCCTAACAATCTACCAGATCCTGCCGAGGGCACAAAATCATAGCTGAGGTAACAAGCTAAGTGTCGAAGTCCACGCGGAACTACTAGTGAGACTGAGGTCTCTCTGCAAAAACATGAATTATGCAAACGTGAGTACAAATGTACCCAGCAAGACTTACATCAGAACTAACTACATATGCATCATTATCAACAAAGGGGGTGGTGGGGTTTAATTGCAGCAAGCCAACTTTGACTCAGTGGCTATCCTGAACTACGACTACAAGCAACTACTTTGAGGTTGCGCACATGAGTCCACATATTCACAATAATAATACACCACTATGGATCTGCTCTCGTCTCCCTACCAGAACGCCATCCATAGCACTTTTGCTTATCTTGCACATTTTAGAGTAACCACTTTCACTTGTCTATGAACTGTATAGGGAACCCAGAGGTCCTTTACCGCGGACGAGGCTATTCGAATAGATGATGTTAACCCTGTAGGTGTGTACTTCTTCACACACGCTCTCACCACTTACCATCGTTTACACGACATGTACTCGACAACCTTCAAGTAGAAGCCCAACGAGGGTGTCAGCCAGAGCCTACCTAAACACTCAAGTCTGTAGTCTAGGTTTATCGCCTATACAGGTTCCATCTGTAGGGAGTCCGGCCTAGGTTTCCACATACGACCCCGAACGATGTGTAGAGGGTTCCGTGATACCAAACGGGTGCCCATCATACCCGGCCACGTGCCTACCGCATCACAGCTCACCCCTTGGGTCAGCGCTGCGCACGGCCTCCAGCATACTACAAACACTAGAAACTACTTACAACTCGTGGACAGAGGACAAGGGTGTTAAGAAGCCGAGAGGATCAATTAAGGATCCCAATGAGTGGTAGTAGCTGTTCATGGATCACTAACACAGAACTCAGTTCCCGAGGACAGCTTCAATGAGACAACCCACCATGTACTCCTACATGGTCTCTCACCACTACCTTTACCAAATCGTGTTCACACACTTAGCTCACACACATTAGGACATGTTCAATACCATTCCAATTCATCCCCGATGAATCAGACCTGACTCAACTCTAAGCAGTAGCATACATGACAAACAAGCATGAATGAGTAGGCACATCAGGGCTCAAACATCTCCTACTCATGCTAGTGGGTTTCATCTATTTACTGTGGCAATGACATGTCATGCAGAGGATAAGGGGTTCAACTACCGCAACATGTAACAGTTGAATCATTGTTGTCCTAATGCAGTAAAAGAGAGCAGGAGCGAGAGAGTGGGATTGTATCGGAATGAACAAGGGGGTTTTGCTTGCCTGGCACTTCTGAAGATAATATAGTTCTTCTTCGGTGTCATTGATCACATCATCGGAACCAGGTCTATCGAGAGGGGACAATTACCTGCAAACAAGGAAGAACACAATCAATGCAATGCACAATATGATGCATGACCATGACATGGCAATATGCTGTGGATTGAGCTACTACAACTAGCAACAAGTTAAATGAAGTTGGTTTGAATCCAAGATTCAAATTCAAACTCCACATGTGGTTATTTAAATGCCATTTATATGATTCGTGCTAAATAGCAGCTATAAGTTGTTCTAACATGTATGAAAATGGTACACATGGATAGATTGGATTTTTTGATTGTTTTTCATATATAATTTATTTCATTTGGAGTTATAGATAATTTTCTATGAATTTTTGAAGTTTAGAGTATTTTCTGGAATTTCCTGAATTGTTTTAATCTAGAAAATGACTTATTGCATCAGCACTGCGTCACTGTGATGTCAGCTGGTCAACACACCGTGTCCAGGTCAAACCTGACCAGTGGGTCCCACTGGTCAGTGTCACGGTGCTTGTTAGGTCCCTGACATGTGGACCCAGTCAATGGCCACGACAGCATGGTCAACACTGACGCGTGGGCCACCATGATTAGTTAATACTATGCAGAACCTAATCTAAGTTTAATTAGGCAGTCGGGCCTTGCTGTCAGTGTCACTAAGTGTTGACTAAGCGCGTCACTAGCCTAAACTAATCCGCCACGTCACCATCGCCGGAGTTACGCCGGCGGCGACCAAAATGCGGCAGAGGCACAATGGGTTGGCTCGGGTTTTGCCCATGGTCGACCAAATCGGCCGTGGTTTGGTCCTGCGCGTAGCTGGGGCTCGCACGCATCTGGCAGGGCAAGCGGGAAGAGCTGGGGTGGCTAGAGGCAACAACAACCACGACGACGACGGCAGCCGGAGTTCGGGCATCGAGCGTTTCGACGTTGCAGTGCACTAGGGGAGGTGCTGGTGTGTTCTACGTGCTCCTTATGAGGTGTGGAGCATGGTAGTGTGCTCGACTTCGAGCCACTATGGCTCTGGCCATGACGGCGACGAGGCACGGCGGCGACGAGCTTTGGTCGTGGTGGAAGACGGAGCTAGGGGACGGGAACAGAGGGGCCGAGCACAGGAGAAGCAGCAGGAGCTCAAAGAGGATCCAACCGAGGCAGAGATGAGGCCAGGGGTGCGTTGGAGGTAGCGCAGGGTCGCCGGAGATCTGGGCAGCTGGAGGTTGAAGACAACGACTTGGACGGCGTTCGAGGGTGTCCCGCGGCTCATGGCTTGTCGTAGAGGCGTAGAAGACGGAGGTGGACCTTGTGGAGGTGTTGGGGAGCCGAGGCAGTGGCCGTGGCTATGGCGGCAATGAACGGCGGCAACGGTAGCGCTTGACGCGGGTGAGATAGAGGGAGTAGAGGAGAGGAGGGCCACAGGAAAGAGTAAGAGGGGTTAGGGGGTTGCGTGGCGTCTCCTAGAGGCGTCCAGGGCGTCGAGGGGGAGCGGCAAGTAGGAGGTGGCCGGGGCGCGTGTGCGCGCATGGCGGCCACACGCCCCGTCCCTCTGGCAAGAGGAAGATGACAGGAGGAGGTGGGTTGGGCCAGGTGGCTGGGCTGGCCGACTAGACCGGCCAGGTGGGCTGCAGGTAAGCGCCAGGTAAGTTTCTCTCTCTCTATCTCTCCCTCTCTCTCTCTCTTTCTCTCTTTCTCTCTCTCTCTCTCTCTCTCTCTCTTTATTTCATGTTTTTCTATTTTGTTATTTTGTTTTGGGCTTTACTAAAAACTACCCAGACATTCTCAAAAATCATGAAACTGCTCATGACCACTGTTGGTGTCGTGGGAAACGAGCACCTATGGGGCAGGGCCCCTTTCGATCGGCGGGAGGCGGAGGCGCCTGAAGAGCAGATCAAGGTCAAGCCGCGAGGATTTTACCCAGCCGGAGCTCTCGAGAGATGAAACTCCTCTGCTGCTTTGTGTTTGTATTTGTTCTTGCTTGAGATCGTGGGTGTGTTGTAGTCTCGAATGAGTGAACCCCCTCTCGTGTGCATGGGCCTCCTTTTATAGTCTAAAGGGTCACCGACAAGTGGCAATCTGAGAGAGGATAAAAAGTAAAAGCGGGGTTGGTACAACTGCTATCAGCAGTGCCCCCTACCTAACTCTCGGCGGGGGACAAGGGCATTTAATGCCCGTCCGGTCATAAGCAGTCTGAGAAGCGACCGTTAGAGGCGCCACCGATCGCCACGATGGCCTTCTCGTCATCTTCACTTGCCACCTCGCACCGCTTGGCTGCCTGACTACTCGCCACGTCGCTAGGAGCGACCTTGTGGCGACACGTCGTCGGATCTTATTGGGCGTGGGCGTAGAGTGGTGGCAGCGCGGCAGCGCCTTGCCCATGATCGCTATCTTGTCGCACCCGTAAGCTTGTCGCTCGCCGGGCCTTGCCGGGACGCGCGGTGCGTCGTGGAAAGTCTCTTGGAATGCCTTGGTTGGCCTTCCTGGAAAGCTCCTCTTGCCGGGGTGTTGTCCTTCCCGGCAAGCTCCTCTTGCAGGGGCCTTGTCTTCACAGTTAAACACTTTGTTCTTGAATGGCAGTAATAGGAATGATGGAGGATCTTGGCGGGCCTTGGCAAGCCTTGCCGCAGAGGGCAGCTGCGACGCCCGTGCACAAGTTAAAGGTACTAAGGTACCCCTACTTTAGTACACCAGCAGAGCCCGGGCTTGGGCCATACATGGTCTTTGGCGCTGTTGGGCGAGCCCAAAACAGGAACGCAGCACGCGCAGCATGGGTCCAAACCAAATCCACTCCGTATCCACCGCGTCCTCCCATAATGGCACGCGTCAAACGCGGCATCGTGGGAGAGATCGTGGGCAATTCTTAAATCATGAAATGCGTAATGTTCGCCTCTCCCCTTTATAAGCAGAGGAAACAGGGGCCGTTCCCCCACCTTTGCCACTTGCAGTTTCTTCCTCCGAAAGCTCCGCCGCTCCCCTCCGCTTCTCAAGCCGAAAGAGGGCAGCACTCCGCCGTCCGCCGCCGCCGTCGCCCCCAACGCTTCTGCGCTCCCCCGCCGCCTCCGCCATGGCTCCGAAGACCGGCAAGAGCACGAAGACCGGCAAGAGCACAAAATCGCCCGAGGCGTTGCGGCTTGAGGCGCTGCGCAAGGAGCGAGTGCTTTTCCCCCCCGAGCTCACCCCGAAGGCGCTGCGGGAGGAGTTCAACCTCTTCTGGTCGACGGAGACGCGGGCGCATCCGCGCACGCCGGTGCTCTCCACCGAAGCTTCCACTTCGAAGCGGTGCCCAAAAGGGTACCATTTCTTTCCGGTGTTCTTCTATTGCGGGCTCTGCCCACCTTTTTCTGATTTCTTCTGCGACATCATGAATACCTACGTGTTTCATCTTCTGCATTTCACCCCCAACACCGTTCTGACAATGGCGGTTTCGCACACCTCTGCGAGAACCGTTGGCATCCACCCAAATGTTGCTCTTTTTCGCCACTATTTCATCCCCGAGCCGAAAGGAGAGCCATTAGCGGCGGGTCGCTGGATCTCCGAGTCGGCATGAAGGAGGTGTATCTCGGAGGAGCTCCGCGCAAGTGGGATGAGTGGGCGGAGTGGTGTTGGATCGTTGACGCTAACCCGCAGCCGTTGACCAACTTGCACCAGACCCGGGTAGTGCGCGCCGGCGATTGGAGCGCTCTGTCGCCGAACGACGCCAAGCTGAAGATCGCCACCACCCGAATCTTGCGGCTCAGGCTTGCGGAGCTCTAGCAGGGCGTTGGCGCGGATTTCCTTCGCCGTTGCATTGCCCCTCTGAAGAGGGAGGCCCGCTGGCTGTTTGGCGGCCGGCGGATATCATGAGTCTGCGTCCGGGCCTCAACTTCAACTTCACAGTTACGGAGCTTGGCGGGATGCTCAAGGAGCTGTTCAAGCATGGCGCCAACCATCGAGTGGTTTAGGCTGCGCGGCGTCATCCCAGCGTGCAACAACTCCGGCGTGATTGCATCGTGCAATGATGCGAGTGTGACTTCGCGCAGGATAAACCCAACGGATGGAGCCGCCCGGCGGCGTCGTGCGGCAATTCTTCGATGGCTTGTCGGAGGTAGCAGTCCACGCCGGCGGCGAGATGCGATACATCGCCACTAGGGCGAAGCGGCGGCGGCCGCCGCTGGGCTGGCGGTTGGCTTCATGTTGGAGGAGGCAGAGGCAGCCGAAGTGGCAAGCCTTGCCGACCGGGAGGATCTTGCCGGAGGGGTCGTTGGAGAGGGGGAGCCCGAGGCCAAAGCGGCGAGCCCGCCCGGCGCGCGGCGGCCAGCCGTCGTCGAGCAGCTTGCCGCGGCGGAGCCCCAGCGCAGCCCCAATTCCAACCAAGAAGGCGCCTCCGTCGAGTTGGAATCTGGCGAGGCGGCGAGCAGGCCAACAGCCGCGGCGTCGTGGGGCGTGCTCCACCGCGGCAAGTACCATTGCAGCGGGAGCATCTCGAGCCGTCTGCGCAATCGAGGCGGGTCTTCCCGGCTGCCACGCCCGATCCTGCCGCAGCTCCCGGCAAACGTCCAAGGGAGCCTACTCCTCCGCCTCGCCGCGCAGAAAGGGTACCAGACTTCGACCTGTCTGCGCTGAGCTCCGACGAGGAGGAAGAAGAGGAGGAGTAGTAAGGCTTTCTCCTCACTGTACTTGTTTTTCTTTGAGCTTTGTTGTTGCTTGTCTTGCATCTGATTTGCTTCTCTCTGAATCTCGTTCCTTTTCAGGACTCTGGCCGAGAGAGCGGCGAAGAGGGCCAAGGTTCCCGTGGTTGTCATCGAGGACGATCCTGCTGTGATGGCAGAAGACACGTCCGAGACCACCTTAACGGACCCGATTCCTTCTCTCGCGGCAGCCCCAAAGCTGGCCCCCAGCAGTAAGTGTTTGGTTCACTTCCGTTGTGGGGCGCGCATGGGTGCTTTTCTTTCTTGACATCTTGATTGTTGATTCATTTATGTAGGAGCAGAACATGCCCATCGGGGAGCAACGAAGCCGCCCGGGAGGTCTTCATGCTGCCGACCACGCCGCCAAGGCGATTCCCCGACAAGGAGCGATCCGGCAAGGGAGAGGTCCCGGCAAGGAAGAACGATGAGCCCCGATGGTTGTAACACCGGATCCGATCGCCCGGATGTACGCGGTTTTTCGCCGTCGTTGCCATGTCATTTGCTTGCGTGTTGCATTTATCATGTCATCATGTGCATTTCATTTTGCATACATGTTCGCCTCATGCATCCGAGCCTTTTCCCCGTTGTCCGTTTTGCAATCCGGCACTCCTATGTCCTCCGGTGTTCCCTTCTTCGCTCTTTTCGTGTGCGGGTATTAAACTTTCTCGGAATGGCCCGAGGTTTGCCAAGCGGCCTTGGTATAGCACTGGTAGACCGCCTGTCAAGTTTCGTGCCATTTGGAGCTCGTTTGGTACTCAAACGGTTAACTAGGTAACCGTAAAGCCCTCTTTGAGTTGCAGCCCAACACCCCTTCCAAAGTGGCCCAAAACCCACCAAACTCCCCTCCATGCTCTCGGTCGTTCGATCACGATCGCGTGGCCGAAAACCGCACCTCATTTGGACTCTCCTAGCTCTCTATGCCTATATAAACGTCCTCCCCTTCCATTTTCGCGGACGAACCCTAGCCCCGCTCCCCTCGCGCGCCAGACATGTCCAACCCCGCCGGACATGTCCAGCAGCCACATCGCCCGGACCAATCCGAGGCCGACACGTCAGCCTCCGTCGCCCCCTGGCCTATCCGTGCACGCCACGTGGGCCGCCGCCCGTCCACGCGCGCCCGCCCTGCCGCCGGCTGAGCGAGCCAGCGCCCTGCCGCGCCCGCCGCGCCTCCGCCCGCCCGCCCGCCGGCGTGTCGCCGCCGCCTGGTGTGCTCCCCGCGCCCGCTCGGCGTCGGCCCTCCCCGCGCGCCTCTTGGCGACCCGCGCCCTTCGCGCCGCCGCGCCCTGCGTGCCTCGCC
The DNA here is from genome assembly GCA_021437245.1 of Aegilops speltoides. Lineage (NCBI taxonomy): Eukaryota > Viridiplantae > Streptophyta > Magnoliopsida > Poales > Poaceae > Aegilops > Aegilops speltoides. Next base: position 154,922,464 of record CM038144.1, read on the forward strand.
GCCCGCCGCCGGTAGCCTCTCATCTCGCTCGCCGCCGCCACGCGACCCGCCGTGAAGCTCCCGCCGCGCCTCGCCGGGCTCGGCGCCGCCCGACCCGCCGACCGGCGGCGCCGCCCAGCCCGCCCGGCGCCCTTTGCTCCGGCCACCGCGGCCCCTTCTTCTCCGGCGAGCCCCGAGCCCGATCGGATCTGGAGACCCCGAGGTTGACTTTCCCCCCCTCTCAAAATCCACTAAGTCCCAGATTTTGCACTATATCATGCCATATTCATTGCATCACATCTTCGCATCCGTAGCTTCATTTTGCGCGTATAATATGTCAAATTGTTCGTCCCAACGAGTACATCATTTCATTCTATTGCATCATTTTTGTTTTAGCTCATGTTGATGCCCGAAATGCTGTTGGAAGAGTGCTTCATGTTGTTAATCTGCTGAAACTGTTATAACTTGCTGTTTTAACATTTTTGCCATGATTTATGTGTGCATCCTATGAGTATGAGCTCTACATGAATGTTGGACTATGACATGCCATCTTTCCAGAGGTGTTGACCTTGTATTTTTGTGAGTTGTGTGCTGAGTGTATCAAGCTTGTAAAGTAGGGTAGTTCTTGTTCTTTGTTTTCTGACAGATTCTGTTACATTTTGATGCCATGTTAACATGCTTCCACTAATCATTCTATGCATAATCTGGAGATGCTCTATAAACATGTTTTGATATAAATGTCTTGCTCTATCCATTCATGCTCTTTGTTGCAATTATAGCCTACTGGAACATGTTCATTTCTTGCTCCAAAGTTGCTTGAAAATGTTTCCTGACAGATTGTTTGCATGAGATTCAATTTTCACGAGGTCGTTGTAGTTGATCCGTGTATGCTATGACCTTGATATTGACATTCTTAGTTTCATAATCATGCCTTCTTACTGTTGGTTGCCTTGCCATGCCATGTATTGCTCTGTAGTGAGTGGTTCAAGCTCACGAACATGTCTACTTATTGTTGTTCTTGCCATGTATAAATCTGTTATATAACTTGTCATGTTTACATGGGTGCCATCATATTTTCTATGCCTTTTTGGCTCATGGTCAGTAAGGGTCTTTTGATATATGCAATTAATAGATTCATGCCATGCCTTTGTTTGCCATGATAAGTTCCTGTAACATGTTGTTTGATAGCTCTAAACATTGCAACCCGATGTTATTTCTACTAAAGTCTGAAATTGTTATTACTTGCAATATCTCCATGTCATTTTGAGCATGTTCTAGTGATTTCTGGAGATAGCTCAGTGTCCATGTTTTGTTATGCTTTAAGTGTAATTCATGCCCATGCCTTTTGTTATTATGTTGGGGTGCTGTAGCATGTTGTTTTGATGCTTGTAAGATGCCTAGTTGCTGTTTTGGACAGATTGTTGCTATGACTTGTATAGTGTGTGTGTGTTGCACCGATGCTCCGTTTTGAGTGTGCTCTATATGAAACTTGCTTGTTTTTGCATGTAGCTTCATATTATCGTGTTGCATCCTTGTTTTGAGATGTTTGCTTGATGTTTGGGTGCATTTTGCATCGATGCCATGTTTGACTTGTTTTGCTCATATCTTCTAGGCCGTAGCTCCGAATCTAATGAACTTTATATGTAACTTGACTAGAATTTTGTGTAGATCATCTTGGTGATCTTTAACTTGCTGTTTAACAACTTGAACATAAGGTTTATTCAGTTCTGGACCAATTTCGAAATATGCATATGAGGACTTACCGGAATTGTTATATGGTGTTTCCGGCCTCATTTAAACTTGCCTTGATGTGTTGTTCTTGTTTGCATCTTCTTTTGCCATGAGTAGCTAAATGTAGCTCGGGCATGCATCATGCTTGTTGTGCATCATGTCATGTTCATGTGTGGTGTGTTTACCTTTGTTGTGTGCTTCTTCTCGATAGTTCTCGTTTCGTTGCGATCGTGAGGATTCGTTCGTCTACGATTGGTTCGGCTTCATCCGTTCGTCTTCTATATGGAATCGTTCTTCTTCCTTGCAGGATTTCAGGCAAGATGACCGCTACCCTGGATCTCACTACTATCATTGCTATGCTAGTTGCCTCGTTCTTTCGCTATCTTTGCGCTACCTATTACTGTTTGTCCAGCCATCCCATATTGCCATGAACCTCTAACCTTTGACACCTTTCCTATGCAAACCGTTGTTTGGCTATGTTACCGCTTTGCTCAGCCCTCTTATAGCGTTGCTAGTTGCGGTGAAGTTGAAGATTTCTCCATGGTGGACAGGATTTTGGTTGGGATATCACAATATCTCTTATATTATTAATGCATCTATATACTTGGTAAAGGGTGGAAGGCTCGGCATTATGCACGGTGTTTTGTTCCACTCTTGCCGCCCTAGTTTCCGTCATACGGTGTTATGTTCCCGGATTTTGCGTCCCTTACGCGGTTGGGTGATTTATAGGACCCCACGACAGTTCGCTTTGAATAAAACTTGTCCGGCAAGGCCCAACATTGCCTTTTACCATTTGCCTCACCACCACCTACTTTTTCCCTTGGGAGTCGCTCTCTCGAGGTCATATTTATTTAGCCCCGGGCGGTGCTTGTCTAAGTGCTGGTTCGAACCAGTAAATCGGGGCCCCTCGGGCAACTCGAGGTATGGTTTTACTCGTAGGATGTCTCATCCGGTGTTGCCACGAGCGAGATATGTGCAGCTCCTATCGGGATTGTCGGCGCGCGGGAGGTCTTCTGGTCTTGTTTTACCATTGTCGAAATGTCTTGATGTACAGGGATTCGAGTCCGATCGGAGAGTCTCGGGTGAAGGTCTATTCGCCGATGATCGCGAGAGCTTGTCATGGGCTAAGTTGGGACACCCTGCAGGGTTTAAACTTTTCGAGCCGTGCCCGTGGTTATGTGGCGGATGGGAATTTGTTAATGTCGGTTGTAGACAACTTGACACGAGATCTGAATTAAAATGCATCAGCGAGTGTGTAGCCGTGATGGTCTCTTCTCGTGAGTCCGGAAGTGAACACGGTTTCGGGTTATGTTTGGCGTAAGTAGGTGTTCGGGATCACCTCTTGATCATTGCTAGTTGACGACCGTTCCGCTTGTTCTCTTCTCGCTCTTATTTGCGTTGGTTAGCCACCATATCTTGCTTAGTCGCTGCTGTAGCCTCACCACTTGACCCCTTCCTTTCCCTTTAAGCTTTGCTAGTCTTGATACCCATGGTAATGGGATTCTTTGAGTCCTCGTGGCTCACGGATACTTCAAAACCAGTTCGCGGTGCCTATGTTACCAAGCGGTGGCGACCAAACTCAAGGAGGAGCTCGATGAAGATCTTGCCCTTTGTGTTGTTTCGTTCTAGTTGATCAGTAGTGGAGCCCAGTTGGGGTCGATCGGGGACCGTTTGTCGCATTTGGGGTTCTCCTTTTATTTTGATTCCGTAGTCGGACCTTGATTGTATCTCGATGATGTAATGCTTTATTCATGTATTTGTGTGAAGTGGCGATTGTAAGCCAGTTATGTATCTCTTTCCCTTATGTATTACATGGGTTGTGTGAAGATTACCTCACTTGCGACATTGCTTTCAATGCGGTTATGCCTCTAAGTCGTGCTTCGACACGTGGGAGATATAGCCGCATCGAGGCGTTACAAGTTGGTAATCGAGCCTTCCCGACCTTAGGAGCCCCCTTTGCTTGATTGTTTTAGCGGCGAGTTGTGTCTAGAAAAATGTTTTGAGTCATTTAGGAATTATATATCGGAGAGTAGGATTCTTTTTACTCCCGGTCCCTTGACCTTACGGTGAGGTATCTGACGTAGATGTTTTGACTTTCCTCTTCTCAAATTTCACTAATTTTTTTAGGATCACGCGGGTATCTTGGCATCGTTCGATATTCTTATAGCGAGAACATTGTTCTTGGTGCCTCCTGTCATTTAGGGGTTGTGGCGGTGTCCGGGGAGTTGAGCTCCGAGGTGTTGTCGTCATAATTTTATCGTTGCAGTTCGGAATACGAGTTTAATGCGCCGACATCGAAAATCTCTTTTATGCGTTGTTGGTGAGATAACCCGCTAACTTGATCTTGAGGTGAGTGCGGAGTATTGCCATGACTTGTATAACGGATGCTTTTGAAGGTTGAGGTAGGCGATTTCGAAGGTTTCTTGGTTATGTGTTGACGGATGGATACAATTTGGATGTAGGTATTGTTAGTTTGGGTGAGATATATTGCTTCCTGTATCACCAACACCAGTTGCATAACCGAGAAAGTTTGGGAGTTTCATAGGTGGGAATTCAAGTAGCTCTTAGGATATCTTTCCGACGGATGTATGATATGAAATTGGGGTTCGACGTCTAGTGGTCCGCCTATTCACGGTTGGTTTCTGATGGTCTCGTTGTGTCTTAAAGAGTCCTTGGCTATGCCGACTCGGGGGCGCCGTATGTCATGTGCCTTGCCTTGTACATGATGGTGTTGTACGATTGAGCCGTGTAGGCCCCACCACGAAAACTTGGACGAAATCTCTATCATATGTTTGTTCCGCTTATTACGCAAGCCAAATCCTTTGTTTTGTTTTAATTGTGGTATTCGAGTTGCTTGAAGTCAAATGTTGAATCCATACCTTTCCTAAACGGTGTTCTCATATTTCTGTGGGAGTACTAATCCTTTTGATCATTGATTTTGCCATGTTAATTCTTTTCCAACCGGTGCGCTTCTCTTCGAGATGATCCCATCATTCTCCCCATCCGCAAGATCAATTCTAAGTTTTCTCAACGGTGTTTGTTTCATCCGTCCCAAGTTGCCTTTGTTTTCCCGCCCTCCCACCCTTTTTCTTCAAGGACTCAGATTTCTTTACCAAGTATCCTTTTGTTTTTTGTGAAGTTTCTCCATTCTTTTCTGTCAATGTTCTTACCCGGTGGTTCTCAAGAAGATGTTCTACTAGTTCGTCATTCCTCATTCCTTTCTCTTCTCCGGTGGATTCAAGTCATGTTTTGTTGATCATGTTGGGGAACGTAGTAATTTCAAAAAATTTCCTACGCACACGCAAGATCATGGTGATGTATAGCAGCGAGAGGAGAGTGTTGTCCACATACCCTTGTAGACCCGAAGCGAAGCGATCTGGCGTAGAGGAAGTAGTCGACGTTCTCCTCGCGATCCGACCGATCCGGCGCCGTTACTCCGGCGCCCCGAGTTCTTGACACACGTACAGCTCGATGGCGTCCCTCGTACTCGATCCAGCCGAGTGTCGAGGAGAGTTTCGTCGGCCTGACGGCGTGGTGACGATCTTGATGTTTCACCGGTAGCGAGGCTTCGCCTAAGCTTGCGACGGTATAACGAGGTGGAATATGGTGGAGGGGCACCGACACTGCTAAGAGCGATCTCAAGATCAACTTGTGTGTTCAAGGTGCCCCCTGCCCCGTATATAAAGGAGCAAGGGGAGGGGGCGTGGCCAGGGGAGGCGCGCCAGGAGTCCTACTCCTCAGGGAGTAGGATTCCCCCCAATCCTAGTTGGACTAGGATTCGGAGGGAAAGAGAGAGAGGGCGGCCCCTTCTCCTAGTCCTAGTAGGACTAGGGAAGGGGGGAGGCGCGCGCCCTACCTAGGGCTGGCCCCTTCTCCTTTCCACTAAGGCCCATCGAGGCCCATTTACCTCCCGGGGGTTCGGTAACCTCCGGTACTCGATAAATTCCGTTTTCGCCGGAACCATTCGAACTCCAAACATAGGCTTCCAATATATCAATCTTTATGTCTCGACCATTCCGAGACTCCTCGTCATGTCCGTGATCACATCCGGGACTCGAACTCCTTCGGTACATCAAAATACATAAACTCATAATAAGCATCGCCGAAACCTTAAGCGTGCGGACCCTACGGTTCGAGAACAATGTAGACATGACCTAGAACTATTCACGGTCAATAACCAACAGCGGGACCTGGATGCCCATATTGGTTCCTACATATTCTCTGAAGATCTTTGTCGGTCGAGACCGCATAACAACATCGTTGTTCCTTTGTCATCGGTATGTTACTTGCGAGATTCGATCGTCGGTATCAATACCTAGTTCAATCTCGTTACCGGCAAGTCTCTTTACTCGTTCCGTAATACATCATCTCACAACTAACTCATTAGTTGTAGTGCTTGCAAGGCTTAAGTGATGTGCATTACGAGAGGGCCAGAGATACCTCTCCGATAATCGGAGTGACAAAACCTAATCTCGAAATCGCCAACCCAACATCTGCCTTTGGAGACACCTGTAGTACTCCTTTATAATCACCCGATTCGTTGTGACGTTTGGTAGCACCAAAGTGTTCCTCCGTAGCAGGAGTTGCATAATCTCATAGTTATAGGAACATGTATATGTCATGGATAAAAGCAGCAGCAACATACTAAACGATCGTGTGCTAAGCTAAGGGAATGGGTCATGTCAATCAGATCATTCTACTAATGATGTGACCTTGTTAATCAAATAACAACTCCTTGTTCATGGTTAGGAAACATAACCATCTTTGATTAACAAGCTAGTCTAGTAGAGGCATACTAGTGACATCTTGTTTTGTCTATGCATTCACACATGTATCATGTTTCCGGTTAATACAATTCTAGCATGAATGATAAACATTTATCATGAAATAAGGAAATAAATAATAACTTTATTATTGCCTCTAGGGCATATTTCCTTGATCTCCCACTTGCACTAGAGTCAATAATCTAGATTACATAGTAATGATTCTAACACCCATGGAGTCTTGGTGCTGATCATGTTTTGCTCGTGGAAGAGGCTTAGTCAGCGGGTCTGCAACATTCAGATCCGTATGTATCTTGCAAATCTCTATGTCTCCGTCGGACTAAGTCCGGATGGAATTGAAGCGTCTCTTGATGTGCTTGGTCCTCTTGTGAAATCTGGATTCCTTTGCTAAGGCAATTGCTCGATATTGTCGAGAAGATTTTCATTGGACCCGATGCACTAGGTATGACACCTAGATCGGATATGAACTCCTTCATCCGAGACTCCTTCATTAGCTGCTTCGAAGCTGCTATGTATTCCGCTTCACATGTAGATCCCTTCTGACGCTTTGTTTAGAACTGCACCAACCGGCAGCTCCTCCGTTTAGTGTAAATCGTATCCGGTCTGCGATTTAGAATCGTCCGGATCGTGTCAAACTTGCATCAGCGTAACCGTTTCGATGAGCTCTTTGTCACCTCCATATCTGAGAAACATATCCTTAGTCCTTTTCGGTATTTCGGGATGTTCTTGACCGCTGTCGATGATCCACTCTGGATTACTTTGGTACCTCCTGCTAGGCTTATAGCAAGGCACACATCAGGTCTGGTACACAGCATTGCATACATGATAGAGCCTATGGCTGAAGCATAGGAACATCTTTCATTTTCTCTCTATCTTCTGCGGTGGTCGGGCATTGAGTCGACTCAACTTCACACCTTGTAACACAGGCAAGAACCCTTTCTTTGCTTGATCCATTTTGAACTTCTTCAAAACTTTGTCAAGGTATGTGCTTTGTGAAAGTCAATTAAGCGTCTTGATCTATCTCTATAGATCTTGATGCCCAATATATAAGCAGCTTCACGAGGTCTTTCATTGAAAAACTCTTATTCAAGTATCCCTTTATGCTATCCAGAAATTCTATATCATTTCCGATCAGCAATATGTCATCCACATATAAGATCGAAATGCTCTGAGCTCCACTCACTTTCTTGTAAATCTGAGGCTTCTCCAAAAGTGCAGACAAACCCAAATGCTTTGATCACACTATCAAAGCGTTTATTCCAACTCGAGATGCTTGCACCGGTCCATATATGGATCATTGGAGCTTGCACACTTTGTTAGCTCCTTTGGATCGATAAAACCTTCGGTTGCATCATATACAACTCTTCTTCGAAAACCATTCAGGAATGCAGTCTTTACATCCATTTGCCAAATTTCATAATCATAAAATCGGCAATTGCTAACATGATTGAGACGGACTTAAGCATCGCTACTGGTGAGAAGGTCTCATCGTAGTCAATCCCTTGAACTTGTCGAAAACCTTTTGCGACAAGTCGAGCTTTATAAACGATAACATTACCGTCGGCGTCGGTCTTCTTCTTGAAGATCCACTTGTTTTCTATTGCTTGCCTACCCTCGGGCAAGTCAACCAAAATCCATACTTTGTTTTCATACATGGATCCCATCTCAGATTTCATGGCCTCAAGCCATTTTGCGAATCTGGGCTCACCATCGCTTCTTCATAGTTTGTAGGTTCATCATGATCTAGTAGCATGACTTCCAGAACAGGATTACCGTACCACTCTGGTGCGGATCTTACTCTGGTTGATCTACGAGGTTCTGCAGTAACTTGATCTTTAGTTTCATGATCAACATCATCAACTTCCTCACTACTTGGTGTAGGTGTCTCAGAAACTGGTTTCTGCGACGAACTATTTTCAAGTAAGGGAGAAGGTACTATTACCTCATCAAGTTCTACTTTCCTCCCACTCACTTCTTTCGAGAGAAACTCCTTCTCTAGAAAGGATCCATTCTTAGCAACGAATGTTTTTGCCTTCGGATCTGTGATAGAAGGTGTACCCAACTGTCTCCTTTGGGTATCCTATGAAGACACATTTCTCCGATTTGGGTTCGAGCTTATCAGGTTGAAGCTTTTTCACATAAGCATCGCATCCCCAAACTTTAAGAAAGCGACAACTTTGGTTTCTTGCCAAACCATAGTTCATAAGGTGTCGTCTCAGCGGTTCGACGGTGTTCTATTCGGTGTGAATCGGCCGTCTCTAGAGCATAACCCCAAAGCGATAGCGGTAAATCTGTAAGAGACATCATAGATCGTACCATATCTAGTAAAATACGATTACGACGTTCGGACACACCATTACTGTTGTGGTGTTCGGGTGGCGTGAGTTCTTGAAACTATTCGCATTGTTTCAAATGTAGACCAAACTCGTAACTCAAATATTCACCTCCACGATCAGATCGTAGAAACTTAATTTTCTTGTTACGATGATTTTCAACTTCACTCTGAAATTCTTTGAACTTTTCAAGCGTTTGGACTTATGTTTCATTAAGTAGATATACCCATATCTGCTTAAGTCATCTGTGAAGGTGAGAAAATAACGATATCCGCCACGAGCCTCAATATTCATCGGACCACATACATACGTATGTATGATTTCCAACAAATCTGTTGCTCTCTCCATAGTACCGGAGAAGCGGTGTTCTAGTCATCTTGCCCATGAGGCACGGTTACATAAGTGCCAAGTGATTCATAATCAAGTGACTCCAAAGTCCATCGGCATGGAGTTTCTTCATGTGCTTTACACCGATATGACCTAAGCGGCGATTGCCACAAATAAGTTGCACTATCATTATCAACTCTGCATCTTTTGGCTTCAACATTATGAATATGTGTGTCACTACTATCGAGATTCATAAGAAATAGACCACTCCTCAAGGGTGCATGACCATAAAGATATTACTCATATAAATAGAACAACCATTATTCTCTCGATTTAAATGAATAACCGTCTCGCATCAAACAAGATCCAGATATAATGTTCATGCTCAACGCAGGCACCAAATAACAATTATTTAGGTCTAAAACTAATCCGAAGGTAGATGTAGAGGTAGCGTGCCGACCGCGATCACATCGACTTTGGAACCATTTCCCAGCGCATCGTCACCTCGTCCTTTGCGAGTTAAGCAATCCGTAGTCCTGTTTGAGTTGCAAATATTAGCAGAACCGTTATCAAATACCAGTGCTCTGCGAGCTCTAGTAAGGTACACATCAATAACATGTATATCACATATACCTTTGTTCACCTTGCCATCCTTCTTATCCGCCAAATACTTGGGGCAGTTCCGCTTCGATGACGAAGCACTTTCGGTTTCAGGTTTAGGGCCAGACTTGGGTTTCTTCTCTGAGCGACAACTTGCTTGCTGTTCTTCTTGAATCCCCTTCTTCTTCCCTTTGCCTTTCTTCTTGAAACTAGTGGTCTTATTGACCATCAACACTTGATGCTCCTTCTTGATTTCTACCTCCGCAGCCTTTAGCATTGCGAAGAGCTCGAGCATAGTCTTTACTAACCCTTGCATATTATAGTTCATCACGAAGCCTTTGTAGTTTGGTGGCGGTGATTGGAGAATTCATCAATGACACAATCATCCGGAAGATTAACTCCCAATTGTGTCAAGTGATTGTAGTACCCGGACATTACGAGTATATGCTCACTAATGAACTATTCTCCTCCATCTTGCAGCTATAGAACTTATTGGAACTTCATATCTCTCAATCCGGGCATTACATTGGAATATTAACTTCAACTCTGGAACATCTCATATGCTCCATGAGCGTTCAAAACGTCGTTGAAGTCCGGTTCTAAGCCGTAAAGCATGGCACTTGAACTATAGAGTAGTCATCGACTTTGCTCGCCAGACGTTCACAACATCTGGCGTTGCTCCGGCAGCGAGCTGTCACCTAGCGGTGCATCCGGGGCGTAGCTCTTACGTGCAGCAATGAGGATGATCCTCAAATTCGGACCCGTCCGTGTAATTGCTACCATCATCTTTCAACTTTGCTTTCTCAAGGAACGCATTAAAATTCAACGGAACAACAGCCACGAGCCATCTATCTACAATCAAACATAAACAAGCAAGATACTATCGGTACTAAGTTCATGATAAATTTAAGTTCAATTAATCATATTACTTAAGAACTCCCACTTAGAAAAACATCTCTAGTCATCTAAGTGATCACGTGATCCAAATCAACTAAACCATAACCGATCATCACGTGAAATGGAGTAGTTTTCAATGGTGAACATCTTATGTTGATCATATCTTCTATATGATTCACGCTCGACCTTTCGGTCTCCGTGTTCGAGGCCATATCTGCATATGCTAGGCTCGTCAAGTATAACCGAGTATTCTGCGTGTGCAAAACTGGCTTGCACCCGTTGTAGATGGACGTAGAGCTTATCACACCCGATCATCACGTGGTGTGCAGGCACGACGAACTTTGGCAATGGTGCATACTCGGGAGAACACTTCTTGATAATTTAGTGAGAGATCATCTTATAATGCTACCGTCAATCAAAGCAAGATAAGATGCATAAAAGGATAAACATCACATGCAAATCAATATAAGTGATATGATATGGTCATCATCATCTTGTGCTTCATGATCTCCATCTTGCGGCACCACCATGATCACCATCGTCACCGGCGCGACACCTTGATCTCCATCGTAGCATCGTTGTCGTCTCGCCAAACTTATGCTACTCGACTATCTCTACCGCTTAGTGATAAAGTAAAGCATTACAGGCGATTGCATTGCATACAATAAGCGACAACCATATGGCTCCTGCCGATTGCCGATAACCGGTTACAAAACATGATCATCTCATACAATAAAATATAGCATCACGTCTTGACCATATCACATCACAACATGCCCTGCAAAAACAAGTTAGGCGTCCTCTACTTTGTTGTTGCAAATTTTACGTGGCTGCTACGGGCTTAAGCAAGAACCGGTCTCACCTCGCATCAAAACCACAGCGATACTTCGTCAAATAGACTCCGTTTAACCTTCTCAAGGACGGGCGTAGCCACTCAGTTCAACTAAAGTGAGAGAGCAGACACCCACGGTCACCTTTAAGCAGCGAGTGCTCGTGGCGGTGAAACCAGTCTCGCGTAAGCGTCTGGCGTAATGTCGGTGCAGGCGCTTCATCTCACAATACTGCTGAACCAAAGTATGACATCTGGTAGGTAGTATGACTTGTATCGCCCACAACTCACTTGTGTTCTACTCGTGCAAAACATCAAACCATAGAAAAACCTAGGCTCGGATGCCTTTGTTGGGGAGCGTAGTAATTTCAAAAATTTTCCTCGCACACGCAAGATCATGGTGATGTATAGCAACGAGAGGAGAGTGTTGTCCACATACCCTTGTAGACCGAAGCGGGCGATCTGGCGTAGAGGAAGTAGTCGTCGTTCTCCTCGCGATCCGACCGATCCGCGCCGTTACTCCGGCGCCCCGAGTTCTTGACACACGTACAGCTCGATGGCGTCCCTCGTACTCGATCCAGCCGAGTGTCGAGGGAGAGTTTCACAAGACGACGGCGTGGTGGCGATCTTGATGTTTCACGGCGCGAGGCTTCGCCTAAGCTTGCGACGGTATAACCGAGGTGGAATATGGTGGAGGGGCACGCTGCACGGCTGAGAGCGATCTCAAGATCAACTTGTGTGTTCCAAGGTGCCCCCTGCCCCGTATATAAAGGAGCAAGGGGAGGGGCGGCGGCCAAGGGGAGGCGCCAGGAGTCCTACTCCCTCAGGGAGTAGGATTCCCCCAATCCTAGTTGGACTAGGATTCGGAGGAAAGAGAGAGAGGGGCGGCCCTTCTCCTAGTCCTAGTAGGACTAGGGAAGGGGAGGCGCGCCTACCTAGGGCTGGCCCTTTCTCCTTTCCACTAAGGCCCATCGAGGCCCATTTACCTCCGGGGGTTCGGTAACCTCCGGTACTCGATAAATTCCGTTTTCGCCGGAACCATTCGAACTCCAAACATAGGCTTCCAATATATCAATCTTTATGTCTCGACCATTCGAGACTCCTCGTCATGTCCGTGATCACATCAGGGACTCGAACTCCTTGGTACATCAAAATACATAAACTCATAATAAGCATCGCCGAAACCTTAAGCGTGCGGACCCTACGGTTCGAGAACAATGTAGACATGACCTAGAACTATTCACGGTCAATAACCAACAGCGGGACCTGGATGCCCATATTGGTTCCTACATATTCTCTGAAGATCTTTGTCGGTCGGACCGCATAACAACATCGTTGTTCCTTTGTCATCGGTATGTTACTTGCCGAGATTCGATCGTCGGTATCAATACCTAGTTCAATCTCGTTACCGGCAAGTCTCTTTACTCGTTCGTAATACATCATCTCACAACTAACTCATTAGTTGTAGTGCTTGCAAGGCTTAAGTGATGTGCATTACCGAGAGGGCCCAGAGATACCTCTCCAGACAATCGGAGTGACAAAACCTAATCTCGAAATCGCCAACCCAACATCGCCTTTGGAGACACTGTAGTACTCCTTTATAATCACCCGATTCGTTGTGGCGTTTGGTAGCACCAAAGTGTTCCTCCGTAAGCAGGAGTTGCATAATCTCATAGTTATAGGAACATGTATATGTCATGGATAAAAGCAGCGACAACATACTAAGCGATCGTGTGCTAAGCTAAGGGAATGGGTCATGTCAATCAGATCATTCTACTAATGATGTGACCTTGTTAATCAAATAACAACTCCTTGTTCATGGTTAGGAAACATAACCATCTTTGATTAACAAGCTAGTCTAGTAGAGGCATACTAGTGACATCTTGTTTTGTCTATGCATTCACACATGTATCATGTTTCCGGTTAATACAATTCTAGCATGAATGATAAACATTTATCATGAAATAAGGAAATAAATAATAACTTTATTATTGCCTCTAGGGCATATTTCCTTCAGATCATACCTTTTTCCTCATTTCAATGTCTTCTCTTACCGGTGCACCTCATTATCATTCTACTTCTTGCTATTCATTTATTCCGGAGTGCTCAAGATATCTCAGAAGATTTGTGTTTCCATTCTTAATCCGTTCAAGCTATTTGGAGATTATTATCCCATTCAAGTCATTTAATTTAACCGGTGCAACATCTCTTTTAAATCTTTCCAACGGTGTTCTTTTGAGTGGGCCCTAACCCACAGGTCTTTTCCAGGATCTTACCTGACTCTTCTAATTATCCCAGAGCTATCCTAAATTCTTCTCCAAGTTTGACATAAGAATGAGTTATCATCAGTCAAATGCTTTTCTCCAAGATCTTTCAAATTCTTTTCATAGTTGGCTCAACCTCTTCGCTCTTGATTCTTTCGGTGTGCCTCAATAATTCTTGGTAGTGTTTCTCGTTGTCATTCTCAACATTTGAAGACCGAAGAAGGATTTCTCTTAAATCTTGGTCCATTCTCTTGAATATACATGGTGGTTCATCAAGGATTCTTTTCATTCCTCAATTGTTCTTCAAGTTTTCTCTTGGAGTTATGACCCGCCAAGCTATACTCAAAATTAAACAGGGTGCCCAACACTTGTTTTGTTTTGAGTAGTTCAAGCATTCTTCATCTTGCATTCCAAAGTGCAATTTCTTCTATCCTATCTTTTGAGATGGTGTTATGTCACTCTTGACAATTTCCTTCATGTTTCATGATTCATATGTTGTCAAGAATGAGATATTTAAAGCCATCATTTTCTCTTATTCAAGAGATCTTTTCAACCGTCAATCTCTTCATTGGAGTTATCTTGGGTTATATTTCACCTTAAGCCTTCCCTAAGGAATGTTGCTATTTATGGTGCTTTTAAATGACCCCAAGTTCTTCATTTATCCTCCCGGCGAAAGAAGTTTCTCGTCCCCTTGTTGTTATCAATCCAATCATTTGTTTCCGTTGGTGGCAGAAGCTCACCTCATAATTTTGAGATGTTTTCATAAGCCCGCCACAAGCTTGTGCTTCTCGTTGTTGATTTTCCAACAACTCCGTTCGATTCTTCTTTGCAAGGGTGCTTTCCAAGTTCACTTGTGGCAGAAGTTGTCATTTTCTTCTCCGTCCCTTTATTCCTATGATCTATCTTCTATTCTTTCTTCCGAAGGCATTGTGATGTTGCTCTTTTCACTCATCATCTCGAATTGTGAGCATCGTGTTCTTTTCATTCTTATCCATTTAACCGGAGTGTTGTGTCATCTCTTCAAGTGCTTTTCATCCTATCAAGTTTTCCTTCTTTCAGGCGGAGTGCTGCCCAAATTATATCAATCTTACCCCTTCTCTATCTAGTTTTAACCGGAGTGGTTTCAATATCTATCTTATCACTAAACCTCTTGGTTCTCATCATATTCCTTGTTCCGCTTGGCCAACGAATTGTTTGCAATCTTGGTCATCTCCGTTATTTTGTTCTTTCAATGTGTTCAATCTCTCAAGGTTCATGGTTTCACTCGTTCGTCAAGGAAGGAACTTAGTTTTACCTCTTCTCTTCCTCTTCCGTTTTCCCTCCGGTGCCATCCTAGATCTCGGGACGAGATCCTCTCGTAGTGGTGGAGTGTTGTAACACCCCGGATCCGATGCGCCAGATGTCTGCCAGTTTTTCGCCGTCGTTGCCATGTCATTTGCTTGCGTGTTGCATTTATCATGTCATCATGTGCATTTCATTTTGCATACATGTTCGTCTCATGCATCCGAGCCTTTTCCCCGTTGTCCGTTTTGCAATCCGGCACTCCTATGTCCTCCGGTGTTCCCTTCTTCCCTCTTTTCGTGTGCGGGTATTAAACTTTCTCTTAATGGCGAGGTTTATAGCGGCCTTGGTATAACACCGATGAACCGCTTTGTCAAGTTTCGTGCCATTTGGAGCTCGTTTGGTACTCAAGCAGTTAGCAAGGTAACCGTAAAGCCCTCTTTGAGTTGCAGCCCAACACCCCTTCCAAAGTGGCCCAAAACCCACCAAACTCCCCTCCATGCTCTCGGTCGTTCGATCACGATCGCGTGGCCGAAAACCGCACCTCATTTGGACTCTCCTAGCTTCCTATGCCTATATAAGCGTCCTCCCCTTCCATTTTCGCGGACGAACCCTAGCCCCGCTCCCCTCGCGCGCCGGACATGTCCAACCCCGCCGGACATGTCCAGCAGCCACGTCGCCCGGACCAATCCGAGGCCGACACATCAGCCTCCGCCGCCCCCTGGCCTATCCAAGTATGCGCCACGTGGCCGCCGCCCGTCCCAGCGCCGCCCGCGACCCGCCCAGCCCGCCGCCGCGAGCCCGCTTGAGCCAGCGCCCTGCCGCCGCCCGGCGATCCGCCGCCGCGCCCGCCCGCCGTGGCGTCGCCGCCGCCATGAGTGTGCTCCCGTCGCCGCTCCGGCGTCGGCCCTCCGCCGCCGCCTCGCCGGCGACCCCGCCCGCTCACGCCGCAGCCTGCTGCGTGCCTCGCCGCCCGCCGCCCGGTAGCCTCTGTCTCACCGCGCGCCGCCCCGCGACCCCGCCGGCGTGAGCTCCCCGCGCGCCTCGCCCGGGCTCCGCGCCGCCCGACCCGCCGACCGGCCGGCGCGCCCCGCCCCGCCCGCGCCCTTTGCTCCGGCCACCGCGGCCCCTTCTTCTCCGGCGAGCCCCGAGCCCGATCGGATCTGGAGACCCCGAGGTTGACTTTCCCCCCCTCTCAAAATCCACTAAGTCCCAGATTTTGCACTATATCATGCCATATTCATTGCATCACATCTTCGCATCCGTAGCTCCGTTTTGCACGTATAATATGTCAAATTGTTCGCCCGACGAGTACATCATTTCATTCCATTGCATCATTTTCATTTTAGCTCATCTTGATGCCCGAAATGCTGTTGGAAGAGTGCTTCATGTTGTTAATCTGCTTGGCTGTTATAACTTCTTTGTTTTAACATTTTTGCCATGATTTATGTGTGCATCCTATGAGTATGAGCTCTACATGAATGTTGGACTATGCCATGCCATCTTTCAGAGGTGTTGACCTTGTATTTTTGTGAGTTGTGTGCTGAGTGTATCAAGCTTGTAAAGTAGGGTAGTTCTTTGTTCTTTGTTTTCTGACAGATTCTGTTACATTTTGATGCCATGTTAACATGCTTCCACTAATCATTCTATGCATAATCTGGAGATGCTCTATAAACATGTTTTGATATAAATGTCTTGCTCTATCCATTCATGCTCTTTGTTTCAATTATAGCCTACTGGAACATGTTCATTTCTTGCTCCAAAGTTGCTTGAAAATGTTTCCTGACAGATTGTTTGCATGAGATTCAATTTTCACGAGGTCGTTGTAGTTGATCCGTGTATGCTATGACCTTGATATTGACATGCTTAGTTTCATAATCATGAATTCTTACTGTTGGTTGCCTTGCCATGCCCTGTATTGCTCTGTAGTGAGTGGTTCGAGCTCACGAACATGTCTACTTATTGTTGTTCTTGCCATGTATAAATCTGTTATATAACTTGTCATGTTTACATGGGTGCCATCATATTTTCTATGCCTTTTTGGCTCATGGTCAGTAAGGGTCTTTTGATATATGCAATTAGTAGATTCATGCCATGCCTTTGTTTGCCATGATAAGTTCCTGTAACATGTTGTTTGATAGCTCTAAACATTGCAACCCGATGTTATTTCTACTAAAGTCTGAAATTGTTATTACTTGCAATATCTCCATGTCATTTTGAGCATGTTCTAGTGATTTCTGGAGATAGCTCAGTGTCCATGTTTTGTTATGATTTAAGTGTACTTCATGCCCATGCCTTTTGTTATTATGTTGGGGTGCTGTAGCATGTTGTTTTGATGCTTGTAAGATGCCTAGTTCTTTGTTTTGGATGATTGTTGCTATGACTTGTATAGTGTGTGTGTGTTGCACGATGCTCCGTTTTGAGTGTGCTCTATATGAAACTTGCTTGTTTTTGCATGTAGCTTCATATTATCATGTTGCATCCTTGTTTTGAGATGTTTGCTTGATGTTTGGGTGCATTTTGCATCGATGCCATGTTTGACTTGTTTTGCTCATATCTTCTAGGCGTAGCTCGAATCTAATGAACTTTATATGTAACTTGACTAGAATTTTGTGTAGATCATCTTGGTGATCTTTAACTTGCTGTTTAACAACTTGAACATAAGGTTTATTCAGTTCTGGACCAATTTCGAAATATGCATATGAGGACTTACCGGAATTGTTATATGGTGTTTCCGGCCTCATTTAAACTTGCCTTGATGTGTTGTTCTTGTTTGCATCTTCTTTTTCCATGAGTAGCTAAATGTAGCTTGGGCATGCATCATGCTTGTTGTGCATCATGTCATGTTCATGTGTGGTGTGTTTACCTTTGTTGTGTGCTTCTTCTCGATAGTTCCCGTTTCGTTGCGATCGTGAGGATTCGTTCGTCTACGATTGGTTCGGCTTCATCCGTTCGTCTTCTTCATGGAATCGTTCTTCTTCCTTGCGGGATTTCAGGCAAGATGACCACTCCCCTGGATCTCACTACTATCATGTGTTGTTCCTACGCAAACCGTTGTTTGGCTATGTTACCGCTTTGCTCAGCCCCTCTTATAGCGTTGCTAGTTGCAGGTGAAGTTGAAGATTTCTCCATGGTGGACAGGATTTTGGTTGGGATATCACAATATCTCTTATATTATTAATGCATCTATATACTTGGTAAAGGGTGGAAGGCTCGGCATTATGCGGTGTTTTGTTCCTCTTGCCGCCCTAGTTTCCGTCATACCGGTGTTATGTTCCCGGATTTTGCGTCCCTTACGCGGTCGGGTGATTTATGGGACCCCCCTGACAGTTCGCTTTGAATAAAACTTGTCCAGCAAGGCCCAACATTGCCTTTTACCATTTGCCTCACCACCACCTACTTTTTCCCTTGGGAGTCGCTCTCTCGAGGTCATCTTTATTTAGCCCCCCGGGCGGTGCTTGTCTAAGTGCTGGTTCGAACCGAGTAGACTGCGGGGCCCCCTCGGGGCAACTCGAGGTCTGGTTTTACTCGTAGGATGTCTCATCCGGTGTTGCCCTGAGAACGAGATATGTGCAGCTCCTATCGGGATTGTCGGCACGCCGGGAGGTCTTGCTGGTCTTGTTTTACCATTGTCGAAATGTCTTGATGTACCGGGATTCCGAGTCTGATCGGAGAGTCTCGGGTGAACATCTATTCCTTCGATGATCGCGAGAGCTTGTCATGGGCTAAGTTGGGACACCCCTGCAGGGTTTAAACTTTCGAGAGTCGTGCCCGCGGTTATGTGGCAGATGGGAATTTGTTATTGTCCGGTTGTAGACAACTTGACACCAGATCCGAATTAAAATGCATCAACTGAGTGTGTAGCCGTGATGGTCTCTTCTCGTGGTCGGAGGAGAGTGAACACGGTTTCTGGGTTATGTTTGACGTAAGTAGGTGTTCAGGATCACCTCTTGATCATTGCTAGTTGACGACCGTTCCGCTTGTTCTCTTCTCGCTCTTATTTGCGTTGGTTAGCCAGCATATCTTGCTTAGTCGCTGCTGCAGCCTCACCACTTGACCCCCTTCCTTTCCCTTTAAGCTTTGCTAGTCTTGATACCCATGGTAATGGGATTGCTGAGTCCTCGTGGCTCACCAGATACTTCCAAAACCAGTTCGCAGGTGCCTATGTTACCGAGCAAGTGACGCGACCAAACTCAAGGAGGAGCTCGATGAAGATCTTGCCCTTTGTGTTGTTTCGTTCTAGTTGATCAGTAGTGGAGCCCAGTTGTGGTCGATCGGGGACCGTTTGTCGCATTTGGGGTTCTCCTTTTATTTTGATTCCGTAGCCGGACCTAGATTGTATCTAGATGATGTAATGCTTTATTCATGTATTTGTGTGAAGTGGCGATTGTAAGCCAGTTATGTATCTCTTTCCCTTATGTATTACATGGGTTGTGTGAAGATTACCTCACTTGCGACATTGCTTTCAATGCAGTTATGCCTCTAAGTCGTGCTTCGACACGTCGGAGATATAGCCGCATCGAGGGCGTTAGAGTGGTGGAGCCCATGGTCACGGAGCCCAGCACAGGTAACCCTCCTTGTCGGAAATTTTCCTTTGGGTTTTTCTTCTTCTGATCTTCTTTCTTCTTTTTTTTCGATATTTGCTTGACTTTTCCTTCCTCTCCCTGTCCTCAGATCTCCCTCTTACAGACCCGATGGGCCGAGGCCACCGCAAGGAAGGCGCCTTGGCTATCGAAAACGCCTTGCCGGCGAGGAAGAGGCGGCGCTGATGAACCCGCGACGAAGAAGCCGCCAAGGCTCTTGGCCTTGAGGCTGGCGAGGTCCGCGATCGTCTTGATGACCCGGAGGGCGCAGGAGCACAAGGCGCTGTACCGACCGCTGACTCCTCCCTTGCTGATCTGCGTATGCCGGGCTCGAGAGCCCACCAGCGCCTACTTGAAGGTCGGCGTATACATCAAGCTTCCCTGGGCGTCGAGCTTCAGGGCGCCGGTCGAAGGAGAGGAGGTTGACGGGGAAGTACTTGCCTCTGCTGGGCTGGCAGTGGTCGACGTGCCAAGCAGCAGCAGTGGCGAGTCCGAGGAGGAGCAGTTGCTCCGGAAGTTGGTGTCACTCTACCGTGCCCGGCAAGCGAAGCTTGAGTCCCGGGAAGCGCTTGTCGCGCGGGCGGGAGTTGACATAGAGAAGCATGCGGAGGAGCTCAAGAGCCGCAACCAGGAGGCCCTCCGATCCATCGCGGAGGAGAGGGCGCAACTTGACGAGGCGAAGAAGGCGTTCATCCTGGAAAAGGCTGAAGCCGAGGAGCAGCAGAGGCTCGCCGCCGAGGAGTTGTCCAGGCGGGAAGGTGGTGGCGAAGAAGGCTAATCTGGACATCCACGAGGAGGAGCTCGGCCTTGGGAGCAATCACTTGGCGGGCGCTCAAGGAGGCGAAGGATCTTGCCGCGGCTGCGAGGCCGCCAAGAAGGAGTTAGAGGTGAAGGTGGCGTGGCTGGAGGCGGACATGAAAGGGAAGAATGAAGAGCTTGCCGCACTCCAGTATGAGCGAGAAGGATGCACTTGCCCATGGCGATCTGCAAGTTCAACTTCGCCGACAAGGTCAAGGAATTGAACGCCGCCAAGGACTCAAGCGATCTGGGCTGAAGTAGCCACCTTAGCGGAGACCTTTGGGCGCTGCCAGAGGCGAGAGGATGGCTTGAAGAAGGAGATCAAAGGCAGCGAGGAGCTCTTGGCGAGGGCTCTGAGACTCAAACCACCTTGAGTGGCTACGGTGGAGCTCGGACGGAGGGCCTCGTCAACATCATTGCAAGCATTGACGAAGAAGTGGCGGAGGCTGGACTTGGCGGGCTTTGGGTACTCCTCGGCGAGAACCTCTAGCCCAGCGCCAAGCTTACTCTTTTCTTCAAGGGTGTGGTGATGTCTCTCGGCAGCTCGGGAAAGGATCCCGAAGAAGCTGGCCGGCCAGTCGCAGCATAATCTGCGCCAAGGTCTTGGAGAAGGTGTTGGTGAAGATACTCTTCCGCAACCGGACCTCGACCTCACCAGCGTCCTCAAGAAGCTGCGCGTGGTGCTGATCTTGAAGAGCTCAAAGCCATTATCGCACCATTGTGGACAAGGTGAATGAGGTCGGGGAGGGTGGACAGCGGCGTGGATTAGGCCACCCTTTTCTCCCTTCCTTCTTCTTGCCGCTGCTAGATATGTCATAGGAACAATCTATTAAAGGCGGCAAGTTATTCATTAATAATATAACTTTATTACGGGTACTATACGCTATGTTACTTCCTTTATTCGGTTCCATCCCTTGTATGTTTTTACCCTATGCTTTTAGGGAACTTGCGGTATAAGCACACTTGCCATGGCGCTAAGTGCGAGAACATCGATAGCTTCTTTGGCGGTGTTGCCTCCGTTAGAAACCTTGTCATGACTAGTCGCAGCACACATTCATTGTTGGCGGACTCGAAACAAAGTAAGGCATAACTTAGCCACGAGCCGGTTCCTTCAGCGCATACGAGGTTTTCCATACAAAGGCACGGTCGTTCAAGGAATATAACTTACAAATTTAAAACTGCGTGTGCTCAAACTTTGGCAACTTAGCTTTTACATCGTTTGTGTCCGGCAAGGCTATGCTTCTTTGAGCAGCGCCTAGTCCACATCATTATCTTCTCCTTCCCCCCGGTGAACTTGTGGGCGGAGGAATCTTCTTTTTGAGCAAAAGAAAGAAGAGAAAATAAAGATATGGAGCTTTAAGGCTCGTTATTGCTTACGGGGGGCAAGTGCTGCATAAGGTGTCAGTTGATGCATGCAAAAAGAAAGAAAGCATGAAATTTGACAACATTTGCAGAGCATATGATCTTTATTTATGCACGGGATCTGCGCCCGGCTTTGTACAAAGGGTTACATGCAACAGCAGCAAGGCTTGTACAAAAGGTGGTTGTCAGAACAGCGGGTTCCGGCAACCGCGCCTTATGGGTAAAACTTACGAAGATGCTCTATGTTCCAGGAGTTTCTTACTGGAAAGCCATCTTCGGTCTCAAGGCGGACAGCGCCAGGCCTAGTGACTCGTTTTACCCGATAAGGGCCTTCCCACTTTGGCGTCAACTTGTTGGAATTCTTGGCGGATTGAGCGGCGAAGAACAAGATCGCCTTCCTCGAAGCTTCGGCATTAACTGCGGCTACGGTGGCGGCGCAAAGCTTGCTGTAGCGAGCAGCTCGTCTGACAACTGAAGGCGATCCTCCTCGAGGAGCAGCGCGTTATCTTGCCTTGATTGCTCTTGCTCAAGCTCATCATAGCGAGCACTCGAGGCGATCCGTTATCTGAGTTCCGTGGGAGAAGCGCCTGCTCCGTAGACAAGAGCAAAAGGTGTCTAGCCAGTGGCTCGATTTGGCGTCGTCCTGATAGACCAAAGAACCACTGGCAGCTCCTCGATCCAATTTCTTCCGCACTTGTGCAGCCTATCGAAATTTCTGGTCTTGAGCCCGCGGAGCACTTCAGCGTTCGCCCTCTCCGCTTGACCGTTGTTTCTCGGGTGAGCAACAGAAGCGAAGCAGATCTTGGCGCCAAGATCTTGGATGTACTGCATGAAGGTGCGGCTCGTGAATTGTGTGCCATTGTCGGTGATGATCCTGTTAGGGACTCGGCGGCAAACAATTGACTGAAGAACTTGATTGCTTGTTGTCTTTGTCACCTTCCTCCTTGCTTCCACCTCCACCGCCGTGAACTTGTCGATTGCCACGTACAAGTACTCGAAGCCCCGACAACTTCGGGAAAGGGGCGAGGATGTCGAGCCCCAGACGAAAATGGCGGGATAAAGGGATTTTTGGAGAGCTTGAGCTGGTGATGAATCTGTTTGGAGTGGAACTGCACGCTTCACACTTGGTTACTTGTGCGATTGCATCGGAGGGCTGTCGGCCAAAAGAAACCTTCTTGGGAAGGCTTTGCTTGACAAGTGCTCTTGCGCCAATGTGGTGACCACATATGCCTCCATGTATTTCCGCCAACAGCTCTTGTCCTTCTTCCCGGGAAATGCACTTCAATTTCACCCCGTTGAATCTTCTTCTGTATAGTATGTCATCGACAAACTGGTACATACTTGATTGTCGGGCTACTCTCTCTGCTTGTGGACGATCTGTTGTGCCCATGTCGGAGCTTGTGGCTCGACGACAAGGACTAAAGGCGCAAATGCTACTGCGGGAACATCTGCTTCCACGACAAGAATCTGTGATTCAGCCGGAGCGTGATGTTCCCCGTCAAGCATGTCGGGACACAACTTGTCGGGAGCGTCTGCTTCAACGAAACAAACCCTAGGGCTTGTCGGAGCAGACTGCCCCTCAACACTCTTTGTGTTGATCGTGGGGACCTTCTTGGCGGCGGCTTCGGGGAGCTCTGCCGGAAAGTAGTCGCCAGTAACCAACTTTCTCTTCTTGCTCTGTCCAGTTGATGGTGTTACAGATGGCTGAGTGAGCTTGAGCACAAAAATTCCTGGTTCCACAGGTAACTTGAGTGCTGCGCACTTTGATAGGCCGTCTGCAATGTCGTTCTGAGCTCTTGCAACATGTTCCATCTGCAGGCCGTCAAAATGCTCTTCCAGCTTCCTCACTTCATCAATGTAGGCTTCCATCAGCGGACTCTGATAATCTTTGTTCACTTGGCGGACGACAAGCTGCGAGTCACCCCTGACAATGAGCTTCTTGATCCCAAGGTCCGCTGCAATCCTGAGTCCGGCAAGCAAGCCTTCATACTCTGCAGTATTGTTCATTGCTTGCTCCTTGGGAAAGTGCATTTGGACCACGTACTTGAGGTGCTCTCCGGTGGGTGCGACAAGTAGCACACCCGCACCAGCGCCTTGCAGCGAGAAGGCACCATCAAAGTACATGATCCATTCTTTGCTCGCTTCCTTGACGGGGATGCTCTTCTCCGGAGTTTCTTCATCAGGTGTTGGCATCCATTCTGCTATGAATTCTGCCAATGCTCGGCTCTGAATAGTTGAAGTACTCTCAAACTTGAGGCCAAAGCTTGACAATTCCGATGCCCACTTTCGACAATCCTGCACTGTTGCTTACGGATTACGCAATATCCTCTTCAGCGGAAAGCGAGTGACAAGCTGTGATCTCATGTGCTTGAAAGTAATGGCGCAGCTTCCTCGAGGCCATGAGAAGGCGAAGAGCAACCGCACACAGTACCTTGATCTAGCCCCCTGCAGAAGGGAACTGACAAAATAAACTGGGTGCTGCACCATCTTCCTTTGTTTCTCTTCCTGCGGCTGCACAGATTCATCCTTGTCGGGACCAGAGCTTGCCGGGGAAGCCCCCTGCTTGTCGCTGGCCTCGCTTGCCGCGGTTGCTGGCTCATCATCTGCCTCCCTCTCCGCTACTAACGCAGCACTAACCACTTGATTGGTTGCCGCTAGATATAGCAGCAACTTTTCTTGTGGTTTAGGTGCGACAAGTATCGGAGTGGAGGATAGGTATCTCTTCAAGTCCTGTAGCGCACCCTCCGCTTCCGGAGTCCATTTCATTGGACCTGAATTTTTCAGAATTTTGAAAACAGACTTAGAGATGAACCTGCTGAGAGCAGCTACGCAGCCGGCAAGCCTTCGCACATCCTTGACGCGCTTCGGCGCTTCAATCTGCTCGATGGCTTTGATCTTGTCGGGGTTGGCTTCAATCCCCCTCTGGGACACAAAGAACCCGAGAAGCTTGCCAGAAGGAACTCCAAACACGCACTTCTCGGATTTCAACTTGAGATTGATCTTGCTTGATTTCAAAGTCTCATCAAATCTTGAACCAAAGTTTCTCTGTCCTTGCTTTTGACCACTATGTCATCCATATATGCTTCTACATTCTGTGCGGTTGTGGCTCAAAAGCATGAGTGACTACTCTTACAAGCGTTGAACCAGCATTCTTTAGTCGAAGGCATTCGTACAAAGCAGTACGTGCCACATGGAGTAATGAATGCGGTTTTCTCTTCATCCTCTTCTGCCATGAATATCTGGTGGTATCCTGAGTATGCGTCAAGAAATGAAAGCAGATCACATCCTGCCGTGGAGTCGACAATCTAGTCAATGCGCGGCAAGGGAAATGGATATTTGGGACAAGCTTTATTAACATCCGTGAAGTCAATACAAAGCCTCCACTTCCCGTTCGCCTTGCGCATGACTACTGGATTGGCTAACCACGTTGGATGGAGTACTCCTCAGACGAGGCTTGCTGCTTCCAACTTCTTGATCTCTTCCGCAATGAACTCTTGGCGTTCCACCGCTTGCTTCCTTACTCTCTGCTTGACGGGCCGCGCATGAGGACAGACGGCAAGGTGGTGCTCAATTACTTCCTTGGGAACACCTGGGATGTCAGATGGTTGCCATGCAAACACATCGACATTCGCCCGTAGGAAAGCAACGAGCGCGCTTTCCTATTTAGGGTCAAGCATGGCACTGATGGTCAGAGTACCACCAGTCTGCCGTCCTCCTTAATGACCACTTTCTTGGTCTCTGGTGAAGCTGTCTTTGCCTTCTTGCACTTGCCGGTGGAGCTCGATGGTGCATCCTCGACGGTAGCGCAGTACTCCGAAGAGGTGCGCTTGTCGGAGTGGGCATCAGAGCTACTCTTGCCGGACTTGGTCTTCTTCTTCCCCCGGGGAGCTTCAGCGGCAAGTGGTTTGTGTTCTGCTGCGGCTGCTGCTTCCTGGTAGATCTTGTTGGTACAGATAAGTGCATCTTTCTTGTCGCCTTGGACAGAAATGACACTTATCGGACCGGGCATCTTGAGCACATTGTAGGCGTAGTGAGAGGCTGCCATGAACTTGGCAAGCGCTGGACGGCCAAGTATCCCATTGTAGGGCAATGGGAAATCAGCAACGTCAAATGTGACTCTCTCTGTTCTGTAATTCAGCTCGCTGCCAAATGTTACCGGCAGTGTGATCTTCCCCTTCGGCTTGCTCCTTCCCGGGTTGATTCCTTGAAAAGTACCAGTTTCTTCGAGCTCGCTTTCGGGGATCTGGAGCTTGTTGAGCACCACGGAAGAGATCAGATTTAGGCCGGCCCCGCCATCAACCAACATCTTTGTGACCTTGAGGTTGCGGATGGTTGGTGAAACCAACATCGGCAAGCACCCGACCGTAGTGATGCGATCGGGTGATCCTCAACATCAAAGATGATGGGCGTCTTGACCACCGAGGGCTTCTTGCGATTCAGCAGACGGTTACTGCTGCGTTCACTTCCGCACCCTTTGTTTGAGTTGGCGGTGCGAGGTGTCTGAAGACTTACCGCCGTCAACGCACAAAACCTCTGTTGCCTTCTGAAACTCCTGCTCGTCGGTCTCGTCCTCCTCCATCTCATCATCTTCATCTTCGTCTTCGTCCTTGTCGCGGCCGCGGCGCCCTCCCCGGGCGGGACGCTTCTTGCCGGATCCTCCGCCACCTTCCTGGGCCTTCTACTTGTCACGGTGCTCGTACTCAGCTTTCTGCAGCTCAACAAGCTGCTCAACCTTCTTGCAGGCCTGGAGATCATGGCCCTTGGTACGGTGAATCTTGCAGTACTGCTTGCCGGAGCCATCCTGCTTGTCGGCGGCCACCACGGCCTCGCCGGAGTCACCAGCTTTGGCCTTCTCGGTGCCGCCTCGTTGTCGGACTGCTCAACAACTAGCACATCCTTAGCCTTCCTCTTTCTGTTATTCCGCCTCCAGTTTTTCTTTGCCGGAGGGGCGTCCTCACTGTCAGATCCTTCTGCTCCTGCGTTCTCTCCAGGGAGTTTCCTCCCCTCTTCAGCATGTGCACACTTGTCGGCCAGAGCATAGAGCTCGCTGACATATCTGATTTTGCACATCGCCATCTCCTCCCTCATCCTGTGGTTACACACGTTCTTTTGAAATCTGGCGATAACCGCGGCGGGGTGGGCGTCACGGGATGTTCGCTGCTGCACTGGCTGAATCTCTGTATGTACTTGCGGGGGTTCTCCTTCCTTACAGGCGAGCAAATGAAGATCGCTTTCTGGCCATGGGGCTTGTGGCGCTGTGAAAGCGCCGACAAACTGATGGCGCAGTCCGCCCATGAAGAGATGGAGTTGTCCGGCAAGTGCATGAGCCAAGATCGGCGTTGGGCTTGAGCACCGGCGGGAAGTAGTTGGCGAGGATCTTCTCGTCGCGCGCCCGGCGCTGGACGCTATGGTGCGGATCTTGAGAACTCAGCGGATGTATCCTGCCATCGTACTTCTCGGGTACATCGGCGAAGTTCTTGGTGCTGGGCCCTTTGGACTGCCGCAGCTCACAGTGAGCGCAGGGAAACCTCTGCGTCACGGCAAAGTCGCTGGTTCCCCTGGCGCATGCATATCAACAGTGGGCCCAGCGCGCTGATCTGACTGACGACGCACTTCTCTTCGACGGTCGATGCGAGTGCTAGCGTCTTCGTATCGTCGTTCTCGGAGAACTTGGCGTTGATCACGGTGGGCTCGCGGGTCCGATGATGCAGTGGAGTCGGTGTCGAGGTTGGCCCGGCGAGTCGGCGATCTTGGCCTTCGGGGCGGGGAGTGCACGGTAGTGGCAACCCCAGCGGTCTTGTCGGCGTCGGCTTGCGCCTGGGCGTCTTGCCGGGGCTTCGATGTGCTTTCGGTTGCGGGCTTATCGCCGTTAAGCGAAGCCGATGAGGCTACGAATGGTAGCCCTCGATCGTCGATCTTATGCTGGCGCTGGAGGGTAATCTAAGCGGTGGGCTCGGGCGGCGCTTCCTCTGGAGTCTTAGGTGGTGGCGGCGAGCGCGCGAGGCGAGATATGCTCGGACTTCTGCGGTGTTAGAGGAGCAACATCCGTCGAGCGATCGTGCCGTGCTCGTGCCAACATCGCGTAGCGCATGTTGGCCTTGGCGTCCGCGATCCACCAGCTCGGCCTTGCTCCTCTGGCGATGCGGTGCTAGGAGCACCATGGCGTTGTCGATCCTGCACCTCACGGGAGGGTGCGGTGTATGTCTGAGCAGCGAAGCTTGCGGGGCCTTGTCCTTGGACCTGGTGACGGCGTGAGTCCCCGTCGGCGCCCGCTCCTCCGCGGCGTCCACCCCACCGCCCGTTTGCTCCGGTGCGGTGGGATCGGCAGCAGACGGGCCAGCCACCTCGAAGTCTTCTTCTTGGTGGCATGTCGATGAAGATGTTGATGTGGCGAAGACTGGATCGAGTTCGCACCACCTCGGCGCCCTACTGGCGGCGCCAAAGATGTCGTGGGAAGCGAGCACCTATGGGGCAGGGCCTGTCGGTGTCAAAACCGGCGGATCTCGGGTAGGGGTCCCGGCTGTGCGTCTAGGCGGATGGTAACAAGAGGCGAGGACACAATGTTTTACCCAGGTTCGGGCCCTCTCGATGGAGGTAAAACCCTACGTCTGCTTGATTAATATTGATGATATGGGTAGTACAAGAGTAGATCTACCACGAGATCAAGGAGGCTAAACCCTAGAAGCTAGCCTATGGTATGATTGTTGAGATGTATCTCCGTCCCTACGGACTAAGGCCCCCGGTTTATATAGACACCAAGAGGGCTAGGGTTACAGAGTCGGTTACAATGGTAGGAAATCTACATATCCATATTGCCAAGTTTGCCTTCCCGCCAAGGAAAGTACCATCCGGACACGAGCAGAGTCTTCAATCTTCTATCTTCGTGATGCAGGAGTCCGGCGGATATTGAAAGTCCGGCTGTCCGGACACCCCTAGTCGAGACTCCTCGGTATACTGAACCAGTCTTCAATGACGATAAGTCCGGCGTGCATAATGTTCGGCATTGCAAGGCGGGTTCCTTCCTTGAATAATCGAGAGAAGATCATGAACACCAGGATAGTGTCGGCTCGCAAAATAAATTCCACATTCCACCGTAGAGAATAAAATGTACACTTAGTTCAATCTGGCGGCGTATTCGCGGCGGCGTGTCGTCACCGCTACCAAGCTTTTGTTTGAATCGTTTTTACTATACCACCTCAGCCACGTTTAGCGGCGGTTTCCTTGGCATGTCTGTCGAGCGAGATCGTGTTCACCTTATTCTAGGATTCTCATCAATACGTGTGTGGGTAACCCAACCGCGCCATTGATGGTGGCGCTTGAGAGATAAGCGAGTTTTACCAGGCCGGTGGGGGACGCATAGTGTGGGGACCCCGACTCAGAAGTCGTGATCACCGAATGCACGTGTACAGTGATCCCAGAGATCAATGCTCACTGAACACACAAAAGCTGAATAACAAGAGTCTTACGTCCATACATACCGTCTTACAGTAATTGCGACCGTTATGGTCAAGTCTTACAATGATAAAGCCTTAAGGGCTGAACATCGAATGAAACATAAGCAGCGGAAATCGTCGTCGATAAGTAGAACCCATGCCATCTGCCTTAACCCTCGGGCATTACGGTGGAAGCGTCCTAGTTCGCATGATCGTCTCCAAGAACTCTTCTTGAACTCCGGTTCTTCCATGCTGGTCGATTAAATAACCGTTGGCTAGCCAATGAGATTTTGAATGTACTCGCAAGCAACCCATGTTTGGTTCAAGGTACAACAATGCATGACATAGGTAAATTTTTGCATAAAACTAGTTTTGAGTGCAATGACATGTTCAACATCCTATAAAGCATGCATCAAGAGAGTTCAAGTAACCATGAGAACTGGTCACAGATATCAACATAAATAGAATGGGCACCAACCCATTTATCATAAACAGAGTGGGCACCAACCAATCTCAATCGTGTCAAGTCCTTTGACTTGACCCAAGTAGTTTCATCACCACACTCACACGGTTAAAAACCCTGGACATAGTTTAAGCAGCACCGCCCAACCGTCCTTAACCGTGGACACGGCTATTCGAATAGTTTTACTCGCTGCAGAGGTTGCACACTTTACCCACTAGATCTGGGGAACTTCCGTGTCATCCACGACCCGCGGTACCTCAAGTTCCCGGGGTAAGCACCCGATCACTACCTTTCCCTAGACGACACTAACATGGAGTCCACTCGATTAGCGATAACCCCGTGCCCAACATCTCAAATAACATTTTAGTGGAGCCTTGCTCCCATATTCATCACATACCAGCAGCACGGGTACCAACGGTGTGTCCGGTGCCCCATAAAGATGGTCATGGCCGCCCTACCTGGCACGACCCCGTCCCAAGAGAGAGCACTAACTCTCCCCCGTCACTAGTAGTGCGGGCTCCAAGCTAGTATCGGTCTAGGTACTCAATAATGCCCTTTCCCATATAAGGGTAGAGTGGTCGCGCATGTAAGGTTGGGACAGTCATCAAATCTTAAATCTAATCCGTTTTCGAAAACAACACACACTTGCCTCGGTACACCACT
Source organism: Aegilops speltoides (assembly GCA_021437245.1). Classification (NCBI taxonomy): domain Eukaryota; kingdom Viridiplantae; phylum Streptophyta; class Magnoliopsida; order Poales; family Poaceae; genus Aegilops; species Aegilops speltoides. The sequence continues at coordinate 154,952,791 of CM038144.1, forward strand.
TCATCATCAAGTGGTTACCCATCTCATCATCTCCCTTGGGCATAAGTGGCACCCGATGGGGTTTTCGAAAAGTCTTTGAAAATATTTTTGTCTCCATCACCATGCATATCCCCGTCCCTTTTGGGGAGCATCTACCTTTGCATCCTATCTACTCCCACCGGCATAACCCTCATAAGAAGGTAGGGTCATGCACAATGCAAGTATCAACGAGTGAATAGCGGAGGCAACCAACCCGTGGTTCACCCTCCCACCATGATTACGATGCAACAATAATAAGAGCTATATATGACATGCATGTAAAGGGGTTTCATAGTCATGGTCAAGGGTTGCTTGCCTTGGTTGGCTTGATCTTCAAAGTCTTGAGCCCTGCTCCTCCTTCTTCCTCGGCTACCTCGTCAAATCACGGGATCTAACGTCGCAAGAAAACAACGGGAAATAAGACAATAATAAAAGCAGAAAAGTCAAAGTGCTCGGAAAAATGTCAACTTATTTTTGTAAAATACTAGGAGGAAAGCTAGGAAGGGACAACTTTTGGTTTTGGTTACGGAGTAGCGAGAATAGGAGATATGGATTTTCAAAGACATATTTAAATGCTAAAATCTCATTTAAATATTTGATAAAGGAAAGGTTGTTGGATTAGAATGAAAGTTGCACCATTAAATAGGTTGCAATATTTTAGGAATTTAGAAATTGGAATCAATTCATTTGGACAAATATTGTGTCCTATGGAATTTTTGGAAAGAAAGCGAGAAAAAGAAAAAAAGAATCGGCGTGTGCCCTTTGGGCGGAGAGGCCACGGCAGCGGCAGCCAGTGGAAAACCAGCCCGCGGCACGCCACGTCGAAGGCGTAAAAGCGGAATCGCCTTCGGCCGTCGGCGGATCGGTCTTGTGCAGCGACGTTTTAAACGACGGTGGATCCCACCCGTCGAGGCGTGGTGACGGGCGGCCCCGTGACCGTCGTCTACCTCCGACGAGGCGATGGCGAGCTCTCGGTGGCGATACAAAACGCAGGGAAGGGGCGTGGGGGCTACCGTTGGATTCGAGGTGGAGTCGCCGTTCGGGTGGAGGTGGAGGCGGTCGCCGGTGCAGCCTGGTTCGCCGGCGGCGAGTCAGCGGAGGTGCCGGGAGGTGGCGACTCCGGCCGTTTCGGCAGCTTCTGAGAGAGGAAAAGGAGAAATGATCGGTGGCGAGGAGTCGGATCGAGAGAAAAGGCGGAGGAGGCTGTACCCATGCAGATCGGCGGCGACCCGTGGCGGAGCTCAAGCTTCGATCTCGAGCTCGGGCGGCTCTGGAGAGAAGTGGGTGGTGCGGGAGGCTGATTGGGAGTGTGGAGGCGGCGGGGAGGAAGAGAGGCTCGGGGCTGCCTTATATAGGCTGGCCGAGGTCCACCGTGGCGTGGCCTCTGAGCGCCCATGAGATCGGCTCTGGTGGCGTTGGGAGAATGGAGCTGTCCACGGCATTCATGGGGGTGGAGTAGGCGCCAGGAGAAGAGAGAGGCGGGGAGAGCACCTTTGGCGCTCGCGCGTGTGGCCGGGCATTAGCCGAGGCAGGCGGCCTGAACCTGCGTCCTTGAGAGGTGAGAGAGGAGAGACAAGGGGCCTGCGGTGGCATGTCGCGGACGTCGAGGGGCATCGGCGGGCGCGCAGAGGTAGCAAGGTGGTCGAGGGCCAGGCGTCAGCGGTCGGGGCGCGATGGCGTGCTCAGGCGACTTTGGCGGCATCCGCGGCTTTCCAGCGTCGCGCCGCGATCCACTTGTGTCAGGGAGCTACGGTGGGTGTGGGCAAAACTAGGAAGAGCCTAGGATGCTCTGGAGGGCGAGGGAGAGAGAGAGGCTGTGAGAGAGAGAGAAAGCTGTTGTCGAGAGAGAGGACAAATGAGGTTTCCCCTCCTTTCTCATTGCTTCCTCGGCTAGAAAAGCATCCATGTCACGAGAGGGAGCGAGGAGGGTTGTGGTAAAGCGATAGGCTTAAGGAGATTAGTGGAAGTGGCAAAAATAGGCATTTTAATTTTTACGCGAGAAGGTGTTTGATGGTGTTTTGGATAAGTTAATGACTTCCACTGGCCTTGGTAGTCCATAGGGTGAAATGTCACATATAATTAGGGCCTTCCACCCATTTTGAGCTTATTTGGACAAAGTTGCCAATGTAACTCTTGCAAACCCTAGAAATGGGCAGGAATGGATTTGTGTAGATCCAGTGGAGTAGATCACTTCTCCTTGGTGCACCACTTGGTGTGGTGGCCTTATTTGGTCAGGTGATCAGGCTCACCAAAGTTGGGGTCTTGGTGCCATTTGGTCAGGTGCCATTTGGTCTAGATGCATCATTAGACCATTGGAGCATGTTCACCAAGTTTGAGAACATTTGGACATATTTGGCAATGTAAAGTTGCTCAAACTTCAGAATGGACAGAAATGGTTTTGAAGGGTTTGACCAATATTTTGAACATGACCATGTGTTGAAACTCTTATATATCGAAAATATATGTCCACTGAGCTTCCCTGATTTTTGTCAAATATTTTTAAAACAATAAAATAATTTTTCCCTATTAAAGACCATTTCTGGCCTTAAGAAAAAGCTTTTAAATAAAATAGTAAAACAACTTTTAAAATTATATTTTTGTGGTTTCTGGGTATCCTATATCTAATAGGAGTCAAATATATTTTTGCAAAGATTTTTACTGCCCTTAATCAAGTACTTGCAGTGCAAACCTCAATTCAGGGGTTTTTGGAAAACTAAATTTAGAAAATACTTTCTGGCCAAATTATTTTTGTAAGAAAATTCTATATTGCACTATACACATGGCATGGTCATTGGGCAGGAGTTTGGGGCAAGGAGATGAAATATAGATGGTGGAGTAGTTGACTTCAAGGAGCACTTGAAAAGAGCACAGAGAGAAAACCAACTCCAAATAAAAGCCAAATAATGCAAAAAGTTTTTGTTGGTCCGAATTTTCATGCTTTATTAATGAAAATGAAATGTTACAAAATGCAGGGTGTGACACATGGTTTTGTCCGCCTATATATAAGGGATAAGGATTCACCTTCTCACCTACGCCTTCTTCCTCCTTGGCTCATCCATCCCTGCGAACTCAAGCTCCAACGCCCAAGCTCGCGCATGCTCGCCTCGACCTTCTCCGAATATGTGGGGCGGGAGGTAAATGGTTGGCCTCCACGCTAAGGAGGAGGACATCACCAAGCTTCTTGTGACGCGGATACCTTTCAGCGATATTGCGCGCATCGGCTGCCCGACGAGGGGCTCATCCCTACCCGGGCCTCATGAGAGGTCGTCTTCCTCCCCACTTCCTCCATGGACTGGGCTTTCCGCTCCATCCATTTGTCCGGGGGCTCATGTTTTACTACGGCCTGGATTTCCACGATCTGGCGCCGAACTTCATCCTCAACATCTCGGTGTTTATCGTCGTGTGCGAGGCCTTTCTCTGCATCCAGCCCCACTTCGGCTGTGGCTCAAGACCTTCAACGTCAAGCCGAAGGTTGTGAAGGGGACAGGCGGAATGCGGGGCGCCATGTTGGGCAAGTGCCCAATGTCCCTTAGCTAGAAGGGACCTTCGTGGACTCCGTCAAGGGGTGCAATCGGGGTGGTTCTACATCACCGAGCCACGCAAGCCCACATGGCGGCGGCCCCGAGTTTAGATCTGGAATCCCCACGCAGCTCACCTCCTGGAAAGAAGGGCTTGCGGTGGGGCAATCCGATGGAGGTGCGGGACTCGAGCCTGCATCGAGAAGATGGTGAGCAATAGGCTCGGCTCGTCGGCGTGGTCCAAGTCATGCTCCTCCGGTGGATTCTCCCATGCCAAACGGGCATTCAATTTGTGGGAGTTCAATCCGGAACAGCACGGACACTAAGCGGGCTCTTGATACAACACGAAGGTGCACGGAGGGTGCTGTTCAAAAGCGCCAAGCCCCGCATCCATGACCGAAGACAGCGGATTCAGCTCGCGATCTCCGGTGGCGAGGTAAGTGATTCAACCCCATTATTGGACACTTGTGGTAATTAGATTGACTCTAGTGAGGTTTTAATCTGCCTCTTCCTTTGACAGGAATGGATGGAGAAGGCCAAGCTGCTCATCAGCCCGGCTCCCATGCGAGAAGAACCGGTGGGCGCCCGCTTAGCGGGGCTCTTTGGTTCCGACACGCTGCGTGGTCTTGGGAGAAGAAGGCCAATAAGGTGGCCACGGGGACTCGAAAGAGTTCCCGTGTCAGCGTCTGACGACGGCGAGGACTCCTCCCCGAAGGCGAGGAGGAGAGTACTCTCTCGGAGGAGGAGAGAAGAAGGAAGAGCCTCCCCAATCGGGGCGGCGAAGGTCAGAGGAGAACTATCCCCGGACAGTTTCGCCAACATCGGCGTTGGCGAGGATGAGTGCCCTCAAGGGCGAGGCGTCGGCCGGATCGTAAATATTCGGATCATTTATATGTCATTACCTTTCATGTCACGTAGTATCCTTCTAACGCCGCGTTACATGCGTAGTCGGTCGATGGCGACCTCCCGACTCAATGGCGGGTCGTTGGCTTCGTCGGACGTAAATTCCGTCCCGACCGCCTCTACCCCGCGCTGACAAGGGCGCGAGGTGGGATCCCAGAGGGACCCATCGGGAGGAGGCTCGGGAGGCGCCCGGCGACCTCCGGAATTTCGCCGGGCTCTACGCCGGAACCCGTAGTGGTTCGAGTCCGACAAGCGGCCCTTCGAAAGAAGGGCAGGATCGTGACGCCCGGCGGCCTCCGTCCAACGGGCGCGGATAACTGGGCGCTTAATGGCGCTTCCATCGAGGAAGAACACCGCACTCTCATGAGTGCGGTGATTGAAAGTCGGTTGCCAAGGCGGGCTGACCAAAACTGCGATAGCCTTCTAACGAGCTTTGAGGTAAGAAGTTAAAATTATGTAATGTAATACCGCATAGAGCAGTAGCCGGATGCTTAGTTCGGTGTTTGGAAGGAAAAGCGGACTAAGGATCTAACAAGATATCTGTGAGGTTGCTAAAAATATGTCAATATGGGTTTGAGGCTGCCTTTGCTGACCTCTGCCGCGTGCTTGGCGGAGGTCGAGTGCTGAAAAAGGATCTCGGCGGTCAGACACGAGCTCGACCATGCAAAAAGCAGCTCGAGGAGAAAGAAGGTGAGTAACACCTCTTTGAATAAGTACCTTCTGAAAAGGATTTTGGTTGCAAATAAAATTAACAAGGATAATATGTGTATTGCAGGGGCCACTAACGAGGTGGCAGCCCGGAAGGATGTCGTGTCACGGCGAGCATAATCTGACCCGCAGGCGGGTTGAGCGAGAAAAGCAAGAGGCACTAGTGGCGGAAGTTCGGCAAGAGGTCCAGGCTCTCATGGAAAAGCATGGGAGTTTGGGCGTGACTCAAGACTCGAGTCAGAGCTTGCCTCGGCTCTCGAAAGTGCCAAATCCGCCAAGGCCAAGGCCGAAGGCCCTTGAGGAGGTTGAGGACATAAAGAAGATAGCGGCGGGTAAGGCCTTTTTCATACAAGCAGGCATGTTAATGTGAATTACGGATACTTACCGGTCGGAGCTCTCGAGGCGTTTGCGGATCTGCAGCGTAGTGCTCACGATGCCGCCGCATTCTATCGTGGCGAGGAGGGAGCTCGGCGGAGAAGGTCTTCGGTCTCGATCTGTTGAGGCCGGCCATCCAGTGCCCCCAAGCGACCAGTGAAGCAGCTGGTCGAACTCCTAAGGTAGCTGAGGAGGCCATGAAGGGCCTCATAGTCGGTGTGGCTGGAGAGGCCATGCTGGAAGCTACTTTGGCCTAAGCCTGTGGTGGTGAATGCATGCCCAGGCTCGATGTAGTCAAAGCGCTCACTTTGTATTGAAAGCGCTCGTCGGGCCCTTGCCCGCATAAAGGTGCAATGGGGCAAACTGGATGCGGAGAGACTTCTCACGGACCCACCGCCCCGGGCAAGGAGCATCGCCGCCGGGCGATATTATAAAGTTGTCTGAAGGGAGCTGCGATATGCAGATGAGTGCTCATGAAATGTAATTTTGAGTGAACTTCGCTGTGTATTTATCACATGCGCGAAAACTTCGTTTGTATGCGCCATGAACAGCGCTTGTTTAATTTAAAATATTACCTTACATGCGGCCGTTTATTAAATCGAGAGATGGCAAGTCGTTGGCTTCACCCCCAAGCCACAAGTCTTTGGGGTGTTGATGATAAACTTGAGCACTCTTGTTCCCATTTTGGGTCCATCTAGGGGGCGCTCAACCGACGAACAAAGCAGCCGGACTTATAATGCTTGAACACTCTCACTTAGCCATATAATTCTATAATTTTAAATTTCGGCGAAGCCCCTGGTATCCGGAAGACCGAATCCGGGGCGCTATCCACGCCTTCATCGGACATTATCCGGAACTTCGCTCGAAGCGGCGTGAGTCTTTAAGGACCCGAAAGAACGTCTCGAACAGCGACCAATCTCTCGCCTTATCATGCTAGTCAGTTTTAGCTTTCTCCACTAAGGCGTTAACCCGGCTCAGCAGGCGCCAATCGCTGATGGTTCTCCAGTGCTACCTTAGGCGGAGCGGAATGTAAGGCACCAAAACATGGGGCAGGCAAACCCAACTATTGACCCAAGACATGATTGGAGCGATTCATATAATGCTATAAGTTGGGTGCCGCACTTGTGAAAGTGTTCGGACTTTATCACACCATAATCAGGAGCGAAGCCCTGGCGTATTGGCCGTACCAAAATATCTGGTGCAAGATGTCATATAATGAACATATATAAAAGATAGCATAATTGCAATAAAAGGTGCTGCATTATTTATGAAAGAAAGTGCGCTAGTAGAGCGGGTGATACAAATAGTCTTGATAAGCAAGGGATTTGGACTAAATAAACATGTCCCCCTCGGGGATGAGCTGCAGACTTGGTGTATGTAATTGAATTTAATGCTCGTAATTGAGACCACCTAAATATTAAATGCGGCCTCCTTTAGTCCCTGATTGTTTACATCATGAGTTCGGCAAGTTCATTTGTCGAGCAGGGCTTCAGTTAATGAGTCTGTATACATAAAGAAGAAAAGATAAAAATAAAAACAAGGTGGGCGCTCGTGTGAGCCCCTGGTGTGGTCGAGCCGCCTCTTGGTCCCTTGTGATCGTGCCCCTTCCCTGCGCCCATGGTATCTCCAAAGCGTAATGATATCTGGAGTGTTATTCTTGTGATCATCTTGTGGGCGAGGTTGGGGCCGCATTACTCTGGCGATGCTCTGATCGCGCCGGTGGTCTTGGTTGGTGTTGCTCGGGCGCTTTGATGTATCGGCTTTTAGCTGCGGACTTGAGAATTGCCTTAGAAGGCTACTCGTACTTACCGCGAGAGCATTGTATGTTCCTCCGTTCGGAGGGAGGTTCCGTATTCCCATTGACCGTAATGACTCACGAGGGCTGGCATCTTGAGCTTTAGGTATGCATAATCGGCACGCGTTGAATTTTGCGAATCGCGGTTCGTCCGGCGAGCGTGATAGCGCTGCAGAGCGGGACTATGTCGAAGATTAACTCTTCGCTCGAAATTACCGGGGATCGAAGACCACTTCGGTGTGGTGAGCACATGTCAGTTGGCTTCCACTCACTGGGATGACACCTTTAAAGGTTGTCTTTGTAGGTTTAATCCTTGATGGGTCTATGCCCATTTTGCGCCTTGTATCTGATGAAGCAGGTTGGGCTGCTACCGCCGTCCATCGGGACTCTCGTGAGGTGGAACCCATCGGCGATTGGGTCTAAAACCAATGCGGCGAATCCGCCATGGCGTATGCTGGTCGGATGGTCTCTTGATCGAAAGTGATCGGGCGAGAGGACCATGGGTTGAACTTTGGCGGTGGCTCCATCACATAGGCGTCCGTAGTCGCGCTTCCTCTCCCTCTTGGGTATATGGGTCGCGTATATCATATTCACCGTTCGCACTTGTGGGGAAAACCCATACATCCTCTATTGTTGGTGGCGGGTCTCTTCCTCGTCGTCGCTATTCAGCCCCTTGTCATTGTTTGACAATTAACTTGCGGCCTGTGAACACCCAACAATCTCTATTGGTGTGGTTAGCTGGCTTTCGGAGTGCCATGTATCGGCATAGCGGTCAGTATTCGGTCCAGATTGGGACGGACCGGAGTGGTTCTTTTAAATGGCTTCTTCCGTTGACGGGTTTAGAGCCTCGGAATCCGGCATTGTTGCCGTATCCTCCTTATCGTCGCCGTTAATGCGGCGCTTGTTTTGTTTCGGCGTGACCTACCGTTGTTGTCCTTAGTATCCGGACTGCTAGAATTTTTACAGAGATGGTTCTTGCGGGCTAGCAGCTGTCCTCCCCGCACTAAGCGGGTCATTAACAATGTGAGGGCTGCCATAGATTTGGCTTTTCCTGCCCAGTGCGGGCTAGCCATTCGTCCGGATGTTATGTTTGAAGGCTGCAAGGGCCTCTGCATCCGGACGGTCGATGATTTGGTTTTCTTTGTCAGAACCGTGTCCATAATTATGCGGCGATTAAATCGGCTGCTGAATGATGTGGCTTAGGTCATCGGCGTCGGTGGTCGCACATATGTGCCTTGGAAGTTATCAAGGAATGCGGCCTCGGTCTTCCCAACACCAATTGACTCTGCGGGCAAGCTGTTAAGCCAATGCCGAGCTGGTCCTTTAAGCTTAGTGGTAGGTACTTGATGGCGTGGAGATCGTCGTCGCGGGCCATATGGATGTGGAGAAGGTAGTCTTGATCCACACATGAGGTCTGTCGTGCCATCATAAGATTCGATGTTCTGGGTTTAAACCCTTGGGGATCGATGATCCATTACCGTCGATGAAGCATAGCGGGTGTGCGGCGCCCTGTATTGGCGATATCGCGGCAGCTTCGAGAGAGCGCTATCTGCTGTGTTCGGCCCGGCGGTTATCTGTATCCGTCACGGTATTAAATGCGTGGGTCGTAGGGCGCCCATGTGATCCGTAGATGGATCTGGATTGCTTTGCCTTATCCTCAATATGTCTACGCAAGTCGGCGCATTCCCTCTTGGCCGTACTTTTGGAGGCGATGCGAGAGATGATCTTGGCTGCGGGCACTGGATGCCTCTCATCACGACCACGGGATGGTCGGTCAGCCATGGCGTCTTGTTGGTGATGAAGGTATGTATGCTTCCTCCTCTAATCGGGGAGCAGCTTGCGTCTTAGGTAACTTTTGGAGGGGCGTTGAGTTTATACTCTTGACGCGAGGACCTCGGTCCATCAATCGGCCGGCAGGTCTTGATCAGCTTGAAGCTGCTGCTGCTTTTCTTTAGGCTGTTTCTTTGTGGCGATAAGCACTGTGCTTGAAGTGCTCTTGTTCGACGGGATCCTCAGTGCAGACGAATTCGTCATCGTTGAGGCTTGCCTTCTTGGAGGGAGGCATATAGTTATCATCCTCAACCCCTTAAATGCCGCCCTCTCGTGGGGGCTTGCTTCTACATCCTCCTGCACTGAGTCTTCTTTGGAGGGATTGTCTTCGGCGCTCTCTGAGTGTTATTGTGTCTGTGCTGGAATCTACATTCTTCTTTGTGGCGGGTTTAAGCGGCGCCCGCTGGCGCGGCGTTTGGGCTGCTTCTTTAAAAAGTGCGCCTCCGCTGCTTCTTCGCCATCCCCTTCTTTTGGGGTATCCACCATGTATCGTCATATGGCGAGGTGGCCTTCCGTGCCTGTGGCGCTGGTTCTTGTTAAATCTCCGGCATAAATGCGTCCATAGTGTCGATGTCTTGGTCGTAGTCTAGCATGTCGGTTAAATCCTCGACAGTGGCTACAAAGTGGGTGGTGGGTGGGCTCTGAATTTCCTCGTCGTCCGTACCCCAACCATCCTGGCCATAGTCCGGACAAGACTCTCCTGATTGGGAGAGATGCTTTAGTGAATTCAGGATATCGCCAAAAGGCGAGTGTTGGAAGATGTTCGCGGCTGTGAATTCCATAACCGGCGCCCAATCCGGATTGATTGGTAGGCGCGGGAGGTTAGTCCGGCGAGTCGGCGCCTCGGAATAACGAGTCTCGCGAGGACAAGGTCGGTGTTGGCTCCATCGCCGTGGATGTTGAAGCCCCGGTGGCGTCTATCCACCGACCCTCGATCTGGCGATCGGCTCGGGCTAATGGCGAAGCGGATCGAGTCACGACCACCAAGGCCTTTGTCCGTGGCGAGCTAGATCGTGCCCATCGTCCACAGTCTGGCGGCGCTTGGCTGTGGCTCGAGTCCGTCGAAGATCAAGTCTCCGCGATCATCGGCTGTGAAGTTTAAGCTTCAAATCTGACTGACGGCGAGGCGTAGCTTCGATCTGCTCGGATGGCCAGCGAATTGGCCCATGATGTAAAACCGCCGAATATGAAGATCTGTCCAGGGAGAAAAGTCTCACCACGGACAGCGTTGCTGGTTGAAGATGCCATCGAGCCTATCGGTGGCGACACGGAGGAACTCTCAATGAAAGCACCAATGTCGATTGTCAAAACCGGCGGATCTCGGGTGGGGTCCCGAACTGTGCGTCTAGGCGGATGGTAACAAGAGGCGAGGACACAATGTTTTTACCCAGGTTGGGCCCTCTCGATGGAGGTAAAACCCTACGTCTGCTTGATTAATATTGATGATATGGGTAGTACAAGAGTAGATCTACCACGAGATCAAGGAGGCTAAACCCTAGAAGCTAGCCTATGGTATGATTGTTGAGATGTATCTCCGTCCTACGGACTAAGGCCCCCCGGTTTATATAGACACCAAAGAGGGCTAGGGTTACACAGAGTCGGTTACAATGGTAGGAAATCTACATATCCTTATTGCCAAGCTTGCCTTCCAAGCCAAGGAAAGTATCATCCGGACACGAGGCGGAGTCTTCAATCTTCTATCTTCGTGATCAGGAGTCCGCGGATATTGATAGTCCGGCTGTCCGGACACCCCTAGTCGAGGACTCCTCGGTAGCCTGAACTAGTCTTCAATGACGATAAGTCCGGCGTGCATAATGTTCGGCATTGCAAAGGCGGGTTCCTTCCTTGACTAATCTAGAAGATCATGAACACCCGATTATAGTGTGCGGCTCGCAAAATAAATTTCACATTCCACCGTAGAGAGAATAAAATGTACACTCAGTTCAATCTGCTGACGTATTACGCGGCGTGTCGTCACACCGCTGCCAAGCTTTTGTTTGAATCGTTTTTTACTATACCACCTCAACACGTTTAGCGGCGGTTTCCTTGGCGCGTCTGTCGAGCGGATCGTGTTCCCCTTATTCGGATTCTCATCAATACGTGCGTGGGTAACCCAACGCGCCATTGATGGTGGCGCTTGGGAGATAAGCGAGTTTTACCAGGCGGTGGGGGCGCATAGTTTTGTCCGCCTATATATAAGGGATAAGATTCACCTTCTCACCTCGCCTTCTTCCTCCTTTGCTCATCCATCCTGCGAACTCAAGCTCCAGCGCCCAAGCTCGCGCATCTCGCCTCGACATTCTCCGAATATGTCGGGCGGGAGGTAAATGGTTGGCCTCAACGCTAAGGAGGAGGACATCACCAAGCTTCTTGTGACGCGGATACCTTTCAGCGATATTGCGCATCTGCTGCCCGACGAGGGGCAGCTCATCCCTACCCCCGGGCCTCTTGAGAGGGTCGTCTTCCTCCCCCACTTCCTCTGCGGACTGGGCTTTCCGCTCCATCCATTTGTCCGGGGGCTCATATTTTACTACGGCCTGGATTTCCACGATCTGGCGCCGAACTTCATCCTCAACATCTCGGCGTTTATCGTCATGTGCGAGCCTTTCTCGCATCAGCCCCACTTGACTGTGGCTCAAGACCTTCAATGTCAAGCGAAGGTTGTGAAGGGGCATAAGCGTAATCGGAGGCGCCATGTTGGGCAAATTGCCCCGCGTCCCTTGGCTAGAAAGGACCTTCGTGGACTCCGTCAAGGGGTGGCAATCGGGGTGGTTCTACATCACCGAGCAGCGCAAGCCCACATGGTGGCGGCCCCGAGTTTAGATCTGGAATCCCAGCGCAGCTCACCTCACGGAAAGAAGGGCTTGCGGTGGGGCAATCCGGTGGAGGTGGCGGGACTCGAGCCTGCATCAAGAAGATGGTGAGCAATAGGCTCCGGCTCGTCGGCGTGGTCCAAGTCATGCTCCTCCGTGATTCTCCCATGCCAAAGCGGGCATTCAATTTGTGGGAGTTCAATCCGAACAGCACCGAGACACTAAGCGGGCTCTTGAGACAACACACGAAGGTGCCTAGAGGGTGCTGTTCAAGGCGCAAAGCCCCGCATCCGTGACCGAAGACCATGATTCAGCTCCACGATCTCCGTGATGAGGTAAGTGATTCAACCCCATTATGGGACACTTGTGGTAATTAGATTGACTCTAGTGAGGTTTTAATCTGCCTCTTCCTTTGACGAGGAATGGATGGAGAAGGCCAAGCTGCTCATCAGCCCGCTCCCATGCGGAAGAACCGATGGGCGCCCGCTTAGCGAGGGCTGCTGGTTCCGACACCGCGATGGTCTTGGGAGAAGAAAACCAAGAAGGTGTACGGGGACTCGAAAGAGTTACCGTGTCGAGCGTCGACAGCGATGAGGACTCCTCCCCGAAGGCGAGGAGGAGGTACTCTCTCTCGGAGGAGGAGAGAAGAAGAGGAAGGCCTTCCCAATCGGGGCTGCGAAGGGTCAAGAGGAGAACTATCCCCTGGACAGTTCGCCAACATCAGCGTTGGCGAGGATGAGTGGCCTCAAGGGCGAGCGTCCGGCAGGATCGTAAATATTCGGATCATTTATATGCCATTACCCTTCATGTCACGTAGTATCCTTCTAACGCGCGTTACATGCGTAGTCCGGTCGATGGCGACCTCCCGACTCAATGGCGGGTCGTTGGCTTCGTCGGACGTAAATTCCGTCCGACCGCCTCTACCCCGCTCGGCGAGGATCTTTGAGGTGGGATCCCAAGAGGACCCATCGGGAGGAGGCTCTGGGCGCCAGGCGACCTCCTGGAATTTCTTGCGCGGACTCTACGCCGGAACCCGTAGTGGTTCGAGTCCGCAAGCGGCCCTCTGAAAGAAGGGCAGGATCGTGGCCGGCGGCCTCCGTCCAACCGGGCGCGGATAACTTCTTGGGCGCTTAAAAGCGCTTCCATCGAGGAAGAACACCGCACTCTCATGAGTGCGGTGATTGAAAGTCGATTCGCCAAGAAGCGAGGCTGGCCGAAGCCTGCAGTAGCCTTCTAACGAGCTTTGAGGTAAGTTAAAATTATGTAATGTAATACCGCATAGGCGGTAGCCACGATGCTTAGTTCGGTGTTGGAAGGAAAAAGCTGGATTAAGGATCTAACAAGATATCTGTGAGGTTGCTAAAAATATGTCAATATGGGTTTGCGGGCTGCTTGCTTGACCTCTGCTGCATTGCTTGGGAGGTCGAGGTGCTGAAAAAGGATCTCGGCGGTCGGACGCACGAGCTCGGCCATGCAAAAAGCAGCTCGAGGAGAAAGAAGGTGAGTAACACCTCTTTGAATAAGTACCTTATAGAAAAGGATTTTGGTTGCAAATAAAATTAACAAGGATAATATGTGTATTGCGGGGGCCACTAACGAGGTGGCAGCCACGAAGGATGCCGTGTCATGACGAGCATAGTGACCATGGAAGCGGGCTGGCGAGAAAAGCAAGAGGCCTTTGGTGGCGGAAGTTGGCAAGAGGTCCATGCTCTCATGGAAAAGCATGAGAGTTTGGGCGTGACTCCAAGACTCGAGTCCGAGCTTGCCTCGGCTCTCGAAAGTGCCAAATCTGCCAAGGCGAGGCCAGTGGGCCCTTTAGGAGGTTGAGGACATAAAGAAGATAGCGGCGGGTAAGGCCTTTTTCATACCAAAGAGGCATGTTAATGTGAATTACGGATACTTACCGGTCGGAGCTCTCGAGGCGTTTGCAGATCTGCCACGTAGTGCGTCGATGCCGCCGCATTCTATCGTGGCGAGGAGGGAGCTCGGCGGAGAAAGGTCTTGGTCTCGATACTTGAGGCCGGCCATCCAGTGCCCCCAGCGACCGGTGAAGCAGTGGTCGAACTCCTAAGGTAGGTGAGGAGGCCATGAAGGGCCTCATAGTCCATTGTGGCTGGAGAGGCCATGCACAGGAAGCTACTTTGGCCTAAGCGTGGCGGTGGTGAATGCATGCCCCAGGCTCAATGTAGTCAAGCGCTCCGCCTGTATTGAAGGCGCTCGTCGGGCCCTTGCCCGCATAAAGGTGCAATGGGGCAAACTGGATGCGGAGAGACTTCTCACGGACCCACCGCCGCCGGGCAAGGAGCATCACACGCCGGAGCGGTATTATAAAGTTGTCTGAAGGGAGCACTGTGATATTGCGGATGAGTGCTCGAAATGTAATTTTGAGTGAACTCATTGTGTATTTATCACATGCTTGAAAACTTCGTTTGTATGCGCCATGAGCAACAACATTTAATTTAAAATATTACCTTACATGCGGCCGTTTGTTAAATCGAGAGATGGCAAGTCGTTGGCTTCAGCCCCAAGCCACAAGTCTTTGGGGTGTTGGTGATAAACTTGAGCACTCTTGTTCCCATTTTGGGTCCATCTAGGAGGCGCTCAACCACGACGAACAAGGCAACGGACTTATAATGCTTGAACACTCTCACTTAGCCATAGAATTCTATAATTTTAAATTTCATGAAGCCCTGGTATTGGAAGACCGAATCCGGGGCGCTAGCTACGCCTTCATCGGACATTATCCGGAACTTCGCTCGAAGCGGCGTGAGTCTTTAAGGACCCGAAAGAACGTCTCGAACAGCGACCAGTCTCTCGCCTTATCATGCTAGTCAGTTTTAGCTTTCTCCACTGAGGCGTTAACCCGGCTCAGCGAGGCGCAATCGCGATGGTTCTCCGAGTCTACCTTAGCCGCGGAACAGAGCGTAAGGCACCCAAACATGGGAGCGGGCAAACCCAACTATTGACCCAAGACATGATTGGAACCGATTCATATAATGCTATAAGTTAGAGGTGCGCACTTGTGAAAGGGTTCGGACTTTATCACACCATAATCTGGGAGCGAAGCCCTGGCGTATTCGGCCGTACCAAAATATCACGGGTGCAAGATGTCATATAATGAACATATATAAAGATAAGCATAATTGCAATAAAAAGGTGCTGCATTATTTATGAAAGAAAGTGCGCTAGTAGGCGGTGATACAATTAGTCTTGATAAGCAAGGGATTTGGACTAAATAAACATGTCCCCCTCGGGGATGAGCTGCAGACTTGGTGTATGTAATTGAATTTAATGCTCGTAATTGAGACCACCTAAATATTCGCCGCGGCCTCCTTTAGTCCACATTTGTTTGCATCATGAGTTCGGCAAGTTCGCGTCGAGCAGAGCTTACAGTTAACAGAGTCCTATATGCATAAAAGAAGAAAAGATAAAAATAAAAACAAGGGGGGTGCTCGTGTGAGCCCCTGGTGTGGTCGAGCCGCACTCTTGGTCCCTTGTGATCGTGCCCCTTCCCCTGCGCCCATGGTATCTCCAAAGCGTAATGATGTACGCGGAGTGTTATTCTTGTGATCATGCGCGGGCGAGGGTTGGGGTCTTGGTTGGTGTTGCTCCGGGCGCGCTTTGATGTATCCGGCTCTTTAGCTGCCAGACTTGAGAATTGCCTTAGAAGGTTACTCTGTACTTCTGCCGCCAGAGCCGCTGTATGTTCCTCCGTTCGGAGGGAGCGTTCCGTATTCCCATTGACCGTAATGACTCCGCGAGGGCCTGGCATCTTGAGCTTTAGGTATGCGTAATTCGGCTTTTCCTGCCCCAGGTGCCGGGCTAGCCATTCGTCCCGGATGTTATGTTTGAAGGCTGCAAGGGCCTCTGCATCCGGACAGTCGACGATTTGTTTTTTCTTTGTCAAGAACCGTGTCGAGAATTATGCGGCGATTCGTCTGGCTGCTGAATGATGTGGCTTAGGTCATCGGCGTCTCGGTGGTCGCACATATGTGCCTTGGAAGTTATCAAGGAATCGGCCTCCATGTCTTCCCAACACCCAATTGACTCTGCGGGCAAGCTGTTAAGCCAATGCCGAGCTGGTCCTTTAAGCTTGAGTGGTAGGTACTTGATGGCGTGGAGATGCGTCGCGCGGGCCATATGGATGTGGAGAAGGTAGTCTTGATCCACTAATCGAGTGCTGTCGTGCCATCATAAGATTCGATGTTCTGGGTTTAAACCCTTGAGGATCGATGATCCATTACTTCATCGATGAAGCATAACGGGTGTCTGGCGCCCTGTATTGAGCGATATCGCGGCGCAGCTCGAAGGCGCTGTCTGCTGTGTTCGGCCCGGCGGATTCTTTGTATCCGCGCGGCGGTATTAAATGCGTGGGTGGTGGGGCGCCCGTGATCCGTAGATGGATCTAGATTGCTTTGCCTTATCCTCGGTATGTCTCTTAAGTCCGTAGCGTTCCCTCTTGGCCGTACTTTTGGAAGCGATGCGGGGTACGATCTTGGTGGGGGGCTGGATGCCTCTCATCACGACCACGGGGTGGTCGGTCAGCCATGGCGTCTTGTTGGTGATGAAGGTATGTATGCTTCCTCCTCTAATCGGGGAGCAGCTTGCGTCTTAGGTAACTTTTGGAGGGGCGTTCGAGTTTATACTCTTCCGCCTCGAGGCCTCGGTCCATCGATCGGCCAGCAGGTCTGATCAGCTTGAAGCTGCTGCTGCTTTTCTTTAGGCTGTTTCTTTGTGGCGATAAGCTGCGCTTGAAGCGCTCTTGTTGACAGGATCCTCAGTGCAGACGAATTCGTGATCGTTGAGGCTTGCCGTCTTGGGAGGAGGCATATAGTTATCATCCTCAACCCCTTCGTGCAGCGCCCTCTCGTGGGGGCTTGCTTACGCATCCTCTGCCTGTGTCTTGCTAGAGGGATTGTCTTGGCGCTCTCGGAGTGTTATTGTCTCTGTGCGGAATCTCCATTCTTCTTTGTGGCGGGTTTTAAGCGGCGCCCGGCCAGCCGGCGTTTGGGCTGCTTCTTTAAAAGTCGCCTCCGCTACTTCTTCGCCATCCCCTTCTTTTGGGGTATCCCCCATGTATCGTCATATGGCGAGGTGGCCTTCGGTACCACATGGCGCTGGTTCCTGTTCGTCTCCGGCATCGTTGTCCATAGCGTCGATGTCTACGGAGTCGTAGTCTAGCATGTCGGTTAAATCCTCAACAGTTGCTACAAAGTGGGTGGTGGGTGGGCTCTGAATTTCTTCGTCGTCCGTACCCAAACCATCCTGGCCATAGTCCGGCCAAGACTCTCCTGATAGCGAGAGATGCTTTAGTGAATTCAGGATATCGCCAAAAGCGAGTGTTGGAAGATGTCATGGCTGTGAATTCCATAACGGCGCCCAATCCGGATTGATTGGTAATGGCGCGGGAGGTTGGTCGGCGAGTCGGCGCCTCGGAATCTTGAGTCTCGCGAGGGACAAGGTCGATGTTCGGCTCCATCGCCGTGGATGTTGAAGCCCCGAGTGGCGTCTATCCACCGACCCTCGATCTGGGCGATCGGCTCGGGCTAATGGCGAAGCGGATCCAGTGCAGCCACCAAGGCCTTGTCCGTGGCGAGCTAGATCGTGCCCATCGTCCGATGTGTGGCGGCGCTTGGTGTGGCTCGAGTCCGTCGAAGATCAAGTCTCCGCGGTCGCCGGCCGTGAAGTTTAAGCTTCAAATCGACTGACGGCCGGGCGTAGCTTCGATCTGCTCGGATGGCCAGCGAATTGGCCCGATGTAAAACCGCCCGAATCGAAGATCTGTCGGGAGAAAAGTCTCACCCTAGAACAGCGTTGCTGGTTGAAGATGCCATCGAGCCTATCGGTGGCGACTTAGAGGAACTCTCAATGAAAGCACCAATGTCGGTGTCAAAACCGGCGGATCTCGGGTAGGGGTCCCGGCGTGCGTCTAGGCGGATGGTAACAAGAGGCGAGGACACAATGTTTTTACCCGAGTTCGGGCCCTCTCGATGGAGGTAAAACCCTACGTCCTGCTTGATTAATATTGATGATATGGGTAGTACAAGAGTAGATCTACCACGAGATCAAGGAGGCTAAACCCTAGAAGCTAGCCTATGGTATGATTGTTGAGATGTATCTCCGTCCTACGGACTAAGGCCCCCCGGTTTATATAGACACCAAAGAGGGCTAGGGTTACACAGAGTCGGTTACAATGGTAGGAAATCTACATATCCGTATTGCCAAGCTTGCCTTCCATGCCAAGGAAAGTACCATCCGGACACGAGCCGGAGTCTTCAATCTTCTATCTTCGTAGTCTGGGAGTCCGGCGGATATTGATAGTCGGCTGTCCGGACACCCCTAGTCGAGGACTCCTCGGGGCCCTTTTGGTCCGGCGGGAGGCGGCGGGCGCCTGAAGAGCAGATCAAGGTCAAGCAGCGAGGATTTTACCCAACCGGAGCTCTCAGGAGATGAAACTCCTCTTGCTGCTTTGTGTTTGTATTTGTTCTTGCTTGAGATCGTGGGTGTGTTGTAGTCTCGAATGGTGAACCCCCTCTCGTGCGCATGGGCCTCCTTTTATAGTCTAAAGGGGTCACCGACATGTGTATTGAGAGAGAGAGGTAAAAAAGTAAAAGCAGGGGGTTGGTACAACTGCTATCAGCGATGCCCCATACCTAACTCGTGGCGGGGACAAGGGCATTTAATGCCCGTCCGGTCGCCGTAAGCAGTGAGAAGCGACCATTAGAGGCGCCACCGATCGCCACAATGGCCTTCTCGTCATCTTCACTTGCCACCTCGCACCACTTGGCTGCCTGCTACTGCGCCACGTACACGAGAGCGACCTTGCGGCGACACGTCGTCGGATCTGTTGGAAGCGTGGGCGCAGTGGTAACCGCCCGTGACAAGCGCCTTACGCCATGATCGCTGTCTTATCGCACCCGTAAGCTTTGCGCTTCGCCAGCCTTGCCGGAGATCTTGTGATCGCGTCATGACAAGTCTCTTGGAATGCCTTGGTTGGCCTTCGAGCAAGCTCCTCTTGCGGGTCTTGTCCTTCCCAGCAAGCTCCTCTTGCAGGGGCCTTGTCTACGATTAAACACTTTGTTCTTGAATGGCAGTAATAGGAATGACAGAGGATCTTGGCGGACGCCCGGCAAGCCTTGCCGCGGGACGCTGCGACCGCCCATGCACAAGTTCGGGGTACTAAGGTACCCCTACTTTAGTACACCGACAGTTGGGAATATATCCTATAGTAAACATTTCAGTTCATAATTATTTGGGCATTTAAAATATTTTATAGCATTTAAATGCCCAAATGCAAATACTATATGATTTAAATCAGCCTCACTCTATTGTCCTAGAAAAGTGTGCACCATTTTTGTCAGAGGTTCTAGACCAAGGCAAAGATGATGCACATTTTAGAAGGGCATTTTGGGTTCATTGAAAAATGATTTTAGTAAACCCTAGTTGGTTTAAAGGGTTGTTGGGGGTTTTCTGTCATCCGCATTTCAACTTTCTGTGGAAAAATAAACATGATGCAACACCAGAGGCTAACACTAGGCAAACTAGAACTAGGGACGAGACAAATATATATTTTCTGTATCATCCAAATAGTGCGTGCATGCGCGGTATCCCTTGTCTGTCTGTCCTGAAAGGTTACTGAGAGCAGGCCAATCAATGATGGTCACAAACAGCAACGCATGTAGGTCAAATTCTTCCTGTTGGTGCTCATCCCATGCATGTACACATTTTTCATTCCACAGCTATAAGAGTACTTCAACTAATGGCCTTAGGTACACATCAATGTCGTTGCCGGGTTTCTTAGGGCCTTGGATGAGCACTGGATTTATAATGAACAACCAAGGAGGCAGGTTATACATACATAGAGTCATAGGCCATGTGCTATGGTTGCTGCTCTACTCCCCAAAAGGATTAATGCCATCTACGATTACACCAAACCATACGTTCCTTGCATCACCTGCAAAGTCCTCCCAGTACTTTCTCTTGAGTTTTCGCCACTGCGAACCGTCAGCGGGTACTCTCAACTTCCCATCTTTCTTATGGTCTTCTCTGTGCCATTGCATCGACTTGGCGTGCTCTTTGTTTTGGAACAAACGTTTCAACTATGGTATTATAGGAGCATACCACATCACCTTGGCCGGAATCTTCTTCCTGGGGAACTCGCCCTCGACATCGCCAGGGTCGTCGTGGCTGATCTTATAGCGCAATGCACCGCATACCTGGAATGCGTTCAAGTCCTCGTACTCACCGCGGTAGAGGATGCAGTTATTAGGGTATGCATGTATCTTCTGCACCTCTAATCCTAGAGGGCAGACAACTTTCTTTGCTTCGTACGTACTCTCGGGCAATTCGTTGTCCTTTGGAAGCATCTTCTTTAACATTATCAGCAACTTTCCAAACCCCTTGTCAGATACACCATTCTCTGCCTTCCAATGCAACAATTCCAGTGTGGTGCTCAGCTTTTTCTTGTCGGCTTCGCAATTCGGGTACAACAACTTCTTCTTCTCCTTTTCACTTTACATCGGCAATGGCCCGACCTAGATCATCAGCGGGCTCATCTGATGCCTCTTCTTCAGCTTCTTCCCGCATTGTCGGCTCACCTTCTTCCCCCATTGTTGTACCATCGTATTCAGGGAACCCATGGTCAGGATAGCTATCGTCATCCTCTTCTTCTTCATTGTCTTCCATCATAACCCCTCTTTATCCGTGCTTGGTCCAAACATTATAGTGGGGCATGAAACCAGGCACAAACAGGTGGACGTGAATGGTTCTTGACTTAGAGTAATTCAGATTATTCTTACAGTTAGCACATGGACAAGGCATAAAATGATCCGCCCGCGTGTTTGCCTCAGCTGCAAGTAGAAAAGTATGCATGCCATTAATGAACTGGGGAGAGCATCGGTCATCATACATCCATTGCCGACTCATCTTCATTTACACAACACCGAATAGACCAAATTAATACAAGTTCATACATAAAGTTCATACAACACTTATTCTCATAAAACAACATACAAATAACTCTCTAGCTAAAGCATTTAAATGCAACAATAAATGTGATCAAGATCGCAACTAAGGTAACAATTGATCCAACAGCATAATGATACCAAGCCTCACTATCAATGGCATATTTTCTAATCTTTCTAATCGTCAAGCGCATTTTCTCCATCTTGATCTTGTGATCATCGACGACATCGGCAACATGCGATTCCAATTCCATCTTCTCCCCCTCAATTCTTTTCAATTTTTCTTTCAAATACTCGTTTTCTTTTTCAACTAAATTTAACCTCTCGACAATAGGGTCGGTTGGAATTTCCGGTTTACATACCTCCTAGATAAAAATATCTATGTCAAGTTGATGGGCATAATTTGTCATAAAAACGAAATGCAACAAATATTTATAAAAGAGAATATACCACATCCGAATCATAACCCGGATGAGGGCCGACGGGGACGGATATCAAAACCATGGCACTATGTATAACAAGCAATGTACGGGTAAGATAATTATACAAGTAACTATATATCTAAATAACACAAACATGGATTTTTTCTTATATTATAAAGATAAGAACAAGAGGCTCACCACAAGGTGGTGCCGGCGACGGGATGGTGCAGGCGATCGATGGTGGTTAGGACGGAGACGGGAAGGCACTAAGTAAACCAGACCTACATATGCAAACTAAGAGTTATTTTGACCTCAAATTGCATATAAATCAACTAAACTACAACATATTAAATTCCTCCCAAACTAAAAACCCACAAATCACTATACTTATAGAGCATTGAAAGAGCTAATGTAGCAATGAGAGATGAAAGGACAGAGTTGCTAACCTTTGGGATCACTTGGATGGATGGGGTGCCTTCAATTGTTAAAAACATTTGGCAAAAATGGAGGTGGGAGCTCGAGCAAGAGGGGAAGAAAACAGAGAGGAGGGGAAAAACAGAGGGCTTCGGCTCGGGCTGGAAGAAGCACTATATATAGTGATATCTCTAGTCCCGGTTGGTTACAAGAACCGGGAATAAGGTGAACTTGTAGTCCCGGTTCGTGGCATGAATCGGTACTATAGGTCACGGTGGGGCCGCAGCCTGACACAAGCCTGCCACCACCTCTTTTGTACCGGTTCATTCCATGAACCGGTACTAAAGGTTCGCCATGAACCGGTACTAATGAGAGCCGCACACCTAGCCGTTGGAACAAACACTAATGGTCACATTAGTGCCGGTTCTATTACAAACCGGTACTAAAGTGTTGAACATAAGGCCCTTTTCCTACTAGTGTTGATTAGAACCAAGAGACAAGGGTTACCCAGGTTCGACCCCTCTCGATGGAGGTAATAGCCAACTTCCTGCTTGATTGATACTGATGGTGATGATCTCAATTACAAGGCTGCGTGTTAGCTATCCTAGTATTCAAGAGATTGTTACTTAATCCTTCTGCCTCAGGGGCTCCCCTTTATATACAAGTCGAGAACCTGGGCTTACAACAGAGTCCGGGTCATACTACAACCCATGCCCTAATAAGCTTCCTACTTGCCTTGCTTCCCAAGCAAGGAAATTTCCTTCGGCGTCATGGTATGTATTGGCGACCTATACTTCTGGGCCATGGGTCGGCCCACCTGTAGATTCATCTCCTGGGCCTTGAACTTGTCGTCTCCGCCTATCGTCAAAACATACTTCTTAAGTCGCCACTGAATGATTCGGCCCTAAACGGGCGGGTCATACCGCGGGGTTATATCCCCAACATTAGCCCCCAGATTGATTTGAATTTATTCATGTCATTTTTTGGACTGATAATAATTCCGGGTCATCTTCCTTTTGTATCTGCATCGTGGCCGGGTCATTGGTTCCAGCTTATGATACTTTTACACTTCTCATTTTCTATCTCTTTTAA
Organism: Aegilops speltoides; assembly: GCA_021437245.1. Classification (NCBI taxonomy): domain Eukaryota; kingdom Viridiplantae; phylum Streptophyta; class Magnoliopsida; order Poales; family Poaceae; genus Aegilops; species Aegilops speltoides. The sequence continues at coordinate 154,975,642 of CM038144.1, forward strand.
ATATGACATCACCTTCTGGAATTTCAGGAGCTCAAGTGTGACATCACGATGAATCTTTTGTGTATATCTATCAAACCCGAAAATCGAGGCGTACCTTACTCAAAAAGTTACTGTGGCTCCTCTATTCTCGCGCCTGCCTTTTCCCCTTCTCTTTGCCTTATAAATATACCCTAAGGGATTCAATTTTCACTTTTACCTCTTCGGCCCTCCAGTTGTCCTCTTCCTCACGCTCGGTCAAACACAACCAGAGCTCTGCCACTACGCAACTGCGAGCTCTCCGGGAACGTCATCTGTGCCCTCTGCTCTGCGCCCGTCGCCGTCGAAGCTGCTCAAGAACACCCCCGAAGCCGCTCAAGAACACCGCTGTGTCGAGGTACGCTTCATCTCCTCTTTTTAGATCTGTAGGGATGCTCCATTGTTCCTTGTATCTTATTGTAGTTTATTGGTGTTCTTTTGCGGTTCATCACCATGATTAGGTATAGATCTAGTTTTGTTTTGTACTGCTCATAGAAACATTGCGGTGATGATTGCAATACTATTTTCGCATTTACAAAACTCGCATTGCCATTCAGCCTTGTCGATGGACCAACTAGTGCTCCCATGTGTGCTCTAGCTTTTGATAAATATTTCTTTTCCAATGCTTTTGTAGATCTATAACTGCAATCATTTCAATAGCAACTTGTTTCTGTCCAACACTTAGCTGAAAACCAAAGTCTTTAATTAAGATGAGACGCCTTATGCTTTGCTGGCTCATTATTGCATATCATAATCTTGAAAGCCATAGCTGTCCCTTTGTCCGACCTGCTCAATATTTTTAATACCCTGCCGCTCAATAATAGAACAAACATGTTAAACCGCCCCTAGAATCATAGTGATATCATTATTTTACCAGCTCATCATATAAACCAAGTGGCGACTTATTGTTCATGAAATGACCCGCCATTCATACTTTACCTCATAGTTTTAACCCTTTAGGTGACTCATCCATGGCCAAGACTGATAGAGCCAAAACTGATAAGGCCTACAACTGGGTCCAATCCCAAGTTTCCACCATGGTGCTTGCTGACCTCGTTGGGCAGGGTGTTCTTCTGGCTCAAGAAGTAGTTGGCTAGAGGGCGCCTGGGGAAGATAACACCCCCCAGCCCGAGGAAGGAGAAGTCATTGTGTTCTCTGATCATCTTCATAGGGGCTTCTCACCACCCGAGTCAACATTCTTCCGGGATTTCCTTAACTTTTTCAACCTCCATCCTCAAGATATTGGCCCCAATTCTATGACCAATTTGTACCAATTGTAAATTTCTGTTAGGTTTATCTTTAGACAGAGGTGACTGTCCCTATCTTCAGGGAATTTTTCTATATCAACCACCAGACCAGAATTTGCAGATGGCCCTAGCATAGAGCTAGGTGGGGTGTCTTTTCAGAGGCAGAAGAACTACCCTTTTCTCGAAGCTAAACTGCCGAGTCGTCCAAAATGATGGAACAAAAGCTGGTTTTACTACAAGAACACTGCTCCTATCGGCGAGAACCCATTGTCGGGTTACAGACTAGAGCGACTTAATGCAACCCGAAGCTTTTCCTGGTTGGCCTTCTAAATAAGAGTATCAAAAAGTCGCCCACATATACTCCAAATTGAGGGCTTTGTCAACAAACGGCCTCACTGGGATCGATCTGACCTAGTGTTGTGTAACATGCCAATTTTCAATTTGGATGTTAATAATTAGATCATTCATATGCATCCATGGTTTATGCATTTTTGCCCCATTGATTTTCATTTGAATCGGATCCAAGGGACTTTATGCAACCCAAGGACCAAAAGAGAGAGTTGGAACTTTTCCCTAAAACCATTGTGAAAATTTCAAAAGTTGGGATTTTGGATCAAATTTGGTTTCACCAAAACTCATTATTTTTTTCAAAAAAATAAAGAGAGAAGATAAAAGGACTTCTTCAGAAATAGAGGGGAAATGTTGGAAATTGGATTTGAAATCAAAATATATTTATTGGCTTTTATTTAAAAGTTTATTTTGATGCAATTTTTATTAGCATAGCAAAAATGTTTTTCTTTAGACTTGCATTTTAGGCCGCATATATGTTCACAAGGTCATATATAAGACCATATAATTGTGTGAAATTTTCTGTCATTTTTAGAAGTGTTTTTATTAGTCTTTTGGGTGTTCTACTGTTCTGTAAATAAAAAGAGAGAAAAAGAAAGCTTTTCAAAAAAATCGCAGGCGCCCAGCCCATCCGGCCAGGCCCACCAGTGGAGTAGCAGCGAGGCCAACCGCTGCCCATGCACCCACAGCCCCACATGAAAAAGGGCCGCAGTGCCCCAGGCCTGCGCCCGTTGGCAAAATTTCGTGTTTTGACCCTTTTTGCTAGCAATTTCAGGATCTGGCCCCCCTTTGGAAATATTTCGGGATTTGACCCTTTTGCCTACCGCCAGGGGTTGTGGCGGTAGGATTGCACTACCTACTGCCAAGGGCCCTGGCGGTAGGCCCCTGGACGGCGACTGACGGCCATTAGCCCTTGCTGACGTGGAAAAGGGCCTACCGCCAGGGGCCATGGCGGTAGGGTACTGAAGCCTATCGCCACCACCTCTGGCGGCAGGGTCCTGTGTGGTGAATAAGGTGGGGAGGGGCTGGATATTTCCTCCCCCGCTCCTCAACCACTCATTCAGTTCACTCTACTCACCAAGATCAAGTCTCCCCCCTCTCTCTTTGAAGCACAAGAGCCTCTCAAATCTCTCTCATTTGTTTCAGATTTCTCTAGTGGATTCATACTATTTTCATCACCCAAGGTAGCTCTCTCATTTCCCCTCATTTTGATTGGTTGATATCTTTGTTTAGCTTGCATTTGCTCATTTAGTTGCAAACCCTAGCTCATGTGGTCAAATCAATTCATATGATCCATTTAGGGTTATGTTTGTGATTTCCTTATGTATGATGTGCTTAGAATTTCTTGTAGAATAGTTTGTGTACCTAGATCTAGTGCTAGTATTAGTGTACATAATTGGGGTTGGGTTAGGCTTAAGAAAGCAATTAAACCTTAGTCTACTTTAATAGCAACTTCTTGAAATGAAGGATGGCACCGTTCGTTTTCTTTGAAGCTTCTGCTGAGGCGGCGGCAAACCGTGAACGTGAATTGATTGAGGAAAAGATGAACTTGTGGGTTAAAGCCATTGATGCATTGAATGCGGAGTGTAGGGCCTTTTCACATTATTATTTCAATAATAACCGTTCAGAAAATTTTATCAAAAAAAAAGAGAGGCGGATGGCGAAGCTCAAGACGGCGGAAAAAAATTATAGGCGTGTTCTTGCAATGCAAATTGAATTGTGTGTGACAAGGGGAGAATATGCTAAGATAGAAATGGGAAATCATGGTCAGGTCATTGATTGGTTAGTTCGCCAACCATTCTCATCAGACGAGAAGCGGGTTTCTCATTGGGGTCAAAGAAAGAAATGATGTTATTTGTTGCAACGCGGGACCGTACGCCACATAGAATTGCATGAGGCTATGTAATCTTTGTCATTTGGATTGTAATGACATGTACCCTTTGCTTGGTCATCATTTGAACTACTATGACTTGTACCCTTAACATTTGAAATCATTAAGAACTTGGTGTTGTATGTCATATCAAGTAACCAAGTGTTGTATTTCATTGAATTTATTTTGTGTTTTGTTGTATGTCATCTTAAACCCGTATATTCATGTAGGATGGACATTCGATCCATGACTATGAACATAGCGTGTGAGAAGCTCATGTCGGAGCGACACCGTTGCTTGAAGAGGGAACGTGAAGGATGGTTGAAGAGTTGTGATGAGGCAAATGCGGCCATGAAGTATTTCAACAAGTATCACTTTATCGAGGAACCTTCTGATGCTAAGGAGAAAAAAGCTTTTCGAAAGCTTGTGAAGGAAAAAAGGAGGATGCTTGATGAGCTGCAAGACCGGGAATATGCTTGCATACACACTTTGGCAATTGAGATTGCGTTCACTGCTAGAAAAGAAGAATTCTGTGAGATGGACTTGAGGAAACCCGACTAGGTCCTAGGATGGGCAATCAAACAAGGCGTGTCAGAGAATCCCGCCCGCCGTTGTCGTGGGAAACTAACACCTATGGGGCAAGGCCCCTTCTCGGTCCGGCGAGGCGGAGGCGCCTGAAGAAGCGGATCGGCGAAGCGCGAGGATTTTACCCAGCTTGAGCTCTCCGGAGAGGTAAAACTCCTCTGCTGCTTTGTGGTTATATTGTGTTCTTGCTCGAGGCGTGGCGTTCTGTAGTTTGAATGAGTGAACCCCTTCACGTTGCGCATGGGCCTCCTTTTATAGGCTAAAGGGGTCACAGAAGCAGTGCTTGCCTTGAACGAAGTACAAATGTAAAAAAGCGGTTGGTACAACTGCTATCTACAGTGCACCCTACCTAACTCTAACGACAGGGGACAAGCGCATTTAATGCCCGTCCGGTCGCCCAAACAGTGCAGAAAACGACCATTTGGGGCACCACCGCTTTCCACGATGGCCTTCTCGCCATCTCCACTTGCCACCTCGCACGCTTAGCGGCTGACCGCCCGACCACGTCGCCGAGAGCGATCTTGGGCGACACATCGTTGGATCTTATTTGGGCGTGGGGCGAGAGGTAACCGCGCGTGACAAGCGCCTTACGCGATCGTTGTCTTATCGCACCAGCTTGTTGCTCACGAGTCTTGGGGCCTTGTGGCCTGTAACAAGTTTCTGAAATGCCTTGGTTGGCCTTCCGGCAAGCTCTTCTGCGGGGCCTTGTCCTTCAACAAGCTCCTCTTGCGGAGTCTTGTCTTCTTAGTTAAAACACTTTGTTCTTGAATGGCATCAATATGAGCTCTGAGAGGATCTTGGCGGACAGTAAGCAAGCCTTGCCGCTGGGCGCGCATGTTGCCCATGCACAAGTTAGGGATACTAAGGTACACCTACTTTAGTACACAAGCGAGAGCCCCGAACTGGGCCATACGGTGCCGGCGCTGTTGGGCGGGCCCAAAGCAGAACTGCAGGCACTGCGTGGCACAGGTCCATACCAAATCTAACTCCGTATCCACTGCGCCCTCCCGTAACGGCATGCGTCAAACGCGGCGTCGTGGGAGAGATCGTGGGTGGTTATTTAATCGAAAAAGGCGTAACGTTCATCTCTCCTCTTTATAAGCGGAGAAGCGAGGGCGTTCCCCACCTTCGCCACTTGCGGTTTCTTCCTCAGAAAGCTCCGCCGCTCCCCTCCGCTTCCCAAGCCGAAAGAGAGCAGCGCTCCGCCGCCCGTCGCCGCCGTCGCCGCCATCGACCCCGCTCTCCCCCACCGCCTCCGCCATGGCTCCGAAGACCGGGAAGAGTGCGAAGTCAGCCGTGGCGCTGCGGCTCGGCGCGCGCGCATGGGCGGCCTTCCCCGAGCTCACGCGAAGGAGCTGCGGGAGTGATTCTACCTTTTACGGTCGGCGGAGGCAGGCGCATCCGCGCGCGCGAGTACTCTCCGCGAAGCTTCTACTTGAGCGGTGCCCAAAGGTACTACTTCTTACCTTTGTTCTTCTCTGCGGGCTTTGCCCACCCTTTTCGATTTCTTCTGCGACATCATGAATACCTCGGGTTTCATCTCCTTGACTTCACCCCCAGCGCCGTTCGACAATGGCGGTTTCGCACATCTCTGCGAGAACCGTTGGCATCCACCCAAATGTTGCTCTCTTCGCCACTATTTCATCCCCGAGCGAGAAAGGAGAGCCCTTAGCTGGCGGGATCGCTGGATCTCAAGTCGGCATGAAGGAGGTGTATCGGAGGGAGCTCCACGGCAAATGGGAGTGGAGGCGGAGTGGTGTTGGATTGTTGATGAGAACCGCATCCATTCACCAATTTGCGTAAGCTAGAGTAGTCTGTGGCGGTGGGCGCCCTAGCGGCGGGCGATGCAGTTGAAGATCGCCACCACCGGATCTTGAGGCTCGGGCTTGCCGGGCTTCTGTGGGGGCTGTTGGCGTGGATTTCCTTCGCCGCGCATCGCCCTCTGCGGAGATGGGGAGACCCTTTGGCTCTTGAGGTCGGCGGACATCATGAGGTTGCGCCCGGGCCTCAATTTTAACTTCACCGTCATGGAGTTGGATGGGGCCTGAAGGAGCTGTTCAAACCGACCCCAACCATCCAGTGGTTTAGGCTGCGCGAGGCGTCGTCCGTTGTGCAATAACTCCCAGCTCGACCGCATCCATGCAATGATGCGGTCGACTCACATGGGATTATCCCAATGTGGCGAGAACTGCCGAAGACATCTTCGAATTTCTTGACAACTTGGTGGAGGTGGCGGTCAGCGCCGGCGGCGAGTCTTGTCACCGTGACACCGCGATGGCGAGATGCGGTACGCCATACCCGAGGCGGAAGAAGCGGTGGCAGCCCGCCGCATGTGGCGGTTGGTTTCACGTTGGAGGAGGCGAGGCGGCGAGGTTGCAAGCCTTGCCGACGAGAGAGGATCTTGGCGGGAGGTCGTTGGCAAGAGAGGCGAGGCGGCGAGTGAGCCTGCGGGGCGCAAGTGGGCAGCCATCTTCAAGGAACTTGCGTGAGCAGGGCCCTCGGTGCAGCCCCAGCTCAACCAGAAGGCGCCTCCGCGAACCGGCGAGACAGCGAGGCGACAAGCAGGCCAACAGCCGCCACGCCCGCGGGACACGCTCCACCGCGCCAAGCACTGGCGACACGGGAGCATCTCACGCCCGCGCCCGGCAAGCTGGGCGGGGTCTTCACGAACGCCGCTTCGATCTGCCGCAGCCCCGCCAAGCGTCAAGGGAGCCTACTCCTCCGCCTCATCGCGCGAAAGGTGCAGATTCGACCTCTCACGCTGAGCTCGGCGAGGAGGAAGAAGAGGAGGAGGAGTAAGTCTTTCTTCTTGTTGTACTTATATTTCTTTGATCCTTGCTGTTTCTTGTCTTGTATCTGATCCGTCTCCCTCTGAACCTCGTTCCTTTTCAGGACTCTGGCCGAGAGAGCGGCAAATAGGGCCAAGGTCCCCGTGGTTGTCATCGCGGACGATCCTGCTGTGACAGTAGAGGACGTGTCCAAGACCACCATGTCGGACACGGCAACCTCTCCCCGAAGCAGCCCCCAGCGTAGCCCCCAGCGTAAGTATTTGTTCACTTCCTGTTGTGGGGCGCGCATGGGTGCTTTTTTCTTGTTGATGTCTTGACTGTTGATTTGCTTGTGTAGGAGCAGAACAGGTTCACCAGGAACAACGAAGCCGCTCTGAAGTGCTATCTGCCTCAACTTCGCCGCCAAGGGCGGAATCCCGGCAAGGGCGCTCTCCGGCAAGGGGCGAGACCAGCGATCCTTGGTGGTGGAGCCCATGATTCTGAGCCAGCCTGAGTAACCCTCCTTGTCGAGAAATTTTCCCTTGGGTTCTTTTTCTTGATCTTCTTTTTTGGATATTTGCTTGACTTTTCTTCCTCTTCCGTCTTGAGATCCCCTTCCACAGATCCGATGGGACCGAGGCCACCGCGAGGAGGACACTGCGACAACAGATGATCTTTGCCGAGGAAGAGGTGGCGATTCCGCGTGAAGAGGCCGCCAAGACTCTTTGGCCTTGAGAGCTGGCGAGGTCAGCGATCGTCTTGGCGACCCAGTAGCAGGAGCACAAGGCGCTACACCGACCGCCGACCCCTCCGCCTTGTGGCGCAGCACGGGCTCGAAGAGCCCCAGCCCGGCGCCTACTTGAAGGCGGCGGTGTCTTCATCAAGCTTCCCAGGCGTCGAGCTCGAGGCGCCCGTCGAGGAGAGGCTTTTGCGGAGAGGTGCTCGCCTCTGCGGGGCTGAGAGTGGTTGTGCCAAGCAGCAGCGATGGCGAGTCGAAGAGAGCGATTGCTCCGGAAGTTGGTGTCGCTCTACGCGCCCGACAAGCGAAGCTGGAGTCGAAGCGCTTGTCGCCTGGCAGGAATTGACATAGGGAAGCATGCGGAGGAGCTCGAGCCGCAACCAAGAGCCCTCCGGTCCATTGCGGAGGAGAGGCGCAGACTTGTCGGGCGGAAGGCCTTCATCCTCGAGAAGCGAAGCCGAAAGCAACAGCAATGACTTGCCGCCGAGGCTGTCCGCGAGAAGGCGGTAGCGCAAAGGAAGGTCCACTTGGGCGATTCTGAAGGAGCTTGCCGCCGCGAGCAACACTTGGCGGGGCACTCAAGAGGCGAAGGGCGCTGCGCAGCTGCTTGAGGCCGCCAGAAGGAGGCTGGAGGTGAAGATGATGCATGTTGGAGGCTGATTTGAAAGGAAGAATGAGGAGCTTGCAGCGCTCAGTATGACGAGAAGGATGCCCTCACTCATGGTGATCTGCAAGTCAACTTCGCCGATAAGGCAAAGGCCGAATCTGCCAAAGACTCAAATGCTGATCTGGAGCTGAAGCTGGTCCTGTTGGCTGGGGGGCTGGGCCGGCGCCAAGCGAGAAGATGACTTGAAGAAAGAGATCAAGGCCAATGAGGAGCTGCTAACGAGGGTCGCCGAGACTCAAAACACCTTGAGACTACGGTGGAGCTCTGGACGGAGAACCTCGTCAACATCGCTGCGATCATCGGCGAGGCTGGCGCAAGCCCCGGACTTGGCGGGCTTGGTACTCCTCAAGCGAGAACCTCCAGCCCAGCGCCAAGCTTACTCTTTTCTTCAAGGGTGTGGCGGCGGCTCTCCGGCAACTCGGGAAAGGATCCCAAAGCAGGTGGTGGCAGTCGCAGCGCAATCTGCGCCGAGTCTTGGAGAAGGTGTTGGTGAAGGTGCTCTTACGCAATCCGAACCTCAACCTCTGCGTCCTCAAAAAGCTTCGTGGTGCTGATCTCATGAGACTCAAAGCCCTTATCGCACCATTGTGGACAAGGTGAATGAAATCGGGAGGATTGGGCGAGTGCATGGATTAGGCTGCCCTTTCTCTCCTTTCCTTGCGCTGCCATTTATGTTATGAGAACAATTTAGTCGATTGCCACGACAAGTTTTCTTTGTAATATAACTTTATCTCGGGCGTATTTGCTATGTTATTTCACATGCTTGATTCCTTCCTTTGTATGTTTTACCCTCGCTTTTAGGGAACTTCTTTGGCGTAGGCACCCTTGCCATGGCGCTGAGTGTGGAACATCGGCCTTCTCTGGTGGTGCTGCTTCGACAAGAAACCTTGTCGTAACTAGTCGCGACACACTTAAGTTGTTGAGCGGACTCGAAACAAAGTAAGGGCGCAACTAGCTACGAGTTGGTTCCTCCGCGCACAGGTTTTCCATACAAAGCACGGTCCTTCAAGGAAGATAACTTAAGGAATTAAAAACTGATTGTGCTCAAACTTTGGCGACTTAGCTTTTCTGTCGTGTGCGTCCCGGCAAGGCTATACTTCTTTGAACGACGCCTGGTCCACACCATCATCTTCTCCTTCTCCCCCCCGGTGAACTTGTGGGCGGAGGAACCTTCATTTTGAGAAAAAAGAAAGAAGAGAAAATAAAGATATGGAGCCTTAAGGCTCGTTATTGCTCTGGGGTGAGTCTTTGCGAAAGTGTCGGATAATAAATGCGAGAAAAGAAAAATGCATAAAATTTGACAAGATGTGCGAAGCACATAAGCTTTAGTTATGCACAGGATCTGCGCCCGGTTTTCTACAAAGGGTTACATGCAACAGCGGCAAGGCTTGTACAAAAGGTGGTTGCGGAACAGGTTAAACAAGCTGCGCCTTATAGGTAAAACTTACGAAGATGCTCAATGTTCGAGTTGCTCACGGAAAGCCATCTTGATCTCAAAGCGGACAGCGCCCGAGCCTAGTGATTTCGCTTCACCCGATAAGGGCCTTCCCACTTTGGCGTCAACTTGTTGGAATTCTTGGCGGATTGAACGCGCCGAAGAACAAGGTCGCCTTCCTTGAGACTTATGGCATTGACTTTGCGGCTATGGTAGCGATGCAAAGCTTGCTGGTAGCGAGCAGCTCTTCTGCGGCACGAAGGCGATCTTCCTCAAGGAGCGGTAGCGTCATCTTGCCGCAGCTGCTCTTGCTCAAGCTCATCATAGCGAGCACTCGAGGCAATCCGTATCACGAGTTCCGTGGGAGAAGCGCCTGCTGCTCCATAGACTAGAGCGAAAGCGTCGGCGATGGCTCGATTTGGCGTCGTCTGACCGACCAAAGAACCGCGCGGCTCCTCGATCAATTCCTTCGCGGTTATGCAGCACTGTCGAAAGTTCGGTCTTGAGCCCGCGCAGCGCCAGCGTTCGCCCTCTCCGCTTGACCGTTGCTTCTCGGGTGAGCAGCGAAGCGAAGCAGATCTTGGCACCAAGATCTTGGGCGTCTTGCATGAAGGTGCGGCTCGTGAATTGTGTGCCATTATCGGTGATGATCTGTTAGGGACTCGAAGCGGCAAACAATTGACTGAAGAACTTGACCGCTGGACTGTCTTGTCACCTTCCTCTGCTTCCACTTCCGGCCACTTTGTGAACTTGCCGATCGCCACGCGTTACAAGTACTCGAGCCCCGACAGCTCGGGGAAAGGGGCGAGAATGTCGACCCCTAGACCGAAAATGGCGGGATAAAGGGATCGTCTGGAGAGCTTGAGCTGGTTGATGTATGCTTGGAGTGGGCCTGCACGCTTCACACTTGGTTACTTGTGAAGTTGCATCTGGAGGCTGTTGGCGGAAGAAACCTTGCGGAAAGCCTTGCGGCGAGTGCTCTTCGCCAATGTGGTGACCACATATGCCTCCATGTATTTCCGCCAACAACTTACGCCCTTCTTCCCGGAATACACTTTAATTTCACTCCGTTGAATCTTCTTACATGCAGTATGTAAATCGACAAACTGGTACATACTTATTGTCGGGCTACTTTCTCCGCTTCTTCTTGCTCTTGGGAAGTTCTCTGTTTGAAGAAGCGGACAATCTGCTGCGCCCATGCGGAGCACGTGGCTCAACAACAAGGACTAAAGGCACAAATGCTGCTGCGGGAACATCGGCTTCTATGGCAAGAACCTGCGGTTCAGCGAGCTTGATGTTCCTCGGCAAGCTGCGGAGCAAAACTTGTCGGGGCGTCGCTTATGGAACAAACCTTAAGGCTTGTCGGAGTAGACTGCTCCTCAGCACTCTTGGTGTTGAGCTTGGGGACCTTCTTGGCGGCGGCTTCAGGGAGTTCTGCCGGAAAGTAGTCACCAGAAGCTAACTTCCTCTTCTTGTTGTGTCCAGTTGATGGTGTTACAGATGGTTGAGTTAGTTTGAGCACAAAAATTCCTGGTTCCATAGGTAACTTGAGTGCGGCGCACTTTCACAGGCCATCTGCAATGTCGTTCTGAGCTCTTGGAACATGTTCCATCTGTAGGCCGCCAAAGTGTTCTTCCAAGTTTCTCACTTCATCAATGTAAGCTTCCACCAACGGACTCTGATAATCTTTGTTAACTTGGCGGACGACAAGCTGCGTCACCCCTAACAATAAGCTTTTTGATCCCAAGGTCTGCCGCGATCCTGAGTCCGGCAAGCAAACCTTCATACTCTGCGATATTGTTTGTCGCTTGCTCCTTGGGAAAGTGCATCGGACCACGTACTTGAGGTGCTCTCCGATGGGTGCAACAAGTAATGCGCCCTTTGGCGCCTTGCAGCGAGAAGGCACCATCAAAGTACATGATCCATTCCTTGCTTGCTTCCTTGACGGGGATGCTCGTCTCTGGAGTTTCTTCATCAGGTGTTGGCGTCCATTCTGCTATGAATTTTGCCAATGCTCGGCTCTAGATAGTTGAAGTACTCTCAAACTTAAGGCCAAAGCTTGACAATTCGAGTGCCCACTCAACAATCCTGCCTGTTGCATCTGGATTCTGCAATATCCTCTTCAATGAAAAGCGAGTGACAACTGTAATCTCATGTGCTTGAAAGTAATGGTGCAGCTTTCTCGAGGCCATGAGAAGGTCGAAAAGCAACTTATGCACACCAAAGTACCTTGATCTAGCCCCCTGCAGAAGGGAACTGACAAAGTAAACTGGGCGCTGCACCATTTTCTTCTGCTTCTCTCCTTGTGGCTGCACAGATTCATCTTTGTCGGGACGAGCTTGTCGGGAAGCCCCACCTTGTCATTTGGATCGCTTGCATGACGGCTGGCTCATCATCTGCCTCCCTCTCCGCTACTAACGCAGCACTAACCACTTGATTGGTTGCTGCTAGATATAACAACAACTTCTCTAGTGGCCGGTGCGACAAGTATTGGAGTGGAGGACAGATATCTCTTCAAGTCTGCAGCGCAGCCTCCGCTTCGAGTCCATTTCATTGGACCTGCCTTTTTCAAAATTTTGAAAAATGGCGGTAGCCTTCAGCAGAACTTAGAGATGAACTTCTTTGAGGCAGCTCGCGGCCGGCAAACTGCGTACATCCTTGGCCAGCTTGATTGCTTGATCTGCTCAATGGCCTTGATCTTGTCGGGGTTGGCCGATCCCCAGAGAGACACAAGAACCGAGAAGCTTGCGGAAGGACTCCAAACATGCACTTCTCGGGGTTGAGCTTGAGGTTGATCTTGCCTGATTAAGTAAAGGTCTCGTCCAAATCTTGAATCGGTGTTGCTCTGTCTTTGCTCTTGACCACTATGTCATCCATGTAGCTTCTACATTTACGTGCAGGTTGTGGTTCAAAAGCCGTGAACTACCCTTGCAAATGTTGAACCAGCATTCTTTAGTCGAAGGCATTAGGTACAAAGCGATGCGTGCCACATGGAGTAATGAATGCGGTTTTCTCTTCATCCTCTTCTGCCATAAAGATCTGATGGTATCCTAAATATGCATCAAGAAATGAAAGCAAATCACATCCTGCCGTGGAGTCAAAAATCTGGTCAGGCGCGGCAACGGAAATGGATCTTTGGGACAAGCTTTATTAACATCGGTGAAGTCAATACAAAGCCTCCATTTCCGTTTGCTTCGCCGCGACTACGAGATTAGCCAGCCACGTTGGATGTAGCACTCCTCGACCGAACTGCTGCTTCCAACTTCTTGATCTCTTGACAATGAATTCTTGGCGCTCCTTTGCTTGCTTCCTAACTTTACGCTTGATGGGCGGCGTGGGGGCGAGAAGGCAGGTGGTGCTCAATTACTTTCACAGGAACACGGGGATGTCGGATGGTTGCCATGCAAACACATCGACATTCACCCGCGAGGAAAACCTGGCGCTTTCCTATTTAGGATCAAGCGTGGCAGCGATGGTGAAGGTACCACAAGTGCCGTCCTCCTTGGCGGCCACTTTCTTTGTCTCTGGCGGAGCTGCCTTCGCCTTCTTACACTTGCGGTGGAGCTTCGATGGTGCGTCCTCGGCGGTGGCGCAGCACTCGAAGAGGTGCGCTTGCGGAGTGGGCATCGAGTTCTTGCGGACTTGGTCTTCTTCTTCCCCGGGAGCCGGTGACAAGTGATTTGCGATCTGCTGCGGCTGCTGCTTCCGGTAGATCTTGTCGGTGCAGATAAGGGCATCTTTCTTGTCGCCGAGGGCAGAAATGACACTTATGGACCGGGCATCTTGAAACACGTTGTAGGCATAGTGAGAGGCTGCCATGAACTTGGCGGCGCTGGGCGGCGAGTATCTCATTGTAGGGCAATGGGAAATCAGCAACGTCAAAGGTGACTCTCTACGTCACGAAATTCAGCTCGCTGCCAAATGTCCCAGCAGCGTGATCTTCCCCTTGACTTGCTCCTTCCGGATTGATTCCTTGGAAGGTACCGGTCTCTTCAAGCTGTTGTCGGGGATCTGGAGCTTCTTGAGTACTGCTGGAGAAATCAGATTCAAGCGGCCCGCCGTCAACCGACATCTTTGTGACCTTGAGGTTACGGATAGTTGGTGAAACCAACATCGGCAAGCACCCGACAGCGGTTATGCGATCGGGGTGATCCTCAATGTCAAAGATGATGGGCGTGCTGGACCACTTCAGAGGCTTGCGCCACTCAACTGACGGTTCCGCTGCATTAACCTCCCACACCCACTGTTTAAGTTGGCGGTGCGAAGTATGCAGGGAAGCACCGCCGTCGACGCACAAAACCTCTGTTGCCTTTTGAAACTCCTGCTCGTCGGCCTCATCGTCTTCCATGTCTTCATCTTCATCTTCATCTTCGTCCTTGTCTCGGCTGCGGGGAGGCCTGTCTCCTTGCCACTGCTTGGCCTTGCCGCGGCGCCCTCCCCGGCCGGGACGCTTCTTGCTGGATCCTCCGCCACCTTCTTGGGCCTTCTCCTTGTCGCGTCGCTCGTATTCAGCTTTCAGCAGTTCAACAAGCTGCTCAACTTTCTTGCAGGTCTGGAGATCGTGGCCCTTGGTGCGATGGATCTTGCGATCTTGCTTGCGAGCCGTCTGCCTTTCGTCGTGACACCACAACCTCATTGGAGTTACCAGCTTTGGCCTTCTTGGCGCCACCTCCGTTGGCGGACTGCTCGACAACTAGCACATCTATAGCTTTCCTCTTCCTGTTGTTCCGCCTCCGGTTTTTCCTTGCAAGGCGGCATCCTCCTTGTCGACCCATACGCTCTGCATTCTCTCGGGAGTTTCCTCCCTCTTTTACGCGTCTTGTCTGTCGGCCAGAGCTTATAGCTCGCTGACATCTCTGATTTTGCACATCGCCATCTCCTCCCTCTTTCTGCGATTACACACGTTCTGATGGAACACGCTGATAACCGCGGCAGGGTGGACGTCTGGGATGTTGCGCTGCACTTGTCTGAATCTTTGAATGTACTTACGCGAGGACTCTCCTTCATACGGCGGCGGATGAAGGTCACTCTCCTGGCCATGGGGCTTGTGGCGCTGTGAAAGCGCCGACAAGCTGATGACACAGGTCGCCCATGAGGAGATGGAGTCGTCCGGCAAGTGCATGAGCCAGGATCGACATTGGGCTTGAGCACCGATGGGAAGTAGTTGGCGAGGATCTTCTCGTCGCGCCCGACGCTTTGCACGCGATGGTGTAGATCTTTGAGGAACTCCGACGGATGTATCTGTCGTCGTACTTCTCGAATGCGTCGGCGAAGCTCTTGGTGCTGGGCCTTTGGACTTGCCGCAGCTCACGGGTAGCGGGACAACCTGCAGCGTCTGACAAGTCGCTGGTCCCCTGGCGCATGCATGTCGACGATGGGCCCGGCGCTGGTGCGATTGACGCGCGCTTCTCTCCGGCCTTCGATGCGGTGCGGCGTCCTCTTCTGTCGTTATTGAAGAACTTGGCGCTGATCACGGCGAGCCGCGGATCTGATGACGCCGTGGAGTCGGTGTCGAGTTGACCAGCGAGCAGCGATCTTAACCTTGAGGCGGTGAGTGCCGCGGTCGTCGCGCCCCCACGATCTTATCGCCATCGGCTTGCGCTTAGGCGTCTTGCAGCAACCGGCGTAGTCGGTTGGCGAGGAAGTGTCGCCGTTGGTAAGCGATGAGGCTCGAATAGTGGCCCTCGATCATCGATCTTATGCGGCTGGAGGGTAATCTAAGCGATTGGGCTCGGGCGATGCTTCTTACGGAATCTTGGGTGGCGGCGGCAAGCGGCGCGAGGCGAATATGCTCGCACTTCTATGATGTTAGAAGGACATCATCTCGTCGAGCGGCCGTGCGGCGCTTCGTGCCAGCATGTTGGCGTGCATGCTGATCTTGGCGTCCGAGATCCACCAGCAGCCTTGACCGCGGCGTATGGTACGCGGGTACCATGGCGTTGTCGGTCGCGCCTCTGAGGCAGGTGCGGTGCGCGTCACAGACGCCGAGTCATGCGGCCTTGTCCTTGGACTTGGCAGCATCGTGAGCTCCCTCGTCGGCGCCCGTTCCTCCGCCGGCGTCTACCCCACCGCCCGTTTGCTCCGGCGGCGGTGGGATTGACGCGGACGGACCAGCCACCTCCGATGCCTTCTTCTTTGGTGGCATGTCAATGAAGATGATGATGTAGCGCGCGCGAACACCAGATCAGGTTCGCACAACCTCGACGCCCCCTACCTGGCGCGCCAAAGATGTCGTGGGAGCGAACACCTATGGGGCAAGGCCCTTCTCGGTCGGCGAGGAAGCGGAGGCGCCTGAAGAAGATCGGCGAAGCGAGGATTTTACCCGGCCGGAGCTCTCCGGGAGATAAAACTCCTCTGCTGCTTTGTGGTTATATTGTGTTCTTGCTCGAGGCGTGGCGTTCTGTAGTTTCGAATGAGTGAACCCCTTCTCGTTGCGCATGGGCCTCCTTTTATAGGCTAAAGGGGTCGCAGCAGTGGTAACAGCATGACAGTACAAATGTAAAAGAGGGTTGGTACAACTGCTATCTCTGATGCACTCTACCTAACTCGGCGGCGGGGACAAGGGCATTTAATGCCGTCCGGTCGCATAAGCAGTCTGAAAGCGACCGTTTAGGCGCCACCGCTTACCACGATGGCCTTCTCGTCATCTCCACTTGCCACCTCGCACGCTTGGCTGCCTGACCGACCGCCACGTCGCCGGGAGCGATCTTGGGGCGACCGTCGTTGGATGTCTTTGGGCGTGGCGCGAAGGTAACCGCCCTTGACAGCGTTCCTTGATCGTTGTCTTGTCGCACCAGCTTATGCGCTCGCCGGGTCTTCGGGAAGCGTGGCGGCGCGCGGCAAGTTTCTGAAATGCCTTGGTTGGCCTTCGGCAAGCTCTTCCTGCCGGGGCCTTGTCCTTCCGGGCAAGCTCCTCTTGCCGGAGTCTTGTCTTCTTAGTTAAAACACTTTGTTATTGAATGGCATCAATATGAGCTACGGAGGATCTTGGCGGACGGCCGGCAAGCCTTGCCGATGGGCGCCGCGACTGCCCGTGCACAAGTTCGGGATACTAAGGTACCCCTACTTTAGTACACCGACAGCCGTGCTGCATGGGCCTGGTTCCGTGAAGCGAATGGTCTGTTGTGTCATTGGACAGGATCCACCGACTTTCAACTGAAGCGTAATCAAGCGCGTGACAATCAAATTGAACGTCTGATAAGTATGAGAAATATCTTACCTGTTTAGAAAATGTGTCGTTGAGCTTGAGCTTATAGTTTGAACCGATGTCATCTGAACCTGGCCATGTTTTAATTAGTTTGAACATGTGTTATTCGTGGATGTAATGAACTATGTTGAGTTGAGTTATGTATGTCTTTGCGAGATGATCATTCTAATATTTGATAGAAGTGGGTTATTGTTCTAACATTCGACAGAAGGGGGTACGAAAGAGGGGAGGAGAGGATTCAAAACCTACCGCCACAACCTCTAGCGGTAGGGTGCAGGATCCTACCGCTAGTGCCTGTGGAGGTAGGGGGGTAAACCTACCGCCAAGGGCCTTCTTTTTACCGTCCCAGTAGGTTTACCCCCCTACCACCACAGGCCCTGGCGGTAGGGTCATGACCTACTGCCAGGGTCTGTGGCGGTAGGGTCCCCATACCGTCAAAGGCCTTCGTTTTACCGTCACAGTAGGTTTACCCCCCCTACCGCCACAGGCACTGGCGGTAGGATCCTGCACCCTACCACCAGAGCCTATGGCGGTAGGGGGGGCAAAGCTAAAAACAAAGCAAAACAGAGTTGTACTCCGTTTTGCCCCTCTTGAGCAACAATAGCATCATCATCAACATGACCACTAGCATCTTCTTTAACATGAGGAATAGCATCATGACGGAGTACTATGGCGCTAGCATTGATATGATCTTCATTGGGTTGGCTACTTGGTGGTTGGCTAGAACAATTGGGGATATACACCTCGGCACTATCATCATGTATTGGGGAGGACGCATTGCGGTTGAGATCAATTTGCAACAGGGGAAGAGGATCAACCTTTGTGGCAAAGATTTCAAGAGACTTGTCTTGTGATGCGTCTACTCTTTCCTTGTACACATTCCAAGGCAATGGGGAGGTGATGGGCATACTCTTTAATCGGGACTTTACTCCCAATCCAACGTCATACATCCCAATAAGCTTAACCTCGGCATTTGGGTCATTCCAATGTAACATGCTTCTCACTTTAACTACAAGATCATCAAAGCTTGGACTTGTTTCAAAAACCATAGCCTCTTCCCCTTCATCGTCATTTCCAAGCATAAATGTCGTCTTGTCCAAATAATGAACATTTACGAGCTTATGCATCTAACAAAATTGGAAACAATATAATCAATCCATATATGTCATCCAACCAACTAAAATGGACAAATTAATTAAATTTTGCACAAATTGGACAAGTAACTACTATTCATACTCAAGTTAACCTAACCATTAACCCTAACCCTAACCATAACCCCAAACATAACAACTATAACCCTAACCCCCAACATAACCACCATAACCCAAACCCTAACCCTAACACTAACATTAACACTAAAACTAACCCTATCCATAAATGCATCGTAAATGCAACATAAATGTGTCATAAATGCACACAACAAGATCAACACCTAGGGTTTGCAACCAAATGACCAAATCCACACAAAACAAAGATCTCAACCAATGAAAAGGAGGGGAAATGGGGCAGGTGCCTTGGGTGATGAAAATGCTCCGGATCCAACGGTGAAATCTCAAGCAAATGGAGGTGATCTAGGGGGGTTTGTGAGGGGGAGAGGGGGAGATGGGCTGAGCATGGGGAAGAGGATGAGTGGGGAAGAAGAGTGGTGGTGGGGCCCACAAACCAGCCCTCCCCACCTTATCCACCACACAGTAACCTACCGCCAGAGGTGGTGGCGGTAGGCTTCAGTACCCTACCGCCGTGGCCCCTGGCGGTAGGCCCTTTTCCACGTCAGCAAGGGAAAACGACCGTCAGTCGCTGTCCAGGGGCGTACCGCAAGGGCCCTTGGCAGTAGGTGGTGCAACCCTACTGCCACATCTCCTGGCGGTAGGCCAAAGGGTCAGATCCTGAAATATTTCCAGAGGGGGGGTCAGATCCTAAAATTGTTTGCAAAAAGGGTCAAAACACGAAATCTTGCCCCCTCGTTCGCTCCCTGGAATCCCCTCGCGCCCTCACGTAACTCCCTCGTTGACTTTCCTTGTGCCTGGGCCCCACGTACGTTCTTCTTCTTCTTCACGAATAGGTACAGAACGGAGAGACTTGCACGTACACGTACGCCGACTCCCGTTCAAACTCCTGGAAATCCTATCCCGAGTCGACCCCATCCCCAAGAAAGTTGTCGTATAAATAGCCCAGACCCTCATCGACCGAATACCCTCGAAACCCCTCCCCAAAACCCACCATATATCACGCCCTCGCCGTTTGGATCTCGCTCCAGAAGCTGCAGTTCATAGCCGGATTTCGACACCGGTGAGCTATCCCGAGCCTCCTCCTCTTGTGTTCTGACTTCCCTCGGTCCTTACGGTCGTTTTGACAAGGTATTGCGCTCCCTCTCCATCTACAGAGGCCACCCCGACCACGTTATCTTCACTGGAGCACCCGGAGTACGCGAGCTTCACCGCTTGATTTTTTTCGTTGTTCGTCGTCACCGATCTTCACCGACCTCACCACCGGACGAGCCAAACTCTATTGCACTCCCTAGACATCACCACTGCCGCCGGGGATCGCCGGAGCGGTCACCGCCACCACGGCCGAGCTGCCCCAACGCTCGTTCTTCTTCTCTGTAAGTACGTATATGATCAGTTCGTCCAGTTAAAAAAAACGTTTGGTTTAGTAGATCTGTTTTCTTTTAGATCGGTTTACTTCGGTTTAGTTAGAACCATGTTCTCATTTTTTTAAGCCGAAACCTTCAGATAGTGAACGCCCGCACTGAAACCCGCAGCGAACACCTGTTCATCCAATCTGGCCGAAATCTTTTTTTTAGGATTTTTCCAATCTCAGATTCTAAACCAATTCTTCTTTCTAGTATAACTTTTAATCTATAGATCCGATTTAGTTGATTCTTTTTCCTACGGGTTCATAAAAATCCCCTCAATCCAGAGAACCCAACGAAAAATAATTTTGAAAATTTTAAATTTCGAATTTAATCAGATCTGAATTCAAACTTCGATAGGCCATACTTGAGTTTCGTAACTCCATTTAGTTGATTCTTTTTGCAAACCGAAGCTTAGGAGGTGTACCTTCTCTTAATTTCAAAACCTTATAATTTTACTACTATTAAATTTACGTTCTATACATAAACTTAATTTGGTTCTTTCGGAGTTTTTCACAAGTGTTTTCATCGTTTCTTTTTGGAATCTTTGAGTGTTATGCTTATGTATGTTATTGCTTGCTCACGCTAGATTGTCCGGAGCGCTAAGACTAGAATTGTCAAGACTTTGAGTGCGGAGTAATTCATCAACTTTAACAGGCAAGTTTGCAATTTTGATCATACCAATCCTATGTTTTTATTATCCATGTAGTGCCCTCTATCAACACATTAGTATGCTTTTGTAAGACTACTATGTTATGGTGAACCCAGGTAGGATAGCCATATGTTTATCCTGATAATCCTTGCCGCCACTTTGGGAATCGTTATAGTGTAGTTATTGGTTAGCCATACTATGGTAGACGTGGATTGGGTACTGTGTGATTCATGGAAGTTGCAAGAGAACTTAAGCAATGACTACATTAACAACTTACATGTATTGTATTTCCTCGGAGTTTTTGCAATACTTATGCTTAATTAATCAATCATCTGGGTGGAAAGGTTTGTCGGGACCAGTCGACAAGTATGTATCCTCTTGGAGACTCTGCATTACTCAGGAAAAGGCGGGGAATTGTGACGCCCGGATAATCTAGCTACAGTAAACCTCTGCTAATGATGCCACGTCACCTCGATTACTGTTGCTAATCTCGCGTTGGATCAAAACTGTGCAAATTCAAATTTGAATTTTTGTGAAACGTCAATTTTTTCCAAACATTAAAGTAAAATGTTTGGAGTGTGCCAATTAATGCCTAGATATTTATGGTGAAGGAACCATGTTTTTACAGTGTGTCTAAATAATTTAAAATGAATTAAAACAGTAGAGAAAGTAAAGAAAAAGGAAAAGAATAAAAACACAAAACAAAACTACAAAAAAAAACCCCACTGGACCAGGCGGCCCAGCTCACCAGGCCGGCCTACCTGGCCCAACCGGCCACCCCACTCCCTTATCCCTCCGAGCAACCAAACCCTAGCCACTAACGCACCCACTCGCCCCCCACATCGCCCACTCATCCCCCCGATCTAGATCGAGATCGGGGGCTCGATGCCGATGCCGCCTAGTGCTGCCCCGCCATCGCCGGCGCTCCCTGCCCCGTCCGCTGCTGCCCGAAGACATCCCCGACGTCGTCACCTCACCGCCGTCGCCTCGGAGCTGCCACGCCATTGCCGGACCTCGTCGCCGCCTCGTCGTCCTCCTCGTCTCCTCATCACCAGACCATCCCGCGAATGTTGCCCGAACCCTTTGGCCCAGTGAGCGCCTTCCCCCTCTCCTCTCTGTCTCCCTCGCGCAAGCCAAGTGCCTCATCGCGCCCGTCGCGTTAATGCCGTGCTCGCTACCCGTGTCTCTTGCTGCTTTTGCGGCGCGACCTCCCTATGGCAGCTTGGCCGTGGTCGCCGATGCCGCTTCGCTGTCCCAACTCGCCGTGCCCCTGCTTGCCCGTATCGCCTCACTCGTCGCTCGCCTCGCTGCCGCCTGGAGCTACTGCTGCCTGGCGCCGCCGCCATCGATGCCCACCGGTCGAACCGCCCATGGCCTCGCCCGCGTCGGCCACCCTACCCTCACACCCACGCACCCCCTCCCCGCGTCGTGCCCCCGCTCCGTCTCTGACCTCGTCGGCTCCGCCTGCCGCTAGCGCCCGGCCATTGCTGTAGCCCCCCACTGTCGCGCCCTCGTCCCCCGTGCTCCCACCCCACCACGCACCGCCCTACCGCCGCAACCTTGCGGCTGCGCCCGTCGCGGCCCCCCCCCGTTTCCACAGGCGATGCCCAATTGGGTTGGGGCTTTGCCCGCCGCACCCGAACCCACTTTGGCCATGGGCCAATGAGACGAGGGGCCCACGCCCCTGGAACGATATTAAAAAAGAAGTTAATAAAATAAATACATTAATAATTATTAATTAATTAGTGTGTTAATTAAGTTAATTAATATTGTTTAGCTAAGCTAATTAAAATTAGTTAACCTAATCAATGTAATTAAGCTAATTAACATGTTTAGTTAATCTAAGTCAATGACATATGGGACCCACGTGTCAGCTCGACCCAGTCAACACCTTTGTTGACTGATGATGTCATGCTGACGTCATGCTGATGCAGTAATGCCATTTTCGAATTAAATTAATAATAATAATTATAAATTGAATTAAATCTTTAAAAATGAATATTAAATAAACCGTAGCTTGGATGAAAATACTTTGTACATGAAAGTTGCTCATAACGACGAGACGAATCCGGATAAGCAACCCATTCGTTCGCCACACATCCTTAGCATAGCAAACACGTAACTTTCCCCCTCCGGTTCATTTGTCCGAAAACGCAAAACACTGGGGATACTTTCTCGGATGTTTCCCCCCTTCGCCGGTATCACCTCCTACTGCGTTAGGACACACCTGGCATCGTTACTTGCCATGTCATGCATCATAACGCATATGTTTGCATTATATTTATTGTTTCTGCCCCCTCTTCTCTCAAGTAGACTATGAGACTGGCGCTGTTGCTGCCCCGTTCGACTACGGAGTTGACGACCCCTCCTTCTTTGCAGAGCAACCAGGCAAGCCCCCCCTGATCACTAGATATCGCCTATTCTTTCCTCTACTGCTTGCATTAGAGTAGTGTAGCATGTTACTATTTGGTTAATCCTATTTGTAGGATCGAAAGTATGTCTAGAGGGGGGGTGATTAGACTACTTGTCAATATAAAAATTCTGCCTTTTGACAAAGAACAGTTTTGGCGATTCACAATTATGATCAAGTCAAGCATCACCCTACACATGCAATTCTAGAGTATAGGCAGCGGAAAGTAAATTGCACATGTAGTAAGAGAGGTGGAGAAGAGCAAGCGCAATTTTGAGGCAGCGGTGATTTTTCTCGTGGTTCCGATAGGTGGTGCTATCGTACTTCCACGTTGATGGAGACTTCAACCCACGGAGGGTAATGGCTGCCTTGAGTCCACGGAGGCTCCACCCACGAAGAGTCCACGAAGAAGCAACCTTGTCTATTCCATCATAGCCTCGCCCATGGAGGCTAGCCTTACTCGGGGTAGATCTTCACGAAGTAAGGCGATCTCCTTGCCCTTACAAACTTCTTGGTTCAACTCCACATCTCGGCGACGGAGGCTCCCAGCGACACCTAACCAATCTAGGAGGCACCACCCTCCAAAAGGTAATAGATGTTGTAGATGATGATGAACTCCTTGCTCTTGTGCTTCAAATGATAATCTCCCCAACACTCAACTCTCCTCACTGATTTGGTTGTGGTGGAAGAAAGGATTAGTGGAAAGCAACTTGGGAAGGCTAGAGATCAAGCTTCATATGGTGGGAGTGGAGCAACTTGATCTCAACACAAGGGTAGGTAGTTCTCTTCTCGGAAATGTAAGGTAGGAGTGGTAGTTCTTTTCGATGGCTCTCTCCACGAATGAAGAGGGGTGGAGGGGTATAAATAGCCTCCACACAAAATCCAACCGTTACACACATTTGAGCAATCTCGGTGGGACGAAGTGGACAACTCGGTGAGACCGATAGTTCAAATAATGTGAGCGTTAGGATTTTCGGTGGGACGAATATACAATCTCGGTTAGTCGATTAGATGCAATGACAAGAGCATGCCAGTTTCGGTGGGACCGACTTCATCATCTCGGTGACACCGATTTGATGACGAAGGTTCTGAAGCTTGGCAACTCATGTTTGGTGAGACCGAGTTGAGAATCGGAAAATCCGAGTTTACTAGGGTTTGGCTTATGGCTGAGGTGGTTCATCTCGGTGTGGCTGAGTTTGGAATATCGGTGGGACCGAGACTACTTATGAGTGTCTATGGCGGTGAAAGTTCTTGATAGTTTAGGAGATGTATCACTAAGCACTTGAGCAACCAGATCATCATCATAACCTCATCCCCTTTTAATAGTATTGGCTTTTCCTATGGACTCAATGTGATCTTGGATCACTAAACCAAAAATGGAGTCTTGAGCTTTTGCCAATGCTTGCCTAAGCATTTTGGGGGGTCCACTTCTTCAGTCCTTGCCATACCCATATCACTGAACTCTCTGAAATGATTCTCAAGTAACTATTAGTTCAATGATATATATGTTGTCTTCATGCTCTGGCTGCAACGGTAAATGTTCTCTATCCAACAAGAATGTGCCCGTGCCAAACTTGGCATTGATAAGCATCTAAATCTGCGGGGCAAATCCACACGACCTTTTGTGGTCAGCTGCAGTCCTCTTAATGGTCTCTACCATCAAGTCCATCACCTTGAAAGGTGCTCTTTCATCAAGTATGTGCAACATGTTGATAGAGTATCCTCTGATCATGCGATCATCTCCAGATTTGGGCATCAAGGTATGCCTCAAAATGGTATTAGTGGTAGGTAAGCCTGCTGGAGATAGTAAGCGAGCCGAGCTTCAGTTGCAAATCCTCTGCTGGGACCTCTTTGTACATGTTTTCATGGATTCATGATTCTTCTTTGGAATCCCATATACATCAATATCATCTTCTCGTTGCCTTTGGAGCATTCAGAATTTCTGCCCATTCTTCAACGAGAAGAAGAAAACCTTTGACCTTGAGTCATCCACATAATCTTTCCATCGGGGTAGAAGTGAGTGTGGCATAAAATTGCATTATCATCTCATCGTTCCAAGCTGGTCAATTTCGACCTACAAAATCTGCAACTCCTCATGCGGTGAAACTTTCATGCACATGTGGAAAGAAATCTCTGTGCTCTTATTTGTCAATGTACTTCCGGTCAACATATCACGGTGTCTGCGACTATGGGCTTCTTGTCCATCGGCCACGGTCTCATAGAAGTCCTGCTGCTCTACGGTGTGAAATCTGGGATCTCTGACAGTTCTCCTCCTCACGGCATATGGGTCGGTTTGTCTCCATAGCACGAGACCTTTATCTTTCCTTGCCTTCATATCCTCGGCTTAGGATGAGCATCATTATGGAGTGGCAGTTTTGGGCGAAGTTTTAGCAAAGCTGGTCTTTCATCGTCGAGACTCGGTGGTGGCACATCATCCTTGTTCTTTTAGAGCATTTGGAATGTTTAAGCGGTCCTCTTGGGCTTGGCGGCGAGGCTTTCTTTGGAGCTGCCTTAGCTGGAGCAATTTCTTGGGCTTTGATGTGGCTCCGGCCTTAATGGCATCACCCATGAGCTTGGCTTCGAGGAGGAGGCTGGGGTGCTTCCTCATCCTCATCCTCTCTTGCTGCATCTGCATGCACTATTCTCTTTCTCTTGGTGGTTTCTTCACTTTGCTTGCAGTTGCCTCTCCCAAATTCAGCTTCTTAGCAGCAGTTGTTGCTTGACTTTCTTTGGTGCCCTTCTTAGATTGTTGATCTTGTTGCTCTTTGGCAACAACCTTCCTTTAGGCTTTGAGGTCACCTCTTCCTCAACAACAAAATCTGAATCCTCATCATCTGAATTCCTCTTCTTTCTAGCTCTGGTGGCTGCGGGAGGCATGCCACTGGTGTCTCCTCTCACCATCATCGGATGAGCTACTAGGATCGGGACTAGTGCACTGCCTCTGGAATATACGCAATGGGTGTCTCGACCTGTTCTCACTTTATCCTTTGGCATCGACATGGTGACAACTTTGTGAATAGATAAGGTGTAGGCGGAGAAGAAGAGTCATCACAAAGCTGCGAAGTTTTTGCAAAAAAATGAGTTCAAATTCTAGTATTAAGTTTTCACGAGAAGACATTTGGTCGGACCGAGTTTAAGGTTCGGTGAATCCGAAGTGTTAAGCAGAGCTTGGCACACCACTTTCGGTTTGACGAAGTGGGTTTGATCTGCCGAAAACACTAGGGTTTCACAGAATCTTCATTTCGGTCACACCGATTTTGCACAACTTCAGTTGGACGAAGGAGTGCGATGCAATAGCCATAGGCCAAATCGGTCATACCAAAAATATAAATCGGTCTCACCGAGATGTGTTCATGAAACCTAACCCTAAAACTTTTACTCGAATCTAGTTCAAGCGAACCAATCGGTGTATGCAGGAGGATTTCAATCGTGGCAAGATACTAGGCAATCAAGCGTGCATTGAATCGGAGATGGGAGCACGAGTGGGATCAAAACTCACCCTAACTTGGTGGAGTTTTTCTCTGGCAACGGCAGCTGGAGCGAATGTCCGTTGACGGCGGCGGAGACTGCGGCGGCGCCTGGCGGCGGCGGCGGCGATCCGGAGACCAAGCGGCAGCGGCAAAGGGTATGAGGCGAAAGCGTTTGAAGGAGGAATCAGCGCGCCCTTGGAATATATACCCCTTTGTCGGTGGGACGAGTTGTAAAACTTCGGTGGCACGAGATGGATAACTGCTAAGCGTTATGCACTTGATCACGCCGAAAATCACAACTTCGGTTTCACCGAGATGAAAACCTAGATCAGTCTAAATGCTTTCGGTTCGACCGAGTTTGAGTGAGTTAGTCGACCGAAATCAATTAGAAGGTTTTGAAATTAGCCCTTGACGGATCGGTGGCTCAAGTGCTCCTCACCGGAGGGTCGAAAATGACTTGTTCAAAATTTGTGATGTAAGCATGAATAGAATTTGAGACAAGAAAGCATAGATAGCTAGGGGAGGTACTTAGGCATTCTTGTCCATCCATTTGGTCGAGAAAAATCAAAGCGACCAAAACAACAAATGGATGTCCTCGAATGGATAAAATCATGCATCCAACATGCTCACACAATAAGATAGCAAATGAAATATGTGTCAAACATGCACAACAAAACTCTAGCAACTAACACACAATTTGTCGATGACTAGGTCATCTTTATATGAGTATATTGACTTAGGAGCCAAATGAGAACATTTGATCATAGGTCATACTCATCGTTTAAGCACAAGTGGGGTTACCACTTTTACATAAAGCATTGATGTGTTCACATCATTTGAAGATGCTTTAGCTCAATTTTTAGAAACAAAGCTCCCCTAGATGTGAGAACCCTTTTAAAGGGTCAAACTAACCTTGGGTTGTCGTAGAAGACTTCATGTAGATGTTGAAGATGTGGATGCTCAATGTTGATGGAGATCATCAAGAGTTGGGAGCTATCCTTTGGATTCGGGCACTTTCAATACCTACATGGGTTAGTCCCACAAGGAACAAACAAGGATATCCATGGACATAGATTGAAGTTCACAATAGATGATGTCCATGAAAGCAATGATTACCTTGTCCCTTGACTTACCAACAAGAGGGTTTGTGACTCCATGAACTAGTGCACGATGTGGAAGTTGATTGCACAAGTTTTTGCCAAAATGAATGTGAGTGAAGTATGTTGGCGGAGTCACCCTCAAGAACTTTCTAGTTCTTCTTCTTGGGATCCACATCATCTTGATGGGAATCCTTGGGGTTGTAGTTGAGCTTGTGAAGTAGAACTTGGCGTTTCCTTGGGAACCCACTTGACCATGGCTTGAGGTGCTTCAACAAATGCATCAATCTCCTCTTGAAGCTTGTCCTTGCCTTTTAGCTTGTGGTCTTGTGGTGGAAGGTCATCTTGAGCTTGTTCCACATTGGAAGAAGTAGGATCATACTTCTCCTTTTGAGGAACAAACTGTGGAGTAGGATATTGACCTTCTTCCCTCAACGCCTTGGCGTTGAACTTTCGCTCAAAACCAATTCCTTGATTCTTCGGTGCCTTCCTTGCTTGCGAACAATTTCCTCAAAGTTCTTGCTTCGGCAAGGCTCTTGTAGACACCTTTCTCTATGATCCCTTTCAATAAACTATTCTCTTGCTCAAGTGTAACTTGGCTTGAAACATTGTTAGTGGAATCAAGAGAACTACTAGAAGCAACAACATTGGATTTAGCATGGTTATTATTCTTGCTAGAGGAAGAATTTTTCTTATGCTTGTCATGCTTAGTCTTAATGGGTGGCAAGAAATTAGACAAGAGAAGTCGTTTGGCAAGATATGAAGAACTCTTCTTTGAAGATCGTCATTGATTGCTTTTAGAAACTCATGTTCTTGCTCTAGAGTGAGCTTCTCGAGCGTAGCTTCTCATGAGATCTTAGGATCTCTCTATGATCTTCTTGAGTTGTTTCATGAGCTAACTTAAGAGTGTTTAGTTCTTTAGTTAGGCGCTCAATCTCCTTCATAGCATTGTCATTCGACTCTTCTCGACTATAAAGACTACTAGCATGTTCATCGTTACTAGGCTCCTTTGGATTTATCATGCAAGAGCTCATCTTCACCAAGCAAGTCATCCTCATCACTATAAAGTCAATGAATTCAGGGTGTGATACCTTGGGGCCTTTAGCCATGAAGCATCTTCCAATTCCCTCATTTGGTGAATCAAATAAGTCGTAGGAGTTGGAGTTGGAGGATCTGAGAGCAAGACCGGCAACACCTTCATCTTGGCTGTAGTGAGTCGGAGTGATAGCTTCCTTGGATTGATTGTCGGGTCGGGCCGGAGACCCATTCACCTACATGAGCTTGATGTTTTCTTCTTGTGTAGCTCCTTGATGACTTGTCTTTCCTCTCGAATCCTTGCTTCTCAGAGAGGGTCTTCGTTCATAACGATCATCTCTGCTCCTTCTCTCTTTCGAGGTGACTCATCTCTTGAGCTTCTTCTTCTTGGAGATTCTTCTCTTCTCTTGTGGGGAGCCGTACACTCATTTGAGTAGTGTCGGGTCTTCCACAATTGTAGCGATTCGATCACGACTAGAAGATCTCTTTTCATCATATGATCTAGACTTTGAGCTTCTCTCTTTGCCTCTATTCTTGTAGAATTTGTTGAAGTTCTTGACCATTAGGCTTATCTCTTCATTGAAACTAACTTGTCACTTGAGGTTGTGGGAGCATCACTTGTAGCTTTATAAGCACCACTTGACTTGTTGTGAAACTCTTCCTTATCCTTAAGTGTCATCTCATGAGCAACAATTCTTCCAATGACTTGGTTGGCTTGAGAGTCTTGTAGTTTGGCATCATTTGGATCAAAGTGCACGGTGTCATACTTTCCATCAAAGCTCGAGAATCTTCTTGATGATGAATCGATTCGGTCATTTCTTAAGCTTCCTAAGCCGGCAATCTCATTTGTGATGAGAGCAAGCCTAGAGTACATTTCAGCGACTCCTTCACCATCCTTCATCTTGAACTTGTCAAGTTGACCTTGAAGAATATCTAGCTTTGATTCCTTCACGGACTCGGTACCTTCGTGCATTTCAACCAAAGTATCCCAAATCTCTTTTGCATTCTCAAGGCGGCTGATTTTGTTGAACTCCTCGGGACACAAGGCATTGAAGAGAATGTCACAAGCTTGAGCATTGTTTTGCAACATCCATAATTCTTCGGTGTAACCGCGATCCGGAACTTTTCCTTCCTCGAAGAATTCACCTTGCATACCAACACAAATAATGCCCCATGCGGCTGGGTTATGACCAAGAATATGCATTTTCATTTTATGCTTCCAACTAGCAAAATTTGTACCATCAAAGTAAGGACCTCTCTGAAAATTACCCTCACTAGGCGCCATACTCTCCTAGGTTGTGAAACCAAGCTTATGGAGTCAATGCAATGAAACCAATACAATGGAGACCAAAGCTCGATACCACTTGTAGGATCGAAAGTATGTCTAGAGGGGGTGATTAGACTACTTGTCAATATAAAAATTCTGCCTTTTGACAAAGAACAGTTTTGGCAGATTCACAATTATGATCAAGTCAAGCATCACCCTACACATGCAATTCTAGAGTATAGGCAGCGGAAAGTAAATTGCACATGTAGTAAAGAGAGGTGGAGAAGAGCAAAGCGCAATTTTGGAGAGCGGTGATTTTTCTCGTGGTTCCGATAGGTGGTGCTATCGTACTTCCACGTTGATGGAGACTTCAACCCACGGAGGGTAGCAGCTGCTTGAGTCCACGGAGGCTCCACCCTGAAGGGTCCACGAAGAAGCAACCTTGTCTATTCCATCATGGCCTACACCCACGGAGGCTAGCCTTACTCGGGGTAGATCTTCACGAAGTAGGCGATCTCCTTGCCCTTACAAACTTCTTGGTTCAACTCCACATCTCGTGACGGAGGCTCCCAGCGACACCTAACCAATCTAGGAGGCACCACCCTCCAAAAGGTAATAGATGTTGTAGATGATGATGAACTCCTTGCTCTTGTGCTTCAAATGATAATCTCCCCAACACTCAACTCTCCTCACTGATTTGGCTGTGGTGGAAGAAAGGATTGAGTGGAAAGCAACTTGGGAAGGCTAGAGATCAAGCTTCATATGGTGGGAGTGGAGCAACTTGATCTCAACACAAGGGTAGGTAGTTCTCTTCTCATAAATGTAAGGTAGGAGTGGTAGTTCTTTCTGATGGCTCTCTCCACGAATGAAGAGGGGTGGAGGGTATAAATAGCCTCCACACAAAATCCAACCGTTACACACATTTGAGCAATCTCGGTGGGACGAAGTGGACAACTTCGGTGAGACCGATAGTTCAAATAATGTGAGCGTTGGGATTTTCGGTGGGACCGAATATACAATCTCGGTTAGTCCGATTAGTGCAATGACAAGAGCATGCCGGTTTCGGTGGGACCGACTTCATCATCTCGGTGACACCGATTTGATGACGAAGATTCTGAAGCTTGGCAACTCATGTTTTGGTGAGACCGAGTTGAATCGGAAAATCCGAGTTTACTAGGGTTTGGCTTATGGCTGAGGTGGTTCATCTCGGTGTGGTGAGTTTGGAA
Organism: Aegilops speltoides; assembly: GCA_021437245.1. NCBI lineage: Eukaryota > Viridiplantae > Streptophyta > Magnoliopsida > Poales > Poaceae > Aegilops > Aegilops speltoides. The sequence goes on from CM038144.1 coordinate 155,006,312, forward strand.
TATCGGTGGGACCGAGACTACTTATGAGTGTCTATGGCGGTGAAAGTTCTTGATAGTTTAGGAGATGTATCACTAAGCACTTGAGCAACGGATCATCATCATAACCTCATCCCTTTTAATAGTATTGGCTTTTCCTATGGACTCAATGTGATCTTGGATCACTAAACCAAAAATGGAGTCTTGAGCTTTTGCCAATGCTTGCCTTAGCATTTTGGGGGTCCACTTCTTGATCCTTGCCATACCCATATCCTTGAACTCTCTGAAATGATTCTCAAGTAACTATTAGTTCAATGATATATATGTTGTTATTAATTACCAAAACCACCCGGGGATTAGTTGCACTTTTACTATTCTATTGCATAGCCTGTTATTGTTGCTACAGTTGTTGATACCTTACCTGCAATCCTAAATGCTTAGTATAGAATGCTAGTTTATCATCTGTGGCCCTACTGTCGGTGTACTAAAGTAGGGGTACCTTAGTACCCCGAACTTGTGCAGGCGGTTCTTGACACCAGGGCAAGGCTCACCAGGGCATCCATAAGACCCTCCGTCATTTCCATTTACTGCCATTCAAGAACAAAGTTTCAACCAAGTGGACAAAGCCGCGGCAAGAGGAGCTTGCCGGGAAGTACAAGACCCCGGCAAGAAGAGCTTGCCTGGAAGGACAAGGCCCGGCAAGAGGAGCTTGCGGGAAGATAACCAAGGTGCTTCGGAAAACTTGCCGCGACGCTTGTAGCGTCCGGCAAGGCCGGCGGCCAGCAAGCTTGCCGGCACGACAAAGAGAAGGGCAGCATGGCGGCGCTTGCTTGCGCAAGGCTGCCACTCTGCACCCGAGCTCCAGCGCATCCAACGGCGTGTGCGCCCAGGCCACCCAGGAACGCGTGGCGGTATTTGTGCAGCCATGCGGTCTTGGTGTAGCGAAGCTGACAAGGAGGCCATCGTGGCGATCGGTGGCGCCCTAAGCGGTCGTTTCCTTACCTTTGTTAGGCGGCCGGGGACGGGCATTAAATGCCCTTGTCCCCGCCATCGAGGGTTAGGTAGGGGACACTATTGGACCTTGTTGTACCAACCTGCGTTTTACTCTTTTACCCCCTCTTTCTGCGTTGCCACATGCCGGTGACCCCTTTGACTATAAAGGGAGGCCCGTGCGCCGCGTAGAAGGGGTTCGGTCCATTCGACGCATCCAACACCACTACACGCCCACGCTCTCGAGCAAGAACAAATACAAACACAAAGCAGCAATAGGAGTTTTATCTCTCCGGAGAGCTCCGAAGCTGGGTAAAAAGCCCCCGCGTGCACTCGCCTCGATCTGCTCTGCGTGCGGCCCACCGCTCCCTTGCCGGACTAGAAGGGGCCCCCTGCCCCATAGGTGCTCGTGCTCCTAGTCGCCCACGACATCTTTGGCGCGCCAGGTAGGGGGCGTCGAGGTCGTGAGCATCTGATCCGGCGTCTGCGCGTGCTACATCAACATCTTCATCGACATGGCACCAAAGAAGAAAACTTCGGAGGTAGCCGCTCCGACTGCGACTGTCCTACCTCCACCCGGAGCAAGCAGGCGGTGGGGTGGGCCGCCGGAGGCGAGGCGCCCGTGAGGACTCACATCGTCACTGCTCCAGGACAAGGCCCGCAAGGTTCGGCGTCTGCACATCCGCACCTCTCCCGGAGGTGCAAGATCATTCTAGCGCCACGGTGCTCCTAGCGCCCGTGCTCGCGATGGAACAAAGGCCAAGCTGGTGGGTCGCGGGGCGTTCAAGGCCAACATGCTGCGCCGACCGCGTTAGCACGGCCTTGATGCGATCGCTGGGCGGATGCTGCTCCTTCTAACACCGTTAGGAGTTTGAGCATATCTCGCACCTCGCGTCGCTCACCACCGCCGCCCAAGACTCGGAGAAGCTGGCCGAGCCCAGCTGCTTCAAGATTACCCTCGATGCGAGACAAGATCGGCGGCGGAGGGGCGCCATACTATAACCTCGCCGGCCGCCAGCGGCGACAAGCCCGGCGAGCGAACGCGTCGAAGCAGCGGCAAGGCGCTTCGGCGCAAGCCGGCGCCCGACAAGACGCCCGGAGGCCACCACGGTGCACTCCCGCCCGAAGGCCAAGATCGCCCGGCTCGTCGGGCCAACCTCGATAACGACTCCACGGCGTCGTCGGGCCCGCGAGCTTCGCCGCGATCAGCGCCAAGTTCTTCAAACGGCAACGCGAAGGCCTTCCTTTTCGCATCGGCGTCGAAGAAAGCAGCGTCAATCCGACCTGCGCGCTAGGCCCACTGTCGATATGCATGCACCGGGGGAGCCAGGCGACTTGCCATACGCGGTAGGTTGCCCTGCGTTCGCCCGTGAGCTGCGGCAAGTCCAGTGGCCCAACACCAAGAACTTCAAACCAGACGTGCTCGAGAGTTCCTCAGCATCTACACCATCGCGGTGCAAGCTGCCGGAGGACGCGACAAGAAGATCCTTGCCAACTACTTCCCGCTGGTGCTCAAGCCCAACGTCAGATCTTGGCTCATGCACTTGCTGGAGAACACCATTTCTTCGTGGGCGGACCTGTGCCACCAGTTTGTCGGCGCCTTCACAGGCGGCCACAAGCCTCATGGCCAGGAGAGCGACCTTCACTTGCTCGTCCAGAAGGAGGGAGAACCCCTGCGCAAGTACATCGAGAGATTCAGCCAGTGCGGCGCAACATCCCGAGCGTCCACCCTGCCGCGATTATCGGCGCGTTCCATCGAGCGTCGCGTAACATCATAAGATGAGGAGGAGATGGCGATGTGCAAGATTAGAGATGTCGGTGAGCTATGCGCTCTGGCCGACAAGTGTGCGCGGGCTGAGGAGGAGAAAATCCCGGGAGGCTGCGGGAAGCGAAGGATCGACGGTGAGGATGCCTCCCGGCAAGGAAGAACCGGGCGGAACAACGAAAAAAGAAAGGCTAAGGATGTGCTGGTTGTCGAGCATTCCAGTGACGAGGCGGCTCAGACAAGGCCAAAGCTAGTGAGTCGGCGAGGCTGTGGTAATCGCCGACAAGCGGGATAGCTCCGGCAAGCAATATTGCAAGATCCACGCACCAAGGGCCATGACCTCCAAGCACTGCAAGAAAGTTGAGCGGATGGGCAGACTCTGAAAGCTAGTCTGGCGCCGCGACAAGGAGAGGGCAGGGAGGTGGCGGAGGATCGGCAAGAAGCTTCCCTTGGGGGAGGAAGCAGCGGCAAAGCCAAACGCGGCGGCAAGGCAGGCCTCCCGTGGTCGCGACAAAGAGCGAAGGCGAAGATGAAGATGATGAAATGGAGGAAGATCGGACCGGCGACCAAGAGTTTGAAAGGCAGCGGAGGTGTTTTGCATCGGCGGTGGTGCTTCTCTGCACACCTCGCACCGCCAACTCAAGCGATGGAGTGCGAGAGGTGGCGCAGCGAACCGTCCGTTGAATCGCGCAAGCCCTGAAGTGGTCAACCGCCCATCATCTTCGATGTTGAGGATCACCCCGATCGCATCACTGCGGTCGGGTGCTTGCCAATGTTGGTCTCGCCAACAATCTGCAACCTCAAGGTCACGAAGATGTTGGTTGGCGGCAGGGCGGCACGAATCTGATCTCCTCCGTAGTGCTCAAGAAACTCCGGATCCCGACAATGAGCTCGAAGAGGCCGGCACCTTCGGGGAATAAATCCGGGAAGGAGCAAGCGAAGGGAAGATCACACTACCGGTGACCTTTGGCGCGAGCTGAATTCGGGACGAGAGAGTCACATTTGATGTTGCTGATTTCCCATTGCCCTACAATGGAATACTTGGCCGTCCGGGCTTGCCAAGTTCATGGCAGCCTCTCCTCGCCTATAATGTGCTCAAGATGCTGGTCCGATAAGTGTCATTTCTGTCCAAAGGCGACAAGAAGGATGCACTTATCTCTGCGGACAAGATCTACTGGAAGCGGCGGTATGCAGCGAGGCGCAAACCACTTGCCATTGGCTCCCGGGAGAAGAAGAAGAAGGCCAAGTCCGGCAAGAGTAGCTCGATGCCCTCCGCAAGCGCACCTCTGCAGTGCTTCGCTTCCGTCGAGGGCGCTTTCCATCGAGCTCCACCGGCAAGTGAAGAGGGCAAGGTAGCTTCACGAGACTAAGAAAGTGGCACCAAGGAGGGCGGCACTGGTGGTACCTTCACCATCGATGCAGCGCTTGATCCTAAATAGGAAGCGCTCGTTGCTTTCTGGCGAATGTCGATGTGTTTGCATGGCAACCATCGACATCCCGGTGTTCCTGGGAAGTAATTGAGCACCACCTTGTCATCTGCCCTCACGCACGGCCCGTCAAGCGAGAGTCGGAAAACAAGCGGTGGAGACAAGAGTTCATTGCGAAGAGATCAAGAAGTTGGGCCGCAGCGGGCCTTGTCAGGAGTCCTCCATCCGGCGTGGTTAGCCAATCCGGTAGTCGATGCGCCAAGGCAAGCGGGAAGTGGAGGCTTTGTATTGACTTCACTGATGTTAATAAAGCTTGTCCCAAGGATCCATTTCCCTTGCCGCGCATTGACCAGATTGTCGACTCCATAGCGGGATGTGATCTGCTTTCATTCCTTGATGCATACTTAGGATATCATCAGATCTTCATGGCAGAAGAGGATGAAGAAAACCGCATTCATTACTCCATGTAGCGCGTCTTTGCCCGTACGGATGCCTTTCGGACTAAAGAATGCTGGTTCAACATTTGCAAGTAGTCACCATGCTTTTGAGCCACAGCCATACTACGAAATGTAGAAGCTTACATGGATGACATAGTGGTCAAGAGCAAGGACAAAGAGACTCGATCCAAGATTTGGATGAGACTTTTGCAAATCTGCGCAAGGTCAATCTCAAGTTGAACTCCGAGAAGTGTGTGTTGGAGTTCCTTGAAACAAGCTTCTCGGGTTCTTTGTGTCTTAGAGGGGGATTGAAGCCAATCCCGACAAGATCAAGACCATTGAGCAAATTGAAGCACCAAAGCGCGTCAAGGATGTGCGAAGGCTTGCCGGCTGCGTTGCTACTCTTAGTAGATTCATTTCCAAGTCTGCTTGAGCAGCATACGCCATTTTCAAAATCTTGAAAAGGCGGGTCCCATGAAATGGACTCGGAGCGGAGGCTGCATATTTGCAAGACTTGAAGAAATATTGTCCTCCACTCCAACACTTGCGCACCTAAGCCACAGAGAAGTTCTTTGCTATACTTGCCGTGCAACCAATCAAGTGGTTAGTGCTGCGTTAATGGCGGAGAGGGAGGCGGAGATGATGAGCCGGCTGACGCTGACAGCGAGTCGATGACAAGCGGGGCTTCTCCGACAAGCTACGGCCCGGCAAGCCCGATCCGACAAGTTCTAGCTCCGCAAGGATGGATCTGTGCGATTGCGGAAGAAAAGAAGAAGAAGGCGGCGCCCGGTTTACTTTGTCGGTTCCTTTTGCGGGGCTAGATCAAGGTACTACGGTGTGCGAAGTTGCTTTTGGCCTACTCATGGCCTCAAGGAAGCTGCGCCATTACTTTCAAGCACATGAGATCACGGTTGTCACTCGCTTTCCGAAGAGGATCTGCGAGAATCCGAAGCAGGCGGGATTGTCAGTGGAGCCTTTGGAATTGTCAAGCTTTGGCCTCAAGTTTGAAAGTACTTCAACTATTGAGCCGGGCTTTGGCAGAATTTATAGCAGAATGGGCGCCAACACGGATGAAGAAACTCGGAGAAGAGCATCCCCATCAAGGAGGTTAGCAAAAATGGATCATGTACTTTGATGGTGCCTTTTATTTGCAAAGGCGCCCGGTCGGCGTACTACTTGTCGCCCCCTTTGGAGAGCACCTCAAGTATGTGGTCCAAATGCACTTTCCCAAGGAGCAAGCAACAAATAATACTCTGAGTATGAAGGCTTGCTTGCGGACTCGAGGATAGCGCGAGCTTGGGATCAAGAAGCTTATTGTCGGGGGTGACTCGCAGCTTGTCGTCCGTCAAGTGAACAAAGATTATCAGAGTCCGTTGATGGAAGCCTACATTGATGAAGTGAGGCAGCTAGAAGAACATTTTGACGTCCTGCAGATGGAACATGTTCCAAGGGCTCGAGAATGGCGTTGCGAGATGAATTTGTCAAAGTGTCTTTGCGCTCAAGTTACTGTGGAACCAGGAATTTTTGTGCTCAAGCTGACTCAGCCATCTGTAACACCATCAAGCTGGACAGGCAAAAGAAAGTTGGTCCTTTGGCGACTACTTTCCGGCGAGCTCCCGGCCGCCGCCAAGAAGGTCTCGAGGATCAACACGAAAGTCTTGAAGCGATCTGCTCCGACAAGCCCGAGTTTGTTTCGTTGAAGCGGATGCTCCCGACAAAACGTGTCCCGACACGCTTGCGGGAATATCATGCTCCGGCGAGTCGAGATCCTTGCCGTGAAGCGGATGTTCCTTGGCAGCATTCGCGCCTTTAGTCTTTGTCGTCGAGCCACGAGCTCCGGCATGGGCATAGCGGATCGTCCATTTCCTTGAACGGGAGAACTTCCGAGGAGCAAGCGGCGGAGAAAGTAGCACGGCAATCAAGTATGTACCGGTTTATCGATGACATCGGACATGCGAGAAGAAGATTCAGCGAGTGAAATTGAAGTGCTTCTCCGGGAAGATGGGCGGGGAGCTGTTGGCGGAGATACACGGAGGCATATGTGGTCACCACATTGGCACAAGAGCACTTGCCGGCAAAGCTTTCCGGCAAGGTTTCTTCTGGCCGACAGCCCTCCAGGATGCAACTGCACAAGTAACCAAGTGTGAAGCATGCCAGTTCCACTCCATATAGATTCATCAACCAGCTCAAGCTCTCCAAACAATCCCTTTATCCTGGCCATTTTCGGTCTGGGGGCTCGATATCCTCGGCCCCTTCCCTCGAGCTGTCGGGGGCTTTGAGTACTTGTACGTTTCGATCGACAAGTTCACAAAGTGGCACGAAGTGGAACCAGTGAGGAAGGTGGCAGCCTGATCGGCCGTCAAGTTCTTGGTCAATTGTTTGCGTTTGGAATCCCTAAAGGATCATTACCTTCATGCGATCGTCCAAGATCTTGGCACCAAGATCTGCCGCTCTGTTGCTCACCCGAGAAGCAGCGGTCAGCGGAGAGGCAAGCAGCTGAAGTGCTGCAGCGAGCTCAAGACGAGAACTTTGACGAGGCTGCACAAGTGCGGAAGAAATTGGATAAAGCGGCTGCCGGTGGTTCTTTAGTCAATCGAGCGACACCGTCGAGCCCAGCTGGACACCTTTGCTCTTGTCTCGGAGGCGAGGCAGTTCTCCCCACGGAACTTCGTATCACGGATCGCCTCGAGTGCTCGCTTATGATGAGCTTGAGCAAAAGCGGCTGCGGCAAGATGGCGCTGCTCCTCGAGGAGAATCGTCTTGAGCTCTTCTTGTCGAGCTGCTTGCTACCGGCAAGCTTTGCGCGCTATCATAGCCGCAAAGTTAATGCCGAAGCTTGAGGAAGGCGACCTTGTTCTTGGCGTGTTCAAACGCCAAGAATTCCAACAAGTTAGCGCCAAAGTGGGAAGGCCCTTATCGGGTGAAAGCGAGTCACTAGGCCGGTATTGTCCGCCTTGAGACCGAAGATGGCATTCGGTGAGCAACTCACGGAACATAGAGCATCTTCACAAGTTTTACCCATAAAGCGGCGGTTGCCCGACCTGTTCCGACAACCACCTTTTGTACAAGCCTTGCCGCTGTTGCATGTAACCCTTTGTACAAAGCGGGCGCGCAGCTCGTGCGTAAATAAAGTTTATGTGCCCCGCACATCTTGTCAAAATTTAATGCATCTTTCTTTTTTGCATCTATATCTGACACTTTGTGCAACACTTACCCCCGGTAAGCAACAGCGAACCTTAAGGTTCCGTATCATTATTTTCTCTTCTTTCTTCTCAAAAAGAAGATTCCTCCGCCCACAAGTTCACCGGGGGGGAAGGGAAGATAAAGGTGTGGACCAGGCGTCGTTCAAGGGAATCTAACCTTGCCGGGACGCAGACGACAGAAAAGCTAAGTTGCCAAAGTTTGAGCTTAGTCAATTTTTAAGTTATATTCCTTGAACGTTCGTGCCTTGTATGGAAAACCTGTGCGCGGAGGAATCGACTCGCGGCTAAGTTGCACCCTTGATTTATTTTCGAGTCCGCTCAACAATACAAGCGAGTGCAACTAGCCCGACAAGGTTTCTCATTTGGAAGCACCGCCCTTGGCTTGTTGCGATGTTCCACTTTTCGACAAGTGTGCTTAGCTTGCCGCAAGTTCCCTCAAAGCGTGGGGTAAAGCATACAAGGGATGTAGCGAGTAAAGGAAATAACATAGCAAGCGGTACCGAGAATAAAGTTATATTACAAGAATGACTTATTGTAGCCGACTAGATTGTTCTCATAAGCTGAAGCAGCGGTAGCAAGAAAAAGGGAGAAGAAGGCGGCCTAATCCACGCTTCGCCGTCGACCCTCGACCTCGTTCACCTTGTCCACGATGTGTGCGACGGCGGCCTGAGCTCCTCAAGATCAGCGTCCTCCGGCAGCTTCTTGGTGGCCAGGAGAGGTCGAGGCCGGGTTGCGGAAGAGGACCTTAACCAGCACCTTCTCCAAGACCTTGGCGCAGATTGCGCGCGACTTCGTCCGCCCGACTTCTTGGGATCCTTTCCGGAGTTCTTTGGAAGCCGTCATCGCCCTTGAAGAAGAGAGTGAGCTTGGCGGCTGGGCTGGGCGTTCTCGTTGGTGGAGTGCAAAGCCCGCCAAGTCAGCTCCATAAACTCCTCGTCGATGGCTGCAGCGATGTTGGCGAGGCCCTCCGTCGAGCTCCACGTGGCACGAAAAGTGTTACGAGTCTCGGCGGCCCTCGTCGGCAGCTCTTCGTTGCCCTTGAGCTCTTTCCTCGTCGTCTTCTCGCTTCTTGGCGGCGTCAGCGTCCCGCCAAGGTGGCGATTCGACTCGGATCAGCACTTGAGTCTTTGGCGGCGTTCGGCTCCTTGATCTTCTCGGCAAGCTGGACTTGCAGCTCGCCATGGTAGCGTGCATCCTTCTCGCGTTCGCTGGAGTCTGCGGCAAGCTCTTCGCTCTTCCTTTTCATGTCCGCCTCCGGATCGTCACCTTCGCCTCTAATTCCTTCTTGGCGGTCTCGGCGGGCGGCGGCATCCTTTGCCTCCTTGAGTGCCCGCCAAGTGATTGCTCCCGGACGTCGAGCTCCTCTTCGTGGCTGTCCAAGTTCACCTTCTTACATGTCAGCTCACCATCCGGCTTGGACAGCTCCTCGGCGGTGAGCCTCTGCTTGCTCTTGGCTTCAGCCTTCTCGGGATGAACGCCTTCTTCGCCTCGTTGAGCTGCGCCCTCTCCTCGGCAATGGACGGAGGGCCTCACAGGTTCTGACTCTTGAGCTCCTCGCGTGTTTCTCTATGCCGACTCCCTGCTTGCGACAAAGCGCTTCCGAAGTCAAGCTTCGCTGCGGAGCGCACGGTAAGTGACACCAGCTTTCGGGGAGCTGCTCCTCCTCGGACTTCGCCTTGCTTCTTTGCTTTGCTGTCGACCCGCCGCCCAGCAAAGCGAGTACTTCCCCGTCAAACTCCTCCCCTTCCATCGGCGCCATGGAGCTCGACGCCCAGGGAAGCTTGATGTACATGCCCTCGCCGGCCTTCAAGTACGCTCTTGGCTGGGGCTCGTCGAGCCAGTATGCATCAGGCGGCGGAGGGTCGTGAGACGGTCTGGCGCCTTGCGCCCTGCGTCCTCCGGGTCGTCGGTCACGTCGCGGACCCCCCTTGACCTGCGCCGGCACCCTTGGCGGCTTCCTCGTCAACACATTCATCAGCGCCGTCCTCTTCCTCACCGTGGCGACATCTTCAGTGTTGCGCGTCGCCTTCCTCGCCGGAGGCCTCGGTATCCATCGGGTCTCTGAGAGGGATCTGAGCATAGGGAGAGGAGGAAAAGTCAACAAATATCAAAGAAGAAAGAAGATCAAAGAAGAACCCAAGGGAAGATTCCGGACAAAAGGGTTACTGTCTTTGGGCTCGTGACCATGGGCTCCTCCACCGGGGGCTCCTGGTTCCACCTTGCAGGGGACCCCTCCTTCTTGGGAGGCGATCCCTTGTCGGAGAATCGCCCCTTGGCGGCGTAGTCGAAGCAGACAGCACCTCCGAGTCGGCCTCCGGTTGCTCCTGGTGGGCTTGTTCTGCTCCTATATACAAATGAGTCAACAATCAAGATGTCAGCAAAAGAAGGAGCACCCATGCGCGCCCCACACCAGGAAGTAAACCAAAACACTTCTGCTGGGGGCTGTGCTAGGGAGCTGCTTCTGAGGAGAAAGCAACCGGGTCCGTCAAGGTGGTCTCGGGCGTATCTTACTGCCGTCCGTGAGGATCGTCCTCGATGTTAACCACGGGGACCTTAGCCCTCTTCGCTGCCCTCTCCGCCAAAGTCTGAAAGCAGAACATGGATTTAGAGAAGCAATTAGATACAAGGCAAACAACAACAAAGATCAAAAAGAAAAGGCGAGTCTGAAGAAAAGCCTTACTCCTCCTCATCCTCCTCCTCCTCGCCGTCGCCGGGCTCAGCGGAGAGGTCGAACTCAGTACCCCTCTGCTGCGGTGTGGCGGAGGTAGGCTCCCTCTGCGTTTGTCGGAGGCATGGCGAGATCGGCGTGGCGGCTCGGGAAGACCCACCTCGGTTGCAGGCGCAGCACTGGGACCCTCCAGCAGCAGTACTTGCCTGCAGTGGGCGTGTCCCCGGCGCCTTGGCTGCTGGTCGACCTGCTCCTCGCCATATCTCCAACTCTCTGGGCGCCTTCTTGGTTGGAATTGGGGCTGTCTTTGAGGCCCGCCTGCGGCAAGCTGCTCGAGGGCGGCTGGCCACTCTCGCCCTCGGCGGGCACGCTCGTTCGACCTCGCGCTCCCCTCGCCATCGACCTCCCGGCAAGATCTTCCCGGTCGGCGAGGCTTGCCGCCTCAGCTGCATCCGCCTCCCAGCGTGAAGCCAAGCTTCGCCCGCGGCAGCCTGCCGCCTCTTACCCTCTGGCGATGTCGCCATCTCGTTGTCGGTGGTGGCGGGTGTGAGCTTACGCTTCGGAGTTGGCGCAACCTCCACCAAGTTATCAAAAAATTGCTGCACGACCTCGGCAGCGGGCTCTATCAATTTGCACTTATCCGTGCGAGTCGCACTCTGGCATTATTGCGAGATGCGATCGTCTTTGGGAAGTTATTGCACAAGGGGCGGCGCCCTGCGGCAACGAACCACTACGGATGGTTGGCGTCATGCTTGAACATCTCCCTCGACATCGCGTCAAGCTCGAGAACCGTGAAGTTGAAGTTGAGGCTGGGCGCGCTTCATCTTATCCGCCGGGACGCCAAACAGCGGCGGGCCTCCCCTCTCTTGCGGAGAAGCGTCTGACAGCGAAGAAATCGGTATAACTGCCCCTACTTTGAGTGCGGCATGCAGGCGGAGGATTGGGTGGTGGCGATCCTCATCTTGGCATCGTCCGTGACAGGCGCTCGATCGCTGCACGCACCACGGGTGCAGCGCGGCTGGTGAATGGCGGCGGATTGGCATCACATATCAGCACCACTCCGCCTCCACTCGTCCCACTTGCTGCGAGCTTCGCCCGTCAGTACACCTCCTTCATGCCCATCCAAGAGGTCGAGGCGATTCCGCCAGCCCGGTGGCTCACCTTTCTCGGCTCGGGGAGAAATAATGGCGAAAAAAGCGACATTGGGAGGATGCCAACAAAGTTCTCGCGAGAGGTGTCGAAAACCGCCATTGTTAGAGCGGCATTGGGGTGAAATCAAGAAGATGAAACCCGTAGGTGTTCATGATGTCGCTGAAGAAAATCGGAAAAAGGTGGGCGAGCCAGCAGTAGAAGAACAGGGAAAAAGTAGTAACCTCAGGGCACTTTCTCGATTTGGAAGCCTCGTGAAAGCACGGCGTCTTGCGGATCGCCCGCGTCTCCGTCGACGGAAGAGGTAGAACTCCACCCTTGGCGCCTCCGGGGTGAGCTCGGGAGGAAAGCACTTCGCTTCTTGCGGTGCGCCTCGAGCTCAGCGCCTCGGCCGACTTCGCAGCCTTCGCAGTCTTCAGCCTTCGGTCTTGAGCCATGGCGGAGCGATGGGGAAAGCGAAAGCGGCAGCTGGCGGCGGCAGGCGGAGAATGGCGAGCTTCGGAAGGAAGGCGCAAGTGGCGAAGGTGGGGAGCGGCCTGTTTCCTCTGCTTATAAGCGGGGATCACGAGCGTTACGCATTTCCGGAATTAAGTGTTGACCACGTTCTCTCCCACGGCGCGCGATTGGCGCGTGCCATTCGGGGAGGCGCGGTGGGCGGAGTGGATTCGGTTTGGACCCGAGGCCCGTGTGCCCGTGCACCGTTCGAACTGGCCCAATGGCGCTTTCGGCACCGTGTATGGCCCGAGGCCGGGGATCTGTCGGTGTACTAAAGTAGGGGTACCTTAGTACCCGAACTTGTCTGCAAGCGGTTCTGACACCAGGGCAAGGCTCACCGAGGCGTCGCCAAGACCTCCGTCATTTCCATTTACTGCCATTCAAGAACAAAGTGTCAACCAAGTGGACAAAGCCCGGCAAGAGGAGCTTGCGGGAAGTACAAACCCGGCAAGAAGAGCTTGCGGGAAGGACAAACCCGGCAAGAGGAGCTTGCGGGAAGATAACAAGGTGCTTCGAGAAAACTTGCGCGATGCCTTGGCGTCCGGCAAGGCCAGCGACCAACAAGCTTGCGGCACGACAAGAGAAGTCGTGGCGGCGCTTGCAGCGGACAAGGCTTCCACTCTGCACCCGAGCTCGGTGCATCCAATGATGTGCGCAGGGGCCACCCGAGAACGCGTGGCGGTACTGTGCAGCCATGTGGTGCGGTGGCGAAGCTGACAAGGAGGCCATCATGGCGTCGGTGGCGCCCTAGCGGTCGTTTCCTTACCTTTGTTAGGCGGACAGACGGGCATTAAATGCCCTTGTCCCCTGCCGTGAGAGTTAGGTAGGGGACCTTTGTTGAACTTCTTGTTGTACCAACCTGCATTTTACTCTTTTACCCCTCTTTACGTATTTGCCACTGTGGTGACCCCTTTGACTATAAAAGGGAGGCTCGTGCGCACGTAGAAGGGGTTCGGTCCATTCGACGCATCCAACACCACTACACGCCCATGCTCTCGAGCAAGAACAAATACAAACACAAAGCAGCAGTAGGAGTTTTATCTCTTCGGAGAGCTCCGAAGCTGGGTAAAAAGCCCCCGCATGCCGTCGCCTCGATCTGCTCTGCGTGCGCCCTCCGCTCCCTTGCCGGACTAGAAGGGGCTCCCTGCCCCATAGGTGCTCGTGCCCCCAGCGACCACGACACCTACATTCTTGTCCGTTTGCCTTGCTATACTGTCGGGTCATGATCAATCGGAAGTTGATCACGGGTATATACTATACATACATACATACTATCTGAGATGGTGACTAAAAGTCGAATTCGGCTCGTGAAGTACCATAAGTGATTCGATGTGAAATTTGGAAGGACGGTGGCTCCATCCCGATAGAGGTGGGCACAGGTTCAGCGGCCCCGATTTGTATCTTTGTGGCGAGGCGATAGGGCAGGTTGAGACCACCTAGGCGAGAGGTAGGTGAGGAGTCTGGATTAGGGGGTATCGGACAGCGGACTATATACTTTGGCGGACTGTTGGACCACGAAGATACAAGACTCAAGACTCCGTCCCGTGTCCGGATGGGAGTCTCCTTTGCGTGGAAGACAAGCTTGGCAATCCGGATATTATATTTCCTTCCTTGTAACTGACTCCATGTAAACCCTAGCCCTCTCCGGTGTCTATATAAACCGGAGGGTTTTAATCCTCAGGGACAGAATCATAATCATCATAGGCTAGCTTCTAGGGTTTAGCCTCTACGATCTCGTGGTAGATCAACTCTTGTACTACTCATATCATCAATATCAATCAAGCAGGAAGTAGGGTTTTACCTCCATCGAGAGGGCCCGAACCTGGGTAAACATTCTGTCCCTTGCCTCCTGTTACCATTAGCCTAAGACGCACAGATCTGGACCCCCTACACGAGATCCGCCGGTTTTGACACCGACATTGGTGCTTTCATTGAGAGTTCCTCTGTGTCGTCGCTGCAAGGCTTGATGGCTCCTTCAATCGTCAACAAGACGGTCCAGGGTGAGACTTTTCTCCCCGGACAGATCTTCGTGTTTGGCGGCTTTGCACTGCGGGCCAATTTGCAGCTAGTTGGAAGCGGATCGGCAGCTCGCCCACAGCCACGAGTCGATTCGGAAACTTTGAACTACGGCCGATATCCGCGGAGACTTGATCTTCAACGGGTTCGGGCCTGCGCCAGGAGCACCGGACAATCACGATGAGCACGGCTTAGACCTGCTCTCGAACAATGCTCGGGATATCGCCACTTCAGGAGCCCCGGACCAAAATCCGGAGCAGATTGCGTTACCCAAGGATGGGTGGATGGACTCCGCCCCATAGGCCGCACACTCATCGGCGGTAGAGCCGAACACAAGACTCACCCCCAAAGAAGCCTGTGACACCGGACCCCCGGAATCGTATCCGGCTGTAGGTTCCAGTCCGCGCGCTCGCGAGCCCGCCGAACCTGGTTGGGCTCTGGCAATGGAGTTCACCGCGGAGGATATCTTCCAGCACTCGCCCTTTCGCGATGTGCTGAGCTCGTTAAAGTCTCTCCCTTTGTCAGGAGACTCTTGGCCGAACTATGTCCGGCTCGAGTGGGAAGCAGGCGACAAAGGAATTCGTTGCCCACCCACCACCCACTTCATTGCCACGGTCGATGATTTAACCGACGTGCTTGACTTGACTCCGAAGACATCGGCCAGTGCAGACGGCGATGCGAGGAAGAAGCGGGAACCACCTCTCACGGGGCGGTGGACAGCCACCTCCTCATATGATATATATATGGTGGACACTCCGAAGGAAACCAATGGCGATGAGGCAGCGGAGGATAACCCCTCAGGGAAGAAAGCAAAGCATGGGCGTCGTCGGCGCCGCTCCAAGCCCCGCCACAGCAATACCGACACAGGAGACGAAAACAATCCGGATGGTGCCAAAGATGAATACAACCCTGATCAGCCTGCCTTCGAGGAGGCCGAGCAGGAAGACGGGCAGGTCAGCCCAGACGAACAGGCGATGGACAGATATCCGGAGGAGGACAACTACACACCCACCACTGAAGACGAGATTAGCCTCGGCAACGATGAGTTCGGCGTGCCTGAGGACCCCATGGAGCAGGAGCGCTTTAAGCGCCGGCTCATGGTCACTACGAGGAGCCTGAAAAAGAAGCAGCAGCACCTCCAAGCTGATCAAGACCTGCTCACAGATAGATGGACTGAAGTCCTGGCTGCTGAGGAATATGGACTCGAGCGCGACATGGCTGACCGGCCACCTCGTGGCCGAGATAAAACGGCATATCAACCCGAATACCAGCCTGCACCCCCACGCCAATACACTACGGCCCGAGGCAATAAGCAAGACCTGCAAGATACACTGGAAAACAAAGCAGGACAGCCAAGATCAATCTATGGATCGCGGGGGCGCTCCCCAAAACGCGCTATGATTGTCATGCCGGATACACTATGAACAAGTCCGGCCGGGCCGAATACAGCCACCCAGACTCATTTGAACTACGTAGCCACATAGCCCGGCACAGAGGCGCCGCACACCCCCTCTGCTTCACTGACGAAGTGATGGAGCATGAATTCCCAGAAGGGTTCAAACCCGTAAACATCGAATCATAATATGGCACAACAGACCCCGCAGTATGGATCGAAGATTTCCTCCTCCACATTCACATGGCCCGCGGAGACGATCTACACGCCATCAAATATCTTCCCCTTAAGCTCAAAGGACCTGCTTGGCAGCTTTGGCTAAACAACTGTGGCAAATTCCATTGGCAGTTGGGAAAACACGGAAGACGCGTTCCTCGACAACTTCCGGGGCACATCGATCGACGACCAACGTACTCGATGACTTGAACCACATTACTCAACAGCCCGGAGAGTCAGCCAGGAAATTCTGGACTCAGTTCCTAACTAAAAAGAACCAAATAGTCGACTGTCCGGATGCCGAAGCCCTGGCGGCCTTTAAGCATAATATCCCTGACGAGTAGCTCGCCCGACACCTCGTCCAGGAAAAACCCACGTCCATGGCGGCCCTCACGACTCTGATGACTCGCTTTTGCACGGGAGAGGACAGCTGGTTGGCTCGCAGCAGCACCACGCCACATTCCGGCACCTCGGATGTCCGTGGCAATAACGGCAAGCCATGGCGCAACAGACATAAGCGACGGAACAACAGCGACAACAATGAAGACATGACAGTCAATGCCGGATTCAGCGGACCCAAATCCGGTCAGCGGAAAAAGCCATTCAAAAGAAACAATCAGGGACCGTCCAGTCTGGACCGCATACTGTAACGCTCGTGCCAAATTCATGGCACCCCGGACAAACCAGCAAACCACAATAATAGAGACTCCTGGGTGTTCAAATAGGCCGGTAAAATAAACGCCGAAAACAAGGACAAGGGGCTGACGAGCGTCGATGACGAGGAGCCCCGGCGTCCGAACAGGGGGGACAAAAGAAGTTTCCCCCCATGTAAAAACAGTCAACATGATCTACGCCACCCACATTCCCAAACAGGAATGGAAGCGAGCACTACGGGACGTCTATGCGATGGAGCCAGTCGCCCCAAAATTGAACCCATGGTCAGCCTGTCCGATCACCTTTGATTGTAGGGATCACCCTACCAGCATCCGTCACGGGGGTTCAGCCGCATTGGTCCTAGACCCAATCATCGACGGATTCCACCTCACACGAGTCCTTATGGATGGCGGCAGCAGCCTGAACCTGCTTTATCAGGACACAGTGCGCAAAATTGGCATCAACCCTTCAAGGATCAAGCCCACCAAAACCACCTTTATAGGTGTAATTCCAGGAGTAGAGGCCCGTTGCACGGGCTCTATAACATTGGAAGTGGTCTTCGGATCTCCGGATAACTTCCGAAGCGAAGTGTTAATCTTCGATGTTGTCCCTTTCCGTAGTGGTTACCACGCACTGCTTGGACGAACCGCATTCGATAGATTCAATGTGGTACCACACTATGCATACCTCAAGCTCAAGATGCCAGGACCTCACGAGGTCATAACAGTCAACAGAAACATGGACCGCTCTCTCCGTACAGAAGAACATACTGCAGCCCTCGCGGCGGAAGTACAGTGCGGCCTTCTCCGACAAACTACCAATCCGGCGACGACAACCTCGAACACCGTCAAGTGAGTCCGGAGCACCCCGCAATAGGAACGCTAGGCATGCCAAGAGCACCACTAGCAGTCCGACCTCCGCTCAAGCCCCATCAAAGCAGGATTTGTGCCGCGCGTACACAATTATGCACTCAAAATACCATGGGCATAGGCGGGCGCAGCGATGACTTCGATCAACGGTCGCGGTATAACGCAACATACTTTAATAACCCCCCCCCTTTATCTTTCAGGACACTACTTTAGGGCAGCCTCTTTAGAAGAGCCGGATTGTCGGACTTACACAGGAGAGAAAACCAAGGAGGCAACAGGCTTTGCGCACAAAGGAAATACCCAAGTGGAATCTGTTCACGATCGTTATACCTGTTTTATATACCTCCATGCAGCCCGCCCTTGGATAGGACATGTTAAATAGTCCTATTTACTTCTTAACCGCACTCATTGTAAACATACGCTTAAACGGATTATTCATCAATGGGAGATAGTATATAGCGTCAGCTTATTATTCCTGTTTGCACATTTTTCCTATAAATGTTTATTTAATATTGCATCGGTACACCTTGGTACATTCAGTTTGCCAGGGGCTTCTTATGGCGCCCCATAATACAACAAGACAAGTCCGAACACTTTCAACAGTGCGGCACCCCGAACTTATAGCACTATATGCATCAGCTTCGAATCGTGTCTTGGGTCAATAGTTGGGTTTGCCCAGCTCCCTTGTTTTGGCACCTTATGTTCCGTTATATCGGCTAAGGTAGCGCAGGGAGAACTACTGCGATTGTGTCCCGTTTCTTCCGGACGAGCACCTCAGTAGAGAAAGCCGAAAACTGACCGGCATGATGCGGCAAGAGCTGGTCGCTATTTGAGAGGTCTTAAAATCCTTAAAGATTCTTTCCGCTTTAGGCGAGGAATCGGCTTCGTCCGATTTAGGCGTATATAGCACCCCAATTCGGCTTTCCGAATTCTAGGGGCTTCACCGAAATTTAAAATTGTAGACTTCTATGGCTAAGTGAAAGTTATAAAGCCGCATAGTCCGATTTCCTTGTTCGTTGCCCCAGATACCTCCTTAAGGGACCAAAAATTTGGATAAAGAGCGTCCGGGTTTTTACAAGAACACCCCGGTACTAGTTACGTGGGGGCAGAAGCCGACTGTAACACCCCGGATGCAACTTTCCATATCCGTAACTCCAACTCTTGCCTTTTCCAGAGATGTGATATGTTATTCCCTTCGTGGTTGGGTTTTGTCTGTTGTTTTGCCTTTTGTTCATGTCATGCATCTCATCTCTTTGCATAATTTGCATTGCATCATGTCATCATACAACCCTTTTACAAACTCATCTAAATAAAATCGTATGGATCTTCGGTCCATTTAAATCGAGGGAAATGCACATGGTGATTTCTCTTTATAACATATATCCTCCCAATATTATTAGGGAGCTATAAAAATAATATTCCATTGTTTTGGAATTAACCATAACACAATTGCAAACGAATCCCATGCCTTTATATCTAAACCCTTGGCCTCAACTATTCCCATATTTTGTTTCATCACTTTTCAAATCTCCACCAAAATTCCCGACATTTTTGGACCTTCCTTTTACCATGTCCTAGTTCAAACCCATTTGATTTATACTCAAATTAGTTTGAATTTAAACTTGCAATCATGCCCACTTCTATTTTTCTGGGATCAAGCTCATTTTTGTGGGTCTGAGAAAATTAACTTCATGCCCAAACTCCACTCCAACCTCTCTCGTCATTTCTTCCAAGCTTCTATTTCTTTGAAATCGAGAGAGAGAGCCCAGCAGCCAGCAGGCCATTTAGGTCCATCTGCTAGGCCCATCAGCCCCTATCTAACCCTAGCTCGTCCCCCTCTGTTCGTTATCTCTCCTTCTCGTTCCCTCTGCCCGCCGCCACACACATACGCACGCATCGAGCCAACGGAGAGGAGCTCCTCACGCCTGATCCATGGCCTCTCTTTTCCTCCCGCGCGCCACTGCCCGGCGACCGGCCGCGCCTCCGGCCACCCATTCCTCTGCTGCCGTGCCGTCGTTCTGGCCGGCGAGCCCATCTCCTCCGTCCTTCCTCATCGCCCCGCTACCGCGCCGTCTTCTTCACCTCCTGCACGCGTCCCTCTGCTGCCTTGTCGCCGTCGAGCTGCGCCGCAGCGCCGACCTCGCCCCGCCCTTGCTGCTGCCGTTGCTGGAATCACCAAGGCCACCGCAAGCCTTCCCGCCTGCCCTGCCGCCAGATGACCGCGACCGTCCCTGCGCTGTTCGCCGGAGTGCCACCAGGCCGCTGTTTCCCTGCCTCGCCCTCGGCGCCTCGTCCCCGAGCTCCGAGTTTGCCGCCGCCTTGCTCCACCCTCACCCGTCTATCAGGAACGCCATGGTCGCTGCCCCATGGAGTCCCACCGGCCTGGACCCGGCCGGGAAACAGATGAGCCCCATGCCTGCTTCCTGCCGCTGACCTCCACCATCGCTTCCTTGCTGCTGCCCACCCGAGGCCCTTGTGTTGCTTCGTTTCGGGTCATCAAGACCAACAAGTTCGCCTACACGGCCTCTACATTGACCGACTGAGACGTCCCCGAATGCATCCAAATCATGTAGACCCAAGACCACCAAGTGTACCTCTACCGCCACTGTGGGATTCGCCAAGTACCAGGATGACGACGACTCGTCAAGTTCGTCTACATGCGTGTACCACTACCGTCGCCGAGGACCCATGCAGCGCAAGCACCAAGTTCCACTACCGTCGCCCCCGGAGACATCGGATTCATCAAGTTCCTCCTCAAAACATGAACCACTACTTCCACGACGACGTGTGTACCACTACCGTCGACCTCGAAGACCCCATGGACGTCAAGTTCCTTGACGTGACCCCGAACATCTACGGAGTGTGTACAACTACGAAACGTGTACGACTACTTCCCCTACGTCCCGTGAACGACTACTTCCCTCGACGATTTTGAACCGCCCTGAAATGCACGCTTCGACGGTATAACCGCCGAGAACGACCGCCGTGGACCGAATGCTTGTGCGTTGTATGAGATGCTCGAGTTTTGCACCGTGATCGAATTGTTTTTGCACGTTCCTTGTTTGCCATGCCACCGTCATGTGGAACACCCGGTATCCGGGATCACTCCCCATCTCTTGCATGTTGCGCACATCTGCACACTTGCTCTTTTGCACCGGTATCTCATTGAGTTGCCGGATCATCGGAATGTTGCCGTGGCACCATTTCCGCTATCGTTGCCGTGGCATCCCTTTCGTTCTGCCATGGTGACCAAATGCTTCATAACATGCTCATGTCAACACATAAAATTGCTTAAAACTTGCATATGTCATCCGCATCATGATAACAATAATTAAAATGTTTAAAATTGTTGTTGCATTAAATAACTAAATGACATGTGGGGATTTACCGGAAGTGATGTTTGTTGTTCCGGCCTCGTTTAAACTTGCCTAAATAGCTAGTTTATTTATGCTTCACCCCTTGCCATGTTTAACAACATTTAATATTGTTGAGTAGCTTATAACGGGATCAAACTAAATAACTTGCATGTGGTGTTTTGTCAATATGCAACTCATTGCATATTGAGCTCTATTTAATTTGTAGTATTGTGTGTTGCAGTTTGCCATGCCATGCCTTATTAAACCGGACATGCATCATACTTGATTGTGCATCATGCCATGATTATGCTTGTGTGTTTACCATGTTGTTTGTTTCTTTCCGGTGTTGCTTCTTAGTTCCGGTAATGTTGCGATTGTGAGGATTCGTTCGACTATGTCCGTTCGTCTTCTTCATGGACTCGCTCTTCTTCCTTGCGGGATTTCAGGCAAGATGACCGCTACCCTGGATCTCACTACTATCATTGCTATGCTAGTTTTTTTGTTCTATCGCTTTGCCGCGCTACCTATCTCTTGCTTATCAAGCCTCCCAAATTGCCATGTCAGCCTCTAACCTTTGTCACCCTTCCTAGCAAACCATTGCTTGGCCATGTTACCTCTTTGCTCAGCCCCTCTTATAGCGTTGTTAGTTGCAGGTGAAGTTGAAGATTGCTCCATGATGGACAGGATTATGTTGAGATATCACAATATCTCTTATTTAATTAATGCATCTATATATTTGGTAAAGGGTGGAAGACTCGGCCTTATGCATGGTGTTTTGTTCCACTCTTGCCGCCCTAGTTTCCGTCATACCGGTGTTATGTTCCCGGATTTTGCGTTCCTTACGCGGTTGGGTGATTTATGGGACCCCCTTGACAGTTCGCTTTGAATAAAACTCGTCCAGCAAGGCCCAACCTTGGTTTTACCATTTGCCTCACCTAGCCCTTTTTCCCTTGGGTTTCCGGAGCCCGAGGGTCATCTTTATTTTAGCCCCCCGGGCCAGTGCTCCTTCGAGTGTTGGTCCGAACTGAGCAGCCTGCAGGTCCACCTCGGGGAAACTCCTAGCTAGTCTGGTTTTACTCGTAGCTAGTCTCATCCGATGTTGCCCTGAGAACGAGATATGTGCAGCTCCTATCGGGATTTGTCGGCACATCGGGCGGCTTTGCTGGTCTTGTTTTACCATTGTCGAAATGTCTTGTAAACCGGGATTCCGAGACTGATCGGGTCTTCCTGGGAGAAGGTATATCCTTCGCTGATCGCGAGAGCTTATCATCGGCTAAGTTGGGACACCCCTGCAGGGTATTATCTTTCGAAAGCCGTGCCCGCAGTTATGTGGCAGATGGGAATTTGTTAATGTCCGGTTGTAGATAACTTGACACTAGATCTGAATTAAAACGCATCAAACGTGTGTGTAGCCGTGATGGTTTCTTCTCGGTGGAGTCCGGGAACTGAACATGGTTTCTGTGTTATGTTTGACGTAAGTAGGAGCTCAGGATCATTTCTTGATCATTACTAGTTGACGACCGTTCCTTTGCTTGTCTTCTCGCTCTTATTTGCGTATGTTAGCCACCATATTATGCTTAGTCGCTGCTGCAGCCTCACCACTTTACCCCTTCCTTTCCCTTTACGCTTTGCTAGTCTTGATACCCATGGTAATGGGATTGCTGAGTCCTCGTGGCTCACAGATTACTACAACAACAGTTGCAGGTACAGGTTATGCGATGATCATGATGCGAGAGCGATGTTTGCTTGTTTGGAGTTCTTCTTCTGCTTCTTCTTCGATCAGGGGATAGGTTCCAGGTTGGCAGCCTGGGCTAGCAGGGTGGATGTCATTTGAGTTTTTGTTTGTGTTTCATCCGTAGTCGGATGGTGCTCTTAAGTAAGATGATGTTGTATTCTTGTGGCATTGTATGCCTTATGTATGTATCCCTATCTATTATGTAATGTTGATGTAATGATATCCACCTTGCAAAAGCGTCTTCAAGATGCGCTTCTATCCTTGGTGGGACCTTCGAGTTCCTTTAGGATAGGGTCTCATCTTGGGCGTGACACCGACGACTGGCCTACTTTCAGAATTCTATAAACAGCCGCACAGAAGGTAATATTTTAAATCAAAAAGCGCTATATAGCGCAAGTAGCTACGTCTTTATATTACAACAATGACAAAAGTACTTTTACTCAAGGATAGTGTCCTTGGTACATTCATCGGCCACGAGACGAGCGCCTTTCATAACGCCATCATAATACTTTTCGGGATAGCGATGCGCCTTGCCCTCCGGCGGCCCGTCTTTCACCAGCTTCTCCGCATCCAGCTTGCCCTAGTGCACCTTCGCACGGGCAAAGGCCCGGCGGGCACCCTCAATGCAAACGGATCGCTTGATCACCTCAAGCCGCGGATAGGCGTTTACCATCCGCTTATCAGGCGAAGTAGCTAGCGAGCAAGGGCTCACTGGGCCACATCCGGACTATGAAATCTTTCATAGCCACTTCGCCGCCTGTGGAGTTCAACAAAGCGCCCGATTGGTCACTTAGAGGCACTGGGTGTTCGGCTCCAGCATATTGGGACCAGAACAGCTTCTCCGTTGAGCTCCCCTCCTCGGCACGGTAGAACTCCGTAGCATCAGATACGCTGCATGGCAGATCTGCGAATGCCCCTGGAGAGCTCCGAATCCGGGTAAGTAAAAGAAATGTCTCCTCCACATGCTTGCTTTGCATAAAGAATGTCTTACCCGACGCTATCTTCTTGGCCGCCTGGATTTCCTGTTGTACCTTTTTGGCTTTGGCCTTGGCGTCTTTCACACTCTCTAGGGCCTTCGCAAGCTCAGTCTCTTTCATCTTAAGATCATGCTCCAAGGACTCAAACTTCTTGCCGAGCTCCTGGAGCTCTTGCTGTACCTCGCCCACTCTAGCATCCTGCCTTTCATGCTCCTTGCGCTCCAGGGCCGCCTTGTCTTCGACCTCAGATAGCGCCTTCTTCAGAGACGCCACTTCGGTGGTGGACCCTATCACAAAGTCACGAGGCTTTGTCGTTAGAATCACCAATTTTTGTCTATTCTTTATAAATATGCGAACGGGGTGTCACTCACCTTTGTTCTCTTCGAGCTGCCCCTTCGTGAGGCCATGCTCTCCTTGTACTTGCTCCAGGTCCCGTTTAAGTCCGGCGACCTCGGCCATGCGGGAAGCAGCGGCATGCAGCACCGCCTGTTTATTAACATGTAAACCTACTATAGACTCCTACGGATTATAATCGACCCTCCGTTTGGCTTTTTGTTCCGAACACCAAACAGAGTATCAGGGGCTACTACCTATCGGTTGATAATTTCACACAGTTTTGATTACTTACCTCAAAGCCTGTCAGGAGGCTGGTGCATGCTTCGGTTAGTCCGCTCTTGGAAGACAGAACCTTTTGAATCCCCGCACTCATAAGAGTAGGTGCTCTTCGTCTATGGAAGCGCCGCGAAGCGCTTCCAGCAGACTATCCGACGCCCCTGGCGTAGCGGAATTCATCGGCACGGATGGCTCGCCCTCCCTAGCGAGGGGCCGCCTACCCGAGTCCGGAACCATCGGAGGTTCCGGTACAGTATCCGGCTGAGAGCCCGGCTAGCCGCGGATCTCGTCGGCACGATCCGCGGGGATATTATACCCCGTGTGACCGGCGTCTGGAACTCTGCCTTGGGGTGTCTCCAGAGTCACCTCCCCCCTGCTCTTGGAGCCTTTGGGACAACACCTCTATGTCATCCGCAGGCCGAGGAGTAGTGGCCGTCGGGAGCGAGTTCATCGCTGAATCACTCAAGGACCCATCCGAAGATGATACCTCGGGATGGACCCTGGTCGGGCTGCATATATGTTCGGCATTATAACAAGACTATGAAGCGATGTTGCACTAAAGTACAATAGAGTGTGGATACTTACGATCTTACTAGGGGCTTCCCCCTAGGTAGCCACTCCTCCTCGGTATAGGCGGCAGTGGTGAAGTAATCTGTAAGGGACGCCTTTCCCTTCTTGGGCGTCCTAGCTTCCCCCTCCGGGGCAACTTTCCTCTTCTTCTCCTCCCCAGTGCAGGGAGGCAGAGTTTCTTCGTGTTTCCCCCCGCCTCCGCGGGAGGAATCCGCCTCGTCGTCTTCGGACAACGAGGGTATGACGGCCTTGCGACGGGGACCCTTCCCGGTCCCCTGGGCCGCCTTCTTAGGCCACTCGTCCTCTCCGGATGGGGTGGCCCCTTCCTCTTCTTCCTCCAATTCGCGGGAGGAGTGTGCCTCGTCGTCTTCGGATGAGGCATCCGGTACGACCTTACGCCGGAGACCCTTCCTGGTCCCCGGGGCCTTCTTTTCGGCCTTCTTTTCCGGCGCCTTGTAGGGCGCCGGGACTAGCATATCCGTCAGGAGAGCATCTACTGGACCTTCACGCAGTGGGGCTGGATAGTCAATCCACTCCGCCATCTCCACATATTCCTGATCAAATATGCACAATGACTTAAGATTCCCCCATGAGTACATTGGGAAAAACTGAATCCGGTGGTAGTCAGAAAACTCACCGGACGGGGGAGCCGCGCGGCGTGAAGTCCGTGATCCTCAGATGTGGGAGGAGGTACTTCAGAGGCCTTCAAAAGCGCCTCCAGGCGCCCTTGTGCGTCATGCCATAGAGCTTTTGAAGCGTCTCGTGTTCGGCCGGGACGAACTCCCACAGATTAAAAGCCTGTAACGCCCCGGATTCGTTGCGCCAGGTGTCCGCCAGTTATTCGCCATTGTTGCCATGTCATTTGCTTGCGTGTTGCATTTTATCATGTCATCATGTGCATCACATTTCGCATTCGTGTTCGCCTCATGCATCCGAGCATTTTCCCCGTTGTCCGTTTTGCAATTCGGCACTCCTATGTCCCCCGGCGTCCCCTTTTTGTCTCTCGTTGTTAGCGGGTGTCAAACTTTCTCGGAATGGCCCGAGGTTTGCCAAGCGGCCTTGGTATAGCACCGGTAGACCGCCTGTCAAGTTTCATGCCATTTGGAGATCGTTTGATACACCAACGGTTAACCGGGTAACCGTAAAGCCCTCTTTGGTCTTGCAGCCCAACACCCTTCCAAAGTGGCCCAAAACCCATCTAACTCCCCTCCATGCTCTCGGTCATTCGATCACGATCGTGTGGATGAAAACCGCACCTCATTTGGTTTCTCCTAGCTCCCTCTACCTATATATATGTGCATCTCTCCCGAAACCCCGGTCTAACCCGGGATCATTTTCCCCTCCGCGCTGTCGGACGTTTCTTCCGCGTCGCCCGGACATGTCCGCCGCCCGCCACCTCTTCGCCAATCAGCGCCGCCACATCTTCGCCCCGCCAATAACTGGAGACGCCACGCGTCCCGCGCTGCGCCCACTTTCACGGACACCGGGGCAGATCCGCCCGCCGGGCCAAAACGGGCGCGAGGTTCGCCCTTCGCCCGCGCCCGGCCTTCTCCGCCATCGCCGCCGCGCCGCTTTGCGCCTGCGCGGCGCGAACTCCGCCGCCCGCTCCGCCGGCGCCGCCTGCCATCCACGGAGGACCCGCGCCGACTTGTCGTGCTCTGCCGCCGCCTCCTCAGACGCCGATCCGCGCCGTCCTGCTGCCTTCCTCCACCCTGCGGCAACGCCGCCAGCCCCTGCCTTGCCACCGGCAGCAGCCAGGCCGGCCTTTCGACCCATGGCCGGACCCGGCGAGGCCCGTCCCCGTCCCCGTCCTCCCTCGCTCGTCAGAGCACCACCGAGGGCCGGATCCGGCGAGATCCGACGCCCTCAGCCAGCCAGTGCCACCGCCAAGTGGGACCCGCCCGTCAGCCTCACCACACGGACATGTCCGCCCCACCCCAGACAATGTCCGTCCAGTCCACCCCGAGGTCGTTTTTTTCCCAAGTCCCCGAGATTTTGACATTATCATGCCATGTTCATTGCATCATAACTCTGCATTCGCTGCTCTATTTCGTTTGTGTAATATGTCAAATTGTTCGCCTCAACGAGTACTTCATTTCATTACATTGCATCATTTTCATTTGAGGTCATCTTGATGCCCTAAATGCTGTTGGAAGAGTGCATGTTGATGTTAATCTGCTGGAACTGTTATAACATGCTCATTTGTCATTTTTGCCATGTTTGATGTGTGCATCCTATGAACATGAGCTCTACATGTGTTTTGATCTATGCCATGCCATCTTTCCAGTGGTGCCATCCATGTATTTTTGTGACTTGTGTAGTGAGTGCATCAAGCTTGTTAAGTGGGGTACTTGATGTTGCTGTTTTCCTGACTGATTCTGTTATATTTTGTTGCTATGTAAACCTGCTGCTACTAGTCATTCTATGCATATTCTGGAGATGTTCACTAAGGATGTTTTGTTGTACATGTCTTGCTCTATCCATTCATGCCCCTGATTGCATTTATAGCCTACTGTAACTTGTTGTAATCTTGATCCAAACTTGCTAAATAATGTTGCTGTCAGCCTGTTAACATTAAGTTCAGTTTTGGCCATGTGTTTTGCTAGTGACCCTTGCACCCTATAAACTTGTACTTGCCATGCTTAGCTTCATAAACATATCTTCTTACTGTTGGTTGCCTTGCCATGCCATGTATTGCTCTGTGGTGAGTGGTTCAAGCTCACCAACATGCCTACTTATCGTTGTTCCTGCCATATATGAATCTGTCATATCTTTTGCCATGTTTATATGGGTGCCATTATATTTTCTGTGCCTTTTTGGCTCATGGTCAGTAAGGGACTTTTGTTATATGCAATTAGTAGATTCATGCCATGCCTTTGTTTGCCATGATAAGTTCTTGTAACATGTTGTTTGATAGCTCTAAACATTGCAACCTGATGTTATTTCCTGATAAGTCTGAAACTGTTAATATTTGCAATCTTCCCATGTTCTTTTGAGCATGTTCTATTTATTTCTGGAGATAGCTCAGTGTTCATGTTTTGTTATGCTTTACCTGTACTTCATGCCCATGCCTTTTGTTATTACGTTTAAGTGTTGTAGCTTGTTGGTTTGATGCTTGTAATATGCCTAGTTGCTGTTTTGGACAGATTGTTGTTATGACTTGTATAGAGTGTATGTGTTGCACCGTTGCTCCGTTTTGAGTGTGCTATATATGAAACTTGCTTGATTTTGCATGTAGCTTCATATTATCATGTTGCATCCTTGTTTTGGTGTGTTTGCTTGATGTTTGTATACATTTTGCATCAATGCCATGTTTAACTTGTTTTGCTCATATCTTCTAGGCCGTAGCTCCGAATCTAATGAACTTTATATGTAACTTGACTAGAATCTCGTGTAGATCATTTTGGTGCATCTTAACTTGCTGTTTAACAACTTGAACATAAGGTTTATTCAGATCTGGACCAACTTCGAAATTTACATATGAGGACTTACCGGAATTGTTATATGTTGTTCCCGGCCTCATTTAAACTTGCCTTGATGTGTTGTTCTTGTTTGCATCATCTCTTGCCATGAGTAGCTCCATGTAGCTTTGTCATGCATCATGCTTGTTGTGCATTATGCCTTGTCTATGAGTGGTGTGTTACCATGTTGTGTGCTTCTTCTCGATAGTTCTCGTTTCGTTGCGATCGTGAGGATTCGTTCGTCTACGCTTGGTTCGTCTTCGTGGCTTCATCTTCTTCATGTACTCGTTCTTCTTCCATGCGGGACTTCAGGCAAGATGACCGCTACCCTAGATCTCACTACTATCAATGCTATGCTAGTTGCTTCGTTCTATCGCTATGCTGCGTTACCTATCATTTGCTCTTCGAGCCTCCCAAATTGCCATGAACCTCTAACCTTTGACACCCTTCCCAGCAAACCGTTGTTTGGCTATGTTACCGCTTTGCTCAGCCCCTCTTATAGCATTGCTAGTTGCAGGTGAAGATGAAGATTACTCCATGGTGGACAGGGTTATGTTGGGATATCACAATATCTTCTATTTAATTAATGCATCTATATATTTGGTAAAGGGTGGAAGGCTCGGCCTTATGCCTGGTGTTTTGTTCCACTCTTGCCGCCCTAGTTTCCGTCATACCGGTGTTATGTTCCCGGATTTTGCGTTCCTAACGCGGTCGGGTGATTTATGGGACCCCCTTGATAGTTTGCTTTGAATAAAACTCCTCCAGCAAGGCCCAACCTTGGTTTTACCATTTGCCTCACCACCACCTACTTTTATTTTAGCCCCCCCGGGCCAGTGCTTGTCTAAGAGTTGGTCCGAACCAGGCAGACTGCAGGGCCACCTCGGGGCAACTCGAGGTCTGGTTTTACTCAGAGGTCGACCTATCCGTGTTGCCTCGAGAACGAGATATGTGCAGCTCCTATCGGGATTGTCGGCGCATCGGGCGGCTTTGCTGGTCTTGTTTTACCATTGTCGAAATGTCTTGTAAACCGGGATTCCGAGAATGATCGGGTCTTCCTGGGAGAAGGTATATCCTTCGTTGATCGCGAGAGCTTATCATGGGCTAAGTTGGGACACCCCTGCAGGGTATAAACTTTCGAGAGCCCTGCCCGCGGTTATGTGGCAGATGAGAATTTGTTAATGTCCGATTGTAGATAACTTGACACCAGATCGGAATTAAAACGCATCAACCGAGTGTGTAGCTGTGATGGTCTCTTCTGGGCGGAGTCCGGGAAGTGAACACGGTCTTTGGGTTATGTTTGACGTAAGTAGAAGTTCAGGATCACTTCTTGATCATTGCTAGCTTCACGACCGTTCCTTTGCTTCTCTTCTCGCTCTCATTTGCGTATGTTAGCCACCATACTTGCTTAGCCGCTGCTGCAACCTCACCACTTTACCCCTTCCTTTCCCATTAAGCTTTGCTAGTCTTGATACCCATGGTAATGGGATTGCTGAGTCCTCGTGGCTCACAGATTACTACAAAAACAGTTTCAGGTATAGGTTATGGGATGATCATGACGCGAGAGCGATGTTTGCTTGTTTTGGAGTTCTTCTTCTGCTTCTTCTTTGATCAGGGGATAGGTTCCAGGTCGGCAGCCTGGGCTAGCAGGGTGGATATTGTTTGAGCTTCTGTTTGTGTTTCATCCGTAGTCGGATGTTGATCTTATGGATGATGTATTGTTGTATTCGTGTGGCATTGTATGCCTCTTGTATGTATGCCCATCTATTATGTAATGTTGATGTAATGATATCCACCTTGTAAAAGTGTTTCAATATGCGGGTCTATCCTTGGTGGGACCTTCGAGTTCCTTTTGGATAGGGTCACATATTGGGCGTGACAAGTCCGTCTTTGGCAGGAAAGAATCCAGCGGACAAACATGACCTGGACCATGTTGACAAGCTTGATTTTCTTGTCCTTCATATTCTTGATGCAGTTCTGAAGTCCGGTCAGCTCTGCAGGTTCGCCCCAGGCCAGGCCCTTCTTTTCCCAGGAGCTGAGCCGCATGGGGATTCCGGATCAAAACTCGGGGGCCGCCGCCCAGTTGGCATCGCACGGCTCGGTGATGCAGAACCACCCCGATTGCCACCCTTTCACGGTCTCCGCGAAGGAGCCGTCGAGCCAGGTGACGTTGGGCATCTTGCCCACCATGGCGCATCAGCACTCCGCTTGCTGGCCGCTCACGATCTTCGGCTTCACGCAGAATATTCGTAGCCACAGGCCGAACTGAGACTTGATGCGGAGGAAGGACTCGCACACGAAGATAAACGCCGAGATGTTGAGGACGAATTTAGGGCTAGATCATGGAAATCTAGCCCGTAGTAGAACATGAGCCCGCGGACGAAGGGATGAAGTGGAAATCCCAGTCCACGGACGAAGTGGGCAAGAAATACGACCCTCTCATGGGGTTCCGGAGTTGGAGTGACCTGCCCTTTGTCCGGTAGCCGGTGCGCGATGTCTGCGGCCAAGTATCCGGCCGCCCGGAGCTTCGCAATATGCTCCTCCTTCATGGTGGAGGCCACCCACTTGCCTCCTACTCCGGACATGTTTGGCTGTGCGGAGAAGGCGTGAACCAGGGCGCTGGAGCTCGAGGATGTGGGAATGGATAGGCAGAGGAGGAAGAAGGCGTGGGTGAAATGGGGAATCCTTAACCCTTTATAGAGGCGACGAGAACGGTGCGCCTCCCCACTTTCCCGTTGAGAATTGCTTATTTCCCAAGCGCCACGATTGATTGCGCGGTTGGGTTACCCATACCCGTATTGATGGAAATCCCGTAATAAGGGGACATGATCTCTGCTGTGACAAGACGTGCCAAGGAAACCGCCTCGCAATATGCGCTATGGCTGGTTGTGGGAAAACGGTTCGAAAAATGACCCGACCGTAGTGTCATGTCACTTTGTCTAAAGTTGTCAGCAGATTATATTTGTGAAATATCATTCTCTCTACGGTGGTGTATGAAGATCATCTTGCAGATGCGGATACGATCCAAGTGTTCGATAATTATTTTGGAGTATTCGGAGAAGGAACCGGCCTTGCAATGCCGAAGAAAAACTGCGCGCCGGACTCATCGTCATTGAAGCCTGGTTCAGGGGCTACTGAGGGAGTCCTAGATTAGGGGGTATCCGGACAATCAGACTATATACTTTGGCCGGACTGTTGGACCACGAAGATACAAGACTCAAGACTCCGTCCCGTGTCCGGATGGTAATCTCCTTTGCATGGAAGACAAGCTTGGCGATCCGAATATTATATTTCCTTCCTTATAACCGACTCTGTGTAAACCCTAGCCCTCTCCGGTGTCTATATAAACCGGAGGGTTTTAGTCCTCAGGAACAGAATCATAATCATCATCGGCTAGCTTCTAGGGTTTAGCCTCTACAATTTCGTGGTAGATCAACTCTTGTACTATGCATATCATCAATATCAATCAAGCAGGAAGTAGGGTTTTACGTCCATCGAGAGGGCCCGAACCTGGGTAAACATTGTGTCCCTTGCCTCCTGTTACCATTAGCCTAAGACGCACAGATCGGGACCCCCTACCCGAGATCCGCTGGTTTTGACACCGACAGTGGGCCTAACCCTGGTCGGCGTCCGCGGTTACTTCAAAATAACACGCTTAACGAGATCTTGGTATTTGATCTGAGTCTGGCCACTGGCCTATACGCACTAACCAACTACGTGGGAACAATTATGGGCACTCAACGTCGTGGTATCAGTCGAAGCCTTCTTGACGTCAGCGACTGAGCGGCGGGCGCCGGGTTTGACCGCGTAATGCAACGTCCTTTGTAATGGAGGTTGCTAGGTTTGCTCATCGTCCGCGTACGCAACACGCAGGTGTGCAATGGGCGATGGGCCCAGACCCCTACGCGCATAGGAGTTAGACCGGCGTGTTGACCTCTCTGTTGTGCCTAGTTAGGGCTACGACGTGTTGATCTTCCGAGGCCGGGCATGAACCAGGAAAGTGTGTCCGGCCAAAGGGGATCGAGCGTGTTGGGTTATGTGGTGCACCCCTGCAGGGAAGTTTATATATTCGAATAGCCGTGTCCCTCCATAAAAGGACGACCCGGAGTTGTACCTTGACCTTATGACAACTAGAACCGGATACTTAATAAAACACACCCATACAAGTTCCAGAGACAACCCGGTGATCGCTTTCCCACAGGGCGATGAGGGGAGGATCGTCGGGTAGGATTATGCTATGCGATGCTACTTGGAGGACTTTAGTCTACTCTCTTCTACATGCTGCAAGACGGAGGCTGCCAGAAGCGTAGTCTTCGATAGGACTAGCTATCCCCTCTTATTCTAGCATTCTGCAGTTCAGTCCACCAATATTGCCTCTTTACACACACACACACACACACACACACATATATATATATATATATATATATATATATATATATATATATATATATATATGCATATGTAGTGTAGATCCTTGCTTGCGAGTACTTTGAATGAGTAGTCACGGTTGCCTTGCTCCCTCTTACCCCCCTTTTCCTCTTCTTCCCAGATGCCGCAACCAGACTTTGGAGCCCAGGAGCCAAACGCCACCATCGACAACCAGTCCTACACTGGAGGTGCCTACTACTACGTGCAGGCCGCTGACGATGACCAGGAGTAGTTTAGGAGGATCCCAAGCAGGAAGCCTGCACCTCTTTCGATATGTATCCCAGTTTGTGCTAGCCATCTTATCGCAACTTGTTTAACTTATGTCTATACTCAGATATTGTTGCTTCCGCTGACTCGTTTATGATCGAGCACTTGTATTCGAGCCCTCGAGGCCCCTGTCTTGTAATATGATGCTTTATGATTTATTTTACTTTTAGAGTTGTGTTGTGATATCTTCCCGTGAGTCCCTGATCTTGATCGTACACATTAGTGTGCATGATTAGTGTACGATTGAATCGGGGGCGTCACAAGAATGCAGCCCAGGTTCAAAAAGGTTGGACATGTTTCATATCAAGTAGCTTCCATGAGCTGCCACAAGCTATTATGGGCTCTGCCTTGGTTAACCCTAGTTGTGACACTGGCCGGACGGTGCTGCGAGATGTAGAAGAATGGCCGGAAGGCTTTTTTCGGCCCAATTCCATCCATTTTTGTTGAGGAAATTCTGACTTGTTCATCTTGAAGTGATCTAGCTCCTGAGATATATCACATTCTTTATCCTTATCTCTTCCTGGTCTTCTCGGCTAAAATCTACAATCTGCACCTCTCTAAACACAAACACAATATCTTGAGTACCCGGAACCATGTTCAGTGCTGCAAAAGCGCAGCTATAGACCCCTAGAATTATCGGCTCCTTGTTTTTATTCAATGATGAAATGACTCATTTTGATGGTGATTTGTAGCATCATTCAAGTAAATAGAAATTGAGATCGTAGAAACATGACCTTGTGATATAGCTACACCTCAGAAGACCATCTTTCGTTCATCCCGTTATCAAACACCAGGAAGTGCGAGGACTTGAAGGGAGGGATCGATTCTTGTGGGGAAAGTACGCAAACCTCTGCAGAGTGTACAAACTATTCATGAATAGCCGTGTCCCCGATTACGGACAACTTTGAGCAACTGGATTTGAAACCTCTGGAAGATCTTCTCATCCCAAATAATTATTCTGAGGTGGGTTTATTTAAACAATGATCTCCAGGGGCTCTCATGGAACTAACAATATGGGAACCTATGACCCTCGGAAGCTCTCATAGGTGGGTTGAATTGGAGGCGGTCCAATTTAACAATAGGTTAATTAAAATGAAAAGAAATAAAACTTGGCTAGTGAGTAGAAGTAGGACAAAATTGGCTTTATGCAAAATAAACCTTAGAGCTTTCCACTTGTTATATCCTTGCATGTAGATGATAGGTCTGTTTTCATACCTTGGGTGTGACTTGCCAATACATTCAATGTATTGACCCTTTGTGGTGGCAATGTTTCATGTTGCAGATCTTTCAGACGAAGAGTAAGGTGCGATAGGTCGTTGTTCTGCACTCAGCTTTGCCATGGAGTTGATGGACTCATTTACGTTTGAAGCTTCCGTAGTTATTTTGTTTAGATGGCCTTCAGCCGTATTTATGTAATAAATATTCTTTTGAGGACATCGATGTAATACAGTGTGTGACTGAACTCTGTTATAATTCCTCGAGTACTGTGTATGTCGGCATACCGATCCAGGGATGACACTTAAGCACATAGACTTCGATCCATTGGGATTGGGTCGCTGCAAGATGGTGTCAGAGTACGTGCTGACTATAGGACGTGACCACTGGGAATGGAAAAGCCATAGGATGGAAAAGAATTATTTTACAATTTCTGTATATATATATCTGTTGGTCTTATGCTCTTCTCTATTCATTTCTAACTCTTCTCTATTTCAACAATATAGATGTTGAAACCCATGACCAAGTTTGCTCAGCCTGACGAGACCATGCCCTTCGGACAACACCTATCTGAACATCGCTCTACCCACTTTCACTGGGACATTCACCGCGACCTTGCCGGAGGATAAACACTGGATGATTGAAGTTTGTATCCTGGGAGGACCTTTGTACCGACTACCGAGCATATCGAGTTTACCTTTGATGCACCAACCTGGAGCTTAGGCAGGAGTATGGCCGCACACCTCACCTTTGGATGCATTTGTGAGGAGTACAACAAGTATCTTGAAGACACTGTCTATAGGATATGCGGATGTCGGGATGACCAATGGGAAATGGTTCGCACCAGGAAAGATGAGTCGATCGCGTCATACATACAAGATATGGACCAACACATACGCGGATTTGAGAAGCAGATGGGCTCTAGCATGAATGAAACCAAGAAGCTGATCATCCGGAGCATCGACCTGGAAGATGAACTCAAGGAAACCCGCCATGGAATCGGCTTACTATGGGAGATGTATGAAGACCTGAAGAAGAAACTAGAAGTAGCCGAGGAGAAGCTGGACAATGGAGCTGATGACATGGAGTCTTCTACCGATCAAAACTTCTACCCGACCACCATTTCAGATATTAGAAATTTGATTTATTTTCTATAGGAGTTCTTTGAGAAGTTCGAGGCCGTTCCTGTGATTGTGTAATAGTTAGCTTAGACCCGATTGTGTGAACCTGGATTGAAATTGAATGATGTGATTTGGAATTTATTTTGCTCATATGCATATGAGTAGTGTAAATTCTCATTAGGCCCTTATTCTACTCTAATTTCTTATCCACTCGAAACCCATCAGATGCCTCCGAGATGTGACCCTGGATCCAACTTTCTGCCAGAACTCACCCAGTTGATCCAAACCCAGAATACCCTCATGCAGATGCTCATCCAGAACCAGAACTAGAACAACAACAACCCACCGCCACCACCCCTAGTTGACAACATTACCCGTTTTCTGAGGTTGAACCCACCAGTATTCTGTAGCAGCACTGAGCTGATTGTCGAAGATGACTGGCTCCGCAAGATCGGAAGGGAGCTGACCACTGCAGGTTGCACTGATGCTGAGAAGGTGCGCTTTGCCACACATCAAATGGATGGACCAGCTACTCCGTGGTGGGATAACTCCACCACCACCTTCCTCGTGGCCAATGTGACATGGGATCAGTTCCAGCACGCATTCCGCATCGCACATGTCTCAGCTGGAGCCATGAGTTTGAAGAAGCGTGCGTTTCGCAACTTACGCCAGGGAAATCGTACAGTGGCTTAGTATGTGGACGTGAAGGAAAATGCCCTAGGGGCAAAAATAAAGTTATTATTTATTTCCTTATTTCATGATGAATGTTTATTATTCATGCTAGAATTGTATTAACCGGAAACTTAGTACATGTGTGAATACATAGACAAAACAAAGTGTCCCTAGTATGCCTCTACTTGACTAGCTCGTTTATCAAAGATGGTTATGTTTCCTAACCATAGACATGTGTTTTTTTTTATTGTGGACTGTGGGGTAAAACCCCCACAGCAATTCAAAACTTTATTAAAGGCACGCAACAGTTACAACAACACGATTACAAGAGGTAACCGAAAAGAAGAAAACAATAAAAACAAAGTGCAAAATTAAGGGGGTAAGAAGGAAATCCACTTGAGTAACTCATCCTTGTACCCAGACTTGATTCTATGCTGCATCAAAGAAATGTCATGCCTGAAAGCTCCTCTCCATTTGTTAAAACTTTCCCTTTCACCTCTGAACACTTTTGCATTCCTGATGATCCAAATATTCCAGCAGGCAATAAATACTACTTCAGTGAAAAAGGGTTTATCAAAACTTCTCTTTGCCTGGATGACAAGGTCAGACATTGAGGTTCCAGACGACCAATCAATCTGCAAATAATTCCAAACTCGACCTTTGAAATTGCAGTTGAAGAAGAGATGGTCTCTGGTTTCTCGCCTTGCAAGGCAAAGCACGCAAGAAACACCATCATCCATGTGCCAGTGTCTTCTATCAACCATATCCTTGGTGTTAAGTCTGTCCATGGTGAGCATCCATGCAAAAACCTTGATCTTGATAGTGCAAGAAGATTTCCAGATCCAGCAGAGCAGGTGGTTGAATGTTTCAGTCTGGAAGACATGATTATAGAACAACTTAGGTTTGTAACCCTTGGTAGAACCCTGCCATAACCATACATCCTTGCTGGTGCCAACTCTGGTATGGGAGGTCATCATATTTCTTATCAAGTTCAACTCATCAAAAGCTTGGGCAGATAAAGGTAGATGAAAGTGCTGGTATAAATCAACTGAATTGAAGATGTCTTTAACAGAAATCCAGGGATCCTTGGCAAAAGAGAATAGTCTAGGGAATCTAGACTGCAAGGTAGAAACTTCAGAGCCAAGATTCCAGTTATCAGACCAAAAAAGAGCAGTGTCCCCTGCATTGACTTGCACCTGTGAGCAGTCCTAAAATTCGCAAAACCTTGCAAATATCCTTCCACCAAAAGGATCCACAAGCAGTTGTTCCCGGGTATGCCATCATGATAATATGAATCCCAAATTAAGGACACCCAAGGTAGATCTTTCCTGTTGAGAAAATTACTAGCATGCTTGAGGAGCAAAGCCACATTTTGAACACCCAGATTCAAAATACCAAGACCACCCTTACTTTTTGGTCTGCAAATCAAATCCCAAGCAGCAAGAGATGGAGCAGGCTCATCCCTATTCTTTCTCCACAAACACTGCCTTTGAATCCTTTCTAGCTGCTTTAGGATTCCAGCAGGCACAGCCATGCTGCCCATAAAGAAGATTGGCATGGATGACAAAGCAGAGTTTAAAAACTGCAGTCTCTCACCTTGATTTAGGAATGATGAATTGGCAGTCATTCTCCTCTCCATACAGTCCACCAGAGGCATAAAGTCAACCATCTTAGGCCTTGTAGTACCCACAGGCAAACCAAGGTAAGTAAAAGGCATCTTTCCAATTTGACATCCAAAAGCAGAAGCCAGCTCATTCATGACTGTATTTTCAACATTTATAGGAATGATAAAGGATTTATGATAGTTAACATCAAGACCTGTGGACTGAGAGAACTACAACAGCATCTCCTTCAAAGCTAGAAGTTGCTGCCTGTCAGCAGGGAGGATGATCAAGGTATCATCAGCATATTGAATGATAGGTTAGTCTTGATCATGGCAAGGTATAGGTAGCTTTAGGATTCCCTTTCTGAACATATCATTAATGACTGTTTGCAAAAGATTAGCAGCTATCACAAATAAAAGAGGAGAAACAGGGTCCCCCTGTCTAACTCCTTTTTTGCAAATAAACTTCCTTCCAGGCACACCATTTAGAAGGACAGAAGAGGTACCAGTGGCAAGGAGCTGCTTCATCCATAAAATCCACTTTTCATTAAAGCCTTTGCTTTTTCATTTGATGAACATCACACATCATTAGGAGAATGATGTGATGGACAAGACCCATCCGTTAGCTTAGCATCATGATCGTTACAGTTTCATTGCTACTACTTTCTTCATGACTTATACATGTTCCTCAGACTGTGAGATTATGCAACTCCCGAATACCAGAGAAACACTTTGTGTGCTACCGAACGTCACAATGTAAAAGGGTGATTATAAAGGTTCTCTACAGGTGTCTCCGAAGGTGTTTGTTGGGTTGGCATAGATCAAGATTAGGATTTGTCACTCCGTGTTTCGGAGAGGTATCTGTGGGCCCTCTCAGTAATGCTCATCACTATAAGCCTTGCAAGCAATGTGAATAATGAGTTAGTTATGGGATGAAGTATTATGGAACGAGTAAAGAGACTTGCTCGTAACAAGATTGTACTAGGTATGATGATACCGATGATCGAATCTCGGGCAAATAACATACCGATGACAAAGAGAACAACGTATGTTGTTATGTAGTTTGACCGATAAAGATCTTCGTAGAATATGTGGGAGCCAATATGAGCATCCAGGTCCCGCTATTTGTTATTGACCGGAGATATGTCTCGGTCATGTCTACATAGTTCTCGAACCCGTAGGGTCTGCACGCTTAACGTTCGATGACGATTTGTATTATGAGTTATGTGATTTGATGGACGAACTTTGTTCGGAGTCCTGGATGAGATCATGAATATGACGAGGAGTCTCGGAATGATCGAGACGTAAAGATCGATATATTGGAAGGCTATATTTGGACATCAGAAAGGTTCCGAGTGATTCGGGTATTGTTCGGAGAGTTACGGGAATTCGCCGGGGGAGGTAGTCGGCCTTAATGGGCCATACGGGAAAGGAGAGAAGGGCCTCAAGGGGTGTCCGTGCCCCCTCCCATGGGCTGGTCCGAATTGGACTAGGAGGGGGTGGCGCCCCCTGAGGGAGTCCCGGATTAAGGGGTCCTCGGATAGCCGTACTATATGCATATGTCGGACTGTTGGGCTATGAAGATACAAGATAGAAGACTTCGTCCCCTGTCCGGATGGGACTCCTTTGCGTGGAAGGCAAGCTTGGCAGTTAGGATATGAAGATTCCTTTCTCTGTAACTGCCTCTGTGTAACCCTAGCCCCCTTCCGTGTCTATATAAACCAGATGGTTTAGTCCGTAGGACAAGGACAATCATAGTCACAGGCTAGCTTCTAGGGTTTAGCCTCTATGATCTTGTGGTAGATCAACTGTTGTAATATTCATACCATCAAGATCTATCGAGCAGGAAGTAGGGTATTACCTCCATCGAGAGGGACCGAACCTGGGTAAACATTGTGTCCCCCACCTCCTGTTACCATTAGCCTTAGACGCACAATTCGGGGCCTCCTACCGAGATCCGCCGGTTTTGACACTGACAATGGTGCTTTCATTGAGAGTTCCACTATGACGTCAAAGATAGGGTTGATGGCTCGCCTTGTTATCAAGGACAACATCACCTCCGGAGGAGCTCTGGCCTCAGGCCAAACCCTCCGGCTGGGCAGCTTTGTCTTGACCGCCTGTTCGGCCGTCGGGCCGACCATGACTTCTCAGGTCATCAAAAATCGTCTCCACGTCAGCTCGGAATACACCGAGCAAATGGATCCAGCGGAGTTATCGTCTCTAAACAGGCTCCTGGATCGCATCGCCGCTCTGGGAGTCGCTTCGGACTACGATCGGATTGGGCTTAAACTTGATCAGAGAGAGATTGAATCTCCACCGATCACCCATTAGATAGCGGTGGTGGAGGAGCGATGCAACAACTCTTCCCCCATATTGACGATGAAATATGTCCGGATTTCCAAGCTCACCAAGCCAGATACATGCCCGCGGGAAGACGTGCCCCGAACTCCAAACTAGAATCGAACTTTGGGCCAGAAAAATTGGTTTACATCCCGGAGTTCGAACTATTAAGCTCGGAAAATCCTCAAGCTCTGGGTCACGTATCGGATCTTGGTTCGGACTTAAATCCACCCACCCACCCAGACTCAAGCGATCTTTCCCGCATCCAAGAACAGTCCCAAGAGACGGTACACCACTTTTGGGCCAGATTTCTCATTGTCAAGGACAAGGTCAAAGACTGTTGCGATGAAGACGCAATCTCATTATTCTGCAAAAATTGCACAGATAAGGGACTCCTTAACGCCATAAATCGCCATCACATATCACACTTGGATGACTTGGTGATCATAGTACAAAAGTACTGTGTGATGGAAAGTGTCTGGAAAACTCAGGCAACCTTTTGGGATCCACTGGCTCTCGCTAAACCCCTCGTCGAGCAAAAAGGGTGTACCCTCGTAGGTCACTCGATCCAATCCCGAAGAAATCGAAGCCCACTGCAGGGCGCGCAACTGCTTTGGAGCTGTGGCTCGATAGGCCATGCAAAATACACACCACACCGGATACCATACCAACACACAGCCTTAGAGCATGTTGGATACTTCGGCAGGTGGCCAAGAGCGGCGAGGATCTCCTCATAAAAAACACCACAGAGCAACATCCCACAGAACACAACACTACAGTATTGACAGTCTTCGAGACTTTTGCCTCATGAAAGAGGCGCAAGAGAGCACTCCGTGGCCTCGCCGAAGTCTGCCAAGTCATAGCAATAAACCCCTGGAACGACAAAGCCATAACTTTCAGTGCCAGCGACGAACCGCAATTCAAAACAGTCCGGGCACCAGCCACTTTGGTCCTCAGTCCAATCGTGGACGGCTTCCAGCTTACCAAACTGCTCACGGACGGCGGTAGCGGACTAAATCTCGTTTACGAGGAAACACTCAACAAAATGGAAATAGATAGGAGCCATGTTGAGCAAAGCAGCACAACCTTTAGAGGAATTATTCCCAGTCGGGAGGCACGATGTGCGGGAAAAATCACACTCGATGTGGTATTCGGCACACCGGAGAATTATCGGTCCGAAGAGATAACCTTTTAGGTGGCCCCTTTCACTAGTGGATATCACGCCTTGTTAGGGTGGGATGCGTTTGCAAGCTTCCAAGCCATACCCCATTATGGGTACATGAAGCTCAAGATGCCTGGGCCCAATGGAATTATCACTCTTGCCAGTGATCCGGTCACAGCACTCCGCGGCGAAAATAAAACAGTCGCCTTAGCCCTCGAAGCACTGTCTAAAGCCCTCGCGGCCGAAGAATTAACTGCATTATGCTCCACAGAGGATAGGGACGACGTGATACTCGATAAGAGATCCAAGTCAACCTACTTCAAACCAGCAGACAAAATAGTCAAATTCCAAGTCCACCCAACGGACTCCTCGAAGACAGCATCCAGCGTGGCACAGCTGGACCCCACAATCGATGCTGTACTACGGGCGTTTCTACATGAGAATTGGGATATCCTTTCCTGGCACCCTTCTGATATGCCAGGGATCCCACGCAGGCTGGTCGAAGACATCCTTAACATACTGAAGGGATACAAGCTGGTCAAGCAAACAC
Source organism: Aegilops speltoides (assembly GCA_021437245.1). Taxonomy (NCBI): domain Eukaryota; kingdom Viridiplantae; phylum Streptophyta; class Magnoliopsida; order Poales; family Poaceae; genus Aegilops; species Aegilops speltoides. Next base: position 155,047,639 of record CM038144.1, read on the forward strand.
TACGGCGCTTTTCAGAGCCCAAACGACAAGCTATGGGAGAGGAACTAGCCAAGTTACTCGAGGCCGGATTCATCAGAGAAATAAAACACCCGGATTGGGTAGCAAACCTGGTGATGGTACCAAAGAAGGATAAATCCTGGCGCCTATGTGTCGATTTCAAAGACCTCAACAAGGCTTGCCCTAAGGATCCCTTCCCTCTCCCGCACATCGATCAGATTATCGATGCTACCGCGGGACATGACTCATTGTGTTTCCTCGATGCATACTCCGGATACCATCAAATTAAGATGGCAGAGTCCGATCAAGCGTCACCCCATACAGGCCTTTCTTCTTCAATACCATGCCTTTCGGGCTCAAAAACACTGGTGCCACCTACCAATGCATGATTCAAACATGCCTAGAGAAACAAATCGGCAAAACAGTTGAAGCATATGTCGATGATGTAGTCATCAAGACCAGACATGCTGAGTCTTTAATAGACGATCTAAGGCTCACGTTCGATAACCTCCGAACATATGACATTAAGCTCAATCCAGAAAATGTGTTTTCGGCGTTCCCGCCGGAAAGCTACTGGGCTTCATCGTTTCCAATAGAGGAATTGAAGCAAACCCAGCTAAAATCCGAGATTTGTCATAGTTGGCTACCCCAGCAGATCTCAAACAAATCCAGAAAGTAACTGGATGCGTGGCAGCTTTAAGCCGCTTCATCTCCAGATTGGAAAAAAAGGCATTGCCACTTTATCGCCTTCTTCGACGAACCAAAAACTTTGAGTGGACGGACGCGGTGACAGCCGGACTAGAGGAAATAAAAGCCCTTTTAGCAAGCAACTCAATCCTGGCTGTGCCGAACGTTGGCGAACCCATGTTGTTATACATAGCCGCAACACACCAAGTTGTGAGTGCGGTGCTCGTCATTGAGGGTGATAGACAATGGCTCTAATTTCACAGCCGATGAGGTGAAAACTTGGTGCGGCCACATGGGCATTAAGCTTGATTACGCCTCTGTCTATCACCCTCAAACAAATGGTCAAGTCGAACCAGCCAATGGTCTTATTATGAGCGGCATTAAACCTAGACTAGTGCGATCCTTAAAAGAATCAGACACGCAGTGGGTTGAGGAGCTTGACTCCGTGCTCTAGGGGCTGCGGACCACGCCAAATCGCACTACCGGATACACACCCTTCTTCATGGCGTACGGCGCAGAGGCTGTGCTGCCCTGCTATATTATTCATGACTCACCTCGAGTGCGCATGTACGAAGAGAGAGAGAGAGGCCGAGCTCGATCGGCAGGACAGTTTAGATGCCCTGGAAGAGGAGCGCGACGTCGCAAAAGCCTGTTCCGCATTCTATCAACAATAGGCTCGCAGGTATCAAAGCAGAGAAGTACGGGCCAAGACTTATTATATTGGCGAACTCATTCTACATCTACCGGAGAAGAAAAGGGACAAACTCAAGCCCAAGTGAGAGGGTCCCTTCATCATTGACAAAGTTCTCACTGGAGGCGCGTACTGGCGGCCAGACTCCAAAGATTCTACGCCTAGCACCGAACTCCATGTACGTCTCCTTCCCTCCATTGCTTTTCATTTACTTTTCAGCTCTCTTCTCGCCTTTTCTTTTGAAAAGCTCTACAGCTTTAGTGCGGCTAGAATACACACTTGTGATGCATTAATCCTCAAGTATGTGCACTCATTATACCTGGGGGCTTCTTATACACAAGCTTAATATAATTATCTTCCGGGCATCAAGCCCACTGCATATGCGTCCTTTTTCCATATGTACCGTTTCTTCGCCGTTATATGCATCGATATGACTTAAGTTTTAGCCAAGCTGGGTTGCCTGGCTCCTGTGCTTATGCCCTACATTCCCATTAGTTCAGCTGGGGTATAAAGGGAGCACCTCTGCGATTGTTACTGCCGGGTACTCCGGACATGTACCTCAGACTGGGTGAAGCCGAAAGCTAGCGTTCTTAAGGGAATATTCGGTCGGTGGACTAAAGATGTTTTTTACCTATCACAATATAAACCCCTAGATGTTACATATACTGTGCTTTTTGATCGAAGTTCGAACATGCACATTAGTGCATGCGCACCCTGGGAAAGGAACCCTTAACGGAACTATTCTCTCTAGAAGATTTTTCTTACTAACCATGTAATATAACATAGCTAGTTGGGTACTTGTCTGTTCAAGCAATTATGACCCCTACGCCTGGTTTCCATGCGTAGCCCGTTTCATATTACCGAGCGGGTATTCGGAAACACTCCGGACTATCGGGTCCAGAGGCTGAAGCGAAAAGGTCCGCCATGACAAATGTTTTACAATCCGGCTAGGGACAAATATGTCAATTGAAGTACATAGTCATTTAGACTCAAATGCTTCTTCTTCTATGTCATCCAACAGGTTGTCTGGCCTACAATCCTGTTGGTAATATTTTTCGGCTAATCCTTACCTGGTCATATACCAGACTAGCGGGAATTTCTTTCCCATCTGACCCTACAGGTCCGACCAGGGCCATATGATTCGGATCGAGCTTGGTATACCGTGTTTTCACCATGGCCCAAGCCTCTCTCGCTCCTTCTTGATGGGCAGATATCTTCCATAGTTGGAAACGCCATCGTGCTCCCTTGAAAAGATGTGCAAGCTCACCCATACTTCCTGCCAGGGAGGTGGATGGACATAAGGCCTTGGCGACACTCCGCATGACCTGCTGAACTTGTTCGTGCAGTTGCGAAAGCTCTTGTAGCAAATCGCCTGAGGATCCCGGCATCTCCTCTTTGGGACGGCCAGTCAGCATACCTACAGACATAACTCTGTTAGTTCCTATCTTTGCTGAACTATATAAATGTTCGTTTGCGAACATACTAAAAATGCCACGCTGAAGCCTCTTATTTTCCTTCACAGATTCAGCCAGCTGGGCCCGAACATCTTTCAATTCTTCACCCAGCTAGGTATTAGCATCTTGGAGCTTGTTTTTCTTCTGTATGACCCGTGTAAGTACACGCTCGCCAGCGACTGCTTGCCTTTGTGCCTCTTGTTCACCCTCTCGTGGGATTCCCGGATTCTGTTCCAGATTATCTGAGGATTTTGGTCATCAGATATTGTTAGCGTTACTGTTTTATAAACACAATATTGTTTTTTCTCAATTCGGGAATACATACCAGTCGATGCCTCTTTGGATCTTGACAGCTTGGCCATAGTGGCCATTAGTTGGGTTCGACACTCTTCCAGCTCTTGAGACAACAGGTTGTTCTTCTCCGAGAGAACCTATTAGTACAATGATCCTTAAATCAGTTGTACCAACTGCTTCAAGTCTCTGGGGCTACTGACATACATAATTATAAGATTTTTATACTTACCCATATATCTTTCAAATACTGGTCTGTGGCTCTAGCAAGCCCATCCTGAGCAGCTCGGATGTACGCATCACCCAAGTTGAAGGCATTAAAAGCCTCTTCTGAAAAACCAGGGTCACAGAGTGCGGCCCGCCGGCGCCGATGTTTCATGGCGCTCTCCACTTCAGAATTTGTAACGGACATTCTATCTGAATCCTCTGTATGAGGATAGTCCGGTGTCGCTTCCGTGTTGGCCTCCGTCCTCGAGACCGGGTCTGGAATCCGGCTAGTAGAGGTACGGTTGGCAGGATCCCCGGACATAGTCTGGCGGATGTTCTTTCTGCTAAAACACAACAGATAGTGTCATACTTTAAGATGACAACTGCGGGGCGTGTTTAAGGCCATACCTCCTTGATGACGCCTCCGCCATGTTTCTGTTTGCCTTTCTTTTTGAAGGCCTACCCGGCATAGGCGCCCCTTGTTGGCGAGTCCCCTCAGGTTCGGCTTGGCGCACCGATCGTCTTCCCTTTAGAGCATAAGAATTGTGAAGTGGGTAAGACGGAAGGAGTAAATCTTTCCCGGAAGATAAGTCTCTTGTTTACTTCATGTGATATAGGGAGGAGGCCGAGATAGTCAGCAAAGATGGCCACCTTTGTGCTGTCGTAGCTCGCAAGGTGAAACACCCCTTCCACGATCTCCACGAATATATTCGGATCCTCTTCGAATCCGAGGTCAAGGGCCCGGTTACGGTCCTCTGGCTGTGGTGCCGGGCTATGAACTCCCTGGTTATTTTCTGCCATTCCTGTTATAAGTAGACAGAGTAAATATTTATGAAAACAAAGGCTCAGGGAATGAATAGAATAGAGTAATGGATGAGTTCACCCAGCTGGGAGGGTTGTACATGGGAAATCCATCCTGTGGCTTAATGCAGACGAACTCCTCTCTTTTCCCCTTGTATAAATCGGACAGTATTTCCACCAGAGCGGTGGTGGAGTCCAAACCCTTTTGACCGCAGCGGGTGGCATCGTCTTCTCCATTGAAGTGCCACATGGGATGCCCTCGGTATTGGAGTGGCTGAACCCCCCGCATTATGGATATTGCCATAACCTCGAGTATTGATAATCCGGACTGAGCGAGTATTCTTATCTTGATCATCAATTGAAGGACCTCCCTGTTATCTTCCTCTCTGGGGCTCTGGGGATGCCAGTTAAGGCGTTTTCTCAGCGGAGCGTTTGTAAACTCAGGAAGACCCATTCGGATTGGGTCGGGAAGGGAGACATCCTCAATATAAAACCATTCGAAGGGCAACTCTTCGGGTGCCTTTTCTGTGTGCCAGATAAGTATCCGGTCCAGGCGATGCGCCATATATCGGCTCCGCCCACTTGGAATATTGATCCCCCTTAATTACGGAGGATGAGGCATAACAGATTCTTCCATAGCTCAAAATGGGCTTCGCAGCCCAGAAATAGCTCGCAAAGAGCGACGTAACCTGCAATGTGCAGGATGGAGGCATGTGTGAAGTTGTGCAGTTGGAGGCCGTAGAACTCCAGAAGCCCGCGGAGGAATGGATGGATTGGAAATCCTACGCCCCTCAGTAAATAGGAAACAAGGCATACTCGCTTCCCCCTGGATGGGTTGGGAAAGTTCTCGGCTTGCTCCCCACCATCGAAGGAAGCCAGTCCGACTCAGATGGGGACTAGATATGCAGGAGGTAGAAACCCTTGGGTCTGCAACTTCACTAATCGGCCGTGGGATCCGGTACACTTCTCCCAATCGCCTGGCTTGGTGTTGCGAAAGTGGGAGGAAGAGTTGCGAGCGCCGGCCATGTTGGAGTGGTTTTTTCAGGCACGCTCTGATGATTCCTTGCTTGGGGAAGATGGTGTGGATTAGATATGAAGATCCCCGTCTCTTGAATAGACAATTTATTTACATAGTTAGGGTGGCAAATGTAAAAATGCCCTGACTTCTCGCATTCGCTCGACACGTGGAGGCTGAGACTGTTAAGGTGCATAAGCCGATGAGCGTAACATTAAATGGGGAACCGAGCACAGCTATTTACAACAGGTACTTTGAAGAATTCGGAGAAGGAACCCGCCTTGCAATGCCAAAGACAATCTGCGTGCTGGACTCAGCGTCATTGAACACTGGTTCATGACTACTAAGGGAGTCCCAGATTAAGGGGTCCTCGGGTGGCCGGACTATATGCATATGTCGGACTATTGGCCTATGAAGATACAAGATAGAAGACTTCGTCCTGTGTCCGGACGGGACTCTCCTTTGCGTGGAAGGCAAGCTAGGCAGTTAGGATATGAAGATTCCTTTCTCTGTAACTGACTCTGTGTAACCCTAGCCCCCTCCGGTGTCTATATAAACCGGAGGGTTTAGTCCGTAGGACAAGGACAATCATAATCATAGGCTAGCTTCTAGGTTTAGCCTCTATGATCTCGTGGTAGATCAACTCTTGTAATATTCATATCATCAATATCAATGAAGCAGGAAGTAGGGTATTACCTCCATCGAGAGGGCCCCAACCTGGGTAAACATTGTGTCCCCGCCTCCTGTTACCATTAGCCTTAGACGCACAGTTCGGGACCCCCGACCCGAGATCCCCCGGTTTTGACACCGACACCCCCTCCTTCCTTCTCCCTCTTCCTCATTCCCTTCCTTCTCCTAGTTGGAAGAGGAAAGGGGGGGGGGCGAATCCTACTTGGACCGGGAGTCCAAGTGGGACTCCCCCCTTTGGAGCGCCACCTCTAGGCCGACCTCCTCTTGCTCCCTCCTTTATATACATGGGTAGGGGGAACCCCAAAGACACTCCAAGATTTGTCTTAGCCGTGTGCGGTGCCCCCCTCCACAGTTACACACCTCAGTCATATCGCCGTAGTACTTAGGCGAAGCCCTACGTTGGTAACTTCATCATCACCGTCGCCACATCGTAGTGCTGACGGAACTCTCCCTCGGCCTCAATTGGATCAAGAGTACGAGGGACGTTGATACGTCTCCAACGTATCTATAATTTTTGATTGTTCCATGCTATTATATTACCCCTTTTGGATGTTTATGGGCTTTATTCTACACATTTATCTCATTTTTGGGACTAACATACTAACCGGAGGCCCAGCCCGTATTGCTGTTTTTTTGCCTATTTCAGTATTTCGAAGAAAAGGAATATCAAACGGAGTCCAAATGGAATGAAACCTTCGGGAGCGTGATTTTTGGAACGAACGTGATCCATAGAACTTCGAGTGCAAGTCAAGAAGCTTGTGAGGTGGCCAGGAGACAGGAGGGCACGCCCACCCCCTCTGGGCGCGCCACCCTATCTCCTGGGCCCCACAGGCGGCCACCAACGTACTCCTTCCTCCTATATATACCTACGTACCCCAAAAACATCCAGGGAGCCAACGAAACACAATTTGCGCCACATTAACCTTTTGTATCCGCGAGATCCCATCTTGGAGCCTTCGTCGGCGCTCTGCCGGAGGGGGAATTGACCATGGAGGGCTTCTACATCAACACCATAGCCCCTCCGATGAGTTGTGAGTAGTTTACCATAGACCTTCAGGTACATAGTTATTAGCTAGATGGCTTCTTCTCTCTTTTTCGATCTCAATACAATGTTCTCCCCTCTCTTGTGGAGATCTATTCGATGTAAACTCTTTTTGCGGTGTGTTTGTCGAGATTCGATGAATTGTGGGTTTATGATCAAGTTTATCTATGAATAATATTTGAATCTTCTCTGAATTCTTTTATATATGATTGAGTTATCTTTGCAAGTCTCTTTGAATTATCAGTTTGGTTTGGCCTACTAGATTGATCTTTCTTGCCATGGGAGAAGTGCTTAGCTTTGGGTTCAATCTTGTGGTGCCCTTACCCAGTGACAGAAAGGGTTGCAACGCAGGTATTGTATTGTTGCCATCGAGGATAAAAAGATGGGTTTTATATCATATTGCTTGAGTTTATCCCTCTACATCATGTCATCTTTCTTAATGCGCTACTCCGTTCTTATGAACTTAATACTCTAGATGCATGCTGGATAGCGGTCGATGTGTGGAGTAATAGTAGTAGATGCAGGCAGGAGTCGGTCTACTTGTCGCGGACGTGATGCCTATATACATGATCATGCCTAGATAATCTCATAATTATTCGCTTTTCTATAAATTTCTCAACAGTAATTTGTTCACCCCACCATAATACTTATGCTATCTTGAGAGAAGCCACTAGTGAAACCTATGGTCCCCGGGTCTATCCTTCATCATATAAACTTCCAATCTACTTTTATTTGCATCTTTACTTTTTGCATCTATATTATAAAATACCAAAAATATATTTATCTTATCATACTATCTCTATCAGATCTCGCTTTCGCAAGTGGCCGTGAAGGGATTGACAACCCCTTTATTGCGCTGGTTGCGAGTACTTTGATTATTTGTGTAGGTGCGTGGAACTTTTGAGGAGCCTCCTACTGGATTAATACCTTGGTTCTCAAAAACTGAGGGAAATACTTACGCTACTATTGCTGCATCACCCTTTCCTCTTCAAGGAAAACCAACGCAAGCTCAAGACGTAGCAAGCAGAATTTCTGGTGCCGTTGCCGGGGAGGTCTTCGCTCAAGTCAAGACATACCAAGTACCCATCACAAACTCATCTCCCTCGCATTTACATTATTTGCCATTTTCCTCTCGTTTACCTCTCCCCCACTTCACCCTTGCCGTTTTATTAGCCCTCTCTTTTTCGCATGCCCTTTGGTTGCTCGTCGTTATGTCTAGTTCCTTATCCGCTCCTATGTCCCCCGAGTTTGAAGTTCTTCACTTCAAGCAAAGGCAAGGAGAAAACTTAAAAGATGCTTGGTATAGGATGATGGAATCTTATCGCAAGTGCACCCTAGAGATGAACTTTAGAATTCTTCTTTGCAATTTTTATGTTGGGTTAAATATGATGCATAGACAACTCTTAGATTGCATTGCCAAGGGAAATTTTCTTGAAATTGACCCTAGTGTTGCTCATGAAATTATAGAGGGAAAAGTGGGAACACTACCTCAAAAGGGAGGATCACATCCTACCCAAGAAGAAACACAAGTGTTCGGAAAGATTTGCGAAGTGACAATTTTTTTACAAAAGTCTCTTGAGCCTCTTGAAAGTGTTAGCGGAAATCTTCACCGCATGATTATGTTGATTACTCTTTGCAATAAGCGGTTGGATTCTTCAGATCTAAAATTTCCGAGTATGAAGGGAAACGTAAAGAACCTCCCGGATTCGAGCATGGCTCCGCTAAAAAACTGAAAATCAAAGATGGCACAACTTAGATCTATCTTCGCTTTTATGCCTAGCTAGAGGCGTTAAACGATAGCGCTAGTTGGGAGGCAACCCAATTTTATTTGTGTTTTTTGTTTTTGTTTCTATTTAATAATAAAATTTTGCATCTACCTTCTGTTTAGATGTGTTTTTATGTTTTAATTAGTGTTTGTGCCAAGTAGAACCTATAGGATAATCTATGATGATAGTTAATTTGATTTTGCTGAAAAATAGAAACTTTGCATGCACGAAATTAGTTTCGTTCAATCACAGAAACGTGATTTTGTGTTGATTCTTTTTGCTTCTGATCAATAGACAAATTGTCCAATACTTCCTTTCTTTTTAGGATTTTTAGAGTTCCAGAAGTGTGTGTTAGTTACAGAGTGCTACAGACTGTTTTGTTTTTGACAGATTCTGTTTCTCGTGTGTTGTTTGCTTATTTTGATGCATCTATGGCTAGTAAAATAGTTTATAAACCATAGAGAAGTTGGAATATAGTAGGTTTAACACCAAAATAAATAAATAATGAGTTCATTACAGTACCTTATGTGGTGGTTTTCTTTTCTTTCACTAACGGAGCTTATAAGATTTCCTGTTGAGTTTTTTGTTGTGAAGTTTTCAAGTTTGGGCTAAAGCTTTGATGGACAATGGAATAAGGAGTGGCAAGAGCCTAAGCTTGGGGATGCCCATGGCACCCCAAGATATTCAAGAATAGCCAAAAGCCTAAGCTTGGGGATGCCCCGGGAAGGCATCCCCTCTTTCTTCTTCGTCCATTGGTAACTTTACTTGGAGCTATATTTTTATTCGCCACATGATATGTGTTTTGCTTGGAGCGTCGTGTATTATATTAGTCTTTGCTTTTTAGTTTACCACAATCATCCTTTCTGTACACACCTTTTGGGAGAAGCCTACTTGATTAGAATTTATTAGATATGCCATGTGCTTCACTTATATCTTTTGAGCTTGATAGTTTTTGCTCTAGTGCTTCACTTATATCTTTTTGAGCACGACGGTGGCTTAATTTTGTAGAAATTGCTAGTCTCTCATGCTTCACTTATATTATTTTGAGAGTCTTTTAGAACAGCATGGTATTTTCTATGGTTATAAAATTGGTCCTAGAATGGTAGGCATCCAAGTTGGGTATAATAAAAACTATCATAGGAAGTGAATTGGATGCTATTATCAATTTGATACTTGATAATTGTTTTGAGATATGGAGGTAGTGATATTAAAGTCATGCTAGTTGGGTGATTATGAATTTAAAGAATGCTTGTGTTGAAGTTAGCAAGTCCCGTAGCATGCACGTATGGTTAAAGTTGTGTAACAAATTTGAAACATGAAGTGTACCTGGCTTGTGCATCCTTATGAGTGGCGGTCGGGGACGAGGGATGGTCTTTTCCTACCAATCTATCCCTCTAGGAGCACGCGTGTAGTGCTTGATTTTTGATGACTTCTAAATTTTGGCAATAAGTATATGAGTTCTTTTGACTAATGTTGAGTCCGTGGATTATACGCACTTTTACCTTTCCATCATTGCTAGCCTCTTTGGTACCGTCCATTGCCCTTTCTCACCTTGAGAGTTGGTGCAAAGTTCGCCGGTGCATCCAAACCCCGTGATACGATACGCTATATCACACATAAACCTCCTTATATCTTCCTCAAAACAGCCACCATACCTACCTATTATGGCATTTCCATAGCCATTCCGAGATATATTGCCATGCAACTTTCCACTGTTCCGTTCATCATCATCATGACATACTTTACTTTTTTCATATTTCCATTGCATGATCATGTAGTTGACATCGTATTTGTGGCAAAGCCACCATGCATAATTTTTCATACATGTCACTCTTGATTCATTGCACCATCCTGGTACACCGCCGGAGGCATTCATATAGAGCCATATCTTGTTCTAGTTTCGAGTTGTAATTCATGTGTTGTAATCAACAGAAGTGTGATGATCATCATTATTAGAACATTGTGCCCAAAGAAAAAAAGGAAAAAAAAGAAAGGCCAAAAAAAAGGCCAAAGAAAAAAAGAGAGAAAAAGAAAAAGAAAATATAAATAAATAAAAGGGCAATGTTACTATCTGTTTTTCCACACTTGTGCTTCAAAGTAGGACCTTATTCTTCATGTAGTGAGTCTCGTATCTTGTGCTTCAAAGTAGCACCATGTTTTCATATAGTGAGTCTCATAGGTTGTCACTTTCATATACTAGTGGGAATTTTTCATTATAGAACTTGGCTTGTATATTCCTACGATGGGCTTCCTCAAATGCCCTAGTTCTTCGTGAGCAAGCAAGTTGGATGCACACCCACTAGTTTTCTTTTGTTGAGCATTCATTTATAGCTCTAGTGCATCCGTTGTATGGCTATCCCTACTCCTCATGTTTACATCAATTGATGGGCATCTCCATAGCCCGTTGATTATCCTCGTCAATGTGAGACTTTCTCCTTTTTTGTCTTCTCCACACAATCCCCATCATCATATTCTATTCCACCCATAGTGCTATATCCATGGCTCACGCTCATGTATTGCATGAAAGTTGAAAAAGTTTGAGATTATTTAAGTATGAAACAATTGCTTGGCTTGTCATCGGGGGTGTAGAATTTGGGAACATCTTTTGTGTGACGAAAATGAAGCATAGCCTAACTATATGATTTTCTAGGGATGAACTTTCTTTAGCCATGTTATTTTGAGAAGACATGATTGCTTTGATTAGTATGCTTGAAGTGTTACTATTTCTTTTATCAATATGAACTTTTGTTTTTAATCATTTGGATCTGAACATTCATGCCATAAAAAAGAAAAATTACATTGAGAGTTATGCTAGATAGCATTCCACATCAAAAATTCTGTTTTTATCATTTACCTACTCGAGGACGACCAGGAATTAAGCTTGGGGGTGCTTGATACGTCTCCAACAAATCTATAATTTTTTATTGTTCAATGCTATTATATTACCCCTTTTGGATGTTTATGGGCTTTATTTTACACATTTATATCATTTTTGGGACTAACCTACTAACTGGAGGCCCAGCCCGTATTGCTGTCTTTTTGCCTATTTCAGTATTTCGAAGAAAAGGAATATCAAACGGAGTCCGAACGGAATGAAACCTTTGGGAGCGTGATTTTTGGAACGAACGTGATCCAGAGAACTTGGAGTGCAAGTCAACAAGCTTGCGAGGCGGCCAGGAGACTAGAGGGCGTGCCCACCCCCTCTGGGCGTGTCCCCCTATTTCCTGGGCCCCACAGGCAGCCATCGACGTACTCCTTCCTCCTATTAACCTACGTACCCCACAAACATCCAGGGAGCCAACGAAACACAATTTCCGCCACCATAACCTTCTGTATCCGCGAGATCCCATCTTGGAGCTTTCGCTGGCGCTCCGCCGGAGGGGGAATCGACCACAGAGGGCTTCTACATCAACACCATAGCCCCTCCGATGAGTTGTGAGTAGTTTACCACAGACCTTCGGGTCCATAGTTATTAGCTAGATGGCTTCTTCTCTCTTTTTGGATCTCAATACAATGTTCGCCCCCTCTCTTGTGGAGATCTATTTGATGTAAACTATTTTTGCGGTGTGTTTGTCGAGATCCGATGAATTGTGGGTTTATGATCAAGTATATCTATGAATAATATTTGAATCTTCTCTGGATTCTTTTATATATGATTGAGTTATCTTTGCAAGTCTCTTTGAATAATCAGTTTGGTTAAGCCTACTAGATTGATCTTTCTTGCCATGGGAGAAGTGCTTAGCTTTGGGTTCAATCTTGCGGTGTCCTTACCCAGTGACAGAAAGGGTTGCAACGCACGTATTGTATTGTTGCCATCGAGGATAAAAAGATGGGTTTTATATCATATTGCTTGAGTTTATCCCTCTACATCATGTCATCTTTCTTAATGCGTTACTCCGTTATTATGAACTTAATACTCTAGATGCATGCTGGATAGCGGTCGATGTGTGGAGTAATAGTAGTAGATGCAGGCAGGAGTCGGTCTACTTGTCGCGGACGTGATGCCTATATACATGATCATGCCTAGATAATCTAATAATTATTCTCATTTCTAACAATTTCTCAACAGTAATTTGTTCACCCCACCATAATACTTATGCTATCTTGAGAGAAGCCACTAGTGAAACCTATGGCCCCCGGGTCTATCCTTTATCATATAAACTTCCAATCTACTTTTATTTGCATCTTTACTTTTTGCATCTATATTATAAAATACCAAAAATATATTTATCTTATCATACTATCTCTAACAGATCTCGCTTTCGCAAGTGGCCGTGAAGGGATTGACAACCCCTTTATTGCGTTGGTTGCGAGTACTTTGTTTGTTTGTGTAGGTGCGTGGAACTTTTGAGGAACCTCCTACTGGATTAATACCTTGGTTCTCAAAAACTAAGGGAAATACTTACGCTACTATTGCTGCATCACCCTTTCCTCTTCAAGGAAAACCAACGCAAGCTCAAGACGTAGCAAGAAGAATTTCTGGCGCCGTTGCCGGGGAGGTCTTCGCTCAAGTCAAGACATACCAAGTACCCATCACAAACTCATCTCCCTCGCATTTACATTATTTGCCATTTTCCTCTCGTTTACCTCTCCCCCACTTCACCCTTGCCGTTTTATTAGCCCTCTCTTTTTCGCTTGCCCTTTGGTTGCTCGTCGTTTTGTCTAGTTCCTTATCCGCTCCTATGTCCCCCGAGTTTGAAGTTCTTCACTTCAAGCAAAGGCAAGGAGAAAACTTAAAAGATGCTTGGTATAGGATGATGGAATCTTATCGCAAGTGCACCCTAGAGATGAACTTTAGAATTCTTCTTTGCAATTTTTATGTTGGGTTAAATGTGATGCATAGACAACTCTTAGATTGCATTGCCAAGGGAAATTTTATTGAAATTGACCCTAGTATTGCCCACGAAATTATAGAGGGAAAAGTGGGAACACTACCTCAAAAGGGAGGATCACATTCTACCCAAGAAGAAACACAAGTGTTCGGAAAGATTTGCGAAGTTACAATTTTTTTACAAAAGTCTCTTGAGCCTCTTGAAAGTCTTATGCGGAAATCTTCACCGCATGATTATGTTGATTACTCTTTGCAATAAGCGGTTGGATTCTTTAGATCTAAAATTTCCGAGTATGAAGGGAAACGTAAAGAACCTCCCGGATTCGAGCATGGCTCCGCTAAAAAACTGAAAATCAAAGATGGCACAACTTAGATCTATCTTCGCTTTTATGCCTAGCTAGAGGCGTTAAACGATAGCGCTAGTTGGGAGGCAACCCAATTTTATTTGTGTTTTTTGTTTTTGTTTCTGTTTAGTAATAAAATTTTGCATCCACCTTCTATTTAGATGTGTTTTTATGTTTTAATTAGTGTTTGTGCCTAGTAGAACCTATAGGATAATCTATGATGATAGTTAATTTGATTCTGCTGAAAAAACAGAAACTTTGCATGCACGAAATTAGTTTTGTTCAATCACAGAAACGTGATTTTGCGTTGATTTTTTTTGCTTCTGATCAATAGACAAATTGTCCAATACTTCCTTTCTTTTTAGGATTTTTAGAGTTCCAGAAGTGTGTGTTAGTTACAGAGTGCTACAGACTGTTCTGTTTTTGACAGATTCTGTTTTTCGTGTGTTGTTTGCTTATTTTGATGCATCTATGGCTAGTAAAATAGTTTATACACCATAGACAAGTTGGAATATAGTAGGTTTAACACCAAAATAAATAAATAATGAGTTCATTACAGTACCTTATGTGGTGGTTTTCTTTTCTTTCACTAACGGAGCTTATAAGATTTCCTTTTGAGTTTTGTGTTGTGAAGTTTTCAAGTTTTGGGTAAAGCTTTGATGGACAATGGAATACGGAGTGGCAAGAGCCTAAGCTTGGGGATGCCCATGGCACCCCAAGATATTCAGGAATAGCCAAAAGCCTAAGCTTGGGGATGCGCCGGGAAGGCATCCCCTCTTTCTTCTTCGTCCATTGGTAACTTTACTTGGAGCTATATTTTTATTCGCCAAATGATATGTGTTTTGCTTGGAGCGTCGTGTATTATATTAGTCTTTGCTTTTTAGTTTACCACAATCATCCTTTCTGTACACACCTTTTGGGAGAAGCCTACTTGATTAGAATTTATTAGATATGCTATGTGCTTCACTTATATCTTTTGAGCTTGATAGTTTTTGCTCTAGTGCTTCACTTATATCTTTTTGAGCACGACGATGGCTTAATTTTGTAGAAATTGCTAGTCTCTCATGCTTCACTTATATTATTTTGAGAGTCTTTTAGAACAGCATGGTATTTTCTATGGTTATAAAATTGGTCCTAGAATGGTAGGCATCCAAGTTGGGTATAATAAAAACTATCATAGGAAGTGAATTGGATGCTATTATCAATTTGATACTTGATAATTGTTTTGAGATATGGAGGTAGTGATATTAAAGTCATGCTAGTTGGGTGATTATGAATTTAAAGAATGCTTGTGTTGAAGTTAGCAAGTCCCGTAGCATGCACGTATGGTTAAAGTTGTGTAACAAATTTGAAACATGAAGTGTACCTGGCTTGTGCATCCTTATGAGTGGCGGTCGGGGACGAGTGATGGTCTTTTCCTACCAATCTATCCCTCTAGGAGCACGCCTGTAGTGCTTGATTTTTGATGAATTCTAAATTTTTGCAATAAGTATATGAGTTCTTTTGACTAATGTTGAGTCCATGGATTATACACAATGTTACCTTTCCACCATTGCTAGCCTCTTCGGTACCGTGCATTGCCCTTTCTCACCTTGAGAGTTGGTGCAAAGTTCGCCGGTGCATCCAAACCCCGTGATACGATACGCTCGGTCACACATAAACCTCCCTATATCTTCCTCAAAACAGCCACCATACCTACCTATTATGGCATTTCCATAGCCATTCCGAGATATATTGCCATGCAACTTTCCACCGTTCCGTTCATCATCATCATGACATACTTTACTTTTGTCATACTTCCATTGCATGATCATGTAGTTGACATCGTATTTGTGGCAAAGCCACCATGCATAATTTTTCATACATGTCACTCTTGATTCATTGCACCATCCCGGTACACCGTCGGAGGCATTCATATAGAGCCATATCTTGTTCTAGTTTCGAGTTGTAATTCATGTGTTGTAATCAACAGAAGTGTGATGATCATCATTATTAGAACATTGTTCCCAAAGAAAAAAAAAAGGAAAAAAAAAAGAAAGGCCAAAAAAAAGGCCAAAGAAAAAAAGAGAAAAAAAGAAAAAGAAAATATAAATAAATAAAAGGGGCAATGTTACTATCTGTTTTTCCACACTTGTGCTTCAAAGTAGCACCTTATTCTTCATGTAGTGAGTCTCATATCTTGTGCTTCAAAGTAGCACCATGTTTTCATATAGTGAGTCTCATAGGTTGTCACTTTCATATACTAGTGGGAATTTTTAATTATAGAACTTGGCTTGTATATTCCTACGATGGGCTTCCTCAAATGCCCTAGTTCTTCGTGAGCAAGCAAGTTGGATGCACACCCACTAGTTTTCTTTTGTTGAGCATTCATTTATAGCTCTAGTGCATCCGTTGTATGGCAATCCCTACTCCTCATGTTGACATCAATTGATGGGCATCTCCATATCCCATTGATTATCCTCGTCAATGTGAGACTTTCTCCTTTTTTGTCTTCTCCACACAATCCCCATCATCATATTCTATTCCACCCATAGTGCTATATCCATGGCTCACGCTCATGTATTGCGTGAAAGTTGAAAAAGTTTGAGATTATTTAAGTATGAAACAATTGCTTGGCTTGTCATCGGGGGTGTAGACTTTGGGAACATCTTTTGTGTGACGAAAATGAAGCATAGCCTAACTATATGATTTTCTAGGGATGAACTTTCTTTAGCCATGTTATTTTGAGAAGACATGATTGCTTTGATTAGTATGCTTGAAGTGTTACCATTTCCTTTATCAATATGAACTTTTGTTTTTAATCATTTGGATCTGAACATTAATGCCACAATAAAGAAAAATTACATTGAGAGTTATGCTAGGTAGCATTCCACATCAAAAATTCTGTTTTTATCATTTACCTACTCGAGGACGACCAGGAATTAAGCTTGGGGGTGCTTGATACGTCTCCAACAAATCTATAATTTTTTATTGTTCAATGCTACTATATTACCCCTTTTGGATGTTTATGGGCTTTATTTTACACATTTATATCATTTTTGGGACTAACCTACTAACTGGAGGCCCAGCCCGTATTGCTGTCTTTTTGCCTATTTCAGTATTTCAAAGAAAAGGAATATCAAACGGAGTCCGAACGGAATGAAACCTTCGGGAGCGTGATTTTTGGAACGAACGTGAACCAGAGAACTTGGAGTGCAAGTCAAGAAGCTTGCGAGGCGGCCAGGAGACTAGAGGGCGCGCCCACCCCCTCTGGGCGCGTCCCCCTATTTCCTGGGCCCCACAGGCGGCCACCGACGTACTCCTTCCTCCTATATATACCTACGTACCCCAAAAACATCCAGGAAGCCAACGAAACACAATTTCCTCCACCATAACCTTCTGTATCCGCGAGATCCCATCTTGGAGCTTTCGCTGGCGCTCCGCCGGAGGGGGAGTCGACCATGGAGGGCTTCTACATCAACACCATAGCCCCTCCAATGAGTTGTGAGTAGTTTACCACAGACCTTCGGGTCCATAGTTATTAGCTAGATGGCTTCTTCTCTCTTTTTGGATCTCAATACAATGTTCGCCCCCTCTCTTGTGGAGATCTATTCGATGTAAACTATTTTTGCGGTGTGTTTGTCGAGATCCGATGAATTGTGGGTTTATGATCAAGTATATCTATGAATAATATTTGAATCTTCTCTGAATTCTTTTATATATGATTGAGTTATCTTTGCAAGTCTCTTCGAATTATCAGTTTGGTTAAGCCTACTAGATTGATCTTTCTTGACATGGGAGAAGTGCTTAGCTTTGGGTTCAATCTTGCGGTGTTCTTACCCAGTGACAGAAAGGGTTGCAACGCACGTATTGTATTGTTGCCATCGAGGATAGAAAGATGGGTTTTATATCATATTGCTTGAGTTTATCCCTCTACATCATGTCATCTTTCTTAATGCGTTACTCCGTTATTATGAACTTAATACTCTAGATGCATGTTGGATAGTGGTCGATGTGTGGAGTAATAGTAGTAGATGCAGGCAGGAGTCGGTCTACTTGTCGCGGACGTGATGCCTATATACATGATCATGCCTAGATAATCTCATAACTATTCGCTTTTCTATCAATTTCTCAACAGTAATTTGTTCACCCCACCATAATACTTATGCTATCTTGAGAGAAGCCACTAGTGAAACCTATGGCCCCCGGGTCTATCCTTTCTCATATAAACTTCCAATCTACTTTTATTTGCATCTTTACTTTTTGCATATATATTATAAAATACCAAAAATATATTTATCTTCTCATACTATCTCTATCAGATCTCGCTTTCGCAAGTGGCCGTGAAGGGATTGACAACCCCTTTATTGAGTTGGTTGCGAGTACTTTGTTTGTTTGTGTAGGTGCGTGAAACTTTTGAGGAGCCTCCTACTGGATTAATACCTTGGTTCTCAAAAACTGAGGGAAATACTTACGCTACTATTGCTGCATCACCCTTTCCTCTTCAAGGAAAACCAACGCAAGCTCAAGACGTAGCAAGAAGAATTTCTGGCGCCGTTGCCGGGGAGGTCTTTGCTCAGGTCAAGACATACCAAGTACCCATCACAAACTCATCTCCCTCGCATTTGCATTATTTGCCATTTTCCTCTCGTTTACCTCTCCCCCACTTCACCCTTGCCGTTTTATTAGCCCTCTCTTTTTCGCTTGCCCTTTGGTTGCTCATCGTTATGTCTAGTTCCTTATCCGCTCCTATGTCCCCCGAGTTTGAAGTTCTTCACTTCAAGCAAAGGCAAGGAGAAAACTTAAAATATGCTTGGTATAGGATGATGGAATCTTATTGCAAGTGCACCCTAGAGATGAACTTTAGAATTCTTCTTTGCAATTTTTATGTTGGGTTAAATATGATGCATAGACAACTCTTAGATTGCATTGCCAAGGGAAATTTTATTGAAATTGACCCTAGTATTGCTCATGAAATTATAGAGGGAAAAGTGGGAACACTACCTCAAAAGGGAGGATCACATCCTACCCAAGAAGAAACACAAGTGTTCGGAAAGATTTGCGAAGAGACAATTTTTTTACAAAAGTCTCTTGAGCCTCTTGAAAGTGTTAGCGGAAATCTTCACCGCATGATTTTGTTGATTACTCTTTGCAATAAGCGGTTGGATTCTTTAGATCTAAAATTTCCGAGTATGAAGGGAAACGTAAAGAACCTCCCGGATTCGAGCATGGCTCCGCTAAAAAACTGAAAATCAAAGATGGCACAACTTAGATCTATCTTCGCATTTATGCCTAGCAAGAGGCGTTAAACGATAGCGCTAGTTGGGAGGCAACCCAATTTTATTTGTGTTTTTTGTTTTTGTTTCTGTTTAGTAATAAAATTTTGCATCTACCTTCTGTTTAGATGTGTTTTTATGTTTTAATTAGTGTTTGTGCCTAGTAGAACCTATAGGATAATCTATGATGATAGTTAATTTGATTCTGCTGAAAAAACAGAAACTTTGCATGCACGAAATTAGTTTGTTCAATCACAGAAACGTGATTTTGCGTTGATTCTTTTTTGCTTCTGATCAATAGACAAATTGTCCAATACTTCCTTTCTTTTTAGGATTTTTAGAGTTCCGTAGTGTGTATTAGTTACAGAGTGCTACTGACTATTACTTTTTGTGATTCTGTTTTTCGTGTGTTGTTTGCTTATTTTGATGCATCTATGGCTAGTAAAATAGTTTATAAACCATAGACAAGTTGGAATATAGTAGGTTTAACACCAAAATAAATAAATAATGAGTTCATTACAGTACCTTATGTGGTGGTTTTCTTTTCTTTCACTAATGGAGCTTATAAGATTTCCTGTTGAGTTTTGTGTTGTGAAGTTTTCAAGTTTTGGGTAAAGCTTTGATGGACAATGGAATAAGGAGTGGAAAGAGCCTAAGCTTGGGGATGCCCATGGCACCCCAAGATATTCAGGAATAGCCAAAAGCCTAAGCTTGGGGATGCCCCGGGAAGGCATCCCCTCTTTCTTCTTCGTCCATTGGTAACTTTACTTGGAGCTATATTTTTATTCGCCACATGATATGTGTTTTGCTTGGAGCGTCGTGTATTATATTAGTCTTTTCTTTTTAGTTTACCACAATCATCCTTTCTGTACACACCTTTTGGGAGAAGCCTACTTGATAAGAATTTATTAGATATGCTATGTGCTTCACTTATATCTTTTGAGCTTGATAGTTTTTGCTCTAGTGCTTCACTTATATCTTTTTGAGCGCGACGGTGGCTTAATTTTGTAGAAATTGCTCGTCTCTCATGCTTCACTTATATTATTTTGAGAGTCTTTTAGAACAGCATCGTATTTGCTATGGTTATAAAATTGGTCCTAGAATGGTAGGCATCCAAGTTGGGTATAATAAAAACTATCATAGGAAGTGAATTGGATGCTATTATCAATTTGATACTTCATAATTGTTTTGAGATATGGAGGTAGTGATATTAAAGTCATGCTAGTTGGGTGATTATGAATTTAAAGAATGCTTGTGTTGAAGTTAGCAAGTCCCGTAGCATGCACGTATGGTTAAAGTTGTGTAACAAATTTGAAACATGAAGTGTACCTGGCTTGTGCATCCTTATGAGTGGCGGTTGGGGACAAGCGATGGTCTTTTCCTACCAATCTATCCCTCTAGGAGCACTCCTGTAGTGCTTGATTTTTGATGACTTCTAAATTTTTGCAATAAGTATATGAGTTCTTTTGACTAATGTTGAGTCCATGGATTATACGCACTTTTACCTTTCCACCATTGCTAGCCTCTTGATGCAGTGCATTGCCCTTTCTCACCTTCAGAGTTGGTGCAAAGTTCACCGGTGCATCCAAACCCCGTGATACGATACGCTCTATCACACACAAACCTCCTTATATCTTCCTCAAAACAGCCACCATACCTACCTATTATGGCATTTCCATAGCCATTCCGGATATATTGCCATGCAACTTTCCGCCGTTCCGTTCATCATCATCATGACATACTTTACTTTTGTCATATTTCCATTGCATGATCATGTAGTTGACATCGTATTTGTGGCAAAGCCACCATGCATAATTTTTCATACATGTCACTCTTGATTCATTGCACCATCCCGGTACACCGCCGGAGGCATTCATATAGAGTCATATCTTGTTCTAGTTTCGAGTTGTGATTCATGTGTTGTAATCAATAGAAGTGTGATGATCATCATTATTAGAACATTGTGCCCAAAGAAAAAAAGGAAAAAAGGAAAGGCCAAAAAAAGGCCAAAGGAAAAAAGAGAAAAAAAGAAAAAGAAAATATAAATATATAAAAGGGGCAATGTTACTATCTGTTTTTCCACACTTGTGCTTCAAAGTAGCACCTTATTCTTGATGTAGTGAGTCTCATATCTTGTGCTTCAAAGTAGCACCATGTTTTCATATAGTGAGTCTCATAGTTGTCACTTTCATATAATAGTGGGAATTTTTCATTATAGAACTTGGCTTGTATATTCCTACGATGGGCTTCCTCAAATGCCCAAGTTCTTCGTGAGCAAGCAAGTTGGATGCACACCCACTAGTTTTCTTTTGTTGAGCATTCATTTATAGCTCTAGTGCATCCGTTGTATGGCAATCCCTACTCCTCATGTTGACATCAGTTGATGGGCATCTCCATAGCCCGTTGATTATCCTCGTCAATGTGAGACTTTCTCCTTTTTTGTCTTCTCCACACAATCCCCATCATCATATTCTATTCCACCCATAGTGCTATATTGTCGGTGTACTAAGGTAGGGGTACCTCAGTACCCCAACTTGTGCACGGGCAGTTGCAGCTCCCCGCGGCTAGACCTACCACATGCTTGCCGGAGACCATCCCTGCTCCGTATCAAGCCATTCAAGAACAAAGTGTACAAGACAGAAGATCAAGACCCCGACAAGAGGAGCTTGCCGGGAAGGCCGTCCCAGGCTCAAGAATTACATCACTCACGCAAGGCCCTGGCGAGAGGAGCTCGCCGGGGAGACTAGAAGATTACATCGTGGAAGACACGCCTCGGCGCTATCTCGCGTCGGCGAGGGCCCGGGAAGCGGCAAGTTACAGAGCCCGACAAGCTCCCGGGCCCGGCAAGATCAAGACCCCGGCAAGGTACTTGCCGGGGAGAGCTGCGCTATGTGCCCGCACTCCAGCTCATCTGCCCACGCGTCGCCTTGAGCCCTCTCCAGAGACGCGTGGCGGGTGGCTGTGCAGCCTGGGGGGTGCGGTGGCACTCCACGGTGGTGGATCCATCGCCGTGGCAGACGGAGACGCAAGGGCGGGAGCTTTTGGGGTCGACGGCGACGGGCATTAAATGCCCTTGTCCCCTACTGTCAAAGTAGGTAGAAACCACTGTTCAAGCACTGTAGCTCCACTGTTCCCGCACTGTTCCAACTACCACCTCTTTTACATTTTTACCCCCCTCTCTCCTACGTTGACACCTGTTGGTGACCCCTTTGCACTATAAAAGGAGGCCCATGCGCAACGTAGAGGGGGTTCGAATCCTTGGCAACTCCCACGCTCGGTGTAGCTACTACTGTAGCTCTTCAAGCTCCCGAGCCTAATACAACACAAAGCAGCAGTAGGGTTTTACGCGTCCATCGCGGCCCGAAGCTGGGTAAAAATCCGCCCGCGTGCATCGCCTCGATCTGCTCTCTGTGCCTCCTCCGCCCTCGTACCGCACTCACGAAGGGGCCCCGGCCCCATAGGTGCTCGCGGCGGGCGTGTCCCCTCACGCCCGCCCGACATCTTTGGCGCGCCAGGTAGGGGCGTCGAGGTTGTGCGGACCTGATCCGGCATTCGCGCGGGCGCGTTCTTCATCAACCTCTCCAGTTTCATCGGCGACTTCATCGACAACTGCGCCATGGCCCCGAAGACGAGGGCTTCAAGGGTTGCAGACCCGTCTGCGTCTCACCCGCCGCCACCGGAGCCAACGGTGGGCGGAGGAGACGCCAGCGGAAGGGTGGACACCGGCGAGGGTACTCGCGGCGCCACCAGATCCAGGGACAGGACGGATGACCACGCCTCGGTCTCCGTGGATCCACGTCCATCTCAGCGCACGACGACCCAGCAGCGCCATATCACGGGAGGTGGTATCCGCCTGCTGGGGCAAGAACATGCCGGAGGCTCGCGGGGTGCTCCGGACCGCTGTCCATGCATGAGCAAAGCGAAAGTGCCGGGGCGGGATCCTGCTCCTCCTATCGCTATTAGGAGTCCGAGCATATCCCGTTCCTCGCGCCGCTCGCCCCCGCTCCCCTCTATTCCGGCAAGCGCATCTCCCTGGAGCGCTACGCCGCCGTCGAGGACACGCCATCGAGCTCCGAGCCCAGCGAGGACAGCTCTGGTGCTCACTCCGGCGAGCGCAGCTCCTCGGAGCGCTCTAAGCCCGGCGAGGGCAGCTCTGGTGCTCGTTCCGGCAAACGCATCTCCCCGGAGCTCTGCGCCGCCGTCGAGGACGCACCATCGAGCTCCACCGACAAGTGCAAGGGAACGAGAAAAAGAAAAGCTAAGTCGCTCGAGCTTTTGTGCAGAGCACTCCTTAATTCCATGCTTTTATATGTTATATCCCTCGTGCGTTCGTCCTTTGTGCGCAAAACCTGTGCGCGGAGGAGCCTGCCTGTGAATAGCCGCACCCTTATCTTGCTTCGAGCACACTCAACGAGTTAAAAGTGAGCCGCGACAAGCTTCGCGCCCTTGTTTCGTTTCCGAGTCTGCTCAGCAGGTTAAGCGCGTCGCGACTGGACACGGCAAGGCTGCTTGCCGGAAGCGACACCAGCCAGCGGGCTGCTGATGTTCCGCACTCAGCAAGTGTGTTAAGCACCGGCAAGTTCCCTAGAAGCGTAGGGTGAAAGCGCACAAAAGATGTAAAGTAGAGGGTGTAACGTGGCAAGCCTTGCCGTGAGATGTCCTTCGTATGAGAGACTTGTGCGCGAGAGGAGCCAAGTCGTGGTCCAGTTGCGCCCTTGCCTTGTTTCCGAGTCCGCTCGGCAAACACAAGCCGCGGCTGCAGCTGGCCCGCAAGGTTGCTTGCCGGAAGCAACACCAGCCAGCGGGCTGCTGATGTTCCGCTTTTCAGCAAGCGTGTTCGCGACCGGCAAGCTCCCCGAAAACGTAAAGTGCAAACATACGAAGGGCAAGGCACGGCATCGTATTGCAAAGTCAAGATTTATATACATACACATGTACATGATGAAGGTGTTGCAGATCTATCTCAGCTGTTTTCATGGCGAAATTGCAGCAACAAGAAGAAACCAAAAGAGCGCGCCGGTACTGGGCCCCGGCAAGCCAGGGTTCCTGGGGGCTGCCAGCGCCAAGATTCGTCTCCGCGAGCAGCGTCGCTGGGGCTGCGAGTACCAAGATTCGTCTCCGCAAGCCGAGTTCTTTGGGGGCTCTTCATATCGATAAGTTTTCATCCCTCGTCATGCATCCTCCTATGGACCGGGGAAGGCGGGGCTGCGTCTTTGAACGAGCGTGTCTTGTAAAACCCGTACGCGGAGGAGCCAAGTCGTGGCCCAGTTGCGTACTTGTTTTGTTTCCGAGTCCGCTCAACAAACACAAGTGTGCTGCTGCACCCTTACCTTGCTTTCGAGCCTGCTCAGCAAGTTAAGCGTCGCAACTGGCCCGGCAAGGTTGTTTGCCGGAAGCAACACCGCCAGCGGGCTGTCCCGCACTCGGCAAGCATGTTCGCCCCGGCAAGCTCCCCGATAGCGTAAGAACATACAAGGCACGAAGTCAAGTAAAAGACTCAGTCCGGCAAGTTTTTCCCTCTTTTCATTAAAAACATCCTAGTTTAATACAAGTCCATAGAGGATGAAAAACATGATAGAGAGGATTACAAGTTTCTAAATATAGCTAAGGCCCGAGGGCTTACAAGTTAAAAAGATAAGGTGCCCGTGATCCCTCTCCTGTTTCTCTGTTGGGAGTTCGGGAGGTAGGTCAGGAGCCCCGGCAAGAGAAGCTTGCCGGGAGGGCGAAAGGAGCGCCTAGGAGAGCGCGGCGGTGAGCGCCCACTGCGGCCCGCGGGTGGCGTGCCCTCAGGAGCTGCGCAAGGTGACGGGCATGGAGGAGCGCGCCCCCGGAGAGCTACGGGTGCCAGAAGACACCAAGAGAACTTCCCGGGGGCCGGCCAGGAGCTTGGCGGAGACGAAGGCGTCGGAGGCAGAGCTTGAAGACGGGGTAGTGGGACGTCAGTACGCTGTCAAGGGCTCCTCGCCCTCGACTCGGCGTGAACGGCCTTGCCGTCGCTCCCCCTCTTCCTCTTCTGCTGCTTCTACGCCAGCCGCCCAAGGAGACGGCCCCGGGGAGTTCAGAAGGCCGGCGACCCGGATTGTGGGGTCGCCGGTGGCGCGCGAGGCAGCGGTGTCCGACGCCTAGTCGGACCCGCCATCCCCCTCGTCGTCGCTGTCGCTCCCCTCCTCGTCACTCTCGCTCGAGGAGGAGCCTTCGCTATCCGAGGAGCTGTCCACACAGCATCTCACCCGGGTCCCGTAGTCCCCGAAGACCTTGACGGCGAGAAGGTCGCCCTCCATTAACTTGAAATGGAGGGTAAACCCCGCCGTCAAGCTATGGATCCGGGCGAATGTCTTCCACCCTCGGTCGAAGAACATCACGCCGGGGGCTGGGGACACGACACTCACCCGAGTGCCGCTGATCCCACAGCCCCTCATGCGCAACTCCATCACGTCGGGTGGATCCGGTCCCATCGCGTCCGCAAACGGGGCCGGCAGCCGGAGGCGGCGACGAGGCGCTCGGCGAAGCTTGATGAAGAACTCCCAGGGGTCATCTCCAGTGTGGACCGCATCGTGGACAGGAGACGTCGGGGGAGACGGGGGAGGCGCATCACCGCGACCGCCTCTCCCCCGACCGCCTCGGCCACGCCCTCGGCCTCGTCGCATACCACGCCCCTCCCTCTCCCTCTCGGGGCGGCTCCGCCCGCCACGGGAGCAGAGTAGGAGAGGTGCGCTGCCGGGAGGCGACCCTCGCTGCCACCGTCGAAGAACCGGGATTTCCTCCCTCCATGGAAGAGAGAAGAACGGAAGATGAAGACGAAGGGAGAAGAGGATGATTGTGGCCATTGTGCTCCCCTTCCGCCCCTTTTAAAGGGGCGAGGTGGGGACTCAACCGCCCTTCGACCAATCGGGAAGCGAGGAGGCCGAGGAGCGGGCCGACTCGCCTTCTCCGCCTGCGGACGGCTCGGTCTCCCACCTTCACCGCCCCGACCCTGTGCATGAGGGCAGCGTGGCGGAAAGCGGAGCCGAGCGACGGGTGAAACGACCTCGCTCTGCACCACGATCACGGGTGGGCGCCTTAAAGATCTGCATCGCCGCCCCGTCTCCCACGACGCCGCAATCGACGCGTGCCGTTACGGGAGACGGCGGATCTGAGCGGATTCGATGTGCCATGGGCGCGTGTGCCGTGCCTGCTTTTGGGCCTGGCCCAACAGCGCTTCGGCTTGTGTGTGGCCCAGCCCGGGCTCTGTCGGTGTACTAAGGTAGGGGTACCTCGGTACCCCAACTTGTGCACGGGCGATTGCAGCTCCAGCGGCTAGACCTACCACATGCTTGCCGGAGACCATCCCTGCTCCGTATCAAGCCATTCAAGAACAAAGTGTACAAGACAGAAGATCAAGACCCCGGCAAGAGGAGCTTGCCGGGAAGGCCGTCCCAGGCTCAAGAATTACATCACTCACGCAAGGCCCTAGCGAGAGGAGCTCGACGGGGTGACTAGAAGATTACATCGTGGAAGACACGCCTCGGCGCTATACGCGTCCCGGCGAGGGCCCGGGAAGCGACAAGTTACAGAGCCCGACAAGCTCCCGGGCCCGGCAAGATCAAGACCCCGGCAAGGTACTTGCCGGGGAGAGCTGCGCTATGTGCCCGCACTCCAGCTCATCTGCCCACGCGTCGCCTTGAGCCCTCTCCAGAGACGCGTGGCGGGTGGCTGTGCAGCCTGGGGGGTGCAGTGGCACTCCACGGTGGTGGATCCATCGCCGTGGCAGACGGAGACGCAAGGGCGGGAGCTTTTGGGGTCGACGGCGACGGGCATTAAATGCCCTTGTCCCCTCATGTCAAAGTAGGTAGAAACCCTTGTTCAAGCTTTGTAGCTCCTTTGTTCCCTGACTGTTCCAACTACCACCTCTTTTACATTTTACCCCCTCTCTCCCTCGTTGACACTGTTGGTGACCCCTTTGCACTATAAAAGGAGGCCCATGCAACGCGTGGGGGTTCAATCCTGGCAACTCCCACTCGGTGTAGCTACTCTGTAGCTCTTCAAGCTCCCGAGCCTAATACAACACAAAGCAGCAGAGGGTTTACGCGTCCATCGCGCCCGAAGCTGGGTAAAATCCGCCCGCGTGCATCGCCTCGATCTGCTCTCTGTGCCTCCTCCGCCTCGTATCAAGACTCACGAAGGGCCCGGCCCCATAGGTGCTCGCGGCGGGCGTGTCCCCTCACGCCCCGCCCCGACATATATCCATGGCTCACGCTCATGTATTGCGTGAAAGTTGAAAAAGTTTGAGATTATTTAAGTACGAAACAATTGCTTGGCTTGTCATCGGGGGTGTAGAATTTGGGAACATCTTTTGTGTGACGAAAATGAAGCATAGCCTAACTATCTGATTTTCTAGGGATGAACTTTCTTTAGCCATGTTATTTTGAGAAGACATGATTGCTTTGATTAGTATGCTTGAAGTGTTACTATTTCTTTTATCAATATGAACTTTTGTTTTGAATCATCTGGATCTGAACATTCATGCCACAATAAAGAAAAATTACATTGAGAATTATGCTAGGTAGCATTCCACATCAAAAATTCTGTTTTTATCATTTACCTACTCGAGGACGACCAGGAATTAAGCTTGGGGGTGCTTGATACGTCTCCAACATATCTATAATTTTTTATTGTTCAATGCTATTATATTACTTGTTTATGGGCTTTATTTTACACGTTTATATCATTTTTGGGACTAACCTACTAACTGGAGGCCCAACGCGTATTGCTGTCTTTTTGCCTATTTCAGTATTTCGAAGAAAAGGAATATCAAACAGAGTCCGAACGGAATGAAACCTTTGGGAGCGTGATTTTTGGAACGAACGTGCTCCAGAGAACTTGGAGTGCAAGTCACGAAGCTTGCGAGGCGGCCAGAAGACTAGAGGGCGCGCCCACCCCATCTGGGCGCGTCCCCCTATTTCCTGGGCCCCACAGGCGGCCACCGACGTACTCCTTTCTCCTATATATACCTACGTACCCCAAAAACATCCATGGAGCCAACGAAACACAATTTCCACCACCATAACCTTCTGTATCCGCGAGATCCCATCTTGGAGCTTTCGCTGGCGCTCCGCCGGAGGGGGAATCGACCATGGAGGGCTTCTGCATCAACACCATAGCCCCTCCAATGAGTTGTGAGTAGTTTACCATAGACCTTCGGGTCCATGGTTATTATCTAGATGGCTTCTTCTCTCTTTTTGGATCTCAATACAATGTTCGCCGCCTCTCTTGTGGAGATGTATTCGATGTAAACTTATTTTGCGGTGTGTTTGTCGTGATCCGATGAATTGTGGGTTTATGATCAAGTATATCTATGAATAATATTTGAATCTTCTCTGAATTCTTTTATATATGATTGAGTTATCTTTGCAAGTCTCTTTGAATTATCAGTTTGGTTAAGCCTACTAGATTGATCTTTCTTGCCATGGGAGAAGTGCTCAGCTTTGGGTTCAATCTTGTGGTGTCCTTACCCAGTGACAGAAAGGGTTGCAAAGCACGTATTGTATTGTTGCCGTCGAGGATAAAAAGATGGGTTTTATATCATATTGCTTGAGTTTATCCCTCTACATCATGTCATCTTTCTTAATGCGTTACTCCGTTCTTATGAACTTAATACTCTAGATGCATGCTGGATAGCGGTCGATGTGTGGAGTAATAGTAGTAGATGCAGGCAGGAGTCGGCATACTTGTCGCGGACATGATGCCTATATACATGATCATGCCTAGATAATCTCATAATTATTCGCTTTTCTATCGATTTCTCAGTAGTAATTTGTTCACCCACCGTAATACCTATGCTATCTTGAGAGAAGCCACTAGTGAAACCTATGGCCCCCGGGTCTATCCTTTATCATATAAACTTCCAATCTACTTTTATTTGCATCTTTACTTTTTGCATCTATATTATAAAATACCAAAAATATATTTATCTTATCATATTATCTCTATCAGATCTCATTTTCGCAAGTGGTCGTGAAGTGATTGAAAACCCCTTTATTGCGTTGGTTGCGAGTACTTTGTTTGTTTGTGTAGGTGCATGGGACTTTTGAGGAGCCTCCTACTGGATTGATACCTTGGTTCTCAAAAACAAAAGGAAATACTTATGCTACTATTGCTGCATCACCCTTTCCTCTTCAAGAAAAACCAACGCAAGCTCAAGATGTTGCAGACGTCATCAAGTTGAACGTGTGCTAAATGCGGAGGTGATGTACGTTCGGTACTTGATCGGTTGGATCGCTAAGAAGTTCGACTACATCAACCGCGTTATTGAAACGCTTCCGCTTTTCGTCTACGAGGGTACGTGGACACACTCTCCCCTCTCGTTGCTATGCATCACCTAGATAGATCTTGCGTGATCGTAGGAGTTTTTTTGAAATTACCATGTTCCCTAACAGTGGCATCCGAGCCAGGTCTATGCGTATATGTTATGTGCACGAGTAGAACACAAAGAGTTGTGGGCGATAATAGTCATGTTGCTTACCAACATGTCATACTTTGATTCAGCGGTATTGTTGGATGAAGCGGCTTAGACCGACATTAGGCGTACGCTTATGCGAGATTGGTTCTACTGACGTGCTTCGCACATAGGTGGCTGGTGAGTGTCTGTTTCTCCAACTTCAGTTGAATCGAGTGTGGCTACGCTCGTTCCTTGTTGAAGGTTAAAACAACACACTTGATGAAAAATCGTTGTGGTTTTGATCCGTAGGTAAGAACGGTTCTTGCTAAGTCCGTAGCAGCCACGTAAAACTTGAAACAACAAAGTAGAGGACGTCTAACTTGTTTTTGCAGGGCATGCTGTGATGTGATATGGTCAAGACGTGATGAGATATAATTTTTTGTATGAGATGATCATGTTTTGTTAAAGTTATCGGCAACTGGCAGGAGCCTTATGGTTGTCTCTTTATTGCATAAGATGCAAGCGCCATATAATTGCTTTACTTTATCGCTATGCTATAGCAATAGTTGCAAAAGCAATAGTTGGCGAGACGACCATGTGACGACATGTTGATAGAGATCGAGATGATGGAGATCATGGTGTCATGCCAGTGACAATGAAGATAATGATGGTACTTTGGAGATGGAGATCAAAGGCACAAGATGATGATGTCCATCTCATGTCACATATTTTGATTGCATGTGATGTTTATCTTTTATGCATCTTATTTTGCTTAGTACGGCGGTAGCATTATAAGTTGATCCCTTACTGAATTTCAAGGTATAAGTGTTCTCCCTGAGTATGCACCGTTGTGACAGTTCTTCGTGCTGAGACACCACGTGATGATCGGGTGTGATAGGCTCTACGTTCACATACAACGGGTGCAAGCCAGTTTTGTACACGCAGAATACTCGGGTTAAACTTGACGAGCCTAGCATATGCAGATATGGCCTCGGAACACTAAGACCGAAAGGTCAAACGTGAATCATATAGTAGATATGATCAACGTAGTGATGTTCACCATTGAAAACTACTCCATCTCACATGATGATTGGACATGGTTTAGTTGATTTGGATCACGTGATCACTTAGATGATTAGAGGGATGTATATCTAAGTGGGAGTTCTTAAGTAATATGATTAATTGAACTTTAATTTATCATGAACTTAGTCCTAATAGTATTTTGCAAATAACGTTTGATGAACCACAAGTGTAGCAGATCTATCGTAGTCCTTTCGATAAGTAAGAGTGTCGAACCCAAGGAGGAGCAAAAGGGAATGACAAGCGGTTTTCAGTAAGGTATTCTCTGCAAGCACTGAAATTGTAGGTAACAGATAGTTTTGTGATAAGATAATTTGTAACGGGTAACAAGCAATGAAAGTAAATAAGGTGCAGCAAGGTGGCCCAATCCTTTTTGTAGCAAAGGACAAGCCTGGACAAGTTCTTATAATGAGAAAAGCGCTCCCGAGGACACATGGGAATTATCGTCAAGCTAGTTTTCATCACACTCATATGATTCGCATTCGTTACTTTGATAATTTGATATGTGGGTGGACTGGTGCTTGGGTACTGCCCTTTCTTGGACAAACATCCCACTTATGATTAACCCCTGTTGCAAGCATCCGCAACTACAAAAGAAGTATTAAGCTAAACCATAAGTATAGTGACATAACTTGTAATAACAGCCCATAATGCAATAAATATCAATATAAAAGCACGATGCAAAATGGACGTATCAATGTTGTAGATCAATAGCTCGCGTTGTTGCTTCCCTATGTTTTTATATGTGTTCCTAGAGAAAACTAAGTTGAAAGATGATAGTAGCAATGATGCGGACTGGGTCCGTGATCTGAGGTTTATCCTCATTGTTGCACAGAATAATTATGTCCTTGATGCACCGCTAGGTGACAGACCTATTGCAGGAGCAGATGCAGACGTTATAAATGTTTGGCTAGCTCAATATGATGACTACTTGATAGTTTAGTGCACCATAGTTAATAGCTTAGAATTGGGACTTCAAAGACGTTTTTGAAAGTCATGGACCATATGAGATGTTCCAGGAGTTGAAGTTAATATTTGAAGCAAATACCCGAGTTGAGATATGTGAAGTCTCCAACAAGTTCTATAGCTAAAAGATGGAGGAGAATAGCTCAAGCAGTGAGCATGTGCTCAGATTGTCTAGGTACTACAATCGCTTGAATCAAGTGGGAGTTAATCTTCCAGATAAGATAGTGAGTGACAGAGTTCTCTAGTCACCATCACCAAGTTACTGGAACTTTGTGATGAACTATATTATGCAAGGGATGACGAAAATGATTCCCGAGCTTTTCATCAAGAAATCAAGTGTAAAAATCAAGAAAGAGCATCAAGTGTTGATGAATGACAAGACGACTAGTTTCAAGAAAAGGGCAAAGGGAAAGAAGGGGAACTCCAAATAGAATGGCAAGCAAGTTGTCACTTCCGTGAAGAAGCCCAAAGCTAGACTAAAGCCTGAAACTGAGTGCTTCTACTGCAAAGGAAATGGTCAGTAGAAGTGGAAATGCCCTGAATATTTGGTGGGTAAGAAGGATGGCAAAGTGAACAAGGGTATATTTGATATACAGGTTATTCATGTGTACCTTACTAGTGTTTTATAGTAGCCCCTGGGTATTTCATACTTGTTCGGTTGCTAAGATTAGTAACTCGAAACAGGAGTTACAGAATAAATAGAGACTAGTTGAGGGTGAAGTGATGATGTGTGTTGGAAGTGGTTCCAAGATTGATATGATCATCATCGCACACTCCCTATATTTTCGAGATTAGTGTTGAACCTATATAAATGTTATTTGGTGTTTGCGTTGAGCATAAATATGATTAGATCATGTTTATTGCAATATGATTATTCATCTAAGACAGAGAATAAATTGTTATTCTGTTTACATGAATAAAACCTTCTATGGTCATACACCCAATCTTGATGGTTTATTGAATCTTGATCGTAGTAATACACATATTCATAATATTGATGCCAAAAGATGCAAAGTTGATAATGATAGTGCAACATATTTCTAGCACTGCCGTTTGGGTCATATCGGTGTAAAGCGCGTGAAGAAACTCCATAAAGATGGATTTTTGGAATCAGTTGATTATGAATCATTTGATGCTTGCGAACCGTGACTTATGGGCAAGATGACTAAAACTCCGTTCGCCGGGAACAATGGAACAAGCTAGTGACTTATTGGAAATAATACATACCGATGTATGCGGTCCAATGAGTGTTGATGCTTGTGGAGGGTATCATTATTTTCTGACCTTCACAGATGATTTGAGCAGCTATGGGTATATTGTCACGCCCAAGATGCGACCCTATCCAAAAGGAACTCGAAGGTCCCACCAAGGATAGACCCGCATATTGAAACACTTTTGCAAGGTGGATATCATTACATCAACATTACATAATAGAGGGGATACATCCGATACATACAATGTCACATGAATACAACAATACAACATACAAGAACAACATCCGACTGCGGATGAATCATAAACAGAAACTCAAACAATATCCACCCTGCTAGCCCAGGCTGCCGACCTGGAACCTATCCCCTGATCGAAGAAGAAGCAGAAGAAGAACTCCAAAACAAGCAAACATCGCTCTCGCGTCATGTTCATCGCATAACCTGTACCTGCAACTATTGTTGTAGTAATCTGTGAGCCACGAGGACTCAGCAATCCCATTACCATGGGTATCAAGACTAGCAAAGCTTAATGGGAAAGGAAGGGGTAAAGTGGTGAGGTTGCAGCAGCGACTAAGCATGATATGGTGGCTAACATACGCAAATGAGAGCGAGAAGAGAAACAAGCGGAACGGTCGTCATCTAGCAATGATCAAGAGGTGATCCTGAACACCTACTTACGGCAAACATAACCCAGAAAGTGTGTTCACTTCCCGGACTCCGCCAAGAAGAGACCATCATGGCTACACACACGGTTGATGTGTTTTAATTCGGATCTGGTGTCAAGTTATCTACAACCGGACATTAAAAATTCCCATCTGCCACATAACCGTGGGCACGGCTCTCGAAAGTTTAAACCCTGCAGGGGTGTCCCAACTTAGCCCATGACAAGCTCTCGCGATCAACGAAGGAATAGACCTTCTCCCAGGAAGACCCGATCAGTCTCGGAATCCCGGTTTACAAGACATTTCGACAATGGTAAAACAAGACCAGCAAAGCCGCCCGATGCGCCGACAATCCCAATAGGAGCTGCACATATCTCGTTCTCAGGGCAACACCGGATGAGACATCCTACGAGTAAAACCAGACCTCGAGTTGCCCCGAGGGGGCCCCGCAGTCTACTCGGCTCGGACCAACACTTAGACAAGCATTGGCCTGGGGGGGCTAAAATAAAGATGACCCTCGAGAGAGCGACTCCCAAGGGAAAAAGTAGGTGGTGGTGAGGCAAATGGTAAAACCAAGGTTGGGCCTTGCTGGACAAGTTTTATTCAAAGCAAACTGTCAGGGGGGTCCCATAAATCACTCGACCGCGTTAGGAACGCAAAATCCGGGAACATAACACCGGTATGACGGAAACTAGGGCGGAAAGAGTGGAACAAAACACCAGGCATAAGGCCGAGCCTTCCACCCTTTACCAAATATATAGATGCATTAATAATATAAGAGATATTGTGATATCCCACCAAAATCCTGTCCACCATGGAGAAATCTTCAACTTCACCTACAACTAGCAACGCTATAAGAGGGGCTGAGCAAAAGCGGTAACATAGCCAATCAATGGTTTGCTAGGAATGGTGTCAAAGGTTAGAGGTTCATGGCAATATGGGATGGCTTGATAAACAGGTAATAGGTAGCACAGCATAGCGATAGAACGAAGCAACTAGCATAGCAATGATAGTAGTGAGATCCAAGGTAGCGGTCATCTTGCCTGAAATCCCGCAAGGAAGAAGAACGAGTGCATGAAGAAGACGAACGGATGAAGCCGAACCAACCGTAGACGAACGAATCCTCACGATCGCAACGAAACGGGAACTATCGAGAAGAAGCACACAACATGGTAAACACACCACACATGAACAAGGCATGATGCACAACAAGCATGATGCATGACCAAGCTACATGAAGCAACTCATGGCAAGAGATGATGCAAACAAGAACAACACATCAAGGCAAGTTTAAATGAGGCCGGGAACAACATATAACAATTCCGGTAAGTCCTCATATGCAAATTTCGAAATTGGTCCAGAACTGAATAAACCTTAATTTCAAGTTGTTAAACAGCAAGTTAAAGAGCACCAAGATGATCTACACGAAATTCTAGTCAAGTTACATATAAAGTTCATTAGATTTGGAGCTACGGCCTAGAAGATATGAGCAAAACAAGTTAAGCATGGCATTGATGCTAAATGCATCCAAACAACAAGCAAACACCTCAAAACAAGGATGCAACATGATAATATGAAACTACATGCAAAATCAAGCAAGTTTCATATAGAGCACACTCAAAACGGAGCAACGGTTCAACACATACACTCTATACAAGTCATAACAACAATCTGTCCATAACAGCAACTAGGCATCTTACAAGCATCAAAACAACATGCTACAGCACCCCAACATAATAAAAAAAAGGCATGGGCATGAAGTACAGGTAAAGGACAACAAAACATGAACACTGAGCTATCTCCAGAAACAACTAGAACATGCTCCAAATGACATGGTAAGATTGCAAACAATAACAGTTTCAAACTTTGCAGAAATAACATCAGGTTGCAATGTTTAGAGCTATCAAACAACATGTTACAGGAACATATCATGGCAAACAAAAGCATGGCATGAACCTACTAATAGCATAGATCAAAAGTCCCTTACTGACCATGAGCCAAAAATGCATGGAAAATATGATGGCACCCATGTAAACATGGCAAGTTATATTACCGATTCATACATGGCAGGAACAACAATAAGTAGGCATGTTCGTGAGCTTGAACCACTCACTACAGAGCAATACATGGCATGTCAAGGCAACCAACAGTAAGAAGGCATGTTTATGAAGCTAAGCATGGCAAGAACAAGTTCATAGGGTGCATGGATCACTAGCAAAACACATGGGAACAAGTGAACTTAACGTTAACAGGCTGACAGCAACATTTTCAAGCAACTTTGGAGCAAGATTACAACAACCTACAGCAAGATATAAATGCAACCAAGGGCATGAATGGATAGAGCAAGACATGTAGATCAAAACATATTTATAGGACATCTCCAGATTATGCACGAAATGACTAGTAGAAGCATGTTTACATAGCAACAAAATATAATAGAATCTGTCAGGAAAACAGCAAAAGCAACTACCCTACTTAGCAAGCTTGATACACTCAGCACACAACTCACAAAAATACATGGTTGACACCCCTGGGAAGATGGCATAGCATAGATCAAAACACATGTAGACATCAACCTCATAGGATGCACACATCAATCATCGCAAAAATGATAAATGAGCAAGTTATAACAGTTTCAGCAGATTAACATCAACATGCACTCTTCCAACAGCATTTCGGGCATCAAGATGAGCTCAAATGAAAATGATGCAATCGAATGAAATGATGTACTCGTCGAGACGAACAATTTGACATATTACACGCGCAAAACGGAGCTACGGCTGCAGAGATACAGTAGGTCAAACATGGCATGATAATTATGCAGATTTCGGGGACTTAGTCATTTTCTGGAAAAAAATGAATGCGCGCGGGACCCTGGGATCCCGCGGACAGGCGGCGGAGTAAGCCCGGCAGGCCGAGGAGGGGGAGTCGGGCTGGGCCGGCTTGTGGGCTGAGGGCGCGGGACCCACAATGGACGGAGGCCCGGTCAACGGTGAGCGGGATGAGCCGGATCGGCTCCTCCCGATCCGCTGCGGTGGCGCGCCGCGATGATGAACGGAGTGAGGCCGGCGAGGCGGATCCCGGCGAGGGGTCACCGGATCCGGCGATGGGGCGGCGAAACGGGGCCGGCGGCGAGCTCCCCTGGCGGCGGCGGGGCCCTGCTGGCGACGAGAAGGAGAGGCATGGGCGCCGGAGGACGGCGGTGCGCTCCGGCGAAGCGGACGGCGGCAAGCACGGCGAAGGGCGGGGCTGGCTCGTCCGGGCCCCGATGGGCTCGGGCGGGCTGGCGATGGGCTTGGCGGGCCCTGGCGCATCGAATCCGGGGCGTTACATATATCTACTTAATGAAACACAAGTCTGAAACATTTGAAAAGTTCAAAGAATTTCAGAGTGAAGTGGAGAATCATTGTAACAAGAAAATAAAGTTTCTACAATCTCATCATAGAGGAGAGTATTTGGGTTATGAGTTTGGCCTTCATTTAAAACAATGTTGAATAGTTTCACAGCTCACGCCACATGGAACACCACAGCATAATGGTGTGTCCGAACGTCGTAACCACACTGTGTTGGATATGGTGCGATCTATGATGTCTCTTACCGGGTTACCACTATCATTTTGGGGTTATGCATTAGAGGCTTCTGCATTCACTTTAAATAAG
This sequence comes from Aegilops speltoides, assembly GCA_021437245.1. Taxonomy (NCBI): domain Eukaryota; kingdom Viridiplantae; phylum Streptophyta; class Magnoliopsida; order Poales; family Poaceae; genus Aegilops; species Aegilops speltoides. The sequence continues at coordinate 155,084,705 of CM038144.1, forward strand.
GCACCATCAAAATCCGTTGAGACGATGCCTTATGAACTGTGGTTTGGCAAGAAACCAAAGTTGTCGTTTCTTAAAGTTTGGGGCTGCGATGCTTATGTGAATAAGCTTGAACCTAATAAGCTTGAACCCAAATCGGAGAAATGCGTCTTCATAGGATACCCAAAGGAAACTATTGGGTACACCTTCTATCACAGATCAGAAGGCAAGATCGTTGCTAAGAATGGATCCTTTCTAGAGAAGGAGTTTATCTCGAAAGAAGTGAGTGGGAGGAAAGTAGAGCTTGATGAGGTAATTGTACCTTCTCCGAATTGGAAAGTAGTTCATCACACAAATCAGTTCCAGTGATTCCTACACCAATTATTGAGGAAGCTAATGATGATGATCATGAAACTTCAGATCAAGTTAATACAGAACCTCATAGGTCTTCTAGAGTATGGTCCGCACCAGAGTGGTATGGTAATCCTATTCTGGAAGTCATGTTACGAGACCATGATGAACCTACGAACTATGAGGAAGTTATGATGAGCCCAGATTCCGTGAAATGTCTTGAGGCCATGAAATCTGAGATGGGATCCATGTATGAGAACAAAGTGTGGACTTTGGTGGACTTTCCCGATGATCGGCAATCCATATTAAATAAATGGATCTTCAAGAGGAAGACGAACACTGATAGTAGTGTTACTATCTACAAAGCTCAACTTGTCGCAAAAAGATTTTCGAGAAGTTCAAGGTATTGACTATAATGAGATTTTCTCAACTGTAGTGAGGCTTAAATCCGTTCGAATCATTTTAGCAGTTGCCATATTTTATGAAATCTGGCAAATGGATGTCAAAACTGCATTCCTTAAATATTTCTTAAAGAAGAGTTTTATGTGATGCAACCAGAAGGTTTTGTCGATCCTAAAGGTACTAACAAGGTGTGCAAGCTCCAGCGATCCATCTATGGACTGGTGCAAGCATCTCGGAGTTGGAATATACGCTTTGATGAGTTGATCAAAGCATATGGTTTTATACAGACTTTTGGAGAAGTCTGTATTTACAAGAAAGTGAGTGGGAGCTCTGTAGCGTTTCTAATATTATATGTGGATGACATATTGTTGATTGGAAATGATATAGAATTTCTGGATAGCATAAAGGGATACTTGAATAAGAGTTTTTCAACGAAAGACCTCGGTGAAGCTGCTTACAGATTGGGCATCAAGATATATAGAGATAGATCAAGACGCTTGATAAAAATTTTCAATGAGTAAATACCTTGACAAGTTTTTGAAAGAGTTCAAAATGGATCAGTCAAAGAAGGAGTTCTTGTCTGTATTACAAGGTGTAAAGTTGAGTAAGACTCAAAGCCTGACCATGGCAGAAGATAGAAAGAGAATGAAAGTCATTCCCTATGCCACAGCAATAGGTTCTATGAAGTATGTTGTGCTGTGTACCAGACCTATTGTGAACCTTGCCATGAGTTTGGCAAGGGGGTACAATAGTGATCTAACAATAGATCACTAGACAACGGTCAAAATTATCCTTAGTGAGGACTAAGGAAATGTTTCTCGTTTATGGAGATGATAAAGAGTTCATCGTAAAGAGTTACGTCAATGCAAGATTTTACACCGATCTAGATGACTCTAAGTCTCAATCTGGATACATATTGAAAGAGGGAGCAAATAGCTGGAGTACCTCCATGCAGAGCATTGTAGACATAAAATATTTACAAAATACATACGACTCTAAATGTGGCAGACCCGTTGACTAAACTTCTCTCGTAAGCAAAACATGGCCACACCTTAGTACTCTTTGGGTGTTAATCACATTGCAATGTGAAATATATTATTGACTCTAGTAAACCCTTTGGGTGTTAGTCACATGGCGATGTGAACTAATCACATAAAGATGTCAAGAATTGGTGTTAAATCACATGACATGTGAACTAGATTATTGACTCTAGTGCAAGTGGTGGACTGAAGGAAATATGCCCTAGAGGCAATAATAAAGTTATTATTTATTTCCTTATTTCATGATAAATGTTTATTATTCATGCTAGAATTGTATTAACCGGAAACTTAGTACATTTGTGAATACATAGACATAACAAAGTGTCCCTAGTATGCCTCTACTTGACTAGCTCGTTTATCAAAGATGGTTATGTTTCCTAACCATAGACATGTGTTGTCATTTGATGAACGGGATCACATCATTAGGAGAATGATGTGATGGACAAGACCCATCGGTTACCTTAGCATCATGATCGTTACAGTTTCATTGCTACCGCTTTCTTCATGACTTATACATGTTCCTTAGACTATGAGATTATGCAACTCCCGAATACTGGAGGAACACTTTGTGTGCTACCAAACGTCACAATGTAAAAGGGTGATTATAAAGGTGCTCTACTGGTGTCTCCGAAGGTGTTTGTTGGGTTGGCATAGATCAAGATTAGGATTTGTCACTCCGTGTTTCAGAGAGGTATCTCTGGGTCCTCTCGGTAATGCTCATCACTATAAGCCTTGCAAGCAATGTGACTAATGAGTTAGTTGTGGGAAGAAGTATTATGAAACGAGTAAAGAGACTTGCCAGTAACGAGATTGAACTAGGTATGATGATACCGACGATCGAATCTCAGGCAAGTAACATACCGATGACAAAGGGAACAACGTATGTCGTTATGCGGTTTGACCGATAAAGATCTTCATCGAATATGTGGGAGCCAATATGAGCATCCAGTTTCCACTATTGGTTATTGACGAAAGGTATGTCTCGGTCATGTCTACATAGTTCTCGAACCCGTAGGGTCTGCACGCTTAACATTCGATGATGATTTGTATTATGAGTTTATGTGATTTGATGACGGAAGTTTGTTTGGAGTCCCGGGTGAGATCACGGATGTACCGAGGAGTCTCGAAATGGTCGGGATGTAAAGATCGATATATTGGAAGGCTACATTCGGACATCGGAAAGGTTACGAGTGATTTGGGTATTTTTCGGAGTACCAGAGAGTTACGGGAATTCACCGGGGGAAGTAGCGGGCCTTAATGGGCCATACGGGAAAGGAGAGAAGAGCCTCAAGGGGTGGCCGCGCGCCCCCCATGGGCTGGTCCGAATTGGACTAGGAGGGGGCGGAGCCCCCTCCTTCCTTCTCCCCTCTTCCTCCTTCCCTTCCTTCTCCTAGTTGGAATACGAAAGGGGGGAGGGTGAATCCTACTTGGACCGGGAGTCCAAGTAGGACTCCCCCCTTTGGCACGCCCCCTCTAGGCCAACCTCCTCTTCCTCCCTCCTTTATATATACATGGGCAGGGGGCACCCCAAAGGCACTCTAAGATTTGTCTTAGCCGTGTGCGGTGCCCCCTACACAGTTACACACCTCGGTCATATCGTCATAGTGCTTAGGCGAAGCCCTGCACCGGTAACTTCATCATCACCGTCGTCACACCGTCGTGCTGACGGAACTCTCCCTCGGCCTCAACTGGTCAAGAGTACGAGGGACGTCATCGAGCTGAACATGTGCTGAACGTGGAGCTGCCGTACGTTCGGTACTTGATCGGTTGGATCGCGAACAAATTCGACTACATCAACCGCGCTATTGAAACGCTTCTGCTTTTGGTCTACGAGGGTACGTGGACACACTCTCCCCTCTCGTTGCCATGCATCACCTAGATAGAACTTGCTTGATCGTAGGAAATTTTATGAAATTACCATGTTCCCCAACAGGACGAGTTCAACATGTTGGCCCCGTATGCTCCCGGAGATGTGGCCGATGATGTAGCAAAGCGGGAGAAGTTCTTGGAGAGACTCAATGATGATCTGAGTTTCCAGTTGACCGTTGCTACCTTCAACAACTATGAGGAGCTGGTAGACAAGGCCCTCATTCTGGAGGGAAAGCAGCAACAGATGGAGAACCGCAAGAGGAAGCACGGACATGACAAGTATTACCCTGGAGCTCAATTGAAGCCTCGTACTTCATCAGCTTCTTCTGGATACAATAATTCTGCAAGGGACGAGCATAATGGTCACAACTACCATAACCACACCGGCCATCCTCACGATGGAAATGGACATAACATCAATGGAGGGAACACCAGCAACTCATCCAACCCTTCGACAACCATGAAGGACATGAGCTAGATAAGATGCTTCGACTGCCGGTAGCCAGGGCATTTTGCCAGAGATTGCCCGGAGCCAAGGAATGAAAATAGAAAATCGGGATAGAAGAAGCCCAATCCCTTCAACAGAGGCCATGTAAACCACACCGGAGTGGGAAGATCATATAAAAACCCAGTCTCCGGCAAGATTTCCAGTATGATCATTTCTTCGGTATTGGTGCATAATTTTCATTCATATCAAGGGAGTACGGGTATCAAGCATGCTTCAAGCAGGATATTTTACATGAATGTTTTTTGAGTACCCAGCCCTAACCTATTGCTAGCCAACTCTAATCTCGAGGACGAGATTCATCTTAAGGGGGTTAGGTTTGTAACATCCCAATTCTCAATTTGGATGTTAATAATTAGATCATTCATATGCATCCATGGTTTATGCATTTTTGCCCCGTTGATTTTCATTTGAATTGGATCCAAGGGACTTTATGCAACTCAAGGACCAAAAGAGAGAGTTGTAAGTTTTCCATAAAACCATTTTGAAAATTTTAAAGTTGGGATTTTGGATCAAATTTGGTTTCACCAAAATTCATTTCTTTTTTTCAAAAATAAAATAAAGAGAGAAGATAAAAGGACTTCTTCAAAAACAGAGGGGAAATATTGGAAATTGGATTTGAAATCAAAATATATTTATTAACTTTTATTTGCAAGTTTATTTTGATGCAAATTTTATTACAGTAGCGAAAATTTTGATGCAAATTTTATTAGGTCACATAAATGTTCACGAGGTCATATATAAGGCCATATAATTGTGTGAATTTTTCTGGCATTTTTAGAAGTGTTTTTATTAGTCTTTTGGGTGTTCTACTGTTCTATAAATAAAAAGAGAGAAAAAGAAAGTTTTTCAAAAAAAATCGTAGGCACCTAGCCCATCCAGCCAGGCCCACCGGCCCAACTAGCAGCGGCCAGCGCAGCAGGCAGCGGGGCCAACCGCCGCCCACGCACGCCCAGCCCCACATGAAAAAAGGGCTGCAGCGCCCCAGGCCAGCGCCTTCGCTCGCTCCCTGGAATACCCTCGCTCCCTCACGTAACTCCCTTGTTACTAAGGCTGTTTTGAGGATTATTAAAGGAGAGGAAAATGCGGAGTGTATAAATGACAATTTTTTGGTTTTGATTCCTAAGGTAATGGCTCCAACTCTGTTAGCTCAGTTTAGACCAATAAGCTTGTGCAATGTATTATACAAAATTGCCTCGAAGGTGATTGCAAATAGGTTGAAGCAAATTTTGCTAGAAATTATATCAGAAGAGCAATCAGCTTTTGTTCCCGGAAGACTAATAACAGATGACATCATCACGGCTTATGAGTGTCTACACTTTATGAAAAAGAAGTAAAGCCAAGAGTAATAGTCGCTGTGCTCTAAAACTCGATATGATGAAGGCCTACGATAGTCTTGAGTGGACTTATCTAGAGGCGGTTATGTATAAACTAGGTTTTTCTAGGTCTTGGATAAGTGTAATCATGAGCATGATGAATTCAGTCGCTTTTTGGTAATTTTTAGTGCAGAGAAGTTGGAACAGTTTAAACCCACAAGGGGTATTCGGCAGGGAGATCCAATCTCCGCTTATCTTTTCTTGATTGCAGCGGAGGGCCTTTCGTGCCTACTAAAATCCGTTCCTCAGTCGTTAGCATATGGGGGAGTTCAGGTGGCACCGACAGCTCCGGCTGTTAACCACTTGCTCTTCGCCGACGATAGCATGTTGCTTTTCAAGGCAAGTACAGAAGGGGCACCTATGTTTTCAAACCTGATGAATACCTATTGTAATGCATCCGGACAGAGGGTGAACAAATGATAAATCTTTAATATTCTTCAGTAAAGGGTGCCCGCAGGCAGCCAGAGATGATATAAAAAACACTCTCCATGTTCATGATGAACAGTTGACTGACAGGTATCTAGGAATGCCTACCGAGGTGGGTCACTCGAGGAATGGTATGTTCAAATACCTGAGGGACCGGGTTTGGGAAAAGATCAAGGGATGGATGGAGAAGTTACTTTCTTATGCAGGGAAGAGGTACTAATAAAGGCGGTTGCTCAAGCGATTCCTATATATTCAATGTCATGTTTCAGGCTACCCAAAGGCATATGTGAGAGTGTCACATCATTAATCCGACAATTCTGGTGGGGGAGCAAGAGGGGGAAAAGGAAGCCCTGTTGGATATCATGGGATGTGTGCACCAAACCAAAGTATTTGGGAGGCCTCGGTTTTCGGGATATTGAACTTTTCAACTTGTCGCTCTTGGCTAGGCAAGCGTGGCGATTCATTCAAGCTCTGATGATGTTGAGCGCGAGTGTTTTTAAAGCCAAATACTTCCCAAATGTATCTCTTCTAGAAGTGGAACTGAGACAAAATCCCTCTCAAATTTTGAGAGCGATCTTAGATGGAAGAGATGCTCTACCAGGGGGTATTATAAGGAGAATTGGGACGGGAGAAGAGACAAAAATATGGGAACAAAATTGGATCCCTTGATCTGGAATGATGAGACCAATTGTGTCGCTGGTTAATGATAATCCTCATTTTATCTCGGAATTAATCGATAGATCTTCTACTAGTTGGCGAGAAGAAAAGGTGCGGACTGTTTTTCTCCCTGCTGATGCTGATATAATTATCAGAATACCGCTGTGTACCAGGCATGTGCAGGACTTTTGGGCATGGGGGGAGGACCACAAAGGTCTGTTTTCAGTAGGTTCAGTTTACAGATTTTTGCTGAAGACCAAACTGCAGCCGGAGGCACTCCTGGAGCAAGCCGGCGGCCGGTCAAACATGATGGTAGAGGAGAAGGCCTGGACGTCTTTGTGGAGTTTGAAAGTGCCTTCCATGCTAAAGATTTTCTTATGGAGGATGTGCCACGAGTCTCTTCCAACGTCGGATGTTTTACACCACCGTAATATGTCCACAATACGGATCTGCACCCTTTGTTCTGCACCTGACTCATGGAAACATGCTCTAATAGACTGTCCAATGGCAAGAAGTGTGTGGTCTTTATCTTATGAAGAGATAGTGGATTGCATGTATGATAACCTGACGATGAACACGAAGAATTGGGGTCTTCACGTTGTATGACAAGCTGGAGCATGAAGAATTCACCCCGCATGGTAGTGACGCTGTGGGCGAATTGGCGAGCTAGGAGAAAAGTGATCCATGAAGACATTTATCAAACTCCTTTTGCCACACATTCTTTTATCAACTTTTTTCTGAATGACCTTGAGTTGATAGAGAAGAAGGCGACGAAGTTGATCAGGGTCCCTGTTACTCGGCCATCGGGGTGGCTTCCACCACTAGAAGGACTGACCAAAATAAATGCAGATGCAGCAATAGGAAGAGCAGGTGATCATGGAGCGGTGGCGGCGGTGTGTAGAGATCAAGATGGCGCTTTTTTGGGAGCTTCAGCGATCAAACTCAGGTTTATTTCAGATCCGACCACATTGGAAGCTCTAGCTGTTCGTGAAGGACAAGCAATTGCAGAAGACTTATATGTCAATAAAATTAACATTGCGACGGATTGCAAGACAGTGGTGAACGATATCAAGCAGAATTCAGCGATGGAATATGGGGCCATAATACATGAAACAATAGAACGCTCACGGAGTTTTTCAGTTTGTAATGCCGTTCACGAATTTAGGAGCTCGAATTTTGAGGCTCACAACCTCGCTAAGAATGTTTTAACTCTCAATTTTTGTAGGCATATGTGGTTAGGCCAGCCTGGGGAGTTGCTGTTTTTACGTGTAAATATTTCAGACTTTTGAATAAAGCTTGGCGAGGGTGTCTCAAAAAAAAAAAAAACATAACTCCCTCGTTGACTTTCATGCGCCCGGGCCCCGCGTACGTTCTTCTTCTCCACGAACAGGTACAGAACCGAGAGACTTGCACGTACACGTACGCTGACTCCTGTTCAAACTCATGGAAATCCTATCCCAAGTCGACCCCATCCGCAACACAGTTGTCCTATAAATAGCTTAAACCCTCCTCGACCGATTCCCCTCGAAACCCCTCACCAAAACCCACCATATATCACGCCCTCGCCATTTGGATCTCGCTCCAGAAGCTGCAGTTCATCGCCAGATTTCGACGCCGGTGAGCTATCCCGAGCCTCCTCCTTTTGGGTTCCGACTTCCCTCGATCCCTACGGTCGTTTTGACAAGGTCTCGCGCTCCGTCTCCCTCTACAGAGGCCACCCCGGCCACGTCGTCTTCACTGGAGCACCCGGAGTACGCGAGTTTCATCGCTTGATTTTTTTCGCCGTTCGTCGTTGCCGATCTTCACCGACCTCACCACTGGACGAGCCAAACTCCGCAGCATTCCCTAGACATCACCACCACCGCCGAGGATCGCCGGAGCCGTCGCCGCCACCACGGCCAAGCCGCCCCAACGCTCGTTCTTCTTCTCTGTAAGTACGTATACGATCAGTTCGTTCAGTTAAAAAAACCATTTGGTTTAGTAGATCAGTTTTCTTATTGATCAGTTTTCCTCGGTTTAGTTAGAACCATGTTCTCAGTTTTTTAAGCCGAAACCTTTAGATAGCGAACGTCCGCACTGAAACCCGCAGTGAACACCTGTTCATCCAATCAGGCCGATTTTTGTTTTCAGGATTTTTCCAATCTCAGATTCTAAACCAATTCTTCTTTCTAGTATAACTTTTAATCTATAGATCTGATTTAGTTGATTCTTTTTCCTACGGGTTTATAAAAATCCCCTATATCCAGAGAACCCAAAGAAAAATAATTTTGCAAATTTTAAATTTCGAATTCAATCAGATCTGAATTCAAACTTCGATAGGCCATTACTTGAGTTTCATAACTCCGTTTTAGTTGATTGTTTTTGCAAACCGAAGCTTATGACGTGTACCTTCTGTTAATTTCAAAACCTTATAATTTTACTACTGTTAAAATTATGTTCTGTACAGAAACTTAATTTGGTTCTTTCAGAGTTTTTCACAAGTGTTTCATCGTTTCTTTTTGGGAAGTTTGAGTGTTATGCTTATGTATGTTATTGCTTCCTCACGCTAGATTATCCGAAGTGCCAAGATTAGAATTGTCAGGACTTTTGAGTGTGGAGTACTTCATCAACTTTAACAGGCAAGTTTGCACTTTTGATCATACGGATCCTATGTTTTTATTATGCATGTCATGCCCTCTATCAACACAGTAGTATGCATGTGTAGGACTACTATGTTATGGTGAACCCAGGTAGGATAGCCATATGTTTAGCCTGATAATCCTTGCCGCCACTTTGGGAATCGTTAGTGTAGTTATTGCTTAGCCATGCTATGGTAGACGTGGATTGGGTACTGTGTGATTCATGAAAGTTGCGAGAGAACTTAAGCAATGACTACATTAACAACTTACATGTATTGTATTTCCTCGGAGGCTCTGCAATACTTATGCTTAATTAATCTATCATCTTGGCGGAAAGGTTTGTTGGGACCAGTCGACAAGTATGTATCCTCCGGGAGGCTCTGCATCACTCAGGAAAAGGTGGGGAATGCCACCAAGGTTCAATAAGGTTGGACATGTTTCATTTCAAGTAGCTTCCATGCGCAGCCACAAGCCATTTATGAGTGTACAAACTATTCATGAATAGCCATGTCCCCGTTTACGAACAACTTTGAGCAACTGGACTTGAAACCTCTGGAAGATCTTCTCATCCCAAATAATTATTCTGATGTGGGTTTATTTAAACCATGATCCCCGGGGGCTCTCATGGAAATAACAATATGGGAACCTATGATCCTCGGAGGCTCTCATAGGTGGGTTGAATTGGAGGCGGTCCAATTTAACAATAGGTTAATTAAAATAAAAAGAAATAAAACTTACTAGTGAGTAGAAGTAGGGCAGAATCGTCTTTATGCAAAATAAACCTTAGAGCTTTGCACTTGTTATATTCTTGCATGTAGATGATAGGTCTATTTTCATACCTTGGGTGTGACTTGCTAATAAATTCAATGTATTCACCCTTTGTGGCTGCAAAGTTTCATGTTGCAGATCTTTCAGATGAAGATTAAGGTGCGATAGGTCTTTGTTCTGCAATTAGTTTGCCATGGAGTTGATGGACTCAATTACCTTCGAAGCTTCCATAGTTATTTTATTTAGATGGCCTTCAGCCATATTTATGTAATAAATACTCTTTTGAGGACCTCGATGTAATGAAGTGTGTGATTGAACTCTGTTATAATTTCTCGAGTATTGTGTGTCAGCATACCGATCCAGGGATGACACTTAAGTACGGAGACTTCGATCCATTAGGATCGGGTCGCTACATGTTGGATCAACTAGGGAATTCAGCCATTAAGTTGGAGGGGTGACTTAATGTGAAATTATATCGGCAACTTAGCTGACGTACAATGTTTCAGCCAAGTTGACTGTCAGTTGATGACATAAATAAAGCCGTGAAGAGACTGCTAGGAGAGCCCCTAGATGCATGCAAGAAGACAGGGCTTTGCTCCTTTCTACATTAAAAATTCAGCGCCTCCAATACGTATGATTGTACTTACTTATCCTACTTATTGATCTTTACTTGAGCCGGGCTCACTTCTTAATCTATTAAAACATGTAGGCGGACTCCCTATTCTGGCAAAGGAAAAGGCCCGCAAGCCCACTCAAGTGCTAGCTGAATAAGTGAACGAACCAGTCGATGATGATGAGCCGACAGCTGGAATGAGTCGGAGGTAGAGCTAGATTCACTTGGTTGTTTATTTATGCAACTTGCTGACGCCTCCACTTCTTAGGGTCATGCCAAAGGTAGTCAAGTCGGTGATGCTAAGGTAATTTCCGTCTCCTCCGGCTTGGAAACTTTTGTCCCCAAGAGATCAAGAAGAGCCGCCAGGAAGGTGCCATTTTCTCATCCACATGCTTACTTAGACCCAAAATTTGTTTTGAACAAAATGCAGCAAGCCGGCAAGCGCAAGCTCCGAAGCGAATCTAGCGAGTTGACTGCCGGGTTATCACATGATCCGGTGGCTCGAAAGCGGTGGGTTGAGGTGCCTCACAGTCCTACTTCAACTCTTCCATGAGCTGGACTTATTAGGCAACCCCTTAACCCTTCTAACTCAAATTATTAGGAGTCAAATCCGTCCTCTGGGGAATCAACCGCCACCAAACTACCCACTTTCACCATTAAGCGCGGGTGAGTACTTGTAATATCTAGTGCAACATATTTACTAACTGAGAAGTGCTTGTATTTGTATCAGGGCAAAAGTCGTTGCCAGGAAAAAGGTCAGCGAGTTATCCGCTGCCCCAACCACCTTTGGCGCTCAAGACCCATTGCAGGATAACTCAAAAGACCGGGTCACTCATGCGAGTGTGGACAACACGGATCATGAACCAGAGACGATTCACGAGCCAGTACATACCAATAAGCCACCGGCGAACGAAGTGACAAACGTCGTAGATGAGTAGGCCAGGCCAGATGAGTCGATCGAGAATGTCTACCCGCCAAGTCCCACTCATGCTCTCAGCCCTCGTCCAAAAAGCTGAAGATGTCAATTGGATGGAGGTCGAGATGGAAGTAATCATTACTGGGGCGTTGCAGAGTGCTCTTGACGCCTCATGCATATTGGCCAAGATTTTGGCCAAAGATGAGCCGGTCCTTTTGGACAGGGGGAATACTAAGTTGAAACTCCCTCGACATGGAAAACATGAGTATTGAAGAGCTGCATCAGGGATTTCTGACCCAGCTGGCTAAGAGCTGGGATGCGGAGATAGGCATGGTTAACATGCTAAAGCGGAAATATGAGGTATGTCCTGATCCCTTTCTTCAATACCGTATATCCTAAATACTTATGTAACCCCCAAGCTGAGACATAGGACAACATGAGTATGGGTGAGACTTGCATAGAATATAAGTGTTGTAGCCCCCAAGGGCTAGGTTGTTATGAAAATAACAAGCCGGTTCTTTTGAAATTGTCAATGTAAACTTGAAGAATGACATGTAGCCTCCAAGGGCCGATTTATCTCCGTGAAAGAACCGAGTCTTCTCTTTATATCCTTAATTGAAAAATGGCTTGCATTAGCCCCCAAGTTCCACGTATGTTGCTTGCACCTACTTAGTACTTGATTGTAGGATAATTTTTCCTCGTGTAGCCCCCAAGTATCGGGTCATGCGGCCTCGCCGGCTCGGGACTTAAATGACTGGTATATGACTCATTTTCCTGACCTGCAGGAGACACTGAATACTGCCGATCCAAAATTGACCAGCTTGAAGAAAGAGTTTGATGTAGAATAGGCCTTGCGAGGCAAGGCAGAGTCAAGCCTGCAATCCTCCTCATAAGAACGTGAGAAAATCAAGGCTGCCTTTGATGGTGAAAGAGACACCTTTGAAACAGAAATGGCCGGCTTGATTAAACGTGTAAAGGAAGCTGAAGGGCGGCTTACAGCTGAGACACAGGAGTTGACAGACAAAAAGCGTCATTTCACAAATATGACTATTGGCATTCTTGGTAAGTCGTACTTGTTATATTCTGTAAATCCTTTTGCAAAGTATGATCCGACTTATAACCTTTATGAGTGCTTATCTTGCGGGTAGAAGAGATCAACGAGGCGTCCAAGTACCCCTGATGGAGTTGAAGGCGATATACACGTTGCTAGAGCAACTGTACTCCGGCAGTCTTCGTGCCTTTATGGCCATAAAGGGCGGAAAAGAGCCACCGAAGCTGATAAAAGATGTGCTCAAACAACTTTCAACCATCCCAAAGCAACTGGAAGAATAGAGAAGATCAGCCGCCCGAGCCGGTGCAATGCAATCACTTAGCCATGTGAAGGCCTTCTTACCAGAGATGGACCCAACCGAGATGTCTGGAGGGTTTCTAGAATTTAATATTGATGGCAACCAGTTTACTTCAGAGGACTATGCTCGTTGCTTGAAGGAAACACGTATTTTCGCGAGTCAACTTGCTGAAAAACTCGACCTGGCCAAATAACACATGGCGTATGATGAATCAAATGTACGGGTGTAGGATCTAAAGTGTGCCTAGAGGGGGGTGATTAGACTACTTGACTAAATAAAAATTTATCCTTTTTGTCAGAATTGGGGCTGCGCAGACTCAAAGAAAGGTTCGAACTCTGGGGTGTGCATGAAGGACTCCACTAAGCTACGGCTTGGTTCTCACTACCTCACGGTGATGCTCCATCGTGCTCGAGCGAGATGGGAGAGGAGTGGAACACAGAGATTTACCCAGGTTCGGCCCACCTTGCGGTGTAAAATCTTACTCCGTCTTTGTGGTGGACTGCCTCGCGAGGAGGATGAGGATGAACTAGTACAAGGGTGAGCTTCCTATGGAGAGCTCAAGGATCGACCCCCCTCTACGGTGGAGACTAACCTATACTTATACTGGCCCTGGTCCTCAGCCCGCGAATCCTAGGCAGGAAGGCAAACCACAATGGCAAATTTGGAAGGGGACAGGAGTACACCCTATCCTGACTAAAGGTTGTATTCTTCTGCAAAGCTCCTGGTCATGACACACTGGTGGGCTCGGTGATGACCTCTGTCCTGCCGAGCCTGTGGTCTTGGTCTTGTTGCACCGAAGAGGTAAGATTTCGGGATCCCTTGGGAAACCGCATGCTGGCTTTGTCCTTCTAGCACCAAAGAGGAAACTGCCCTTGCCTGTGCCCGCTAGTGCCCTTCTTGCTCTGTCTGTCATGGATCACGTCACCACGTGCCTTGTGAGGCCGGGTGCATGCCTAAAGATGTCCGCTCCTCGGGAAGCCACTCCTTAGGAAGTCTTGACGTAGTTCGCGTCGCGAGGCGGAGGCCCTCACAAGGTTCTTGCTCACAAAGTCTTGATGCTAGGCCACTCCGGGCCATTGGTGGAGCCATCCGCTGGGCCGTAGGCAGCTGGGTCTGGGTACCCCAAGTCCTAGAACCCTGACAGTAGCCCCCGTGACCATAGCACGCTCAACCTTGCTTAGGAGTGAAGGCGAAGAGGAGAGGGCGAGGCGCTGCGCGCCCCAACAGCCTTCGGGCCAGGCTTGACACGTGGCGTACGACGGGGCACAGACTCCCCCAGTTCCCCACGTCGCCTCGGCAACTGCCCAGGCTGACAAAAAGCCTGGCGCACGCTGCAGAGCCATCATTGCCCCGAAGGTGAAGGGGTGATATGTCTCCAACGTATCTATAATTTTGATTGTTCCATGCTATTATATTATCTGTTTTGGATGTTTTATATGCATTAATATCCTATTAACCTAGAGCCCAAGTGCTAGTTTCTGTTTTCCCTTGTTTTTGAGCTTCGCATAAAAGGAATACTCAATAGAGTCCAAACAAAATAAAACTTCACGATGATTTTTCTTGGACCAGAAGACACCCAGGAGACTTGGAGTTCAAGTCAGAAGAGCCACGAGGCAGCGACAAGGGTGGAGTGCACGCCCTGGGGGTAGGGCGCGTCCCCTACCTTGTGGTCCCCTTGGTGATCTCCTGACCTAGATCTTCCTCCTATATATTCACATATATTCCCAAACCACCAGAAGCATCCACAAAAACACTTTTCCACCGCCGCAACCTTCTGTTCCCGTGAGATCCCATCTTGGGGCCTTTTCCGGCATCCTGCCGGAGGGGGATTAGATCACGGAGGGCATCTACATCAACTCTATTGCCCTTCTGATGAAGCGTGAGTAGTCCACTTAAGACCTATTGGTCCATAGCTAGTAGCTAGATGGCTTCTTCTCTCTCTTTAAATCTCAATACCTTGTTCCCCTCAATGTTCTTGGACATCTATCCAATGTAACACACTTTTGCGGTGTGTTTGTCGAGATCCGAGGAATTATGGATTTATGATCAACTTATCTGTGAATATTATTTGAATCTCCTCTGAATTTTTATATGCATGATTTGGTTTCTTTGTATTTCTCTTCGAATTATCGGTTTGGTTTGGCCAACTAGATTGGTTTTCCTTGCAATGGGAGAGGTGCTTAGCTTTGGGTTCAATCTTGCGATGTCCTCACCCAGTGACAAAGTAGGGGTAGCGAGGCACGTATTGTATTTTTGCCATAGAGGATAAAAAGATGGGGTTTTCATAATATTGCTTGAGTTAATTCCTCTTCATAATGTCATCTTACTTAATGCATTACTTTGTTCTTATAAACTTAATACTCTAGATGCAGGCAGGAGCCGGTCGATGTGTAGAGAATAGTAGTAGATGAAGAATCATTTCGGTCTACTTGACTTGGACGTGATGCCTATATTGCATAATCATTGCCTTCGATATCGTCATAACTTTGTGCTTTTCTATCATTTGTTCACCCATCATATTATTTGCCTTCATGAGAGAAGCCTCTAGTGAAACCTATGGCCCCCGGGTCTATTTTCCATCATATTAGGTACCGATCTACTATTTGCCATCATATTAGTTTCCGATATACTATTTTGCAATCTTTTTATTTCAGATCAAACCAAAAAACCCAAAAACATTTTATCTCTTTTTTATCTATCTCTATCATATCTCACTTTTGCAAGTGACCGTGAAGGGATTGACAACCCCTTTATCGCGTTGGGTGCAAGTGTTTGATTGTTTGTGCAGGTATTGGTGATTTGTGCGTTCTTCTCCTACTGGATTGATACCTTCATTCTCAAACTGATGAAAATAATTATCTCTACTTTGCTGCATCACCCTTTCATCTTCATGGGAAAAGCAATGCAAGCTCAAGAAGTAGCAGGAAGAATTTTTGGCGGCGTTGCCTGGGAGATTTATGCCAAGTCAAGACATACCAAGTACCCATCATAAAACTCTCATCTCTTGCATTACATTATTCACCATTGGCCTCTCATTTTCCTCTCCCCACTTCTAAAATGATTTTCGAAAAGATTTGGCTTTTTCTTTTCGCCCTTCTCCCGTTCGTCTTTTCGTTTGCTTTTTATTTGCTCGTGTGTTAGATCGCTTGTCTTGCTTTCATGGCTAGTCCTCCCATCATTGTTAGCACTCCCTATAATGAAGTCCTTAAGTTTAAGCAAAGGAGGGGGAACATTTAAAGGATGCTTGGTATAGAATTTTCCATGCTCAGAAAAGATCTACTCAAAAGCAATCTACTGCCAGTCTCTTTGCAACTTTTATGTGCGCATTACTCCTTGCACTACTAGGAAAAGGGCTATAGATGGGATGGACACTAATGGCGCCTTTGTACATGTGGTGCGCCATTACTAAATACTAATGGCGCACCATGTGTTGGTGCGCCATTAGTGTAATACTAATGGCGCACCACATCCCATGCGCCATTAGTAAATTTTTAAATTTTTCAAAACTACTAATGGCAAGATCGGGAGTGGTGCGCCATTACTAGTTGATATAGTAATGGCGCACCACACCCACCATGCGCCATTAGTAGTTTTAAAAAAATTGTTAGTAATGGCGCACGTGTGGACAGTGCGCCATTACAAGTTTTAACTAGTAATGGCGCACTGTCCACTAGTGCGCCATTACTAAGTTTTTTTCAAAAAAATAATAATTTTTTTTCTTTTTTTCTTTTCAAAACTAGTAATGGCGCACCGTGGGTGTGGTGCGCCATTACTAGTTTAACTACTAATGGCGCACCACCCCACGGTGCGCCATTACTAACTTGGCCCAAAAGTTCCCGAATGCACCCCCCTGTGGACCGCCTTTTCAGTTAAAAAAATAATAAAAGAAAATGATAAAAATGTCAAAAAAATAAAAGAAAATAAGTTTCCCATGTGATATGTAGTCTAGTTGTTGGGAAAATTTACAAATATGAATTTCGACTTTATTTGCAAAATCTCTCTAGAAATTTGTAAAATGGCCATAACTTTTGCATACGAACTCGGATTAAAAAGTTTTTTATATGAAAAATCATCTACTCGAAAAGTTACATCCAAATTTAACCGGGGTAACCCTGTTAAACATTTTCAAAATCCCCAAAAACCTAACAGAAAAAAAAGTTACGGGGCTTTCAAGATCTAGAGGCAAAAAAATTCAAAAAATTTCAAACTTACTAGTGGCGCACCATTGATGTGGTGCGCCACAAGTAATAGAAAAAATATTGGTTTTGAATTTTTTTGAATTGTTTTTCAAAAAATGATACGTAATATGACTGGGAAGTTTGAAATATTTTTCAAAATTTCATCATAGTCATGAACATGAATAAAGTCCTAGACATCAACAAGGTATAATAGGATTGATATGCTAGATATATCAACAAGTGCCTGTGAAGTGAGCTGTTGCTGGGGTTGGATAGAACTTTGAAGTTAAGCGTGCTTCGGCTGGAGTAGTGTGAGGATGGGTGACCTTTCGGGAAGTTTGACCACGGAGTGCAATTTGACCTGAGTTTAAGCATATTGACTCGAGATTAAGCCATAGTGACCTGAGATTAAGAAAAAACGAAAAAAAAAATAATTTTTTTGCTAGTGGCGTGATACTAATGGCGCACCAGTAGTGTGCCATTAGTAGGCAAAACTGGTGCGCCATTAGTAGGCCTTTTCCTAGTAGTGTTGGAATAGATATGTTCTAGATACCATTGCTGGAGGGAATTTCTTGGGGAGCCATACTTTTGATTCTTATAATGCTATGATAGATTTGTTAGGCCCAGCACCACTGATGATCAATGGAACTGTTTTAACCTTGGAACATAAGATGCAAAGGCTCGATATTATTGAGAATAAAATTGCTACTGTAGAGTTGATTGAAAAATTGGGTAAAAAGATTCATAATCAGATTACTCAATATGGATCTAAGGTAGGAGTTACTTTAAAGAATCTTAGGGAAAAGGAACCCATAGTTAATGAAAAGATAGATCTAGATTCCGCTAGCACTGGCAAACAGAAGATACTACTACCAACTTAGGTTCCGCTTTTTCATCCGTTAAAACAACTCAAGATTTTCCTTCCACTAAGGCTACAAAGTTTGTTTATGTTCCTAAGAATAAGGGTGAATCTTCTAGTAAAGGTAAAAAAACTCAAAACAATAAGTGTTCACTCTAACCTTTTGGATATTATTAAGGAACCAACTGCCATAAGTGAATTTCTTGATTTCTTGGCTAGGATTTTGATCATTGATAAAACCAAAGAATCTCCTAAGGATTGTAAGTGTGAAATCAATGGATTGCATACCAAATATGACAATACCTAGATCTATGTTTTATTACTAGCTAATGGCGTTAAACAATAGCGCTGGTTGGGAGGCAACCCAATTATATATTTTTTGTTTTTTTCTCCTGTTTTGCTTTGAATAATTCATCTAGCCTCTGGTTAGATGTTGTTTTGTGTTATAATTAGTGTTTGTGCCAAGTAAGTCCTTTGGGATGGCTTACGACGATAGTTGTTTGGATCTTGCTAAAAAACTGGAACTTTTGCACCCAGGAAAATAATTTTCGTAATTCACAGAAGCGCGCTTTTGCTCTCATTCTTTTTGCACAAGGTTGTTACACAAATTTCCCAGGTTTTCCGAAATTTTCAGAATTTTTGGAGTTACAGAAGTTTTGGAAGTTTCCAGATTGCTACAGAATGTTCTAGTTTTGACATGTTATGTTTTCTATGTGTTGTTTGCTTATATCTTTGAATCTATGGGTAGTATCGAGGGGTATGAACCATGGAAAAGTTGGAATATAGTAGATATTACACCAATGTAAATAAAGAATGATTTCACAACAGTACCAAAAGTGCTGATTTATTTTCTTATACTAACGGAGCTAATGAGATTTTTTCAGTTGAGTTTTGTGTTGTGAAGTTTTCAAGTTTTGGGTATGAATTTGATGGACTATGGAATAAGGAGTGGAAAGAGCCTAAGCTTGGGGATGCCCAAGGCACCCCAAAGAAATATTCAAGGACAACCAAGGGCTTAAGCTTGGGGATGCCCCGGAAGGCATCCCCTCTTTCTTCTTCGTCTATCGGTAACTTTACTTGAGGCTATATTTTTATTCACCACATGACATGTGTTTTCCTTGGAGTGTCTTGTACGATTTGAGTCTTTGCTTTTTAGTTTGCCACAATCATCCTTGCTGTACACACCTTTTGAGAGGGATACACGTGAATCATGATTTATTAGAATAGTCTATGTACGTCACTTATATCTTTTGAGCTAGGCAATATTGTTCTAGTGCTTGACTTATATATTTTTAGAGCATGACAGTGGTTTTATTTTATAAAAATTGTTGATCTCTCATGCTTCACTTATATTATTTTGAGAGTCTTTTTAAGCAGCATGGTAATTTGCTTTGGTTATAATTTTAGTCCTAATATGATTGGCATCCAAGAGGGATATAATAAAAACTTTCATATAAGGTGCATTCAATACTATGAGAAGTTTGATTCCTTATGATTGTTTTGAGATACAAAGATGGTGATATTAGAGTCATGCTAGTGATGCCTATATTGACACGGACGTTTCGGTCTACTTGACATGGATGTGATGCCTATATTGCATAATCATTGCCTTGGATATCTTCATAACTTATTGACAGTAATTGGTTCACCTACCGTATTATTTGCCTTCATGAGAGAAGCCTCTAGTGAAACCTATGGCTCCCGGGTCTATTTTTCGTCATATTAGTTTCGATCTACTATTTTCCATCATATTAGCTTCCAATCTACTATTTTGAAATCTTTTTATTTTTAGATCTATAAACCAAAAAACCCAAAAATATTTTATCTTTTGTTTATCTATCTCTACCATTTCTCACTTTTGCAAGTGCCTATGAAGGGATTGACAACCCCTTCGTTGGGTGCAAGTGTTTGATTGTTTGTGCAGGTATTGGTGATTTGTGTGTTCTTCTCCTACTAGATTGACACATTGGTTCTTAAATTGAGGGAAATACTTATGTCTACTTTGCTGCATCACCCTTTCCTCTTCAAGGGAAAAACCAATGCAAGCTCAAGAAGTAGCAAGGGGTGCCAGTTGGTCCTCTCCGATTGCTTACACGAGGGCGAAGGGACGGAACCCTCGGCCCATCTCTGTCTTCTCTCCTTTCCTTCCTCAACCCTTGCCACTGCTGCCATGGCGCCCGTGACGAGGTTCTTCGCCACCGAGAAGGGTAAGGCGGTGCGGGAGGGGCTAGAGTAGCCGCAACCCAAGAGGGGGCGCGGCCGCCCCTGCAAGTCCGTAGCAACGCCCACGGCGCTCCCCAGAGGACGCGGGCGCCCTCCTTTGGCAGTACGCTCCTGCTCCAATAGCCGCGGAAGAACCCCACTCACGGATGTAGCCCTGGGGGCGAGGTGGCTGCGGCCGCAGAGGGAGGAATGGGGTGGCCACCGGCCACCTCGACCATGGGCCCACTCTGCCGACACGGCCTGTGAGTTCGTCGTGTGGATAGAGAGTCCGCCCTGCACCTGGCTCCAGCTCCCAAACTCCTTCGCGGAGGAGCTGGCAGCGAACAGACCCATCAGGCTGTGGCTGCAGCTAGACGGCTGCTGCAACAGTTCCTCCTGGTTGGAGGCCTAGGTCACTCCTTCTGGCTTCGTGTACCTGACTCGAGGGTGGAAGTCATTTGCCCGTGCCTGCGGCCTGAAGGCGAGGCACACCCTCCACTTCAAGTTCGATGGGGTGGCGACTCTCTATGTGAAGATCTTCAAGGAGGCCGCCGACTGCCTGGGATGCTGCCTGAGAGCGACAACAACGGCAGCGGCCACATTTCCTCTGGTGACGATGGCCACAATAGCAGCAGCGACGTCCTCGGCGGTGAACTTGCCCTTGGCGACGTCTGTGGCATTTCCAGCGGTGACGGCACCTCCTCCGACGGAGCGGAAGCAACGACAACTATGATGAGCCGCCACACCACCGCGTCAAGGAGGAGGATAACTCCGACTAGGCACCAACGACATTGGAGCCGGAGCCTCAGGAGCGGCAGCCTTCGAGAGGAAGTTTCTTTTGTCTTTTCCTTTCCTGCACTTGAATGGCATAGGCCCCGTGGGGGCGTGTAAGAAACCGCAGCACTTGCGCCTTTATCGTATAACTTCTAGCTCGCGTTTAACTTATTGTAGCATTTCTTGTATGTGCTTAACCCCCCTTTGACAGCATATTGCTCTATGCCGCGAGACCTAGTCCCCGAGCAAGTCTCGTCTGTCGCTGGTATGCCAGGTCGCGATGCCTTGGGCAAGGCCAGGAGGTGAGGGGCTCGAGGTCCGGTAAGAGCTCTTGAGGTGCGATGCTCAATAGGTCCCCTTGACATGCAAGTGGCTCCTAGAAGAAAAAGGGTCTTCGAATAGGCGAGATCGTGAAAGTAGTACGGAGCATTATTAAGAGACTCACACTTGACGTGAAGAGGACGACTGAGGTTATGGGGCGGTGCGATGTCGTGGGAATGAGTCTGATAGTAGAAGCAGGGGGTACGTAGGATAAGGGTCGGGCCCTAGCTACGGCGAGGTTGTACACACACACACAAACACACACACGAGTTTACAAGTTCTGGCCCCTCGTGGAGAAGGTAACAAACCTACGTCTCAGTGCCTCGGGAGGCTTGTCAATTGAAGTGTGGAAAAGTTACAGGGGGTGCAAACACTTGTGCCTGAGGGGAGGGGTGGCTTATATAGAGTGCACCATCCCCTTGCCCTCCTCAGTTACGCGAGGGTTCAATGTGAGTTAAGTCACGTACATTACTGGTAATGCCCGTAATTAATGATCTTAATGGCTACGGAGCCTGACCGTTGCCATTTAGGGGTGGCTCTAGGTCTTCTGTCTTCCGAGTGGATTCTTGTCCTCCGAGTGAAATAACACCGGTCGAGTAGAATTGGCGGATCCGAGTGGAATCACTTTGTCGAGTGGATTGCACTTCTTGAGGATTCCAGTCGGTATATTCCTTTTAACTTTATAGGTCTTGGCTTCTTGTTTCATGTCCTTGGGAAGGGCATATAGGTCAGGCCTAGGACCCTACCCTAGGTACGTGTCACCGTCATTAGCCCCCGAATGGATCAAGGATCGAGTGAAGAAGGGTTGCTACTGTTTGTGGTCCGACTGAATGTCTCAGAGACACTTTCTCAGGAGACCATGTCAGCAAGCTTGATGTTTAATCCTTCGTCAGTCGCCTTGATCGATTCTTGGTTCTAGAATTTCCGAGTGAACTTTACAATATAGTTCTGAGCAGATTAGATTTCGGTATCTTCAGTGCGATCGACTGATTTGCCGCACCCGAATTTCTAGGATTCAAATTTTGGAGAGGCACGTGGGTCGGGGCATGGCGCATTAAGCGGGGCAGGTTGGGATGGACTCCTCGATCCTCGCACCACCTTTTGCCATGTATCAAGCTAGAGCCTATTTCAAGATGCGATAAGATTGTGCGTGTCCGCAAGTGAGCCACACGGTGGTAGATCCATTTAAGGCGACGCCTGTCGGTGTCAAAACCGACAGATCTCGGGTAGGGGGGCCCAAGCTGTATGTCTGAGGATCAATGGTAATAGTGGACAAAGGGACACAATGTTTATCCAGGTTTGGGCCCTCTTAAAGGAGGTAAAACCCTACTTCCTGCTTGATTGTATTCGATGAGTATAGGGGTTACAAGAGTTGATCTACCTCGAGATCGTAATGGCTAAACCCTAGATTGTCTAGCCTATGAATGTTATGATCCTGTCTCTGGCCTAAGCCCTCTGGTTTATATAGACACCGGAGGGGCCTAGGGTTGTACACAGTCAGTTTACAGGAAAGGAAATAGTCCGGACACTTAATCTTGCCGTACACGCATACATGAGTCCCAATCGGACATGGGAGGTGGCCTTCTTCCTTTATCTCGATTTCCCTTTAGTCTGGCCCATATTGAATAGGCCGGACGCTCGAGGACCGCTTAGTCTAGGACTCCCTTAGTAGCCCCTGAACTAGTCTTCAATGACGACTTGATCGGCACGCAGATTGTCTTCGGCATTGGGAGGCGGGTTACTTTCCTTAGATACCATACATCAACTTTCCCTTCATAAAAGAATTATATCCGGCTCTGTATAATTAAGACAACCCTTAGCCGTGAAGGGATTATATATACAAAACAGGAATAGTGCCTTTACTGACAACTTTTTCCGGCGAAGCGTCAGGCTTGGCTCTTCAGTATTTTGAACCGTTTTCACACTCCTCGTTTCGTGTTTCGTGATCAAGACCCCTTGTCCCGTCTCGTCAAAATAGAGATCATGCCCACTTATCACGGGATTCTGATCAATGGGATTTGGGTAACCCAACCGACTACGGCGCACGCTCACATCGGGAATGGGCGAGTTTTAAGGCCTAAGTGGGGGGACGGTTGGCATTTCTGCTGCCTATAAGAGGGCAAAAGATTCCTCCTTTCTTCCCCACGCCTTCCTATAGCCTCTGCCTCCCAATCTCTCAAGTTCCAGCGCCCAAAAAAAGTTCTCATCTTCCTCACCGCCACCACCTTCTCCAGCCATGGTCGGCTCAGGCTCCAAGGGCAAGTGGGAGGCCTCCTTTATCATGGAGGACATGAAGAATCTCCAAAGCGCAGGGTACCTAGCCACAGACATTGCGCACAGGCTTCCCGACAAGGGCCAAATTATTCCCACTTCGGAGCCCGGCGAGAGGGTTGTCTTCCTCACCCATTTTCTTAGATGGCTAGGGTTTCCACTCCATCCATTAGTCTGGGGCCTTATGTTCTATTGTGGACTACATTTCCATGATCTAGCCCTGAATTCTTTCCTCAACATCTCGGTGTTCATCATTGTGTGCAAGGCTCTGCTCCACGTCCCCCAACACTTCGGCCTATGGCTCAAAATCTTCAACATGAAGCCGAAGGTGGTCGACGGACAGCATGCAGACTGCGGTGGGGCCATGATAAGGAAGCTGCCTAATGCCACTTGGCCGAAAGGGGCCTTCATCGAGACCGTCAAGGTCTGGCAGCAAGAATGGTTCAACATCACCAAGCCCCACCGTGCCAACTGGGCGGCCATTCCGGAGTTTAGATCCGGACCCCCCACATGGCTCACTTCGTGGACCGCTAAGGGCCTCGACTGGGGGTCCCAGACGGAGGTGTAGACGCTGCAGACGTGCATCACCAATGTGCTGGGCAAAAATGTTGGTCTCACCAATGTGGTGCGGATCATGCTCTTCTTCGCCTCATCCCTTGCGAGTGTCGGGCCTCCCACTTGTGGGAGTTCAATCCGGAGGAGCCGTGGACCTTGGAGCGCTTCTTTGGCACTACACACGATGGAATATAGAAGCCACTCTCTAGAAGTGCTGGCCCATGGAGACCGAAGATATGAAGCTCGACATCGAGAATTCGGCCACTCCGGTAAGTATTAATCTTCCTGAAGACATGTCAAGTCAATATCTTTTAATCAAGAAGAATCTTATCAATCCACTTCTTCATAGGGCTGGATAGCAAAGGCAGCACAAACAAAGTTCGGCTCCGCTGCCCGAAGACACAACCACTCCCTAGCTGACGGAGATGCTGGTCCCGGTGCCCTACCAGGTGCTGGGGAAGAAGGGCAAGAAGAAAGGCAAGGCACCCAAGGGTGGCCCCCAATGCAGAGGCCCTTCGGACACCGTGTCCGGAGAGACCGAGATCGTCTCCTCTCATGAGGGAGATGAGGAGGAAGAGGAGGTGGAAAGTGACTCCCCCTCAAAGGGAGGAGGAAGAAGAGGACGACCTCCGAGAACCCGGAGGGGGCGGTGCCGAAGAGAGGGAAGATTACCCTCTCGGTCAGTTCGGACTCAGAGTCTGAACACATCCCCAAGAGAGCCCCCAGGCCGAAGCCCTTGGCCGATGCGTAAGTGTCCCAAATTTCGATCTTCATTTTCTGCTTACCTACCTTTGTCATATAAGCTATATCATTATTTGCTTTTAGGCCCCCTCGCGATATTCCGAACGGCTCATCTTCGTCGCGGAACTCTCTAGCGCTTGAGGAGGTGGAGAGTGACGCTCCGTCGCAGGCCCCATCGCCTACCGCCATGGAGGACACCAAGGTGTCGTACCAAAGGAATCCTCCTGGCCGAGGAGGGGCGGGCGAGGGCATCGAGAAGGCGCCTGAGGTTAACACCTCGGTCGCTGAAGACCTGGGGGAGGTGACCCCCGTGACTACCAACAATGGGGAGCCTCAACAGTCCGGGCCCCCACCGCACACCATTTCGGAGACCAATATGGCTCTGGAAATGGATGTGCAGCCCCCTTCAACAGAGGGGGGAGGAGCAACAGCTCCCACAGCAGCCCTCGTTAATCCGGTGGCTGCTCCTACTCTGGAGGAGGCGCTGCAATGCGCTTCCATTGTGGAGGAGCACCGCAGCCTAGACTTGGGTACTGAACGAAGCTTTCAACAGCCTACTGACGGGTTTGAGGTATGCGATTGTCGGCATCCTAGACTTGGGGGTATCCAGTCCTGCCTGCCTGCGACCCACCACGTGGCTCCATCGATGCCCTGGTATGTGAGGGAGTCCTGGAATAGGGGGTACTCGGACAGCCGGACTATGTACCTGTGCCGGACTGTTGGACTATGAAGATACAAGATTAAAGATTTTGTCCCGTGTCCGGGTGGGACTCTCCTTTGCGTGGAAGGCAAGCTTGGCTATTTGGATATGTAGATTCCCTTCTCTGTAACCGACTCTGTGTCACCCTATCCCCCTCCGGTGTTTATATAAACCGGAGGGTTTAGTCCGTAGGACAACAACAATCATAACCATAGGCTAGCTTCTAGGGTTTAGCCTCTACGATCTCGTGGTAGATCAACTCTTGTAATACTCATATCATCAAGATCAATCAAGCAGGAAGTAGGGTATTACCTCCATAGAGAGGGCCCAAACCTGGGTAAACATTATGTCCTCCGCCTCCTATTACCATTAGCCTTAGACGCATAGTTTGGGACCCCCTACCCAAGATCCGCCAGTTTTGACACCGATATTGGTGCTTTCGTTGAGAGTTCCACTGTGTGGTGACAGTAAGGCTTGATGGCTCCTTCAATCATCCACAATGATGCAACCCAGGGCGAGCATTTTCTCCCCGAACAGATCTTCGTAATCGGTGGCTTCGCACTGTGGGCCAACTTGTTTGGCCATCTAGAGAAGATCGATAGCTACGCCCCTGGCCATCTGGTCAGATTTGGAAGCGAACTACACTGCCGACATCCACGGAGACTTGATCTTCGATGGATTCGAGCGCATGACAGGTGCATCGAACAGTCACGATGAGCATGATGTAGATCTGCCATCGGACGATGTTCGGGAAATCAGACCCGCAGCTACCCCAACTTTAAATCCGGAGCGGACCGTGTCGTCCAAGGACGGGTGGATAGACCCCGCCACGGAAGCCGGACACTCATCGGTGATACAGCCGAACACAGACTTCGCCTCCAATGAGGTCCGTGTCATCGGACCCTCGGACTCGTCTCCGGCCAAAGGCTCCGAAACACGCGCATCCGTGTCTATCGAATCTGATTGGGCATCGATCATGGAGTTCACCTCCGCAGATATCTTTCAGCACTGACCCTTGGGCGACGTTCTAAATTCACTGAAATCTCTCTCCCTGTTAGGAGACTCTTGGCCGAACTATTTTCGGCTTGAGTGGGAAGCGGACGACGAAGAAATTCGTTCCCCACCCACCACCCACTTAATAGCTACTCATGACGATTCAACCGACATGCTTGATTTCAACTCCGAAGACATCGACGGTATGGACGACGATGCCGGAGAAGAACAGGAACCACCGCCCAAAGGGCGCTGGGCAACCACCTCATCATATGATATATATATATGGTGGACACACCCAAATTAAATGATGGCGAAGAACGGAAGGATGCAACGGAGTATAATCCTCTTGAGAAGCAACCAAAGCGCCAACGTCAGCGGCGCCGCTCTAAATCCCGCCACAGCAAAACCAGCGATAACGGCACAAGAAAGAATAATACCCCGGACGACTCCAAAGGCAACGACGACCCCGTGGACCTAGCGATGGAGCAGGATGAGCTAGGGGACGGCGAACATAGTCCGAAGCCACTGTCCGATCACAGCGATGCCGAGGGTAAAATTCATCAACCTGTCTCCAGAGCGGAGAACAGTCCGGACTATGATGCATTCATCATCCCAGAAAAGCACTTGGAACAAGAGAACCTCCATAAAAGGCTTCTCGCCACCGCGAGGAGCTTGAAGAAGCAGAAGCAAAGGCTTAAGGCCTCGAGGATACGATCAACCGCAGATGGAACAAAATGCTCGACACTGACGAAAAATACGGTGGCGATTGCCACACAAAGTGCTACCCAAAGCGCAAGCTGCTGCCCGAATTCGACAACGAGGCTATAGAGCCCATTCCACTAAAAAATAACACGACCGATCTGCCGGACCGACCACCCCGTGGCCGCTACAGGGCGGCTAATGACCCCGCACACAAGTCAGCACACGACTTACGTGAGCCCCTGGACAAAAAAGCCGGTATGGCCAGGTCCATTTATGGATTTAGGAATCGTGCTCCGGCGTAGGATGAAGGCCACCAAAACGACTATACTGATCGAATACCAGCTCGGAATCAACACCGAACACTACAACCATCGGCAGTATGCCATGACACATCCAAATACACGGGTGTCGTGCACCCCCTATGCTTCACCGATGAGGTACTGGATCATGAATTTCCAGACGGCTTCAAACTCATGAACATCGAGGCATACGATGGAACAACAGACCCTGCAGTCTGGATTGAGGATTCATTCTTCATATCCACATGGCTCGTGGAGATAATCTCCACGCCATCAAATACCTGCCCCTCAAATTGAAAGGACCAGCTCGGCACTGGTTGAAAAGCCTCCCCGAAAACTCAATTGGAAGTTGGGCGGAACTTGAGGATGCGTTCAGGGCCAATTTTCAAGGGACCTATGTCTGACCTCCGGACGCAGACGATTTAAGTCACATAACCCAACAACCTAGAGAGTCAGCCCGTAAGCTTTGGAACAGATTTCTCACTAAGAAGAACCAAATCGTCGACTGCCCGGATGCCGAAGCCTTAGCGGCTTTCAAACACAGTGCTCGGGATGAATGGCTCGCCAGACGCCTCGGTCTGGAAAAACTGAGGACAATGGCAGCCCTAACAAGCCTCATGACCCGCTTTTGCGTAGGCGAGGACAGTTGGTTGGCCCGCAGCGGCACCAGCGACCCAGGCATATCCGAAGTCAGGGACGACAATGGGAAGCCGCGACGCAATAAAAACAAGCATCAAAACAATGACGACAGCCCAGACAGCACCGCGGTAAACGCCGGATTCAGGGGCTCTCGACCCTTTCAACGAAAAAAGCCATTCAAAGGTAGTAGAGATGGACCATCCAGCCTAAACAAAATTCTAGACAGATCAAGTCAGATCGATGGCACCCTTGAGAAACCTGCAAATCACACCAACAGAGAATGCTGGGTCTTCAAGCAGGCCGGCAAACTAAACACCGAACACAAGGGGAGGGAGCCGCCAAGTGAAGACGAAGACGAACCTCTCCAGCTGAACACTGGGGGACAGAAGAAATTTCCACCAGAGGTCAAACAGTGAACATGATTTACGCAACCCACATACCAAAGAGGAGGCGCAAACGCGCACTCCGAGACATATACGCTGTAGAACCAGTCGCCCCCAAATTCAACCGATGGTTGGCCTACCCGATCACCTTCGACCGCAGGGATCATCCGACAAGTATCCGGCATGGAGGTTCGGCTGCCTTGGTGCTCGACCCAATAATTGTCGGATACCATCTCACCTGAGTCCTCATGGACGGCGGAAGTAGTCTTAATCTCATATATCAGGACACTGTCCGCAAGATGGGCATAGACCCGTCAAGAATCAGCCAAAGCAATACTACCTTTAAGGGAGTAATATCAGGCATAGAGGCCCGCTGCACGGGGTCTCTGATACTAGAGGTTGTATTCGGTTTGCCTGACAACTTCCGAAGTGAAGAACTAATCTTCGACATCGCTCCATTCCGAAGCGGCTACCAAGCACTACTCGGAAGAACGGCCTTCGCTCGTTTCAATGCAGTTCCACATTATGCTTATCTTAAACTTAAGATGCCCGGTCCACGTGGCGTCATCACAATTAGCGGAAATACAGAATGTTCCTTGCGTGCAGAAGAATATGTGGTGGCTCTAGCAGCCGAACCACCAAACGGCCTCCCCAACCCGAATAAATGATCGGTCAACAAGACCACGGACGCGGCTAGACGTGTCCGGCGCACCACTAGTTGTAGCAGCCCAGAAAAACCTGAGCTTGGTCGATGGATATGCCCCCATATGTGGTGCTAGGGGCTGCCCGCATGTAAAAGGGTCCATAGTTTGGCTCAACCCCACTAATACACAATAGATTGAATTCTCATGTTTCATTAAGAATAACCAACTTTTCGCATGATCATACCGGAGTCATTCACCTGGGTTTTTTCCTTTTTACAGATGATCATCGTGCTACACCCTTCCAGGATACGGCACACCGGAGACAAAGGCGTAGATGTGCAGTAGGGCCCCGCTCAAAGGTTTCTTTTTAGATTAAGACCCTGTGTAAACCTTTTTTATTGTCTCTTGTTGCCTCCCGCCCTCCGGGTACTTAAAACAACCAAGAGGGATATTGGCGTTATCGACAAGCTCTTTGTCAACCCAGATTAATGCACGTACTTGGGAATTCAGGGCTCGTTATCGAGGGCGGTACTCAGCCCAGCACATGTTGTCAAGTCCGAATACCTTCTGGAGTGTTGGGCGTCGTGAGTTTGGCCTTATATGCATCAGCTCCGAATCATGTCTTTGGTCAATAGTTGGGTTTGCCCGGCTCCCGTGTTTTGCTACCTTACGTTCCGCTCTATCGGCTAAGGTGGCACCAGGAGAACTACTGCGATTGTGCCCTGGTTCATCTGGGTGAGCACCTCAGTAGAGAAAGCCAAATACTGACTGAGGGAGTCCTGGACTAGGGGGTGTCCGGACAGCCGGACTATCAGTATCCGCCGGACTCCCAGACTACGAAGATAGAAGATTGAAGACTCCGGCTTGTGTCCAGAAGGTACTTTCCTTGGCGTGGAAGGCAAGCTTGGCGATACGGATATGTAGATCTCCTACCATTGTAACTGACTCTGTGTAACCCTAGCCTCTCCGGTGTCTATATAAACCGGAGGGCTTTAGTCCGTAGGACACAACATTACATCTCAACAATCATACCATAGGCTAGCTTCTAGGGTTTAGCCTCCTTGATCTCGTGGTAGATCTACTCTTGTACTCCCCATATCATCAATATTAATCAAGCAGACGTAGGGTATTACCTCCATCGAGAGGGCCTCGAACACAGGTAAAAACATTGTGTCCCTCGCCTCTGTTACCATCCGCCTAGACGCACAGTTCGGGACCCCCTACTCGAGATCCGCCGGTTTTGACACCGACATTGGTGCTTTCATTGAGAGTTCCTCGTGTCGCCACCGATAGGCTCGATGGCATCTTCAACCATCAACGCTGTCCAGGTGAGACTTTTCTCCCGGACAGATATTCAGATTCGGCGGCTTTGCATTGCGGGCCAACTCCCTTGGCCATCCGAGCAGATCGAAGCTACGCCCGCCGTCAGTCGATTTGAAGCTTGAACTTCACGGCCGATGACGCGGAGACTTGATCTTCGACGGACTCGAGCCACATCCAAGCGAGTCAAGACTCGAACGCGCCCGGCTACTAGCCCGAGCCGATTGCCCATGACGGGGCAGGTGGATAGACGCCACAGGGGCTTCAACATCTACGGCAATGGAGCGCGATACCAATCTCGTCCCCGCCAATTAAACCGGATTGGGCGCCGTTATGGAATTCACCGCCATGACATCTTTTCAAGACTCGCTTTTGGCGATATCCTCAATTCTCTAAAGCATCTCTCGCTATCAGAGAATCTGGCCGGACTATGGCTGTGACGGTTGAGTACTGGACGATAAAGAAATTCAGAGCCCACCCACCTCCCACTTTGTAGCCACTGCCGAGGATCTAACCGACATGCTAGACTACGACCGATGACATCGACGCTATGGACGATGATGCCGAGACGATCAGACCCAGTGCCCACAGTGGCATCGGAAGGCCACCTCGCCATATGACGCCTACATGGTGGATACCCCAAAAGAAGGGATGGCGAAAAAGCAGCGGAGGAAGATTCTCTAAAGAAGCAGCCTGAACGCCGGCGTCGGGCGCCGCCTAAATCCCGCCACAACAAGAATGGAGATTCGGCGCGGAGATAATAACACCGGAGAGTGCCGAAGACGATCCCTCCCGCAAGACTCAAAGACAGAGGACACGAATAAGCCCGCGACATGTGCATTTAAGGGTTGAGGATGATAACTATATGCCTCCCTCCAAGACGGCGAGCCTCAACGATGATGAATTCGTCATACCCGAGGATCCTGTCGAACATGAGCGCTTCAGCGCAGCTCATAGCCACGGCAAATAGCCTAAAGAAAAGCAAGAACATCTTCAAGCTGATCAAGATCTGCTAGCCGATCGATGGACCGGGTCTCGCGTCAAGAGTATAAACTCGAACTCCCCCAAAAGTTACCTAAGACGCAAGCTGCTCCCCGATTAGAGGAGGAAGCATACATACCTTTATCACTGGGCATGATATGGTCGATCGACCACCCCGTGGTCGCGACAGAGAGGCATTCGACCCCCAGCCAAGACCGCATACTCGACATCGATCCAAGAGTACGGGCCAAAAGGAATGCGCCGACTTTAGACATCTTGAGGACAAAGGAAGACAATCAAGATCCATCTATGGATCACGTGGGCGCCTACGACCCACGACGAATACCGTCGCGCACGACATAACGCCGCCGGGCCGAACATAGCGATAGCGCCCTCGAGCTGCGCCGCGATATTGCTCAATATAGGGCGCCAGACACACCGCTATGCTTCATCGATGAAGTAATGGATCATCGATCCCAAGGGTTCAAACCCGTGAATATCGAATCTTACGATGGCACAACAGACCCATGTGTGGATCAAGATTATCTTCTCCACATCCATATGGCCCGCGCGATGATCTCCACGCCATCAAATATCTCCCACTCAAGCTTAAAGGACCAGCTCGGCATTGGCTTAACAGCCCGCCCGCAGAGTCGATTGGTGTTGGGAAGACTCGAGGCCGCTCCTTGATAACTTTCAAGGTACATACGCGACCACCAGACGCCGATGACCTAAGCCACATTATTCAGCAGCTGAGACGAATCGCCGCATAATTCGACACGGTTCTTGACGAAGAAAAATCAAATCGTGGACTGTCCGGATGCGGAGGCCCTTGCAGCCTTCAAACATAACATCCGGACGAATGGCTAGCCCGCACTGGGGCAGGAGAAGCCAAATCCATGGCAGCCCTCACATCGCATGACCCGCTTATGCGGGAGAGGATAGCTGGCTAGCCCGCAAGCAACAATCTCCGCAAAAATTCGCAGTCCGGACACTAAGGACAATCACGCAGGTCACGCCGAATCAAAACAAACGCCAGATAACGGCGACGACAAAGAGGATACGGCAGTCAATGCCGGATTCCGAGGCTCCAAACCCGTCAATGTAAGAAGCCATTTAAAAGAACAACTCCGGGCCCGCCCAATGTGGATGTAATACTCACCACTCATGCCGATACATGGCACCCGAAAAGCCAGCTAATCACACCAATAGAGATTGTTGGGTGTTCACAGCGAGTCGGCAAGTTAATTGCGAACACAATGACAAGGGGCTAAATAGCGACGACGAGGAAGAGACCCGCCACCGAACAACAGAGATGAAGGGTTTCCCCACAAGTGCGGACGGTGAATATGATTTACGCGACCCATATACCCAAGAGGGAGAGGAAGCGCGCACTACGGGACGTCTATGCGATGGAGCCAGTCGCCCCGAAGTTCAATCCATGGTCCTCCTGTCTATCACTTTTGATCGACAAGACCATCCGACCAGCATACGCCATGGCGGATTCGCCGCATTGGTCCTAGACCCAATCGTTGATGGATTTCACCTCACAAGAGTCCTGATGGACGGTGGCAGCAGCCTGAACCTGCTTTACCAGGACACAGTGCGCAAAATGGGCATAGACCCATCCAGGATCAAACCTACTAAGACAACCTTTAAAGGTGTCATCCCAGAGTGGAAGCCAACCGCACGAGCTCGCCACATCGAAGTGGTCTTCGGATCCCGGATAATTTCCGGCTTAAGAGTTAATCTTGATATAGTCCCGCTCAGAAGCGGCTATCATGCCCCGCTCGGACGAACCACGCTTGTAAAGTTCAACGCGTGCCGCATTATGCATACCTAAAGCTCAAGATGCTAGGCCCTCGCGAGTCATTACGGTCAATGGGAATACGGAACGCCCTCCGAACGGAGGAACATACGCTGCTCTCGCGTAGTACAGAGCAGCCTTCTACGGCAATTCTCTAGTCCGGCAATTAAAGAGCCAGATGCATCAAAGCGCGCCCGGAGCAACACTAACCAAGACCACCGTGCGATCAGAGCATCGCCAGAGTAATGCGGCCGCCACCTCGCCTGCCAAGATGATCACGAGAATAACACTCGCAGACATCATTACGCTTTGGAGATACCATGGGCGCAGGGAGGGCTTAACCACAAGGATTAAAGAGTGCGGTTTCGACCACACCAGTGCTCGTGCTAGCGCCCCTGGTTTTATTTCTTATCTTTTCCTTTTTTATACAGACTCCACTAAATGAAGCCTGCTCGCGGCAAACTTGCCGAACTCACGAGGCAATAGTCAGGGATCAAAGAAGGCTGCATTTAACACTCGTGTGGTCTCCATTACGAGCACTAAATTCGATTACATACACCAAGTCTCCGCAGCTTATCCCTAGAGGGGACATGTCAAATTAGTCCAAATCCCTTGCTTATCAAGACTATTTGTATCACCGCTTTATTAGCAGACCTCCTTTCATAAATAACGAACACTTCCTTTTGCAAGTTCATTACCTTTTCATTGCAATTATGCTATCTTTATAAATGTTCATTATATGACATCTTGCACCAGATATCGTGGCACGGCCGAATACACCAGGGCTTCGCTCCCCAGATTATGGTGTGATTAAGTCCTAACACTTTCCTAAGTGCGGCACCCGAACTTATAGCATTATATGAATCAGCTCCAATCATGTCTTGGGTCAATAGTTGGGTTTGCCGGCCCCATGTTTTGGTACCTTACGCCCGCTCGTCGGCTAAGGTAGCACTGGAGAACCACTACGATTGCGCCCGGTTGAGCCGGGTTAACGCCTCAAGGAGAAAGCTAAACCGACGGCATGATAAGGCGAGAGATCGGTCGCTGTTCGAGAGGTCTTTTCGGTCCCTAAAGACTCATGCCGCTTCGAGCGAAGTTCGGATGATGTCCGACGAAGGCGTGGATAGCGCCCGATTCGGTCTTCCGAATACCGGGGCTTCACCAAATTTAAAATTATAGAATTCTATGGCTAAGTGAGAGTGTTCAAGCACTATAAGTCCGGTCGCTTTGTTCGTCGTGTTGAGCGCCTCCTAGATGGACCCAAAGATGGGAACAAGAGTGCTCAAGTTTATCACCGAACACCCCAAAGACTCGTGGCTTGGGGGCTGAAGCCAACGACTTGCCATCTCTCGATTTAACAAATGGCCGCATGTATGTAATATTTTAAATTCAACAAAGCGTTGCTCATGGCGCATATAAACGAAGTTTTCAGCGCATGTGATAAACACACACCGAAGTTCACTCAAGGATTACATTAAGGGGGCACTCATCCGCAATATCGCGGGCTAGCTTCAGGACAACTTTATAATATCGCTCCGGCGTATGGTGCT
This sequence comes from Aegilops speltoides, assembly GCA_021437245.1. Lineage (NCBI taxonomy): Eukaryota > Viridiplantae > Streptophyta > Magnoliopsida > Poales > Poaceae > Aegilops > Aegilops speltoides. Next base: position 155,119,493 of record CM038144.1, read on the forward strand.
CCTTGCCCGGCGGCGGCGGATCCGTGAGAAGCTTCTCCACATCCAGCTTGCCCCATTGCACCTTTATGTGGGCAAGGGCCCAACGAGCGCCTTTCAATACAAAGCGGATCGCTGATCACATCCAGCCTCGGGCATGCATCCACTAGCCGCCGACTAGGCCAAAGTAGCTCGAAGCATGGCTCGCCCAGCCACGCCCCGGACTGTGAGGCCCTTCATGGCCTCCTCACCACCTTAGGAGTTCGACCACCTGCTTCACTGGTCGCTGGGGGCACCGGATGGCCGGCCTCAAAGATACCGAGACCGAAGACCTTCTCCGCTGAGCTCCCTCCTCGCCACGATAGAATGCAGCGGCATCGACGCACTATGCGGCAGATCTGCAAATGCCCCCGAGAGCTCCGACCGTAAGTATCCGTAATTTACATTAACATGCTTGCTCGCATGAAAACGCCTTACCCGCCGCTATCTTCTTCATGTCCTCTATTTCCATATGGGCCTTCGGGCCTCGGCCTTGACGGACTCGGCCCTATCGAGAGCCGAGGCAAGCTCGACTCGAAGTCTTGAGTCACGCCCAAACTCTCATGTTTTTCCATGAGAGCCCGGAGCTCTTGCCGAACTTCCGCCACCAGCGCCGCTTGCTTTTCTCGCTCAGTCCGCTCGGGTCAGCATTATGCTCGCCACGGACACGAATCCTTCAGGATGCCACCTCGTTAGTGGCCCCTACATTACATATATTATCCTTGTTAATCTTGTTTGCAACCAAAACCCTTTTCTCAGAAGGTACTTATTTAAAGTGGTGTTATTCACCTTCTTTTTCCTTGAGCTGCCTCTTGGCATGGCCGAGCTCTTGCTCCGACCGCTCAAGATCTTTCTTCAGCGCACCAACCTCCGCCAAGCACGCGGCAGAGGTCAACAACAGCAGCCTGCAAACCCATATCGACATATTTTTAACAACCCTGCAGTCTCTCTTGTTAGATCCTTAGTCCGGCTTTTCTTTCCAACACCGACTAAGCATCAGGCTACCGTCTATGCGGTATTATATTACTTAATTTTAAACTTCTTACCTCAAAGCCTCGTTAGAAGGCTATTGCAGCTCGGTCAGCCCGCCCTTGGCGAAGCTGGACCTTTCAATCACCGCACTCATGAGAGTGCGGTGTTCTTCGATGGAGGCGCTTTGAGCGCCCAGCAGGTTATCCGTGCCTCCGTTGGATGGAGGCCGCGCCATGGTCCCGCGCCTCTTTCGAGGGGCTGCTTGCCGGACTCGAACCGCCACGGGTTCCGGAGTAGAGTCCGCACAAAGTCCGGGCTGCTCGACGGCGCTCCGAGCCTCCTCCTAGCGCCCCTCAGAATTCCGCCGCGTCGCCCTCGGCGGCGTGGGGTAGAGGGAGTCGATGGAATTTACATCCGACGGCGCCAACGACCCGCCATCGAAGTCGGGAAAGTCGCCAACGGCCGGACTAAAGGAACAATGCGGCATTAGAAGGACATTACATGACATACAATATACGGCATATGAATGATCCGGATATTTACGATCTGCCGGACGCCGGCCCTTGAGGCCACTCGCCCTCGCCAACGCTGATGTTGGTAAACTGTCCGGGGATAGTTCTCCCCTCTTGACCCTTCGCCACCCGGCTTGGGAGGCCTTTTCTCCTCTCTCCCTCCTCCGGAGAGAGTACTCCTCCTCCTCCTCCTCGTCTTCGAGGAGGAGTCCTCGTCGCCGCCGCCGACGCTCGATTATGGGAACTCTTGCAGTCCCCGGCCACCTTCTTGGGTTTCTTCTCCCAAGACCACGATGGTGCCGAACCAGCAGCCTTGCTAAATGGGCATCCACCGTTCTTCCGCATGGGAGCCGGGCTGATGAGCAGCTCGGCCTTCTCCATCCATTCCTGTCAAAGGAAGAGGCAGATTAAAAATCTCGCTAGAGTCAATCTAATTACTACAAGTGTCCCGTAATGGGGTCGAATCACTTACCCGTCGGCCGGAGATCGCGAGCTGAATCGCGGTCTTGGTCGCAGATGCATGCGGGCGCATCGCTCTTGAACAGCACCTCTGTGCACCTTCAGACGTTGTATCAAGAGCCCGCCAACGCCCTGGTGCTGTTCCGGATTAAACTCCCACAGATTAAATGCCCTTTCTTGGCATGGGAGAATCGCCGAGGAGCATGACCTCGACCACGCCGACGAGCCGAGCCCATTGCTCACCAGCTTCTTGATGCAGGCTCAAGTCCCGCCACCTCCATCGGATCACCCCACCGCAATCCCTTTCTTCCGTGAGGTGAGCTGCGAGGGATTCCAGATCTAAATTTGGGGGCCGCCGCCCATGTCGGCTTGCGCTGCTCGGTGATATAGAACCACCCCGATTGCCACCCCTCGACGGAGTCCACGAAGGTCCCTTCTAGCTAAGGGACGTTAGGCAGCTTGCCCAACATGGCGCCCCGATTCCGCTTGCGCCCCTTCACAATCTTCGCTTGACGTTGAAGGTCTTGAGCCCACAGCGAAGTGGGGCGGATGCGAGAAAGGTTTCGCACACCACGATAAACGCCGAGATGTTGAGGACGGTTGGCGCCAGATCGTGGAAATCAGTGCCGTAGTAAAACATGAGCCCTGGACGAATGGATGGAGCGGAAAGCCCAGTCCGCGGAGGAAGTGGGGAGGAAGACGACCTCTCATGAGGCTGGGGTGGGGATGAGCTGCCTCGTCGGCAGCCGATGCGCTGATGTCGCTGGAATGGTATCCGCGTCGCGCAGCTTGGTGATGTCCTCCTCCTTAGCGGTGGAGGCCATCCATTTGCCTCCCTCCGGACATATTCAAGAAGGGTTGAGGTGAGATGCGCCAAGCTTGGGCGCTGGAGCTTGAGTTCGCAGGATGGATAAGCAAAGGAGGAAGAAGGCGAGGTGAGAAGGTAAATCCTTATCCCTTATATATAGGCGACAAAACTATGCATCCTCACCGCCTGGTAAAACTCGCTTATCTCCCAAGCGCCACCATCAATGGCGCGTTGGGTTACCCACGCACGATTGAAGAGAATCCGGGATAAGGGAGCACGATCCGCTCGACGGGACGTGCCAAGGAAACCGCCGCTAAACGTCTTTGAAGTGGTACAATAATTCAAACAAAGGCTTGGTGCCGGTGTGATGTCGCGCCGCATAATACGTCAGCAGATTGGATCGGTGTATATGTTTTATTCTCTCTGCGTTTGGAATGTGGAAATTATTTTGCAGAGCCGGACACTATCCTGGTGTTCATTATCTTCTCCGGATTATTCAAGGGACGAACCCGCCTTGCAATGCCGAACATTATGCACTTCGGACTTATCGTCATTGAAGACTGGTTCAGGGGCTACTGAGGGAGTCCTGGACTAAGGGGTGTCCGGACAGCCGGACTATCAATATCCGCCGGACTCCCAGACTACGAAGATAGAAGATTGAAGACTCCGGCTCGTGTCCGGAAGGTACTTTCCTTGGCGTGGAAGGCAAGCTTGCCGATACGGATATGTAGATCTCCTACCATTGTAACCGACTCTGTGTAACCCTAGCCTCTCCGGTGTCTATATAAACCGGAGGGCTTTAGTCCGTAGGACACAACATTACATCTCAACAATCATACCATAGGCTAGCTTCTAGGTTTAGCCTCCTTGATCTCGTGGTAGATCTACTTGTACTACCCATATCATCAATATTAATCAAGCAGGACGTAGGGTATTACCTCCATCGAGAGGGCCTGAACCTGGGTAAAAACATTGTGTCCCTCGTCTCCTATTACCATCCGCCTAGACGCACAGTTCGGGACCCCCTACCCGAGATCCGCCGGTTTTGACACCGACACTGACTGTCATGATAAAGCGAGAGACTGGTCTACCACTCAAGGACTTAGCGGAATCTTCGCGATTCCTCCGCATTTACTGAGGACCATTTTCCTGGTCAAGTATGTAAGCGCATCATATTCGGACGAACGCGGACATACCAGGGGCTATATAGTAGCACCACCGTCAAACTCCTATGGCTAAGTGAAAGCGTTAAAGCTATATAGTCTGATTGCCCCGTTCACCGCGCTATCACCTCCTTAATGGACCAAGACGTTGGATCAAGTGCGATTACGCGCTTTATCGAACACCCCCGCATTATATGCATGGGGGCTGAAGTCGACGACTACAAACTTTCAGGTTATATACATACATACATAAACGGCCGCACAGGAGGCATTACAATACTTTATGGGCAAAAGTATTAATATAGCCTTTATTATCAAAGAAGCATTGTTTTTACAATCAAACTACATGTCACTGGAACATGGTACTCTTTGAGAACTAAGACTCTATTAAATGGACACCTTTTAGGACTTCTTCAAAATAGTGCTTGGGCGAGTCCTGACCCCCGGGCGGACCCCTGGTTGCAACAACGGTGGCCTCCATCTTCGCCCAATATGTTTTAACACGGGCAAGAGCCATCCACACATCCTCTATGAACGCCGACCTCTTGACAGCGTCGATATACGGCACACCATGAAGAAATCGTTGCACTAAACCAAAATAACTATCCGGGCTTGGTTCCTTCGGCCAAAGATGATTCATGACAGACTTCATGGCAAGCCCGAACAACACATGGAGCTCGGCCCACTCGGCCATTTGCTCATTCAACAAAGAGCGGGACGCCTTTGATTCTTGAATCGCGACTGTAACAATCTTTCCACCTCATGATCTTTCTGATCTTTGAAATACTCAGTTGCGTCAGTAGCACTCTTTGCTAAATCCAAGTATGCGTCTGCCGAACTCCACAATTGATCAATAGTGGCATACTTCGGATCGTCGAACTTTGTCCGCAATAAGAAGGGCTTCCCAGCCGCGATATCTCTGGCTCGACGAAGCTCCTCCCACGCCGCTCTGATTTCAGAGCGCGTTTCCTTGGCTGCTTCCAAGGCATTCTTCAATTCAGCCGCTTTCGCTTGGCTTTCCCTTTCGAGGAGCTCATAACGGCTGGCGGCATTTTGTAGCTCAAGAGCCATCTTGGCTATTTTATCTTCGCTCTGGCGATGAGCAGCCTGTTCGGCTTTTAACTCTTCGGCCGCCTTCAGGGTGGCCACATCGCTTCTCCTGGCTTGTTCCTTGGCTCAGGCAAGTTCTGCCCAAAGGGTTTCCACGGCGGCAGCTCCATCTGCAGTCAAAGCATATTATAAATACTAGCATCATGCTCCTCTTAATATTTACTGACCACCCGAATATACATACCCTGTGCCTCGTCAAGCCGCTTGTTTACAAGCATGATGTCCGCATCCACCACGTCAAGCTGCCGCCTCAATTTGGCAAAATCAGCAGTCCGGTCAGCCGCCTGACCCTCAGCCGCCTATGCACGAAAGCAACGCTATCATTACCTGAGACTATGATCCTCTGCTTGCCGCCTCTAGACGGCAACCAGAGTCTCAGGGGCTACTATCTATACAGAGCACACCTAGTGTGTGCGGTACAGTCAAATATATATATATATATATATTACTTTGCTTACCTCAAAGCCTCTTAGTAGACTCGTAAAAGCTTCATTCAAACCGCTTTTTGCGGATGAAATCCTCTTAACCACCGTACCCATTAAGGTACGGTGTGCCTCTGAGATAGCCGCTTGCTCCAGAAGACCCATTAATGTGTCCGGTTGTACACCGGATAATCCCGGGTTTATTCTGTTGGTCTCTGATATGGGGTGGCCCGATCTTCTCAGTGAGCGGTAACGTAGATGATGGTGGTGGATAGATAACTTGGTGTCGCCGATGATCTCTCCTCGCTAGATCCTTGATGCCAAGGCATCAACTCTGTACCCTTCGGATATTCACGACCTCACACACTTGCGCCACGTAGCCGTCGACCACGAAACGGTTAGAATTGCAATATACTAATTCCCAATGGAACAGCAGATCACACTTGACTTGTAGTATATAATCTCCAGATCGATACGAATTGGAGACAAGAATTCAAGATGAATGCTTATAGCAATCTCATAAACTAGGGTTTATCTTAAATGTGGTCTATCCAACTAATCTGAGAGCAGCCCTCTATATAAGAGGGGCTGGGTGATGCGCCCAAGGGGGGGGGGGGCGCTAGGTCTGGTGCGCCCAGCCTGGTCGTCCTGACTTGGTGCAACCTAAACTGGTTCGACTCAAAACGTGGTTCGACTCAACTTGATACAAACTGACCCAACTTGGGTTCAACCCCTTGGCACGCAGGCCATGTACTTGTGGTATGGCGCTGCAACATGGTGTTGGTGCACCTGGTGTTACTCGACGTGGGGATCCTCCTCCTTGACGTTTGCGCCTGACTGCCTCTCCTCCCTCGCGCCCTCTTGCTTGTACTCCACGTCATGCTCCTCTTGCTGCAACTCCTCGCTCCCTTGTGCTATGCCTTCTTCTCCCATGCACCTGAGTATGCAAACACACAAAGACTTAGGAAGTAGAAAGCTCTCATTAAAATAAATAGCATATTCAACTAAGAGAGAATTCACCTGTTGTTCTATTATCTTTGCACGAGCTCTTGTGATAGGTCCAATTCTGATTTCATCATTAGACGTCTTCTTTGCAGCCACTTGGTGATCATCATCATAGGTTGGAGATGGGTCAAGTGTAGGGATGCCCTCATCATCTCCCCCCCCTTCAAAAGGCGTCGACCTCGACGCTCCAAGGTCTTCTCCATCATATGGTGACAAATCAGCAACGTTGAAGCTGTTGCTAACGCCACCAAACTCAGCAATAGGAATATCAATCGAGTAGGCATTGTCATTTATCTTGGCTAGCACCTTTTAAGGACCAGCACCACACGGCAACAACTTGGAATGCCGCAGCTGTGGGAACCTATCCTTGCGCAGATGCACCCAAACCATATCTCCAGGCTGAAACAAAACTTGCTTTCTTGATTGGTTTCTTGCAGCAGCAATGTTCTTGCCTTTCTTCTCAATAGCCTCTTGTGTCCTCTCATGAATTTTCTTCACACAATCTGCTCTTTTTGATGCCTCCATATTTACTCTCTCATGCAATGGAAGAGGCAGCAAATCTAGCGGTGTGATTGGTTTGAAGCCATACATCACCTCAAAAGGACAAAGCTGGGTAGTAGTGTGCACCACTTTGTTATATGCAAACTCAACATGTGGCAAACACTCCTCCCACTCACGTAGATTTTTCTTGATCATAGCTCGCAGCAATTGGGACAATGTGCGATTCACCACCTCTGTTTGACCATCCGTTTGGGGATGACATGTAGTACTGAACATCAGCTTCGTTCCTAGCTTTCCCCATAGGGTCTTCCATAAGTAGCTCATAAACTTCACGTCCCTGTCAGAACCAATTGTCTTTGGCACTCCATGCAAGCGTACGATGTCCCTGAAAAACATGTTAGCAATATGCGACGCATCGTCGCTTTTGTGGCATGCAATAAAATGTGCCATCTTTGATAATCTTTCCACTACCACAAATATAGAATCATGACCTCTTTTAGTGCGTGGCAAACCTAACACAAAATCCATACTGATATCTTCCAATGGTGTGGTAGGTGTAGGTAGTGGCCTATACAAACCATGAGGCTTTAGTTTTGACTTGGACTTGTTACATGTAATGCAGCGCCTAGCAAACCTGTCCACGTCGCGCCTCATCTGGGGCCAATAAAAGTGATCAGCTAGCATGGGCAATGTCTTCTCACTCCCAAAGTGACCCATCAATCCTCCTGCATGTGATTCCTGCAACAATAGCAAACACACCGACGATTCTGGAACACATAGTTTGTTAGCACGAAACAAAAATCTATCATGTATGTGGTACTTGTCCCATGCATGTCGAAGCATACACAAATGATATGGTTCAGCAAAATCATGATCAGTTGCATACAAATCACACAAGCTCTCTAAACCAGGAATTTTAACATCGAGATGTGTCAGTAACATGTTCTTCCTAGATAGACCATCAGCAACAACATTATCTTTCCCTTTCTTATGCTTAATTATGTAGGGAAACAACTCAATGAACTCAACCCACTTAGCGAGGCGCCTATGCAAATTAGATTGAGCTTTCAGATATTTTAAAGCTTCATGATCAGAATGTATGATAATTCTTTTGGCCACAAATAATGTTGCCAAACTTCAAGAACTCTAACAAGCGCATACAATTCTTTGTCATAAACAGGATAATTCAATCTAGCACCAGAAAGTTTCTCGCTGAAGTAAGCAATAGGTCTACCTTCTTGCATCAACACACCACCAATTCCTATACCACTAGCATCTCATTCAACTTCAAATTGCTTAGAAAAATCTGGTAGTGCAAGTAATGGTGCAGAAGTAAGCAAACGTTTCAGCTCATCAAATGCATGATCTTGTGCAGCACCCCAAACAAAAGGCACTCCTTTCTTAGTTAATTCATTCAATGGTGCAGCAACAGTACTAAAGTCTTTCACAAAACGCCGGTAGAAACCAACAAGACTGTGAAAACTTCGTACTTGACTAACATTCATGGGAGTAGGCCAATTTTGAATTGCTTCAATTTTAGATGAATCTACTTCTACTCCATGCTTAGATACAACGTATCCCAGAAATATGACCTTATCTTTTGCAAATGTGCACTTCTCAAGATTAGCATACAATTTAGCATCACGCAACACTTGCAAAACTTGTCTAATATGATCACAATGTTCAGATTCGTTGCGGTTGTAAATAAGTATGTCATTAAAATATACAACCACAAAACGGCCAATAAACTCTCTCAAAACATGATTCATTAATCTCATGAATGTACTAGGTGCATTAGTAAGACCAAAAGGCATAACTAGCCACTCATATAAACCAAATTTAGTTTTGAAAGCAGTTTTCCATTCATCCCCTTCTTTCATCCTAATTTGATGATAACCACTACGCAAATCAATTTTAGAGAAAACAACAACACCACTCAACTCATCTAGCATACCCTCTAAGCGTGGAATAGGATGACGATATCGAATAGTGATGTTGTTAATAGCTCTACAATCGACGCACATGCGCCATGTACCATCTTTCTTGGGCACCAAAATAACAGGAACCGCACAAGGACTAAGAGAAACACGAATATACCCTTTGTCCAGTAGTTCTTGCACTTGCTTCTATATTTCCTTCGCTTCTTTGGGGTTGGTCCTGTATGGCGCTCGGTTGGGGAGGGTAGCGCCTGGTATGAGATCAATTTGGTGCTCAATTCCACGCAATGGTGGCAGCCCCGCTGGTACCTCCTCCGGAAACACATCGCCATATTCCTGCAAAACAGCAGACACACCAAGAGAAACAGGTTGCACATCATTAGAAACTAAAACCTCGCCTTTGTACATAAGCACAAGAGGCATGGCTGTAGGATCCTCTCTAAATTCTCTCATGTCTTCTTTGGTGGCTAATATAAGCAAACTAGTCTCTCTCGCACTTTTCGTTATATTGTCACTCATGGAGTTCTCTCGTGCAGGTGGCTGTTCGATATTCACTTCTGTTTTCTGACGAGACTCATTCACAATTTGCTGTGGTGACATAGGCTGTAGATGTATTTTCTTGCCCTTGAACTCCAAGTGATAAGTGTTGGCGCGGCCATTGTGTTGCACATGGCGATCATACAGCCATGGCTGACCTAACAATAGATGGCAAACAGTCATAGGAACCACATCAAACTCAATGGAATCCTTGTATGGTCCTATCTCAAAATTCACACGCACCATATGATTCACCTTCATCTCTACATTGTCACTCAGCCATTGTACGTAGTATGGGTTTGGATGAGGCAAATACTTCAAATTCAGCTTGGCACATAATTCTTTGCTTGCAAGATTACGGCAGCTACCTCCATCAATGATCACCTTACAAGCTTTGTTGGGGCCAACTAGTGCTTTTGTTTGGAACAGATTGCAGCGCTATGAATCAGCATGTGGCTGCACACTAAGGGCACGCTGCTTGACAACAATAATAGGCGCTGGAGAAGCAAAGGCATCTATGCCGCCCTCACTTGCGTACCCATCACCATCGGAAGCATATGGGTCAGCGTCATCTCCAGTCTCATATTCATTGTCATCGTTCACAATCATCACTTTTCTGTTTGGGCACTCTCTCTTGAAGTGTCCCTTGCCTCCACATGTATGACATAGCATATCTCGGTTACGGGCTGTAGACATGTTGGAACCTGAACTAGCAGCAGGACCAGTAGGTTTCTTTGATTGTGAAACAGTGGAGGCTGATTTTGTTGCAGAAGAAAAGGCGCGGCTGGCAGCGCCCTCACTAGGCGTGTAAGGAGGCGGCTGTGTTCTGTTGGAGAACCGTCCAGCTGTAGCATAACGGGCTTTAATTTGAGCTTCTTCGGCCAACTGGGACTCAGCTTCTCTTGCATGATGTAGCAGCTCGTTCATTGTATTGTATTGGTGATGCCTAACAATACCCTTGATGTTATATTTCAGCCCATGGAGAAAACGTTGCATAGTCATCTCAGGAGATTCTCTAACTCGTGCATGCTGCAGCAACATCTCCATCTCGATGTAATATGCATCAACCGTCAGGGAACCTTGCTTCAATTGTGTCAATTTATCATAAACTGTCCGCAAGTAATTAGTGGGTTGCGCCAAGTAAGAATAGGTAACTCATTGTCTTCTCGTCGTTCGCGCACAATGCTATCCCACCAACGCAAAGCATAACCATCAAATTCTGAGGAAGCAAGCTTGATCTTCCTATCTTCAGTGTAATCATGCAAATGCCATAATTTCTCCATCTTGGGCTCCCACGTGAGGTACTCTTCTACATCAGTGGAGCCTTCAAATCTGGGAATTGTGAACTTAGGCTTGCCCAAACCATCATCCTCCTGAAGTGGTACACGTCGAGCACCAAGTGGTGGTGGGCGACCAGGCCCTTGCAAGCCACGCCCACGGCCGTTATTGCTCATCATGTTTTCATTGTCTCCATGGACACTATCATCATCTCCATGGCCCTCATGTTGGCGTTGCTCAATAGCTACACGCAGCCCATTGACTGAAGTTGTCAATTGTTTTATGCTTGTTTGGAGATCATTGACTTGTGTTTGCATAGCATTGACTGTAGTTTTAGTTGCATCCACTTTCATTTGTATAGCTTGAATATCAGCATCAATATTGTCAATGGATCTATTGATAAGCCCTATCAAATGATCACGAAGAGCTTCATATTCCTTCCATGTAACACACTCGTCACCATCCTTTTTCTGCATCACATCAACACCATTCTCAGACATGATTAGCAGGTTAGTGCACTAAATCAAAAATTGTTTTGGTGGAACACTCACAACTCACTGAAAACTGACAAGAAAAGGAAATCTGACAGTTCCAAAGTGAATAGCAATGCACACTTACCAGGTCGGATAGAGGACTAGTGCACGGATGTGATGAAGTGAATACCAGGGTATAAGAGCTACCACATGACAGAGCAGGATTATATTTGGTGGAGCTGTAGGTATGGTACCCTATCTACACCGAAGACAAGTCCTAGTGCTGATCGTGTGAGACACACCCAAAGAAACTCACTGTGTGGAGATAAATGGGGCAATTGCAACTCTGAAAATGGCGTAAATTTGATGTATGTGTCGGAGTAATACTCGTGTTGCAATGCAGGGAGAGACGCTAGCAAAAGCTCGGGGTATCTGGGCACAAGATTGCTCACTACTAGTGCAAATACAAGATAATACAATTCTAGCAATAGATAGCAGCAACTTCTGGCCAATGTCTCTCTCTTTTCTTTCTTTTCTCTTTGTTTTTTTGTTGATTCACTCTTTTTTTTCACGCCTTTTCTTTGCTACAGTAAAACCAAAAAAACCAAAAAAACTACAAACGTCACACCGCGGAATTTTTTCAATGAGGCGGAAACAATTTGCACAAGAAAAACCCTAATCAGAGCAGCCCGATGAGCACAAGGACAAGCTAGTCTCAATGGGTAGGCTCCTAACACTATTGTATAGAATGGCTGTGGCTAAAGTTGGGAAAGACACCAAACTGAACGCTTTGTGGACTCAGACAAGCAAACTCAGATGCACGCGGATAGAAGCAACAATGGCCGAAGCTGCTAAGGTTTCAGCCAAGAAAGTTGACAAAGACTCAAACTGACACAAAGATCAAAAGAAAACAACTAGAAAGACAAACCCTAGACTCCTACTAGCAAAACCGAAAGGATCAAAGAGGACAAACACAACTGACCAGCAACTAGAATGAATCTACGATGCAATCTAGGCTATGGCAAAAACTACGGGGTAAAAACACAAACTAATCTACGGGGTGGATTTGTGGATGCTCACCGAGTAAACGCTGGAAATCTGATACCAAGATAATATGGGGTGGCCCGATCTTCTCAGTGAGCGGTAACGTAGATGATGATGGTGGATACATAACTTGGTGTCGCCGATGATCTCTCCTTGCTAGATCCCTGATGTCAAGGCAGCAGCTATCTACCCTTCGGATATTCATGACCTCACACACTTGCGCAACGTAGCCGTCGACCATGAAACGGTTAGAATTGCAATATACTAATTCCCAATGGAACAGCAGATCACACTTGACTTGTAGTATATAATCTCCAGATCGATACAAATTGGAGACAAGAATTCAAGATGAATGCTTATAGCAATCTCATGAACTAGGGTTTATCTTAAACCCTAGTCTATCCAACTAATCTGAGAGCAGCCCTCTATATAAGAGGGGCTGGGTGATCTGTAAAGGCGCTAGGTGCAGTGTTCCCAGCCTGGTCCTCCTGACTTGGTGCAACCTAAACTGGTTCGACTCAAAACGTGGTTCGACTCAACTTGATACAAACTGACCCAACTTGGGTTCAGCCCCTTGGCACGCAGGCCAAGTACTTGAGGTATGGCACTGCAACATGGTGTTGGTGCACCTGGTGTTACTCGACGCGGGGATCCTCTTCCTTGACGTTTGCGCCTGACTGCCTCTCTTCCCTCGCGCCCTCTTGCTTGTACTCCACGTCATGCTCCTCTTGCTGCAACTCCTCGCTCCCTCGTGCTATGCCTTCCTCTCCCATGCACCTGAGTATGCAAACACACAAAGACTTAGGCAGTAGAAAGCTCTCATTAAAATAAATAGCATATTCAACTAAGAGAGAATTCACCTGTTGTTCTATTATCTTTTCACGAGCTCTTGTGATAGGTCCAATTCTGATTTCATCATTGGACGTCTTCTTTGCAGCCACTTGGTGATCATCATCATAGGTTGGAGGTGGGTCAAGTGTAGGGATGCCCTCATCAGTCTCCTTAGGAGCCGAGAACCCCGGACTTCGGGCGGCCGAAGAGTTACCTTCTGGCCTATACGGATCAGAAGAGATCCTCCGGGATGATACCTCAGGGTTGTCCGCCTCATGAGGTGGGGAGGCAGGAGGAGGCGTTTCGCTCTCCATCATCTCCGGAAGAAGATCCCCCGAAGATGAACTTTGTTGAGAAGGGCTATCAACCGGACTTCAAAACATATGTCTCGGTTATTAATCTCAGGCAAAAGAATGGCATATTTACTAAAGTGCCTTTGCTTACTAATAGCCCGGCTGACGGCTGGACCCCATGCGGGCACTGTGGAGTAAGGATGCCCTCTGGGGCAGGACCCCCTCGTGATGGTTTCTTCCCTCGTTTGGAAACCTCCGTTTCCAAGTCATCAGTGGTGGCCCTTTTCTTCCCGTGGGGGGAGGGGATTTTAGATTCACCTCCCCGATCACCCTCCTTCGCGGAGGCACCAATTCCCCCAGTTTTGATGTGTAACGTATGAAGCCCGCTTTTGGCTTCTCTATTCCTCCCCTCATCTTTTCCTGATGGCACTTGATAGGGTGTGCGAGCCAGCATCCTGGTTTGTACAGGATCCGGCAAGCCTTCGGAAAGAGGGCCGAACACCTGATCCTCTCCGCCTTTCTTATCCAGTCCTGGCTGAGGGAAATTTATCAGAATGATGTTGTGACAAATATAATAACGGCATGTTCGGTCACGGAGTTACTTACTTGGGTATTTGGACGGTTGCAATTCAGACCCGCATCCTCGGTGGTGTCCGGACACTTTATTCGTGATCCGAAGAATAATTGATACATCCCTTAGAGTGTCACGCCGAAGAAGTGTTGAATAGTTTGCGGTCCTTCTGGGTTGAACTCCCACATACGGAGAGATCGACGTTGGCATGGCAGGACCCGGTGAACTAGCATTACTTGAATTACTTGGATGAGACTGACATCCCTCTTGAGGAGATCTCAAATGCGGCTTTGCAATGTCAGCATGTCATTAACTGGCCCCTAGTCCATCCCTTTATTGACCCATGATGCCAGTTGAGGTGGAGGGCCTGAGCGGAAGACTGGGGCGGCTACCGGCTTTGTACCGCGGGGTGCTGTGATGTAGAACCACTCCCACTGCCATAAGTCGGACACCTCCGAGAAGGAACCCTTTGGCCATAGGGCGTCGGCACCTTTGCTTATTATTGCGCCTCCGCACTCCGTGTGTCACCCATCCATCATCTTCGGCTTCACATTGAAGGTCTTGAGCCATAAGCTGAAGTGTGGGGTAATGCGGAGGAAGGCCTCACACACGACGATAAACGACGAGATGTGAAGGATGGAATCTGGGGCCAGATCATGGAAATCCAGCCCGTAATAGAATGAGCCCTCTAACAAAGGGATCAAGACTAAATCCTAGACCTCGGAGGAAGTGGGAAACAAATACAACACTCTCGTTGGGTTCAGGAGTAGGGATGACCTGCCCTTAAGCAGGTAGCCTGTGGGGGATTTTGGCGGTCAGATACCTAGCCTCCCTAAGCTTCTTGATGTCCTCCTCTGTGACAGAAGAGGCCATCCACTGGCCTTGAAGGTTGGATCTGTACATGGTTGAAGGTACGAAGCGCTTAGCCTGAACCTTTGGTGTTAGAACTCGAGGTAGGGGAACGGAAGGATTGGGTGTGGAAAGAAAAGGATGGGTCTGGACCTCTTTATAAAGAGGGTGAATATCAAGCGTCCTCCGCGTGGCTGTTTGGAACTTGCCTAAAACCGAGGAGTCATACCAACAACACGATTGGGTTACCCACACCCGTATTGATGAGAATCTCGTGATAAGGGGGACACGATCTCTGCTTCGACAAGACATGCCAATAAAACCGCCTTATAGTACGTGCAGTAGCAGGCTGGGAAAAACGGTTGGTATAATGACCGGTGTCGGTGTCAAAACCGGCGTATCTCGGGTAGGGGGTCCCGACCTGTGCGTCTTAGGCTAATGGTAGCAGGAGGCAAGGGACACAATGTTTACCCAGGTTCGGGCCCTCTCGATGGAGGTAAAACCCTACTTCCTGCTTGATTGATATTGATGATATGAGTAGTACAAGAGTTGATCTACCACGAGATCGTAGAGGCTAAACCCTAGAAGCTAGCGTATGATGATTATGATTTTGTCCCTGAGGACTAAAACCCTCCGGTTTATATCGACACCGGAGAGGGCTAGGGTTTACATGGAGTCGGTTACAAGGAAGGAAATATAATATCCGGATTACCAAGCTTGTCTTCCACGCAAAGGAGAGTCCCATCCGGACACGGGACGGAGTCTTGTGTCTTGTATCTTCGTGGCCCAACAGTCCGAACAAAGTATATAGTCCGGCTGTCTGGATACCCCCTAATCCAGAACTCCCTCAGTAGCCCCTGAACTAGGCTTCAATGATGATGAGTCCGGCACGCAGTTCTGTCTTCGGCATTGCAAGGCAGGTTCCATCTCCGAATACTCCCAAGTACCTATTGCAACGAATAGTGTCCAGCTTCCCATCAATGTTGTACTCCTCGGCTTCTGTGCCTCAATAATGACCATCTCCACGTCTCGAGCGAATACGAGGAGACGAGGTATTTTTGCATTTGCCACCCCCGGTCCGGTAGGCTGACCGTCTATTTGAAGAGACGGGGATTCTCAGATCCAAACCTCACCCTCTTCCCTCGAGCAATCATCCAACAGAGTGCTCCGTAAAAACCATTTCAACATGGCCGGTCGCCGCAGCTCTTCTTCTCGCTCCCCTTGCTCCAAGTCGGGTGACTGGGAAGTGTGTTCAGTTCCTCATAGACGTTTGATAGAGTTACAGACCCAAGGGTCTCTCCCACCGTCGTTCATGGTCCCTGTCCGAGCCAGACTTACCACCTATAATAGCGGGGAGCAAGCGGAGGGATCTCCTAATCCATCCCAAAGGAGCGAATATGTCTCATCCCGCATCTGCTAAGGGAGCAAGCGGTTTCCTATCCACCCATTTCTTCGCGGGCTCTTGGAGTTCTACGGCCTCCAGTTGCACGACTTCACCCCTGCCTCCGTGTTGCATATAGCAGGATACGTTGCCCTTTGTTAGCTATTTCTAGGCTGCGAGGCTCACTTTGAGTTATGGAAGAAGTTGTTCTGCCTTGTCCCAAGCAACCAGGGGGAATCCCTATGTCAAGTTAGGCGGGCAGTATGGCGCATCGCGAGGGCGGATACCTATCCGGTACTCCCAAGAAGGCACGGAGAACGGCCTTTGGAGTGGTTTTATGTCGACGACATTCCCTTCGGATCCAGTCCGGACAGGTCTCCCTAAGTTGATAATGCTCCATAGAAGGCACGTGGCTGGCGCCCTCGGGGCCCCAAGAGGAGGATACCAGAGAGATAGACTTCTTGATGAGCAGGATAAAGTTACTGGCCAAATCCGGGCTGACGATAGTCGAGGTTATGGCATTATGCATAATGCGGGGAGTGCAGCCGCTTCAATATCGGGAAGCCCATGTGGCACTAGCAGGAAGATGATGCCACCATTTGTGGCCGTGGGTCGGACTCCTGCTTGCTTTGGCGAGGATATTGTCTGATCTGTATAAAGGAGAAGAAGAAGAATTCCGTCACATTAAACCGGGGGATGGGTTTTTTATGTACAACCCCCAAGCTGGGTAGATCGCCACTCTTTCCCCTGCTTCACTCATTCTAGCGTTATTCGTCAAGACTATTTACCTCGATATTTTTGAGCAGGAATTGAGGAGGGCCGTAGAAGCAATCTCCAGCCCCTCCCCGCAGCCAGAGGACCCCGGAAGGGCCCTTGATCCAAGACTCGAAGAAGATCTGGATATTACTATGGAGCTCGTCAACGGGATATTTTATCAGGCGAGCTGCAATGGCGCCTCGGTGGCTATTACCGCCGACGATCCCGGACTACTACCTACATTGTGTGTAAGCCAAGCCAAAAAACCCTATCCTCCGAAGAGGACTCCTTTCTGATGCCACGCCTTACACCTGAAGTGTCGTATTTTTGTAGAGATGACGGTCGAGGAGGCGCGCCGAGCCCTGAGGGACTCGTCGGCAAAGGTGTCCGGATCGGGCAAACCCTAAGAGGAAGCGGTTAGGGCGAAACACCGCTCTGGAGGTATTGTAAAACCTGCTCTGTGATCATTGTGTTTGAAATGTGGCATCGCCGTGTCTGGCGAGAAGAGGAATAGCGGGACTATATCAGGAGATCCTGCCAATCACGCCTCTACCGGCGGATTCGAACCCGGCTTCAAGATAGTAAGCGAGCAGACGCGGGGCTGATGCCGCATTGTCCTCCGATAGAGGATGCAGATATGCTCTTTGCCATGAATGCTGAAGTAGACAGCGCCATGAATCACCCGGCGCCCGACAGACCATGCCATAACAACATCTTTTCGAAGAGGCATTTAATGCTTTCAATTCGGAGAGCGCATACATTCGAGCTGCTCAAAGGCGGGCTTGCGGCGGCGGACGATATACCAAAGATATATGGGTATGAAAATTTGATAAGCATGTGTAGCATAGCCCTAAGACTTGAAACGGTTGGAACAACTGTTTTAAGGATCAATTTATGCACAAGTCCTTGTAGATAAGAATGAGCAATTGTCTCGAGAGCTGGAGCAGTGCAAGACCTAGCTGAGGGCGACGGTTGCCAAGTTAGAGGAATCCTAGAAGGCCTCATGTAGTAACATTTGTCTCAATTGTACGGAGATGTACTAGTTTGTAAGTGGCTTGTATGATAAGTCTAACAGAAAATTCTACAGACAGTCCCGGGGTGAATCCGGAGGTCGTAAGAGATAACGAGTCGCATCTCCAAAGGCAGCTAAAAGCTAGCGAGCTTTTTCTTACGCAAGTTAGGCAGGAGAAGAACAATCTTCAAGATGCCAATGTCCGGCTGGACGTCGAATTAAAAGATGTTCGCGCTCAGCTGGCGAACTCCGTGAAGGAGAACAAAAGGCTTCGTCGCGGCATTTATGGTAAGTGCCTAGATGAACTATAGTACAGCTCGGCGAGGAAGCATATTGAAAGAATTTTTATTTTTAGGTATGTTGACGGTCCGCCCTGAAGAGTAGATGCCCGCATCTGCAGGCGATTTGCTGGAAGACCTCTCACAGCTGCACGAGCGAGCTCGACAGGTGATGTAGGGTATTGCTCAGGCCTTGCGTCCATCAAGCTTCCTGCTTAAGGGCATGGGGGAGCTTGTGGATATGGTCCAAGGAGCACAGCGGAGCTTCCGATTGTAGAAGATGTCAGCCTACCAACAAGGTGCAAGAGAAGCCTGGGCTATGGTGAAGACGCGCTACACCAAGCTTGACCCGAACCATATGCCCGAAGTCGGAACGGCGGGGCCAAATGGGCAAGAAATTCCCGTGAGTCTGGTGTATGACCAGGTAGCGTTAGCCGCAAAGTATTCCCAACAGGATTGTAAGCTAGATAGCCTGTTGGATGGTATAGAGGAGGAATATAGTCAGTCCAAGTGACTATATAATTCAATGGACATAAGTAGTCCCTAGCTGGATTAAAATCATTTGTCATGGCGGACCTTTTCGCTTCAGCCCCCGGAACCGACAGTCCGGGGTGTATTGAATACTAAGCAGTTATCTGAGAACCGGGGTATGCGTGGAAACAGGCGTAGTAGGGGTCATAAGTGCTTGAGCAGACAAGTACCCAACTAGTTATGTTATATTACATGGATAGTAAGAAACATCTTCGGGGAGAATAGTTCGTTAGGGTTCCTTTCACAGATGCGCATGCAACAATGTACATGTCGGACTGCGACGAGGGCTTGAGGATACAAAAACTTCTAGGATTCATATTGTAATAAACAAAAACATCTTTTGTTCACCGACGAATATTCCCTTAAGAACACTAGCTTTTGGCTTCACCCGGTCGAGGTACACATCCGGTTGAACTGGCGTGTAACAATCAGGTGCTCCCTTATGCCTAGCCAAATTAGCAGGAGCGTGGGGCATAAACACAAGAGCCAGGCAACCCAGCATGGCCACATCTTAAGTCATATCGATGCATATAAGGGTGAAAAAAGGGGCACATATGGAAAAAGAATGCATATGCGATAGGCAAGAAGCCATGAAAGCAATTATGTTTGGCTTCCATATAGGAAGCCCCCAGGTATAGCTTACACACATAGAGCGGCCGGAGTGAATCCACACTGTATTGAGTACTTTGTATGAAGAGGAAAAAAGGTCGGGGAAGGAAAAAGGAGGGGGTAATGAGACGAACACTGAGTTTGGCGCTAGGCGTAGAATCTCTGGAGTCTGGCCGCGTTCCATGGGTTCAGCTCGAGTCTGTTATCGGATGCATTACATAGGCGGTACGCTCCTCCGGTGAGAACTTTATCAATGACGAAGGGACCCTCCCACTTAGCTTTGAGCTTGTCCTTCTTCTTCTCCGGTAGGCGTAAGAATGAGTTCGCCAATATTATATGTTTTGGCCCGCACTTCTCTGCTTTGGTACCGTCGAGCTTGCTGCTGATAGAATGCGGAACAGGCTTTTGCGACGTCGCGTTCCTCCTCCAGGGCATGTAAGTTATCCTGCCGATCCAAGTCGGAGTCCTTCTCTTCGTGCATGCGCATGCGAGGCGAATCATGTATTATGTCGCAGGGCAGCACTGCTTCTGCGCTGTATACCATAAAAAATGGTGTATATCCGGTGGTGCGATTCGGCGTGGTCCGCAGCCCCCAGACTACGGAGTCGAGCTCCTCAACCCGGTCGTGTCCGATTACATCAAGGATCGCACTAGTCTGAGTTTGATGCGCTCATGATGAGGCTGTTTGCGTTCGACCTGGCCGTTTGTTTGGGGATGGTAGGCGGGCGTGTCGAGCTTAATGCCCATGTTGCCGCACCAAGTTTTCACTTCATCGGCTGTGAAGTTTGAGCCATTATCAGTGATGATGCTATGGGGGACGCCGTATATGAAGTCTATCACTAGTCTGGATTCGGTCGTTTTTACTGGTTTAGCTTCTATCCATTTGGTGAACATGTCCACTATGACCAATAAGTATTTTTTTCTTATGGCTTCCCCCTTTAAGGGATCCGACCATATCCAGCCCCCAAACCGTGAAGGGTTAAGTAATGGGGATTGTTTGGAGAGCGGTAGGGGGCATATGACTCTGATTGGCGAAAAGCTGGCAACCGACGCAATGTTGGACAAGGTCCTGTGCATCTGCTCGGGCTGTCGGCCAATAAAAGCCTATACGAAAGGCCTTGCTCACGAGCCCCCGAGCCGCGGCGTGGTGCCCGCCGAGTCCGGCATGGATTTCAGCCAATAGCTGCCGCCCTTCTTCTTCGGAGACGCATCTCTGGAGCACTCCGGTCGCACTCTTCTTATCGAGTTCTCCCTCATGTACTTTGTAGGCCTTGGAACGCCGCACAATACAACGTGCTTCATTTTGGTCCTCGGGGAGCTCCTGCCTATTAAGGTAGGCCAAGAAAGGCTCGGTCCACGGGGCGATTACAACCATGATTTCGTGGGCCAAAGGTGTTATTTCGGTGGCGGAGCCTCCGATTACTTCTGATGGTTCGGAATCTGGGGGTGTGTTCGGATCCGTGCTAGTGTTGCCGGACTCCCCTTCCCATACCACGAATGGCTTGAACAGCCTTCCAGGAATATGTTAGGTGGGACAGGGTCGCGTTTACCACTGATGCGGGTGAGGATATCCGCCGCTTGATTGTTTTCTAGAGCCACATGGTGGAATTCGAGCCCCTCGAACCGAGCTGACATTTTGAGGACGGCATTACGATAGGCCGTCATCTTCGGATCCTTGGCATCAAAGTCTCCGTTTATTTGTGATATTGCGAGGTTTGAATCCCCACGTACTTCCAGGCGTTGAATGCCCATAGAGACTGCCATCCAAAGACCGTGCAACAGAGCCTCGTATTCGGCTATGTTGCTGGAGTCTGTGTATAATATTTGGAGTACTTATTGGACCATGTCTTCGGTGGGAGACGTCAGGACTACACCTGCTCCCAGTCTGGCCAACATTTTAGAGCCGTCGAAGTGCATGATCCAGTTAAAGTACGCGCCGTACTCTTTAGGGAGTTCGGCTTCTGTCCATCCGGCAACAAAGTCAGCCAGTACTTGCGACTTGTTGGCCTGCCGTGGCTTGTATGTTATGTCGAACGGAAGGAGCTCGATGGCCCATTTAGCAATCTGGCCCGTAGCATCGCGGTTGTTTATTATGTCATTGAGTGGTACTTCGGAGGCCACCGTAATCAAACACTCTTGAAAGTAGTGTCGTAGCTTCCGGGATGCCATGAAGACCGCGTATGCTATCTTTTGATAGTGTGGGTATCGGGATTTGCATGGGGTGAGGACCATGGATACGTAATATGCCGTCTTCTGGAGTGGGAACTTGTATCCGTCAGCCTCTCGTTCGATGACGAGCACTGCGCTAACAACTTTATGTGTTGTAGCTATGTACAATAGCATAGGTTTGCCAATATTTGGCGCTGTTAGGACTGGATTACTGGCCAACAAGGTCTTTATTTCGTCCAGTCCGGCCGCGGCTGCATCCGTCCACACGAAGTGTTCGGTGCGCCGAAGAAGGCAGTAAAGAGGTAATGCCTTTTCTCCTAACGGGGAGATAAAGCGGCTTAAGGCAGCCACGCATCCAGCTAGTTTCTGGATATGCTTGAGGTCTGTTGGGATAGCCAACTGCGATAGAGCTCGGATTTTTGCCGGATTCACTTCAATTCCTCTATTGGAAACAATGAAGCCAAGCAGTTTCCTAGAGGGGACGCCAAAAACACATTTTTCCAGGTTCAGCTTGATGTCGTATGTTCGGAGGTTATCGAACGTAAGCCTCAAGTCGTCTGTTAGGGTTTCGACGTGTCTTGTTTTTATGACCACGTTGTCCACATATGCCTCCACTGTTTTGCCGATTTGCTTTTCCAGGCATGTTTGAATCATGCGTTGATAGGTTGCGCCGGCATTTTTAAGCCCGAAAGGCATAGTGTTGAGCAGAAAGGGCCATATGGCGTCATGAAAGCCGTTGCAGCTTAGTCGGACTCTTCCATCTTTATTTGATGGTATCCAGAGTATGCGTCGAGAAAACATAGTGAGTCGTGTCCTGCAGTGGCGTCGATGATTTGGTCGATGCGAGTGAGGGGGAAGTGATCCTTGGGGCAAGCCTTGTTGAGGTCTTTGAAGTTGATGCATAGGCGCCAGGATTTGTCCTTCTTTGGTACCATTACCAGGTTTTCCAATAATCCGGATGCTTGATATCTCGATGAATCCGGCCTCGGTAACAGCTAGCTCTTCCCCCATGGCTTGCTGTTTGGGCTCTGAAAAGCGCGTTAGAGTCTGCTTGACGGGCTTGTATCCTTTTAGTATATTGAGGCTGTGTTCGGCCAGTCTGCGTGGGATGCCCGGCATGTCCGAGGGATGCCACGCGAAAATGTCCCAATTCTCACATAGGAAGTCTCGCAGTGCGGCGTCCATTGCGGGTCCCAACTGTGTCCCGATGGAAGCTGTCTTCTTGGGGTTCGTTGGATGGACCTGGAATTTGACTATCACATCTGCGGGTTTAAATGAGGTGGACTTGGGTCGCTTGTCGAGTATCACGTTGTCCCTGTCCACAGTGGCACGTAGCGTTGTTAGTTCTTCGGCTGCTAGGGCTTCGGATAATGCTTCCAGGGCTAGTGCTGCGGTTTTGTTTTCGGCGGGGAGTTTGACGTCCGGATCACTGGCTAGGGTGATGATTCCATTGGGTCCCGGCATTTTGAGCTTCATGTACCCGTAATGGGGTATAGCTTGAAAGCTTATGTGCGCGTCCCACCCTAAAAGGCGTGGTATCCGTTCTGAAAGGAGCCACTTGGAATGTGATTTCTTCGGACTGTAATTCTCCGGTGCGAATACCACATCGAGTGTGATTTTTCCGCTTTTTGCGCTTCCCGACTAGGGATGCCCACGAAGGTTGTGCCACTTTGCTCAATCGGCTTTATCAATTTCCATCTTCTGAGTGTTTCTTCGTGAAGCAAGTTTAATCCGCTTTCGCCGTCCATGAGTACTTTAGTGAGCGAAAAGCCGTCCACGATTGGGCTAAGGACCAGCGGTTGGTGCGGTACTGCGGAATTGAGGTTCATCATTGGCACTGAAAGTTATAGCAGTGTCGTTCCACGGGTTTATTTTTGCCACGCGGCAGATTTCAGTGGAGCTTCGATGAGCTAGCTTGCGCCTATTGTTTGAGGCGAAAGTTTCGAAGACTGTTAGTACCATATTGTTTTCTTTGGCGGGATGTTGTTCTGCTTTATGGCTTACAAGAAGATCCTCGCCACTTTTTGCTACCTGCCGAAGTATCCAACATGCTCTAAGGCTATGTGTTGGTGTAGTGTCCGGCATGTTGTGGAATTTACATGGCCCATTGAGCCATTCTTACAATACGGTTCCACGCCCTGGGGTGGGCTTTGGTTTCTTGGGGATTGGATCGGCTGACTTATGAGAGTTCTCCCGTTTAGCTCGGACAAAGGTTTTAGTGAGAGCCGGACTATCCCAAAATTCTATTTGGGTTTCCAGGCGCTTTCCATCGCACAGTACTTATGTACTACGGTTGCCAAGTCAAGAAAGTGTACTATGTCATGGAGACTTATAGCATTAAGGATTCCTTTGTTCATGCATTTTTTGCAGAAAGGTGAGACTGCTTCCTCCTCACAACAGTCCTTGACCTTGTTTAGCACGAGGAGGAATCTGGCCCAGTAGCGATGTACTGTCTCATGGGGCTCTTGTCTGATATGGGAGAGAGGGTTTAAGTACGGGTGGGTGGGTGTAGCTGAATCTGGATTCTTATCCGATCTAACGCCCTAGGGCAGGGGACCTTCTGGGCTTGACAGCTCGGGATCCGGTGTGATGCCCAATTTTTCCGGCCCAATACCCGATTGTAAGTCTGGGGTCTGGGTCATGTCTTCCCTTGAGCGGGGGTCCGGCTTAGGGAGCTCGGTGATACGAACATAACTCGTCCTCAAAATAGAGGGGTCATCCGTATGTGGCTCCTCCACTACCGCTATCTCGTGGGTGACCGGCGGGAATTTAATATCCCTTTGGTCGGGTTTAAGCCCAATCCAGTCATAGTCTATGGCGACTCCCAAAGCAGCGATGTGATCAAAGAGCTCATTAAGGGAGGAGAGCTCCATCAGATCCATCTGTTCGGCGAATTCCGAATTGATGTGGAGGCTATGAGTGATGACCCGAGAGGTCATCGTCGGTTCGACAGCCGATTGGGCGGCCATGATGAAGCCGCCTACTCGGAGAGTTTGGCCTACAGCCAGCGCTCCCCCAGAGGTGATGTTGTCCTTCACAACGAGACGGGCCATTGAGCCTTGCAGCAATGACACAGTGGAACTCTCAATGAAAGCACCAATGTCGGTGTCAAAACCGCCGGATCTCGGTAGGGGGTCCCGATCCGTGGTTCTTAGGCTAATGGTAACAGGAGGCAAGGGACACAATGTTTACCTAGGTTTGGGCCCTCTCGGCGGAGGTAAAACCCTACTTCCTGCTTGATTGATATTGATGATATGAGTAGTAGAAGAGTTGATCTACCACGAGATCGTAGAGGCTAAACCCTAGAAGCTAGCCTATGATGATTATGATTCTGTCCCTGAGAACTAAAACCCTCCGGTTTATATAGACACCGGAGAGGGCTAGGGTTTACATGGAGTCGGTTACAAGGAAGGAAATATAATATCCGAATCGCCAAGCTTGTCTTCCACGCAAAGGAGAGTCCCATCCGGACACGGTACGGAGTCTTGAGTCTTGTATCTTCGTGGTCCAACAGTCCGGACAAAGTATATAGTCCGGCTGTCCGGATACCCCCTAATCTAGGACTCCCTCAACCGGACCGCAGCGTGATGTCACGCTATGAAAAGTTGTCAACATGTAAGATTTGTGGAATATTGTGCTCTCTACGGTGGTATGTGGAACTTATTTTACAGGGCCGGACACGATTCATGTGTTCAAAATATACATTGGAGTATTCGGAGAAGGAACCCGCCTTGCAATGCCGAAGACAATCTGCGTGCCGGACTCATCGTCATTGAAGCCTGGTTCAGGGGCTACTGAGGGAGTCCTGGATTAGGGGGTACTCGGACAGCCGAACTATGTACTTGTGCCGGACTGTTGGACCATGAAGATACAAGATTAAAGATTTCGTCCCATGTTCGTGTGGGACTCTCCTTTGCTGGAAGGCAAGCTTGGCTATTTGGATATGTAGATTCCCTTCTCTGTAACCGACTCTGTGTAACCCTAGCCCTCCGGTGTTTATATAAACCGGAGGGTTTAGTCGTTACGACAACAATAATCATAACCATAGGCTAGCTTCTAGGGTTTAGCCTCTACTATCTGGTGGTAGATCAACTCTTGTAATACTCATATCATCATGATCAATCAAGCAGGAAGTAGGGTATTACCTCCATAGAGAGGGCCCAAACCTGGGTAAACATTGTGTCCCCCACCTCCTCTTACCATTAGCCTTAGACACATAGTTCGGGACCACCTACCCGAGATCCGCCGGTTTTGACACCGACAGTATGGTCCAGCTTCGACATCAACACCGCAAGACCCTCGCGAGGCGGACGACGCCAAGACCCCCGAAGGAGTTGGCCTCCTCAGGAGGGCTCCTGAGGGGCGGAGAGTTCTATGCGGCTACCTCATGAGGCTCAGGTGACGTGAGACGTGACGACCAAGGCCAGGCAGGCGCCAGGCGGGGCAGAGCGCAAGTTTTCTCTTCGGTGCAAGGGAAGCAAGCCATAGGCGCGGATTCCCAAGGAATCAGCCAAAGGTTTCCATTATGGTGCAACAAGACCGAGACCGCCAGGACGGCAGGATGGAGGTCATCACTGAGCCCACCGCAGTGTCACGACGAGAGGCTTTTCGCAGGCGAAGACTACTTTTGTCAGGATAGACTGTACTACTTGTCCACTTTCAAATCCTGCCGTTGTGGAATCCTTTCCCGCTCATATTTGGGGAGAGGACCAAGGCCACTATATATTGGACTTAGCCACCACCTGAGTGGAGGCAGATCCATTCCGAACCGAGCACCGCACCAACTCAAGAACACCTCACCTCTTGAGGCATGTTCATCCTTTGTACTAGTTCATCCATAGCCCCTCGAGGCAATCCACAACACCACACGAAATTAGGATATTACACCACAACGGTGGACCGAACCAGTATAAATCTCTGTGTCTTTGTGTCTCTGTGAGCTTGACGCGCTAGGCTAGGGAGGATCACAAGCAGGCAGGCTGGGCAGGTTGAGATCTCCGCACGCACCCCAGAGTTCAAACCTCTCACGGGTTGGTGGATCCCGAAATCCGACATTTGGCGCGCCAGCTAGGGGTGCGTCGGAATCCACTTCGTCGACCTCTAGATCATGCCGCCGACCCACATGGCAGGCGCTCCTTCGTCGGCCCTGTCAGCGCGCATTCCTGGAGAAGCACCGGGGCTGCGCTGCTTCACCCTCTCCCTGTGGCAGGTGCAGTGGCCGCCCAAGTTCCGACCGGAGATGCCGCCGCGCTATGACAGCGCGGCAGATCCAGCCCCCTTGCTTCAGGCATAGGAGGAAGCAGTTTGGGCGGCTGGTGGAGATGACAAGGTGAAGGCCAACTGGTTCCCCATTGCCCTCGTGGGGGCACCACGTGCCTGGCTGCTCAACCTGCTGGCATCTTCCGTGGCCTCATGGGAGGAGCTGCGCGACCTTTTTCTCACCCACTATGCGGCGCCGGCGACCCCGGTTGTCGCAGCTCTTCTAGGTGGCTCACAAGAGCCACCTTCCGACCGCCACATCAAGCAGTTCTACCGACGGGCAGGCAACACTCAGGCGGGCTCGGGGGCTCCCCCGGGCTGGGCGGCGCCCCAAGCTGACCTCACCTTCGGCCCCGAAGATCAGCCCGCCGCCACGACGGGGGCAGGTGTGCTCCCGATGCTTTGCACCCCCACCATATGTCACGTGGCGATCACTAGGACCCTCATCGACGGTGGGACTGGCCTCAACATGCTCTCCTCGGAGTCGTTCGACCTGCTCCACGTGCCACGCAGCTGGCTCCACCCCTCCAAGCCTTTTTCCGGAGTCTGCGACGGCTCCACAGGCCCCTGGGGCAGATCCGTCTCCCTGTCACCTTCGGGACCCGCGACTACTACCGCACCGAGCTCATAGACTTCGAAATTGCCAAGATCAACTAGCCATACAATGCCATTCTGGGGTACCCAGCCTTGGCCCCATTTATGGTTGCGACCCACCCCGCATACAACCTCATGAAGATGCCTGGTAGCAACGGCATCCTCACGGTGGGGGGGGGGCACCAAGGGCGCGCTGCAGTCCCTCAAGCTCACCTTCAAGGCAGCCGCGGCCACGCTACCTGCGAGAAGAAGGACCAGGAGGCCCCAGAAGCGGCGCCTGCCAAGAAGAAGCGGTTGTTCTCTCAAGACCAAGCCAAGACGAAGCAGGTGCCGGTCTGCGAGGATGGGACGGCCAGCGCCACCTTCACCATAGGGGGTGGCCTCCCACAGGATCAAGAAGAGGCATTGATCAACTTTCTGCGAGCCAACAAGGATGTATTCGCCTGGGAACCCAAACACCTGGCTGGGGTCCCAAGGGGAATAATCCAGCACCACCTGAGGGTATGCCTAAATGTGCGGCCGGTGAAGCAAAGGGCTTGCTGACAGTCCAGCGAGAAGCAGGCATTCATCGTCCAAGAAACATGTAAGCTACAAGCCGAAGGGGTCATCAGAGAGGTGCGGCACCCAGAATGGTTGGTGAACCCCGTCATCATCACCAAGAAAGGAGGGAAGGAGCGCATGTGTGTCGACTTCACTAACCTCAAAAAGGCCTGCCCTCAAGATCTCTTTCCATTCCCTCACATCGACCAAATCATCGACTCCACTGCCGAGTGCGACCTGTTCTACTTCCTGGACGCCTTCTCCGGCTACCACCAGATCAAGATGGCCGTGGAGGATGTGGAGAAGACGATATTCCTTACCCCATGCGGGGTATACTGCTACACCTGCATGCCCTTTGGGCTGCGCTTAGCGCCGAGCAACCTTCCAGTTAGGTTGATGCACATACATACAGGTTTGCAGCTCAGGAGGAACGCAGAGGCCTACGTCGATGATATAGTGGTAAAATCTCGGGAGGCTCGGACTCTGATAAAAGATCTTGAGGAGACGTTTGCTAGCCTGCGCCCGGTGGATCTTTGGCTTAACCCCGAGAAGTGCGTGTTCGGGGTCCCCTCCGTCAAACTGCTGGGCTTTTTAGTGTCGCACAGAGGTATCAAGGCTAACCGAGAGAAGGTCAAGGCGATAGAAGATATGAACCCCCCACAGACCCTGAAGGAGATGCAGAAGCTGGCTGGCTACATAACCTCACTTGGGTGCTTCATTTCCAAGCTGGAGGAGCGCGCCCTCCTGTTTTTTAAGTTGATGAAAAGGAAGGAGCCATTCGAGTGGACCCCCGAGGCAGACGCAGCCTTCCAGGACCTCAAAGGATACCTGACTAGTCCACCCGTAATGGTGGAACCATGCCCTCTCGAGCCTTTGGTACTCTATCTGGCAGTGACCCCTCACTCAGCCAGTGCCGCCCTGATGGTGCTAAGGAAGGAGCGCCTAATAAAGAAGCCAGAACAGGACGCACAACCGGCAAGCAAGGCGCAGAACCCCCAGGGCGAGGCATCCGAAGTTTTGGCCGACGCAGTGGCCAACATCCCCCTAGAAGCCACGATTGATCCCGCGACTACTGAGGCTCCGGAGGACGGGCCTCATGAAGTCGTAAGGGACTTGAGCCCTCATGAAATAAAGATTCTACTGATGCCTCCCCCTTGTCGAGCACCTTGTCTACTTCATCAGCATAGTACTGAGGGAGGCCCGGGCACGCTACCCCATGCCATAGAAGCTCTTGCTGGCACTTCTAGTCGCCTCCAGGAAGCTGTGCCACTTCTTTCAAGGCCACACCATCAAAGTCGTCTTAGCGTACCCGCTAGAGAGGGTGCTCCGGAGCCCCAATGCAGCTGGGCGAGTTGCTGAATGGAACATTGAGCTTCAACCATTTGATCTCGAGTTCAGTACCACCAGGGTCATCAAGGGCGTAGCCCTCGCGGACTTTGTGGCCGAATGGACCGACGCCCCAGACCACAGAGAAGGCGAGGACTACTCCCTCCTGCCAGGAGATGAAGAGCCAGAGGGATGGGTCATGTACTTCGACGGGGCGTTTGCTCGGCAAGGCACAGGGGCGGGGGCCATCCTCATCTCGCCCACCAAGGGCAAGCTTTGCTATGCAGTACAACTCTGCTTCCAGCGGGGTGAGAGGGTCTCCAAAACATCATAGAATTGAAGGCACCTCGCTGGGGCTCGGGGCCTTGACATGGCTGGGGTAAAGTGCCTCACCATCAAAGGCGACTCTCAACTTCTCATCAATTTCTCCAACAAGGAGTACACACCTAAGGACGAACACATGGAGGCATACCAAGAAGAGGTGTGCAAAATGGAGAAGCGGTTCATGGGTGTGGAGCTGCAGCATGTGCCTCGCGGGACAAACAAGGAAGCAGACGACATAGCCAAAAGAGCCTCTCGCAGGCTCCCTCAGGAGCCGGGGGTGTTTGAGGAGCGACTCTTCAAGCCATCTACGGTCCCGCACGTCACGACTCCAGCACCATCTCAGGAAGACCTACCACAGGCATCAGAGACGTGAGCTCCAGCCTGTTGTCATCCCTCAAGAGCCCGCTTGCTGCTCGCGCTTGAGCATCAGGAGGCGTGCTGGACAAAAGAGTTCAAGGCGTACTTGCTTCAAGGGACCCTACCAGAGAAGGAGGAGAACGCCGAGCGCGTGGCCCGCCAGGCCACCGCGTACTGCATCAAGGATGGTGAGTTATATCGTAAGAGGCCCAATGACATTTCTTTGCTGTGCATCTCCGGGGAACAGGGGCTCGAGTTGCTGGCGGACATACACGGTGGGGACTGCGGGCACCACTCCTCATCCTGCACCCTGGTGGGCATGGTGTTCCGCAGCGGCTTCTACTGGCCCACCGCGCTCAACGACGCTATGGAGCTGGTGCGCTCTTGTGAAGCATGCCAGTTTCACGCAAAGCAGAT
This sequence comes from Aegilops speltoides, assembly GCA_021437245.1. Taxonomy (NCBI): domain Eukaryota; kingdom Viridiplantae; phylum Streptophyta; class Magnoliopsida; order Poales; family Poaceae; genus Aegilops; species Aegilops speltoides. The sequence continues at coordinate 155,149,826 of CM038144.1, forward strand.
CCATCAGCCTGCACAGGGCCTCCAGATGATACCGCTCACGTGGCCATTCACGGTCTGGGGGCTGGACATCTTGGGACCATTCCCTTGGGCGCCAGGGGGCTACCGATACCTCTACGTCGCCATCGACAAGTTCACTAACTGGGTGGAGGTAGAAGCCGTGTGCACCAGCCCAGCAGGATCAGCCGTCAAGTTCATCAAGGGAATCGTGAGCCGATTTGGGGTCCCCAATCGCATCATCACCGACAATGGCTTGCAGTTCACCAGCAATCTTTTCAAAACATACTATGCTAACCTTGGAATGCAGATCTGCTATGCCTCAGTAGCACACCCACAGAGCAATGGATAGGCTAAAAGGGCCAATGCGGAGGTCCTGAGGGGCCTCAAGACCCGTACCTTCAAGAAGAAGCTCGAGGCCAGTGGCAGGGGTTGGCTCGATAAGCTGCAGTCCATGCTATGCTCCATCCGCACCATCGCGACCTAGCCAACAGGAGAAACGACTTTCTTTCTCGTCTATGGAGCAGAAGCGGTTCTCCCTCACGAGGTCAAGCATCGCTCCACGCGGGTCCTGGCGTTCGACGTAACGCAATAGGACGCCATGCGGAGGATGGATCTGATGCTGGGGAGGAATGCCGCCGTCAAGCCTCGCTCCGGGCAGTGAGGTACCAGCAGGCGCTGCGGTAGTACCACTGATGTAGCATCCGTTCTAGGATGTTAGAGGTGGGCGATCTCGGCCTGAGGCAGGAGCTCTCCAGGGAGGAGCTGCATAAGCTCTCTCCCATGTGGGAGGGCCTGTTCAGGGTTGCCATTGTCTCTAGGCCTGGCACCGCGTGCCTAGAGATACATGAAGGGGTCCCCATCCAGAACGCCTGGAACATCCAGCACATCCGGAAGTTCTACCCCTAAAGAAAGGCTCCGGCCTGTGAAGCAAGGTTCCGGCCTGTGAAGGTCTCCGCTCGTGACACTCTCACGTAATAATGAGTGGGGCTGTACATGCCCCGGAATCTCCTGAGAGTCATCCTGGGGCCTCATGGGGGCTCCCTCCCATGTCCTAGTGACAGCACTTAGCTCCGCGCTGGTGAGAAGACTAGATTGGGTGCCGGACACGACTATTCATTTGCTTTCTGATGTTGCCTGCGGTTTTATTTGTAAGATTCTCAATGGATTTGGTATTCTTGAGCGCTGGTTCCTTAAGTGTGTTTTCCCTTAAGCTACTTTGGTCAAAGGATGTGAGGGAGGGGGCAGTCGCCCGCCACTTCTCCTCGCGCTCCTCGCGCGAGGGGGCTAGGTAGGTGTGTGCGCCCAGGGCCTGCCTTTGCATGCACGCACCATGCCGAACCCCATTATTTCGGCTTTATCCTCATGAGGAGCCATCGATCGAGTCCACTGGTGCCAGCACCCCTCATGTCCGTGCCCCCCAAGCAGCACGACGTGGTGCATCAGGCCCTTAACCTATGGCGGGGGGCTCGCGTAAGGGGCAGCAACTCACTCGACAAATTTTATCTTCCTACAAGGGACAACTCTGCCCTCCTGCGGCTCCTGAGGGCACAAGGTGTATCTCTTGAGGGCACGGGGTGTACGCCCTAGGGGGCCTGTCAAGTACCTAAGGATAGGTTCTCATGAGGTGGAGGACGACTGCACATATCAAGCTAAGCCTTCCTACCTTGACCCGCTCAACTTACAAACACTGCAACACAACATCAAGGACGGCAATCATAACATAAAAAGCATAGCAGCAACAGTCATATCAAGCTAAGCCTTCCTACCTTGTTTTTTCGATTTGTAGGAGAAAGGAGAAGCTAAACAAAGAGGGCCCGAAGGCGTGTAGGCTTGTCACCAGCGCCGCATCCTCAAGCAGCACCTCAAGGTAGCCCGACGCTCCACCAGCTCTCCCACAAGAGATCTGGGGCCACCGGCCTTGAGTCCAAGTTGGTCGGCCCCGAGCTTCAGGCTGGGCTCCTCTCCGGCTTCACTGGAGCGCTGCGACAGGACGAGCCACCGATATCCTCGACACGAGCACGACGACACGGAGGCCGGTCGTAGCCACCACTGCCCGAGCTCTCATCCGAGGAGGAGCTGCCGCCACGAGAGGAGGAGCACGCGTCGCTAAGGCCAAGTTCACCGTCGCTGCTGTCCTCCGGGCAGCACCCCACACGGCGGCCGTCCCCCCTAAACACCCTCACATAGAGGGTCTCCAGGCCATCGTACTTCAAGTGGAGGGTGCACCTTCCGCCCATGCCAGGTGCGCGGGCGAAAGTCTTCCAGCCACGGGCCAGCACCACGCTGCCATAGGCGGAAACCTCGGTGCTATCCCATGAGGCTCTGCTGCAGCACCCATCAGCCTGCAGCCAGAGGCCAGCAAGCCCTGAAGATGGAAGCTCGTAGAGAAGAAGCAAGGGAGCCGGAGCGAGGTGCTAGCCGGGCTCTCCGAACACACCATGAACTCGGGAAGCACCTCCAGTGAAGAAAAGCGCGGCCGAGGCGGGCACACGATCACAGCGCGCCTTCCTTCGTCATGGGGGATTCTCCGGGGCTAGTAGCCCTCGCCGCGGGAAGAGGTGCCATCGCGAGTGCCCAGTGCAACGCTGCCATTGGGGGGTAGGCGCCCGCGCCCTTGGATGCTGCCGGAGGGACCACAGGGTGCTTGCGAGACGGCCACAGCCCCTCTTGGGAGGAGAGGCTGGCCCCTCCTTGGGGGCCTTCCCTTTCTTGGCCGTTGAGAACCTCTTCGGCGACACCATGGGAGCAAGACAGGGAGGAAAGAAGCATGCGGGAGCAACACGAAGGAAAGATGGACAGGGAGCTCTGCCCCTCCCTCACATTTATAGCCAAGGGAGGCCAACCGCCGGCCTCCACGACCTCGCGCCATCATGACCCCCTGCATGCCGCGTCGACCAGTCAAGTCGAGCAGTTGCCGAGGTAGCGTGGGGAAGCGGAGTCGCCCACGTCAAATCAATCACCATGCATCACCGAGGCCGCAGGCTGATAGGGCCCGCGGTACTCCGCACTTGCCCCTTGGCTTCGCCTGGAAGCCAAGTCAGAGCGCGCCTTGGGCTCGGGGGCTACTGTCAGCGTCCTGGACTTTGGGGTATCCAGTCCTGCCTGCATGCGGCCCGCCACATGGCTCCATCGATGGCCTGGTACGGCCTAGCTTTGACATGAACACCGCAAGACCCTCGCGAGGGGCCAAGCCTCGCGAGGCGGATGACGCCAAGACCTCTGAAGGAGTTGGCCTTCTCAAGAGGGATACTGAGGGGCGGAGAGTTCTATGCAGCTACCTCAGCTGATGTAAGACGTGACGATCAAGGCCAGGCGGGCGCAGAGCGCAGGTTTCCTCTTCGGTGCAAGGGAAGCAAGCCACAGGCATGGAGTATCGATGAATCAGCCAAAGGTTTCCATTCTGGTGCAACAAGATCGAGACCGCCAGGACGACAGGATAGAGGTAATCACCGAGCCCACCGCAGCGTCACGACCAAAGGCTTTTCCCAGGCGAAGACTACTTTTGTCGGGATAGACTATACTACTTGTCCCCTTTCCAATCCCGCCGTTGTGGAATCCCTTCCCGCTCATATTTGGGGAGAGGACCAAGGCCACTATATATAGGACTTAGCCACAACCATACTGGAGGAAGATCCATTTCGACCCGAGCACCGCACCAGCTCATGTACACCTCACCTCTTGAGGCCTGTTCATCCTTTGTACTAGTTCATCCATAGCCCCTCAAGGCAATCCACCACACCACACACTGGATTAGGGTATTACACCACAATGGTGGCTTGAACCAGTATAAATCTCTATGTCTTTGTGTCTCTATGAGCTTGACGCACTAGGCTAGGGAGGACCACGAGTAGGCATGCTGGGCAGATTGAGATCTCTGCACGCACCCCAGAGTTCGAACCTCTCATGGGTTGCCGGATCCCGAAATCCGACAGTGATGTAATCCTCTGACAAGTTTTTTGTATGAAAGGATGAATCCATGTATAGACAGTAGCCCCTGAGACTCTATCTGGATTAGAAAAATCCGGAAAGAGGATCCCCAAGCAAAGTTACTAATATACTGTGCTAATGTGTGACAGGCATCCATGTTGGCGGTACCGTCCATGCCGCAGAGGTTTCCGAGCTCAATCGGAAGCTTCAATTGGCCGATGTGGAGCTCGACCGCATCAACAAGCGGTTTGACGAAACGCAAGGTATGCGGAACTTATATATATATATATATCAGAAGTGAGATATGTATTGAGTCTTTTTAACTTATTTGATCTTGTGATTATGATCACTGTTGGTGCGGCCGAAGTCGAATCCCTCAAGAGCGTGCTTGTCCATGCGCAGAAGGAGGTGGTGGTGAACAGGGCAGCCGCTGACAAAGTTGTGAAGGATCTGGAGGCGGAGCAAACTGCCCACCGCAAACATGTGGCTCGGGTGGGCGAAGTCGAGTAAGAGCTTGAGGACGCCATTACTAAGTGCGAGTCCTTGGAGCAGAAGACTTCGGACCAAGCATCCGAACTCGCCCAGGCTCTCCAGGATATCAAGGAGGCCCAAGCTGAATCCAAAAGCGATCGCTAAGAGATCCAGCAGGCGAGGAAGATAGCGGCTGGTAAGGCCTTTCTTCTAAGAGTAAATTTGGAAGTAGGAGATATATCTTGCTGACCCGTGTTTGGAGTTCTCCAGGCGCGTTTGTGAATCTTCTGAGGAGTGTTGCTGACACCATGGAGTTCTTCTGAGCCGAAGAGGGGAGCTCGATCAAGAAGCTGTTCTGGTCGCAATATCTTGCGGTAGAGCATCCGATGCCCCTCAGTGACCAGCTGAAGCAGCTGACCGAGCTGCATAGGGTGGCCGGCTTGGCCATGAAGGATCTAATAGTCCAACTTTGCCAGCCAAGCCCATGCCCAGCAGTTACTTCGGCCTCATGAAGCGGCTTGTCGACACGCATCCTCGGATTAACGCCATAAAGCAGTCGGCCTACATAGAAGGTGCCCGTATGGCCTGCACCCGCATGAAGATGCAATAGGCGAAGATGAAGGCCACCGAAGTGGCGATAGTAGGGTCGCCGGAGGGCAAAGATCATCGGAAGCCGGAGAGATACTTTGTAGAGGTCCTGGTACGGGCCCGAATAGTAAAGAGCCAATGTTCCAAGGATGTTATTTTTGATTGAATGTAATCGGGTGGCAGAAACCATGTTATGAATCTGCGCAATGATTGCGCTTTTCGTGTTAATTTTATCCTCCTATGTGGCCATTTGTTGGTTGTGTTTCTGAAGGTTGCCAGTCGTCGGCTTCTGCTTCCTTGTAATATTACAGGGGTGTTCGTAAACGCATGGCCGCACTTTATCCAACGTCTTGGTCCGTAGAGGAGGCGTCTGCGAGGTGAACTAGGCAATCAGACTATGTGGCTTTAGTACCTTTACTTAAGTATTACCCCAGTTGCATTAGGTGGCAATCCGGATTACGGTGCCTTTGCAATGCGGCTGGTCGAGTCCCAGCCCCTCGTGTGACACGATAAGAATCGCTAGCGATCTGTAGTATAACACTAAGTCATCGGATCACGGACCAGCTCTTGCTTATCATGACGGTCAGTTTTCGGCTTTCTCTACTGAGGTACTTGACCGGATGAGCCAGAAATACAATCGCAGTATTTCTCCCTTTACTACCTTAGCTGAACTAGCGGAATGTAAGGTGGAAAACATAGGTGCCGGGTAACCCAGACCAAAGACATGATTCAGAACCGATGCATATAATGCAATACATGGAACCCTGAAGAGTTCCCTATAGGTGTTCGGACTTTACGATGTGCTAGGCCGTATATATCACCTGGAGTAAAGCCCGAGCTAAAGCACGCACGTCAATGAAAAATAAGGAGGGAAAACATGAAGTACCGAACAAAAGGTGGTGATCATTTGCTTCCTTTATATCCTTATAGAGACATATTTAGACATATAATGCCATGAATAATGAGGTCATGTTGCATGCCAAAAAAATTACATAAGGGAAAGGTTTACACAGGGCCTAAAAGTAGTGGTTTGAAGATCCTTACGGTACCCTACCGCACGTCTGAACCATTTCTCCTTAGTAGTGGATCCTTTGAGAGGAAGATTAGATGGTGGTCTGTAAAAAAGAGACAGAGGGGCCAAGGAGGGAGCCCTTGTGCCACCATGCAACTTTGAGGTTTTCGAGAGAACTTGCAGTGAAAGAGAAAGGAAAAAAATGTATGTGAGGTCCGAATAGGGTCAAGCTGTACTATGGACCTTTCCTACAGTGTGCCTCCAGCGTTGCCCAAGGTATTTTCAGTGTGTAGTTATGTACGCGCGGTACATATACCACGGCCTTATAGGGCAGCCGGCGGAGGCAGAATTGCTATTCGAGGTCCGCGTCCACTGAGCTATCTTCATGAGGTGCCGACCAGACTTTTTTAACAATGTCATTGGCCTTGATGTCCGTTGAATTGTTCGGCTTGATGAGGTCACCATACACCTCGGCTGCTAGGGCTGTGGTGTGCTCTTCGGTTCGGAGGTGACGCTCCATGTTTCCATTAATTGTAATGACGCCCTGTGGTCCGGGCATTTTAAGCTTCAAATAAGCATAGTGCAGGACCTCATTGAAACGGGTGAAAGTGGTTCGTCCGAGCAGTGCGTGATAGCCACTACGGAATGGGCTGATATCGAAAATTAGTTCTTCGCTATGGAAGTTGTTCGGAGAGGCGAATACCACTTGCAGTGTTAATGAGCCCGTACAACGGGCCTCCACTCCGGGTATTACTCCTTTAAAGGTAGTGTTGCTTGGCTTGATTCTGGATGGGTCGATGCCCATTTTGTGGACAATATCTTGGTATCTCAAGTTGAGACTACTGCCACCATCCATAAGGAATCTAGTGAGATGATATCCGTCGATGATAGGATCGAGTACAAGGGCGGCCGAACCACTGTGACGGATACTGATTGGGTGATCCCTGCGACCAAAGTGATCGGACAGGCTGACCATGGATGAAACTTTGGAGCGACAGGCTCTACAGTGTATGTCGTGGTTCTAAGACTGACAGTAGAAAGGGGGTTGGTATGGAGAGGCAAGATCTCAGCTATGGTGAAGATGTACACACGGGTTTACGAGTTCAGGCACTTCTCGAAGGAAGTAATAGCCCTACGTCTCGGTGCCCGGAGGCGATTGATTGGATTATATGCGTGTGATGTTATATGGGTGCGAACCCTTGTGCTAGAGGTGGGGGTGGCTTATATAGAGTACGCTAGGACCCTCAGCGTCCTCCATTACTAGGGCTTAATGTACTAGGGGAGTTACTGGTAACGCCAGCCTTTAGTGCTATTAATGACCTTAAAGACTACGGAGTGAACGCCTGCCATTGCAATGCTGAGTGACTCCTGAGCTCTGGTAGGTTGAGTGATTCCTTCGATGGCCAAGTGACAATAGGTAGAGGTACTCCCGAGTGACATGACTTGTCGAGTGGATTGCACTCAACATCTTTGATTGGGGGTTCCTTGCTGCCTCTTGGACTTCTTATCTTCTTGGGTAGTGACCTTGGGTAGGGCGTATAGGTCAGGACTACGACCCTACCCCAGGTCTGTATCCTCATCAGTAGCCCCCGAATGGAATAAGGTTCGGGTGGAAAGTAGGTTAAAGTTGAACTTGTTCTGAGCTTTGCATCTTCGCGAGCATTTTCTGCAAGATGGAAAACATACGTTGGTACTTCAGTGCCGATTCATTCGCCTTGATCCATTTAGAGAGTTGTCGACTGAACTTATAGCATCGTCTGCCGAGTGTTGTATTAGAGTGCAGGATCTTTGGCGCGATTGACTATAGCGTATCCCAGATTTCACGGGATACGAAATTTCGGGGAAGCGCCGGGACGGGGAGCGCCGAAGCGGGCGGAGCAAATAAATAGTGATGCCTCGATTTATGTGCCGCCTTTTTCGCCACGTCACGCTTGCTTATTCTTGGGATTTGACAGATCACTGGTCCCACGTCACGACCACTCGGAAGCAACCCTTTATAAGGCGATGGGGCCGAGGCATCTGCACTGTGCACACCTGTTTCTCCTTCTCCTTCCTCCGCTTCCCCACCGCACCGGGCTCTTCTGCTCTCGACGCTGCCGCTCTTTCGCCATGGTGAAGGACAAGACGGCAGCACTGGAGCATGCAAATAAGGCGACGGGGGCGGCGAAGGGCAAGAAGCAGAATCGCAGGTCGTCATCGCACGTGGGGTTGCCACCGGGCTCGATCCAGGTCGATTGGATCCGGTCTTTGCGCCGGCAACAAGATCTGGACGAGCTGGCGGAGACCGGACTGATCGCCAAGGGAGCGGCAAGGCTGCCAGAGGGGGAGATGGAGCAGCAGCCTCGACCAGGTGAGTGTGTACTACTCGCCACCCACGTCGACCGTGGTTTTTCGCTCCCTCCGCACCCCTTCTTCCGAGGATTCTTGAATTTCTTCGGTGCTCAGCTTGTCGTCTCAACGGAATTACATGGTGCCCTATCAAAGTGAGTGCGGTTGTCTCTAATGCCTAACCCATGAACGATAGTGGTAGTTCGATAAGAGACATCATGGTACGCACCATTTCCAATAGGGTGCAACTATGATGTTCGGACACACCATCACACTGTGGTGTTCCAGGTGGTATTAATTGTGACACAATTTCCACAATGTCTTCATTGCGTGCCAAAACTCGTAACTCAGATATTCATCTCTATGATCATATCATAGACATTTTATCCTCTTTGTCATGAAGATCTTCAACTTCACTCTGAAATTACTTGAACCATTCAATAATTCAGACTTGTGTTTCATCAAGTAAATATTCTCAGTACCTACTCAAATCATCTGTGAAGTAAGAACATAACGATATCCACTGCGTGCCTCAGCTCTCATTGGACTGCACACATCAAAATGTATTACTTCCAACAAGTTGCTTTCTTGTTCCATTTCACTGAAACCGAGGGTTTCAGTCATCTTGCCCATATGGTATGATTTGCATGTCTCAAGTGATTCAAAATCAAATGAGTCCAAACGGTCCATCTGTATGGAGTTTCTTCATGCGTATATACCAATAGACATGGTTCACATGTCTCAATCTTTTCAAAAACGAGTGAGTCCAAACATCCATCAACATGGAGCTTCTTCATGCGTTTTATACCAATATGACTTACATGGCAGTGCCACAAGTAGGTGGTACTATCATTACTATCTTATATATTTTGGCATGAACATGTGTATCACTACGTTCAAGAATCAATAAACCATTCATTTTGGGTGCAAGACCATTGAAGGTATTATTCAAATAAACAGAGTAACCATTATTCTCCTTAAATGAATAACCGTATTACGATAGACATAATCCAATCATGTCTATGCTCAACGCAAACACTAAATAACAATTATTTAGGTTTAACACCAATCTCGATGGTAGAGGGAGCGTGCGATGCTTGATCACATCAAGATTGGAAAACACTTCAACACATATCGTCGACTCACCTTTAGCTAGTCTCCGTTTATACGTAGTCTTTTATTTCGAGTTACTAACACTTAGCAACCGAACCGGTATCTAATACCACGGTGCTACTAGGAGTACTAGTAGAGTACACATTAACATAATGTATATCAATATACTTCTATCGACCTTGCCAGCCTTCTCATCTACCAAGTATCTAGGGTAATTACGCTCCGATGGCTGTTCCTTTATTCTGAAGCACTTAGTCTCGGGTTTGGGTTCAACCATGGGTTTCTTCACTAGAGCAGCAGCTGATTTGCCATTTCATGAAGTATCCCTTCTGTCACATCCCTGGTCCTGGCATGTAGTAGGCTAGCCCTTCATGTGTGCATCATGTTTAACTTTTCAAATGAAGCTGAAATGAGGAAAGTGAGAGCCTCAGAAATCATTTTAAAAGAAGGGCAAGAACCCTTTAAATTGCATTCATTGTTCCAAAATGCCTTCATAAATGTTTGATAATTTCTGGCATGGCTTTGAGACCAAACCAAAAATAGTGAACATTTTGAGGAATATTTTGGGCTTGAATTTAAACCACTATTGTATTTGAATTTGAATTTATATTCCTAGTATATGGAATGTATCCTCAAATGCCTCTGAAATATTTGTGTGCCCTTGGAAAACCCTATCTAAGCCACATAAATATTTGAAAGTTTGGCCTGGTTTGAAATTGTTTTGAAATTGGAATCGGTGGCAAATAAATATATAAAACAAACAACAAAAAACAGGAAGCAGGAATCATAGACCTACACGGCACTTACGAAGCCACAGCAGCCTTGGCGGCCCGGCCTTTGTGGCTGGCCTGTGCGACCAGCTGCTTCCTTGCGAGCAGGCGGGGAGGTGAGCATGGCGCCCGAGCTCGCCACGCACCACCCAGCCTCTGCAGACGCCTGGTCGCCGTTGCGCGCGTGGATCGTCTCTGGTCGTCGCCCGACCTCGCCGACACCCATTCGCCCCCTCGCCTCTCCTCGCCCGTTCCCGCCATGGCGAAGCCTCCTTGGGCCTGCTGCCGTAACCCGCGCCCACAGCCATCGCCCCACCTCTCCGGCGTAATCCCGAGCTCCGCCACGGCGTCGTCGTCCTCTCCATCGAGTCACGCGGCGCCAGAAGCTCTGCTGCATCTCCAACGCCGCCGTTTTCCGACCTCGGGTGCCGGTGATCCCCGCCGTCGATTCGCCGGACCCCGTGCCTCCCCTGCCTCGCCAGCAGCATCAGAAGAACCGAGGTGAGCCGCTGCATCGTTTCCCCCATGCCTCGTTGCCTAATTCGCCCCCTAGACGCATCAACCACCGGAGCCGAGCGCTCCCCGCCGCCGGCCATGGCGCCACCGCGGCCACTGACGCCATTGCTCGCACCTGAGCGTGTCCCCGTGTTTAGTGCTTCCCCAGGAGCACGCAGCACCCACCAGTTCCTCCCGTAGTGCACCGTAGCGTCGAATCGGTCGGCGCCCGAACTCCGGCCGCCGCGGAAGCGGACACCGCCGTCGATTTAGGTCGTCTCCGGCGACCCCTCTAGCACCAGCCGACGCGGACGAGGCCCAGGGTTCCAACGGTGCCATCCGCGCCCCGAACCGTGGCCTGTGCTGCGTTTCCGGACCGCGCCGCCGTCTCGGGCCTCGCCGGCGTCATGTCGCCGGTGGGTTTGACCCACTTTGACCACGGCGGGACCCCCCCTGTGTCCATGACATGTGGGGCCGGCCTTTGACTGAATTAGTGTAGGATTTTAATTAGTGCTAATTGCCCTGTTAGTTTAGGTGTTAGATTAGTTAACACTAATTAATTTAGTTAATTAATTAAGCCACTGACATGTGGGCTGACCTCACGACATTTTCGTTAGTATTAGTTTAACCCTAATCAACCCAGTTAACCAACTGAGTCACTGACCAGCGGGCCCCGCTGGTAAGGTTTGACCTGAACCGACCCAGTTGACCTGCTGACATCACGGTGATGTCATGTCGTATAATAAGCTATTTTACGGATTTAAAATAATTCAGAAATTCCGAAAATGTTCAAAACTTCTAAAAATCATATAAATTCAACCGTAACTCAGAATGAAATAATTTATATATGAAAAATGATCAGAAAAATCCAATCTATCCATCTGTACCATTTTCATGCATGTTAGAGCAACTTATAGCTGCTGTTTAGCACAAATCATATAATGGCATTTAAACTTTCACATATGGAGTTTGGATTTGAACTTAGGGTTCAAACCAACTTCATTTAACTTTGTTGCTAGTTGCATTAGCTCAAAACACCAGCATGTTGCCATGTCATGATCATGCATCATATTGTGCATTGCATTGATTGTGTTCTTCCTTGTTTGTCGGTTTTGTCCCTCTCGATGAGCGGCGTATCGAGCGATGAGTTCGATGACACCGATGAAGAGTTATATCATCTTGAAGTGCCGTGCAAGCAAAACCCCTTGTTCATTCCGATACAATCCCACTCTCTCGCTTCGCTCTATTTTCTTGCATTAGGACAACAACGATACAACTGTTACATGCTGCGGTAGTTGAACCCTTTATCCTCTGCATGACTGTCATTCCACATAAATAGATGAAACCCACTAGCATGAGTAGGAATTGTTTGAGCCCTGATGTGCCTACTCATTCATGCTTGATTGTCATGCCTGCTATTGCTTAGAGTTGTGTCGGTCCGATTCATCGAGAATGAATCGGAGGTGTGTGAACATGTCCTCTTGTTGAGAGCTAAATGTGTGAACACGATTTGGTAAAGGTAGCGGTGAGAGGCCATGTAGGAGTACATGGTGGGTTGTCTCATTGCAGCCGTCCTCAGGAACTGAGTTCTGTGTTTGTGATCCATGAACAGTTACTACCACACATTGGAATGCTTAAGTGCCCCTCTCGGCTTCTTAATCACCCTTGTTCTCTGTCCAGGAGTTGCAACTACTTTCTGGTGTTTGTAGGTAGTGTTAGTAGTCTACCAAGTGGCACCCGGTACAGGTGGGCTTGGGACAGACTAGGCACCGTGGCACGGCGTACCAAGCATACATCCACCCGTTGAGGTGGGCTTGGGAACCCTGCTCACATCGTTTGGGGCCGTGAGCGACACCCCAGCCGGATCTCCTTGCGGATGGAACCCGAATAGGCGAGAAACCTGGACGAGAGACTTGAGTGTTTAGGTAGGCCGTGGCCGACTCCCTCGCCCGGCTTCCGCTTGAAGGTTGCCGAGGTACATGGCGTGTCTGAGGCGATAAGTGGCGAGGCGTGTGTGAAGAAGTACACCCTGCGGGGTTATCATTATCTATTGAATAGCCGGATTCCTTGGATATGGAAACTTGGACCCTTGCATAGTTCATAGACAAGTGAAAGTGGATACTCTAAAATCGCAAGATAAGCGTGAGTGCTATGGATGGCGTTCTCGTGAGGGAGGCGGAGAGGATCCATAGTGGCGTATTGATATGGTGATTATGTGGACTCGTAGCGCCACCTCAAAAGAGTTACTTGCAATGTAGTTCAGGTTAGCCACCGAGTCAAAGCTGGCTTGCTGCAGTTAAACTCCACCATCCCCTTGTTGATAATGATGCATATGTAGTTAGTTACGATGTAAGTCTTCTGGGTACATTTGTACTCACGTTTGCCTATTTTATGTTTTTGCGAGAGAGACTTCAGTCTCGCTAGTAGTTCCACGTGGACTTGATGTTTAGCTTGTTACCTCAGCTACGATCTTGTGCCTCGGCAGATCTAGTAGATAGTCGGGCTTCTAAGCCTTTTTCATTTGTAGATGTCTCGTACTCGGACATGTTAAGCTTCGCTTGTGCCTTGATTTGTATGCTCTGAATGTTGGGTCATGAGACCCTGTTTGTAATATCTCGCTCCTCGGAGCCTATTGAATAAAATACTTGAGTTGTAGAGTCATGTTGTGATGCCATGTTGTATTTGCACATATCGAGCATATTGTGTGTATGTTATTGAAATGCTTGGTATGTGTGGGATCGACTATCTAGTTGTTTATCTTTAGTAGCCTCTCTTCGGAAATGTCTCCTAGTGTTTCCACCGAGCCATGGTAGCTTGCTACTGCTCCGAACACTTAGGCTGGCCGGCATGTGTCCTTCTTCGTTCTCAGGTATACGTCCCTTGGAAATGTCACGCGATGAATACAGAGTCTGTTAGCCGCCACAGCCCGGTTCACCGAGTCTGCTAGCCCAGTGCTACTGACTGGATTCACTCGTGATGACCGACACGTTCAATCTTGGGTCATGGATGCTGTCCTGTAAGTTTGTGCCACTTTGGGTTTACGACTAGCCATGTCAGCCGGGCTCCTTATCATATGGATGCTAGCGACACTATCATATCGTGTGCCAAAAGGCATAAGCGGTCCCGGCAAAGGTAAGGCGACACCGTGGGGATACCATGCGTGAGGCCGCAAAGTGATATGAGGTGTTACATGCTAGATCTATGTGGCATTGAGTCGGGTCTGACAGCTTTGGTATCGAGCTTGATTGCTGAGGATTACCAAGCCAAACTGGTCGAAGTTGAGTCTAGAAATGCTTTAGTTATATGTAGGGGAATTGATTGTGGGATGGGAACGTAAGGCTCTTTTTACTCCTTTACCTCATGCCCTTCTGATCTGAGTCATCTTATCTTTCCTACGGGGTTAAGGAACTAGGCCTTCTCTTCTTTCTACCAGGATCACGTGTTACTAATCCGTAGACTTATAGGATTGATGGATTTAAGCTTCAGTTCAGTTCCTACTACTTCCGTATGATGATTGTTGATCTCGAAACCTTGATATTGTGCTTCGGAGTGTCTATGCCACCATTTTTGTAGCATGTCTCCAATCTTTTGAGCATTTACAGCCGCTACGCTGTCCGAGTCATCCCAGGTTTCTAAATAGTCTGATGCATTTGGAAAATCCTTTCCCTCTGCTTTTGATGTTCCTTTGGGCCAGGTTAATCACACTAATTGCTGAGTTGAGGTATTCTTTTACCTCGACATATATGTTGGAGTTAATATTATGACCCTAGGTGTCTTAGGGGATCATCTAGTAATCTAGCTATGATTTGTGTCCCAGTGTGATGACTCTGGCCTTTATTCCCGAAAGCATCCCGTGATACCACTTAGTAGTAGGTATTCTACTCCTTGGGTTTTGAACCCGAGATTCACCCTACTTACCTCGTGTTGATAGTGTTTGCCAGTTCCTTTAGGATATTAGTAACCTTTGCGATAGTCCTCGAGGTCCGTGGTATATCGTTCTTCCAAATACCTTGAACCATTCTTGGCAGGAGTTCTTTTGAACCCAAAGATCACAACCAGAGTGCTCTTGATGAGTTCTCCATTATATATTGTGAATCTGCCAGCTCTACCTTCTGCATGGGTTATCCGGAAGAAACCTGTTGAACTTGGTTCGACATGCTAGTCCATGCATCCACAACTCAGAAAGATATATGTTCCTTTGAGTTGTCCCTCTGTAGTTGTATTCCGATCCTTGTCTATCAGTTGATAGCCAAGTTTATGTCGTGCATTCGTGTTATCGATGCCTATTATTCTTGTGGTCCATCGAGCCATTCTATTCCGGAATAACTAGGAGAAACAAAGTCCAGTACCTCATCCATATCTAGGATTGGGTCAAAGCAATTGTATTCCGCGGACCAAAATGCCAAACCAGCTTTTGCTCTTTTGTACCCTGGAGTGTTACCATCTTTATGTCAAGAGTGTCATGGGAATTGCACACCATCCTATGAACTCTTGATACAGTGATACTTCTCACTCTCATTTTCATTTCTCGGCTTCCGTGTTGTTGCAACCTGAATGCCGACATGTGAACTATGATGTGTGAAATCGATACTCCTAGCAATCTTGTTGCTTGGTAGTTGAAGGACAATAATTCAGTTCTTAGCGTGTTGGTTATTGAATCCTCATTCTAAGACCGAGTGTGCTACCTAGTCCATTTTCTGGTGCACTCTCCGATCAATGAGTTAGGATTTTGCCAAATCCTTGCTTATTTGAGTACATCATCTTGCTCGAAAAGCAAGATTGTTCTCGAGCTTATTAACATATCGGTGGTTCGTGATTTTCTGAATATCTTCTCGGAAGTATCACCAGGTCGTCACTGACCGCTATGTTGAGTTCGTGATCAAGTTGGTTCCTTGTAGCCAGCCCCCTTCTCCAAGAATCTATGTTGGTTACCCCTGAGCTAGTTGGTTAAGCTAAACAACAACTTGGAGAGTTGGAAGATGAAAGCTTGTCCGACTTAGTTAATTCTAAGGGATATCTTGCATGTGTGTTGAAGAAGGGTGATATCCTCATTGATTGATCCTCGCGATCAATTGCTGGACCTATCGTCCTAACCAAAACTTTGATTTGAGTGTGGGCTATCCTCAAATCAAATCAGAACCAACGATGTTCATAATGTTGTCTTACTCGTGGTTGATTCCTCGAGCATACACCATTATGTCTTTTGGGTCTGACCAATACTATCACCTTGTTCGCATAGTTATGGAATTCCATCTCCATGGGAATCTGGATGAATTGTTGTTGAGCCCATCGACAACATCCTTATCTCCTCCATGATTTTGTTGAACATTAAGCTAGTGTTGGAAACTTTTGAAAGCATTTGTTCATGCTATCTCATGAAGCATATGTTCGGATGTAAGAAGTGACTTCCTCTAGTTCATGTGCATTTGATGCAAGTTGCCTCCGTGAATTCAAGAAAGTCAATGTTGCTTCCTTTGGAATCATCCCATATCATTCATGCCTACGTGCGAAGTATTCTATGGTTTGGAGACTTGCAACCTTCATTCTATATGTGTCCCTAGCACACCAAGCCACTAATTGACTTGTTCAACGAAAAGAAGTCTATGCTTGGGATCTAATCCATGGACTTGCGTAAAGACTTCGAAATCCTTGATGATGGTTCCCCACCTGAACTCCGTAGTGTTTTATTATAAGACTACTACGTGGCCATGCTTGTCTAGGACAGTGTGTTCACATGTATGTAGCAGAACCAGCTCATGTTTTGGAGCTTGCTACCGTAGTTCATTTCCCGAGAATCTCATAGCGTTATCTCATCGATTTGTGTTGCAAACTTTCATTTTTCTAGACTTGATGAGTCTGGAATGTCCTGACCCCAACCAGATCTGAATCTCAGGCAGATATGATGGTTGGAACATTTTCCAAGAACTATAATATTGGTCTCTCTGTAACTCGGTAAAGTGGATGTTGTGGCCAACACACCCTCCGGAAGACCTATTATTGTAGTATCTTGATTGAGGAAGTTGGCCACCTCCCATAAGGACTTCGAGGATTTAGTCCCTAGTTGTGCCTTATGATTTATGTTTTCAAGTCCGACCTTTTACTTGATGTTCTAGATATCAAACCATATCTGTGAATGGGATACGCTAGTACATAAAGGAGAACATTAGAAGCGGAGTGCTAAATGTCTCTCGGTCGATCATCCAGATTTTTTGTTCCTTGGCATCGCTAAGGTGAAATCTAAGAAGGTGTTATCTTCCTTTGCATCTGCATCGACCACCACTGTTCATCATGGTAGTATGATGTGTCACCAGGATCCTCAGCATGGATGTCGGTAAGACTCTGATGAATATGGAAATGCTCAAGTTCTTGAGGGCATGCTCAGACACTAGGTTATATCCTCGATATCAATTGGAATGTGCCTTCCGTTTGTCGGGTTGTCTTATAACTCTAGTTTCCTTTCCAAACTGAGTATGCCATTCCTTTGAATTCCTTCAAACGATCAATTGTGATTTGCCTATGCTGGTATAGAGAGTCTCAATGATCTCTATATCAAAGGTAATTCTTTTTGCCACTTAAGGTAATAATCTACGAATCACCCTCCTCCAGGATGTCCCGCTGTGGCATCATGGCAACTCAACTCCTCGCTACGTTGACAACCGTTCACAACCCTTTTAAGCGTGGAATTGTTGTCTACCTAGTGAACCCTTGTCATCTGTCTCACTCCATTTCTTCAGATGTATGCTTCGTGTCTCAACTCGAGATATATGTCAATATCTCACCCCATGAGCTGATCCTGAGTTGTTCGGTCTTCGAGAAGATCGATTCTTCTAGAGTTTTCCTTTCCTCTTCTTGTCATGTTAGTTGAAATTCTCAGAGGTAGACGTCGAGCCAAAGATGGTGATCGATTCAACGTTCTTATGAAGTGCCACCTGGATCGTGAAGATTATGCTAGTTTGCGTCCCCCTTCATTCTACCCTACGCTTGAATCTCGGGACGAGATTCTTGTTTAGTGGGGGTGAGTTGTCACATCCCTGGTCCTGGCATGTAGTAGGCTAGCCCTTCATGTGTGCATCATGTTTAAATTTTCAAATGAAGTTGAAATGAGGAAAGTGAGAGCCTCAGAAATCATTTTAAAAGAAGGGCAAGAACCCTTTAAATTGCATTCATTGTTCCAAAATGCCTTCATAAATGTTTGATAATTTCTGGCATGGCTTTGAGACCAAACCAAAAATAGTGAACATTTTTGAGGAATATTTTGGGCACTGAATTTAAACCACTATTGTATTTGAATTTGAATTTATATTCCTAGTATATGGAATGTATCCTCAAATGCCTCTGAAATATTTGTGTGCCCTTGGAAAACCCTATCTAAGCCACATAAATATTTACAGAAAGTTTGGCACTGGTTTGAAATTGTTTTGAATTTGGAATCAGTGGCAAATAAATATATAAAAACAAACAACAAAAAAACAGGAAACAGGGAATCATAGACCTACCTGGCACTTACCGAAGCCCACCTGGCAGCCCTTGGCGGCCCAAAGCCTGTGCTGGCCCGTGCCGACCAGTACGCTTCCCTTGCTGAGCAGGCAGGGAGGTGAGCATGGCGCGCCCGAGCTCGCCACGCACCACCCAGCCTCTCTCAGACGCCATACAATCGCCGTTGCGCCGCGTGGATCGTCTCCTGGTCGTCGCCCCGACCTCGCCGACACCCCATTCGCCCCCCTACGCCTCTCCTTGCCCGTTCCCCGCCATGGCCGAAGCCTCCTTGGACGCGCTGCCGTAACCCCGCGCCCACAGCCACTGCCCCACCTCTCCGACGTAATCCCGAGCTCCGCCACGACGTCGTCGTCCTCTCCATCGAGTCACGCGGCGCCAGAAGTTCTGCTGCATCTCCAACGCCGCCGTTTCCGACCTCGGTGCGGTGATCCCGCCGCTGATTCGCGGACCCGTGCCTCCCCGCCTCGCCAAAGCGCATCGAAGAACCGAGGTGAGCCGCTGCATCGTTTCCCCCATGCCTCGTTGCCTAATTCGCCCCCTAGACGCATCAACCACCGGAGCCGAGCGCTCCCCGCCGCCGGCCATGGCGCCACCGCGGCCACTGACACCATTGCTCGCACCTGAGCATGTCCCCGTGTTTAGTGCTTCCCCAGGAGCACGCAGCACCCACCAGTTCCTCCCGTAGTGCATCAGAAGGCGTCGAATCGGTCGGCGCCCAAACTCCGCCGCCGTGAAGCGGACACCGCCGTCGATTTAGGTCGTCTCCGGTGACCCTCTAGCACCACCGAAGCGCGACGAGGCCTGTGGTTCCAACGGTGCCATCCGCGCCCCGAACCGTGGCCTGTGCTGCGTTTCCGGACCGCGCCGCCGTCTCGGGCCTCGCCGGCGTCATGTCGCCGGTGGGTTTGACCCACTTTGACCACGGCGGGACCCCCCCTGTGTCCATGACATGTGGGCCGGCCTTTGACTGAATTAGTGTAGGATTTTAATTAGTGCTAATTGCCCTGTTAGTTTAGGTGTTAGATTAGTTAACACTAATTAATTTTAGTTAATTAATTAAGCCAGCGACATGTGGGCCTCACCTCACGACATTTTCGTTAGTATTAGTTTAACCCTAATCAACCCAGTTAACCAAGCGAGTCAGCGACCAGCGGGCCCGCTGGTAAGGTTTGACCTGAACCGACCAGTTGACCTCATCGACATCGGGGTGATGTCATGTCGTATAATAAGCTATTTTCTGGATTTAAAATAATTCAGGAAATTCCAGAAAATGTTCAAAACTTCTAAAAATCATATAAATTCAACCGTAACTCAGAATGAAATAATTTATATATGAAAAATGATCAGAAAAATCCAATCTATCCATCTGTACCATTTTCATGCATGTTAGAACAACTTATAGCTGCTGTTTAGCACAAATCATATAATGGCATTTAAACTTTCACATATGGAGTTTGGATTTGAACTTAGGGTTCAAACCAACTTCATTTAACTTTGTTGCTAGTTGCATTAGCTCAAAACACCAGCATGTTGCCATGTCATGATCATGCATCATATTGTGCATTGCATTGATTGTGTTCTTCCTTGTTTGTCGGTTTTTGTCCCCTCTCAGTAGACGACGTACCGACGATGAGTTCGATGACACCGATGAAGAGTTATATCATCTTCAGAAGTGCCAGGCAAGCAAAACCCCCTTGTTCATTCCGATACAATCCCACTCTCTCGCTTCTGCTCTATTTTACTGCATTAGGACAACAACGATACAACTGTTACATGTTGCGGTAGTTGAACCCCTTTATCCTCTGCATGACCTGTCATTCCACAGTAAATAGATGAAACCCACTAGCATGAGTAGGAATTGTTTGAGCCCTGATGTGCCTACTCATTCATGCTTGATTGTCATGCCTGCTATTGCTTAGAGTTGTGTCAGGTCTGATTCATCAAGAATGAATCGGAGGTGTGTGAACTTGTCCTACTGTTGAGAGCTAAATGTGTGAACACGATTTGGTAAAGGTAGCGGTGAGAGGCCATGTAGGAGTACATGGTGGGTTGTCTCATTGCAACCGTCCTCGTGAACTGAAGTTACGTGTTTGTGATCCATGAACAGTTACTACCACGCATTGGAATGCTTAAACGCCCTCTCGGCTTCTTAATCACCCTTGTTCTCTGTCCGGGAGTTGCAACTAGTTTCGGTGTTTGTAGGTAGTGTTAGTAGTCTACCAAGTGGCACCGATGCAGGTGGGCTTGGGACGGACTAGGCACCGTGGCACGGTGTACAAAGCGTACATCCACCCGCCGAGGTGGGCTTGGGAAACCTGCTCACATCGTTTGGGGCCGTGAGCGACACCCGGCGGATCTCCTTGCGGATGGAACCGAATAGGCGATAAACACGGACGAGAGAGTTGAGTGTTTAGGTAGGCGTGGCCGACTCCTCGCTGGCTTCCGCTTGAAGGTTGCCGAGGTACATGACGTGTCTGAGGCGATAAGTGGCGAGAGCGTGTGTGAAGAAGTACACCCTGCGGGGTTATCATTATCTATTGAATAGCCGGATTCCTCGGATATGGAAACTTGGACCCTTGCATAGTTCATAGACAAGTGAAAGTGGATACTCTAAAATCGCAAGATAAGCGTGAGTGCTATGGATGGCATTCTCGTGAGGGAGACGGGGCGGATCCATAGTGGTGTATTGATATGGTGATTATGTGGACTCGTAGCGCCACCTCAAAAGAGTTACTTGCGATCGTAGTTCAGGTTAGCCACCGAGTCAAAGCTGGCTTGCTGCAGTTAAACTCCACCATCCCCTTGTTGATAATGATGCATATGTAGTTAGTTTTGATGTAAGTCTTGCTGGGTACATTTGTACTCACGTTTGCCTATTTTATGTTTTTGCAGAGAGACTTCAGTCTCGCTAGTAGTTCCACGTGGACTTCGACGTTTAGCTTGTTACCTCAGCTACGATCTTGTGCCCTCGGCAGGATCTGGTAGATAGTCAGGCTTCTAAGCCTTTTTCATTTGTAGATGTCTGTACTCAGACATGTTAAGCTTCCGCTTGTGCCTTGATTTGTATGCTCTGAATGTTGGGTCATGAGACCCCTGTTTGTAATATCTCGCTCCTCGGAGCCTATTGAATAAAATACTTGAGTTGTAGAGTCATGTTGTGATGCCATGTTGTATTTGCACATATCGAGCATATTGTGTGTATGTTATTGAAATGCTTGGTATGTGTGGGATCTGACTATCTAGTTGTTTATCTTTAGTAGCCTTCTTACCCTTGTCCTTCTTGAAACTAGTGGTTTCACCAACCATCAACAATTGATGCTCCTTCTTGATTTCTACTTTCGCGGTGTCAAACATCATGAATATTTCAAGGATCATCTATCCCTGATATGTTATAGTTCATCACGGAGCTCTAGCAGCTTGGTGACAATGACTTTGGAGAAACATCACTATCTCATCTGGAAGATTAACTCCCACTCGATTCAAGTGATTGTGGTACTCAGACAATCTGAGCACAAGCTCAACGATTGAGCTTTTCTCCCTTAGTTTGCAGGCTAAGAGACTCGTCGGAGGTCTTATACCTCTTGATGTGGGCCCGAGCCGGAAATCCCAATTTAAGCCCTCGAAACAACTCATACGTTTCGCGACGTTTCAAAATCGTCTTCGGTGCCTCAACTCTAAACCGTTTAACATTACTGAACTATCAAAACGTGTATGTCAGATGTTCGCAACATGCACAGACAACATTCGAGGTTGAGCACACCGAGCGGTGCATTAAGGACATAAGCCTTCTACGAAGCAACGAGGACAACCCTCAGTTTACGGACCTAGTCCGCATAATTGCTACTATCAACTTTCAACTAAATTTTCTCTAGGAACATATCTAAAACAGTAGAACTAAAGCGTGAGCTATGACATAATTTGCAAAAACCTTTTGACTATGTTCAGGATAATTAAGTTCATCTTATGAACTCCCACTCAGATAGACATCCCTCTAGTCATCTAAGTGATTACATGATCCGAGTCAACTAGGTCGTGTCCGATCATCACGTGAGACGAACTAGTCATCATCAGTGAACATCTTCATGTTGATCATATCTACCATACGACTCATGCTCGACCTTTCGGTCTCTTGTGTTCCGAGGCCATGTCTGTACATTCTAGGCTCGTCAAGTCAACCTAAGTGTTTCGCGTGTGTAAATCTGGCTTACACCCGTTGTATGTGAACGTTAGAATCTATCACACCCGATCATCACGTGGTGCTTCCAAACAACGAACTTTCGCAACGGTGCACAGTTAGGGGGAACACTTTCTTGAAATTTTAATGAGGGGTCATCTTATTTACTACCGTCATTCTAAGCAAATAAGATGCATAAACATGATAAACATCACATGCAATCAAAAGTGACATGATATGGCCAATATCATTTTGCTCCTTTTGATCTCCATCTTCGGGGCTCCATGATCATCATCGTCACCGGCATGACACCATGATCTCCATCATCATGATCTCCATCATCGTGTCTCCATGAAGTTGTCTCGCCAACTATTACTTCTACTACTATGGCTAATGGTTTAGCAATAAAGTAAAGTAATTACATGGCGTTGTTCATTGACACGCAGGTCATACAATTAAGACAACTCCTATGGCTCCTGCCAGTTGTCATACTCATTGACATGCAAGTCATGATTCCTATTACAAGAACATGATCAATATCATACATCACATATCGTTCATCACATTCTTTTGGCCATATCACATCACATAGCATACCCTGCAAAAACAAGTTAGACGTCCTCTAATTGTTGTTTGCATGTTTTATGTGGCTGCTATGGGTTTCTAGCAAGAACGTTTCTTACCTATGCAAAAACCACAACGTGATAGGTCAATTGCTATTTACCCTTCATAAGGACCCTTTTCATCGAATCCGATCCGACTAAAGTGGGAGAGGCTGGCACCCGCTAGCCACCTTATGCAACAAGTGCATGTCAGTCGGTGGAACCTATCTCACGTAAGCGTACGTGTAAGGTCGGTCCGGGCCGCTTCATCCCACAATACCGCCGAATCAAGATAAGACTAGTAACTGCAAGTAAATTAACAATATCGACGCCCACAACTGCTTTGTGTTCTACTCGTGCATAGAAACTACGCATAGACCTAGCTTATGATGCCACTGTTGGGGAACGTAGCAGAAATTCAAAAACATTTCTACGCATCACCAAGATCAATCTATGGAGTAATATAGCAACGAGAGAAAGGGGAGTGCATCTACATACCCTTGTAGATCGCTAAGCGGAAGAGTTCAAGTGAATAGGGTTGATGGAGTTGTACTCATCGTGATCCAAATCACCGATGATCCTAGTGCTGAACGGACGGCACCTCCGCGTTCAACACACATGCAGCCCGGTGATGTCTCCCATGCCTTGATCCAGCAAGGAGAGAGGGAGAGGTTGGGGAAGACTCCGTCCAGCAGCATCATGGCGGCGTGGTGGTGGTGGGGGAGCGTGGCAATCCTGTAGGGCTTCTCCAAGCACTGCGGGAGAGGAGGACTTGGGAGAGGGGGAGGGCTGTGCCAGAACTTGGGGTGCGGCTGCCCTCCCACCCCCCACATATGTATATAGGGGCAGGGAAGAGGGGGGCCGGCCCCCTCAGATCCAATCTGAGGAGGGGGCGGCGGCCAGGAGGGTTGCCTTGCCCCGCAAGGCAAGGGGGCGCCCCCCTTTAGGGTTCCCCCAAACCCTAGGCGCCTTGGGCCCTAGTGGGGGGGGGGGGTGCACCAGCCCACCTGGGGCTGGTCCCCTCCCACACTTGGCCCACGCAGCCTTCTAGGGCTGGTGGCCCCACCTGGTGGACCCCGGGACCCTCCCGATGGTCCCGGTACGTTACCGATAGCACCCGAAACTTTTCTGGTGACCAAAGCAGGACTTCCCATATATAAATCTTCACCTCCGGACCATTCCAGAACTCCTTGTGATGTCCGGGATCTCATCTAGGACTCCAAACAACATTCGGTAACCACGTACATCTATTCCCTATAACCATAGCGTCATCGAACCTTAAGTGTGTAGACCCTACGGGTTCAGGAGACACGTAGACATGACCGAGACAACTCTCTGGCCAATAACCAACAGCTGGATCTGGATACCCATGTTGGCTCCCACATGTTCCACGATGATCTCATCGGATGAACCACGATGTTGAGGATTCAATCAATCCCGTATTTAATTTCCTTTGTCTACCGGTATAGTACTTGCCCGAGATTCGATCGTCGGTATCCCGATACCTTGTTCCATCTCGTTACCGGCAAGTCTCTTTACTCATTCCGTAACACATCATCCTGATCAACCCCTTGGCCACATTGTTCACATTATGATGATGTCCTACCAAGTGGGCCCAAAGATACCTCTCCGTCACACGGAGTGACAAATCCCAGTCTCGATTCGTGCCAACCCAACAGACACTTTCGGAGATACCCTTAGTGCACCTTTATAGCCACCCAGTTACGTTGTGAAGTTTGGTACACCCAAAGCATTTCTATGGTATCCGGGAGTTGCACAATCTCATGGTCTATGGAAATGATACGTGACATTAGAAAAGCTTTAGCATACGAACTACACGATCTTTGTGCTAGGCTTAGGATTGGGTCTTGTCCATCACATCATTCTCCTAATGATGTGATCCCGTTATCAACGACACCCAATGTCCATGGTCAGGAAACCATAACCATCTATTGATCAACGAGCTAGTCAACTAGAGGCTTACTAGGGACATGGTGTTGTCTTTGTATCCACACATGTATCTGAGTTTCCTATCAATACAATTATAGCATGGATAATAAACGATTATCATGAGCAAGGAAATATAATAATAACTAAGTCCCCGAGCGAGAGGATCAGTTTTCAACAGATGGAGCGTATGGCTAAGTCCCCGAGCGAGAGGATCAGTTTTCACTCAGAATGATTTTTCAAACTTAGGCGAGTACCGGACTGCAATTAAGCCCCCCGAGTGGGAGGATCATTCACCACTCGGTAGGATTTTTCAAACTTAGGCGAGTACTGGACCGTAGCTAAGCCCCCGAGTGAGAGGATTGCTCACCACTCAGTAGGATTTTTCCAAACTTAGGCGAGTACTGGACTGCAGCTAAGTCTCCAACTGAGAGGCCGGCTCACCACTCGTAGGATTTTTCAAACTTAGGTGAGTACTGGACTGCAGCTAAGCCCCCGAGTGGGAGGATTGCTCACCACTCGGTAGGATTTTTCAAACTTAGGCGAGTACTGGACTGCAGCTAAGCCCCCGAGTGGGAGGATTGCTCACCACTCGGTAGGGTTTTTCAAACTTAGGCCAGTACTGGACTACAGCTAAGCCCCCGAGTTGGAGGATTGCTCACCACTCGGTAGGATTTTTCAAACTTAGGCGAGTACTGGACTGCAGCTAAGCCCCCAAGTGGGAGGATTGCTCACCACTCGGTAGGATTTTTCAAACTTAGATGAGTGCTGAACTGCAGCTAAGCCCTCGAGTGGGAGGATTGCTCTCACAATCTCATCCTTCTTCTTGACGGTGCAGCCCCGAGGGGAGGTCGCCGTCGACCCGTACCGTTTGGTAGGAATTTTTAAACTTAGGCGAGTACTTGACTACAGCTAAGCCTCCGAGTGAGAGGCTGGCTCACCACTCGGTAGGATTTTTTTAACACTTAGGCGAGTACTGGACTGCAGCTAAGCCTCCGAGTGAGAGGCTGGCTCACCACTCGGTAGGATTTTTTAACACTTAGGCGAGTACTGGACTGCAGCTAAGCCTCCAAGTGAGAGGCCGTCTCACCACTCGGTAGGGTTTTTTTAACACTTAGGCAAAACGGATTCGCAGCTAAGCCTCCGAGTAAGAGGCTGGCTCACCACTCAGTAGGATTTTTTTAACACTTAGGCGACTACTAGACTGCAGCTAAGCCTCCGAGTGAGAGGCCGGCTCACCACTCGGTAGGATTTTTTTTAACACTTAGGCGAAACGGATTCGCAGCTAAGCCTCCGAGTGAGAGGCTGGCTCACCACTCGGTAGGATTTTCTATTCAACTTAGGTGAAACGGATTCGCAACTAAGGCACCCACTCGGGATTTTAGAACACGTAAAAATTGAACAACAACCATTCGGAAGACTGTAAAATCAAGTCTTTTGACAATCAAACTAAAAGGTACTTCTTATTACATCTCAACTGTCTGAATACTTTAAGAGTAAAAGGGGTGGAGCAGTTCCGCTTTCCAAGCGCCTGGCTCATCTTTATTGTGCTCGACGTTGAAAAGACGATACGCTCCGTTGTGGAGCACTTTGGTGATGACGAAAGGGCCTTCCCAAGCGGGAGCGAGCTTGTGTGGTTTCTGTTGGTCCACTTGAAGAACCAAGTCTCCTTCCAGAAATGCCCGACCCATTACGTTTCTGGCATGGAATCGACGCAGGTCTTGCTGATAAATGGTCGACCGGATCAAGGCCATCTCTCTTTATTCTTCCAGGAGATCGACTACATCTTGTCGAGCCTGTTCTGCTTCTTCTTCTAAGAAGAGCTTGACTCGAGTCGCATTGTGGAGTAGATCGCTCGGGAGTACGGCTTCGGCTCCATAGAATAAGAAGAATGGAGTTCGACCAGTCGACCGATTTGGAGTTGTCCTCAATCCCGAAAGTACTGATGGAAGTTCATCGACCCAGGCCGCTGCTGCATGCTTGAGGTCACGCATCAGCCGGGGTTTCAGTCCTTTGAGAATCAATCCATTCGCTCCTTCAGCCTACCCATTCGACTGAGGATGGGCGACTGAAGCGTTATCGACCCTCGTGCCTTGGGAAGCACAAAAGGCTCTGAAATCGTCAGAGTCGAAGTTTGACCCGTTGTCTGTGATGATGCTGTGCGGAACACCATATCTGAATATCAATTCTCTGATGAAACTCACAGCTGTACTTGCTTCAAGGTTTTTAATGGGCTTTTCTTAGATCCATTTGGTAAACTTGTCGACTGCCACCAATACATGAGTAAATCCACTCCTGCCAGTTCTCAGAGGTCCAACCATGTACAATCCCCAGACAGCAAAAGGCCAGACGAGTGGAATAGTCTTCAGAGCTGACACATGCTTATGGGACATGTTGGAGTAAAACTGACAGCCTTCACATTTGTCCACTATTTCTTTCGCCATCTCGTTGGCACGTGGCTAGTAAAATCCGGCTCGGTATGCTTTGGCCACGATGGTCCGAGAGGACGCATGGTGACCACAGTTGTCACGCCCAATATGCGACCCTATCCAAAAGGAACTCGAAGGTCCCACCAAGCATAGAAGCGCATATTGAAGACGCTTTTGCAAGGTGGATATCATTACACCATACCATTACATAATAGTTGGGGATACATACAAGAGGCAAAGTTGGATGAGGATGAGGTGAAATACGACCAGAAGAAAGAAGAATAAAAAAGTCGAGAGAACTCGGGTAAAAAAAAGAAATGACGAGTATGAAGAGAATGAAAAGTTGAAGAAAAAGATAGATTCTGAAACCACTCCTGTTAGAACAAGATAGGAAAGAAATAAGAATGGAAGAATTTAGGCAGCACTCCGGCTGAAAATGGAAGGAATAGAACATGAACTTCACCCAAATGAGATGGCACTTGACGAGATGAACAATGCAATGCCTCCGGAATAATTGAAATATTTGATTGAGGTGATAACCTCGAATTAATTAGAACACAGACGAATCTCCTGAGATGTCTTCCGAAATCCGGAATGATAAACTGGCGAGAGGAGAACGAGCAAGGAGAACACTTGATCCAAGGAAAAGAATGTGATCAACCCGAAAAACATGAATTGAGTCTACTGGAAAAGAGATGAAGAATGTCAAACAAAAGAGAATTCACCGGTTGACACAATAGACAGAGGACTGAAGAGGCCCCACACGAATGAAATTGATGCTCGAAACAGACTCAGGCTCCGAGAAGAAGAGGGTGGGAGGGCGGGAAAACAAAGGCAACTTGGAAGGGGAAAAACTGATGAATAACTTCAAGAGGAAACACCGGTTGAAATAATGCAAATGCTTCGCACGAGTAGGATGGATACTCGATTACGGACTCCGGCTCCGAGAAGAAAAATGGGTGGGTGGGTGGGAAAATAAAGCAACTGATGGTAGAGAAACAACTTCGTTGGGAGCAAACTGAGGATTGAACTTGCAAAGATGAAGAGGCTCGAGTCAACTTGACGAGAAATGCACCGGATAAAAAGAGATGAGAACCAACGACCGGAAAACCAACTGTGTGATCCTAGAGAAAAATTTGAAGGGGATGAGGAGTAACTCAAAACACCTACGTCAAGATTCCTCACAAGAGCGATGAAGGGGCCGAGGAGTAAAAAGAATTCCTACTCTCCAATATAACTATACTCCGAAAACCGTTTTCTTCTAGACTCGACAACGGCCAAACTACACGATCAATCAAGGGATCTCCTATGGTCGGTCGAGGCTCTGATACCAACTTGTCACGCCCAATATGCAACCCTATACTAAAGGAACTCGAAGGTCCCACCAAGGATAGAAGCGCATATTGAAGACGCGTTTGCAAGGTGGATATCATTACATCGTACCATTACATAATAGTTGGGGATACATACAAGAGGTAGACAATGCCACATGAATACAACATCACAATACAAAAGAGCAACATCCGACTACGGATGAAACACAAACAGAAACTCGAACGACATCCACCCTGCTAGCCCAGGTTGCTGACCTGGAACCTATCCCCTAATTGAAGAAGAAGCAGAAGAAGAACTCCAAAACAAGCATGCATCGCTCTCGCGTCATGATCATCGTATATCCCGCACCTGCAACTGTAGTTGTAGTAATCTCTGAGCCACGAGGACTCAGCAATCCCATTACCATGGGTATCAAGACTACCAAAGCTTAATGGGTATGGAAAGGATATGTGGTGAGGTTGCAGTAGCGGCTAAGCAAAATATGGTCGCTAACTTACGCAAATAAGAGCGAGAAGAGAAGCAAATGGAACGGTCGAGAAGCTAGGAGTGATCAATAAGTGATCGTGAAACTACTTACGCACAATCATAATACAAAGACCATGTTCACTTCCCGGAGTCCGCCGAAAAGAGACCATCACGGCTACACACGCGGTAGATGCGTTTTAATTCGAATCTAGTGTCAAGTTCTCTACAACCGGATATTAACAAGTTCCCATCTGCCACATAACCGTGGGCACGGGTCTCGAAAGTTTATACCCTGTAGGAGTGTCCCAACTTAGCCCATCACAAGCTCTCACGGTCAATGAAGGATAGTCCTTGTCCCAGGAAGACCCGACCAGTCTCGGAATCCTGGTTACAAGATATTTCGACAATGGTAAAATAGGACCAGCAAAGCCGCCCGATGTGCCTACAAATCCCGATAGGAGCTGCACATATCTCGTTCTCGGGGCATACCCGATGAACACTACGTACAGCTAAAACCCACCCTCAAGTTTTCCCGAGGTGGCGCTGTAAGTGGCTCTAGTTCGGACCAACACTCAGAGGAGCACTGGCCCGGGGGGGGGGGGGGGGTTAAAATAAAGATGACCCTCGGGCTCCGGAAACCCAAGGGAAAAAGGCTTAGGTGAGGCAAATGGTAGAACCAAGGTTGGGCCTTGCTGGAGGAGTTTTATTCAAAGCGAACTGTCAAGGGGGTCCCATAAATCACCCAACCGCGTAATGAACGCAAAATCAAGGAACATAACATAGGTATGATGGAAACTAGGGCGGAAGAGTGGAACAAAACACCAGGCATAAGGCCGAGCCTTCCAACCTTTACCAAGTATATAGGTGCATTAATTAAATAAGAGATATTGTGATATCCCAACATAATCCCATCCATCATGGAGCAATCTTCAACTTCACCTGCAACTAACAACGCTATAAAAGGGGCTGAGCAAAAGCGGTAACATAGCCAAGCAACGGTTTTCTAGGAATGGTTAAAAGGTTAGAGGCTGACATGGCAATTTGGGAGGCTTGATGAACAAGTGATAGGTAGCGCGGCATAGCGATAGAACGAAGCAACTAGCATAGCAATGATAGTAGTGAGATCCAAGGTGATGGTCATCTTGCCCGAAATCCCGCTAGGAAGAAGAATGAGTCCATGAAGAAGATGAAGCCACGAAGACGAACCAAGCGTAGACGAACGGATCCTCATGATCGCAACGAAACAGGAACTAACGAGAAGGAGCACAACTGGAAAGAAGCAAACAACAAGGTAAACACACAACACATAGACAATACATGATGCACAACCAAGCATGATGCATGACAAAGGCCATATGATGCTACTCATGGCAAGAGATGATGCATACAAGAACAACACATCAAAGCAAGTTTAAATGAGGCCGGAAATAGCATATAACAAATCTGGTAAGTCCTCATATGAAAATTTCGAAATTGGTCCATATCTGAATAAACCTTATGTTCAAGTCGTTAAACAGCAAGTTAAGATGCACCAAGATGATCTACATGAAATTCTAGTCAAGTTACATATAAAGTTCATTTAGTTCGGAGCTACGATCTAGAAGATATGAGCAAAACAAGTCAAACATGGCATTGATGCAGAAGGAATACAAACATCAAGAAAACAAACTCAAAACATGAATGTAACAAGGTAATATGAAGCTACATGTAATACTAAGCAAGTTTCATATAAAGCATGCTCAAAACGGAGCAACGGTTCAACACATACGCATGAAACAAGTTTAAAGGACAATCTATCCAAAACAGCAAGTAGGCATCTTACAAACATTGAAACAATATGCTACAACACCTCAACATGAAAACAAAAGGCATGGACATGATGTACTGGTAAAGCATGACAAAACATGAAGGCTAAGCTATCTTCAGAAAACACTATAACATGCTCAAAAGGACATGGCAAGATTGCAAATAATAACAGTTCCCAGACTTGTTAGAGCAATGATAGAAATAACATCAGGTTGCAATGTTTAGAGCTATCAAACAACATGTTAGAGCAATCTATAGTAGAAAAATAGAGCATGGCATACTAATACTAAAGACAAAGTACAAAACTCCCTTACTGAACTAATTCCAAAGATCAACAGAAAAGATGGTAGCATCCATGCAAACATGGCAAACGATATGACTGATTCAGAATAACAGTACATGGCATGAACAACGATATGTAAGCATGTTGGTGAGCTTGTACAACTCACCACAGAGCAATACATGGCATGGCAATGCGACCAACCATAAGAAGAGACATTTATGGAGCTAAACATGGCAATAGCATAGTCATAGGGTGCACGGATCACTAGCAAAACTCATGGCAAAACTGAACTTAATGTTAACAGGCTGACAGCAACATTATTTAGCAATTTTAGAGCAATATTATAACGAGCTACAGCAGGCTATAAATGAAACCGGGGGTAAGTATAGATAGATAATGATATGTATAACAAAACATCTTTAGTGAACATCTCCAGATTATGCATAGATAGACTTGTTGCAGCCGGTTTACATAGCATCATGATATAACAGATTCAGCCTAGCAAAACATTAACAACAACTACCCTACTTCACGAGCTTGACGCACTCACTACAAGACTAAGAAAAAAACATGTATTGCTTCACTGTAATGATGGCATGAATATGCTCCTAAAACAAGTAGACATCATTCTCAAAGGATAAACACACGAAATGCAACGAAAATGACAAAATAGTAAGTTATAACAGTCTCAACAGGTTAACATCATATAGCACTCTTGCAACAATGATTAGGGCATCAAGATGGACTGAAACAAGCATGGCACAATCGAACAAAATGGAGAGCATCTCACAATGAAAATTTTGATATATTATGCATGCAAAACGGATCTACGGTCAGAGAGTTATGGCATGTTGAAGTGGTGCACAAAATAACAGGGATTCGGGACTTGGTGGAATCTCACCCTCCGGAAAAGTCAACGGGACAGAGGGATCCAGGACGACGCGATACAGGAAAGGGACGAGGGTGCGTTTGGATGGCCGGGCGGGTGGATCTCGTCCCACCCGCCGGATCCGACTATGAGGCGGCCAGCGACGGCGACGGAGGCGGCCGGCGACGATGGAACTCGGCTCCGGCGACGAAGACGAGGTGTAACGCCCCGGATTCGTTGCGCCAGGTGTCCGCCAGTTATTTGCCGTCGTTGCCATGTCATTTGCTTACGTGTTGCATTTTGTCATGTCATCATCTGCATTTCATATCATGTCATCATGTGCATCTCATTTCGCATACGTGTTCGTTTCATGCATCCGAGCATTTTCCCTGTTGTCCGTTTTGCAATCCGGCACTCCTATGTCCTCCGGCGTCCCCTTCTTCTCTCCTGTTGTGAGCGGGTGTTAAACTTTCTCGGAATGGCCCAAGGTTTGCCAAGTGGCCTTGATATAGCACCGGTAGACCGCCTGTCAAGTTTCGTGCCATTCGGAGGTCGTTTGATACGCCAACGGTTAACCGGGTAACCGCGAAAGCCTCTTTTGTTTGCAGCCCAACACCCCTTCCAAAGTGGCCCAAAACCCAGCAAACTCCCCTCCATGCTCTCGGTCGTTCGATCACGATCGCGTGGCCGAAAACCGCACCTCATTTGGACTCTCCTAGCTCCCTCTACCTATAAATAGTCTCCCCCTCCAAAAATCTCGGATCATTTCCACCCTAACCCTAGCCTCGCTCCCTCTCCGCTGCCGGACACGTCCGATCTGGACCAGACGTGTCCGCCCCGCCGCCCGCGCCCAATCAAGCCGCGCCACGTGTCCCCGCCACCGGCTCTCTCTCCTCCGCCGCTGAAGCCCGCCGCGGCCGTCGTCAGGCCCGCCCGAGCCCATCGGGCCCGAAGGCGCGCCGCCGCCGCGCCCGCCTTCCACGGCAGCCCCGCCACCCGCGGGAGCTCGCCGCCGCCGCCCTCCGCCGCCTCGCCGCGCGGTAGCCGCCCCTCGCGCCTTCTCCGACCGCGCCCGCCTCCCTCGCCGGTGTCCCGCACCACTGCCGCCTCGGTCCGCCCGTGCTGCTGCCGGCCCCGAAAAGGCGGCCCTCACCGGAGCGCCACTGCGGCGCGTCGCCGTCCGCGTCCCTCCCGGCGCGTGCCCTCGCCAGAGGCCGTGCCCTCCGCCCTGCCGCGCCGTCCCGTGTCCGCTCCGGTCCGGATCCGGCGAGATCCGGGCGGAGGGAGCTCTCCCTCACTTTCCCTGCTGCTCCGGCCGCCGCCTCCTCCAACTCTGGCGAACCCCGATCCAGATCTGAGAAGAACAAGGTTGACCCGTTTTTTGCCCTAGTCCCAGATTTCATACATTATCATGCCATGTTCATCATGCTGTATCTCTTCATCCGTAGCTCTGTTTCGTGCGTGTAATATGTCAAATTGTTCGTATCGACGAGTACTTCATTTCATTACATTGCATCATTTTCATTTGAGCTCATCTTGATGCCCGAAATGCTGTTGGAAGAGTGCATGTTGATGTTAATATGCTGAAACTGTTATAACTTGCTCATTTGTCATTTTTGCCATGATTGATGTGTGCATCCTATGAGGTTGATGTCTACATGTGTTTTGATATATGATATGCCATCTTTCCAGGGGTGCCAACCATGTATTTTTGGGAGTTGTGTGCTGAGTGTATCAAGCTTGCTAAGTAGGGTAGTTGATGTTGCTGTTTTCTTGACAGATTCTCTTATATTTTGTTGCTATGTAAACATGCTTCTACTAATCATTCCATGCATAATCTGGAGATGTTCTATAAACATGTTTTGATCTACATGTCATGCTCTATCCATTCATGCCCTTGGTTGCAATTATAGCCTGCTATAACATGTTGTTATCTTGCTCTAAAGTTTGCTAAATGATGTTGCTGTCAACCTGTTAACATGAAGTTCAATGTTTACATGATTGTTTTCTGGTGATCCATGCACCCTATGAACTTGCTCTTGCCATGCTTAGCTTCATAAACATGCCTTCTTACTGTTGGTTGCCTTGCCATGCCATGTATTGCTCTGTGGTGAGTGGTTCAAGCTCACCAACATGCCTACTTATTGTTGTTCCTGCCATGTTTGAATCTGTAATAAAACTTGCCATGTTTACATGGGTGCCATCATATTTTCTGTGCCCTTTTGGCTTATGGTCAGTAAGGGACTTTTGATCTATGCAATTAGTAGATTCTTGCCATGCCTTTGTTTGCCATGTTAAGTTCCTGTAACATATTGTTTGATAGCTCTAAACATTACAACCTGATGTTATTTCTGCCAAGTCTGAAACTGTTATTATTTGCAATCTTTCCAGGTGTTTTTGAGCATGATCTAGTGATTTCTGGAGATAGCTCAATGTTCATGTTTTGTAGTGCTTTACCTGTACTTCATGCCCATGCCTTTTGTTATTATGTTCGGGTGTTGTAGCATATTGTTTTGATGCTTGCAAGATGCCTAGTTGCTGTTTTGGACAGATTGTTGCTATGACTTGTATAGAGTGTATGTGTTGCACCGTTGCTCCGTTTTGAGTGTGCTCTATATGAAACTTGCTAGATTTTGCATGTAATTTCATATTATCATGTTGCATCCTTGTTTTGAGGTGTTTGCTTGATGTTTGTATGCATTTTGCATCAATGCCATGTTTAACTTGTTTTGGTCATATCTTCTAGGCCGTAGCTCCGAATCTAATGAACTTTATATGTAAGTTGACTAGAATTTCGTGTAGATTCTCTTGGTGCATCTTAACTTGTTGTTTAACAACTTGGACATAAGGTTTATTCAGATCTGGACCAATTTCAAAATATGCATATGAGGACTTACCGGAATTGTTATATGTTGTTTCCGGCCTCATTTAAACTTGCCTTGATGTGTTGTTCTTGTTTGCATCATCTCTTGCCATGAGTAGCTTCATGTAGCTTTGTCATGCATCATGCTTGTTGTCCATCATGCCTTGTTCATGTGTGGTGTGTTTACCTATGTTGTGTGCTCCTTCTTGTTAGTTCCTGTTTCGTTGCGATCGTGAGGATTCATTCGTCCACGTCTGGTTCGTCTTCGTGGCTTCATCTTCTTCATGGACTCGTTCTTCTTCCTAGCAGGATTTCAGGCAAGATGACCGCTACACTGGATCTCACTACTATCATTGCTATGCTAGTTGCTTTGTTCTATCAATATGCTGCGTTACCTATCATTTTCTCTTCAAGCCTCCCAAATTGCCATGAACCTCTAACCTTTGACACCCTTCCTAGCAAACCGTTGTTTGGCTATGTTACCGCTTTGCTCAGCCCCTCTTATAGCGTTGCTAGTTGCAGGTGAAGTTGAAGATTGCTCCATGGTGGACAGGGTTATGTTGGGATATCACAATATGTCTTATATTATTTAATGCATCTAAATACTTGGTAAAGGGTGGAAGGCTCGGCCTTATGCCTGGTGTTTTGTTCCACTCTTGCCGCCCTAGTTTCCGTCATACCGTGTTATGTTCCCGGATTTTATGCTCCTAACGCGGTCGGGTGATTTATGGGACCCCCCGACAGTTCGCTTTGAATAAAACTTGTCCAGAAGGCCCAACCTTGGTTTTACCATTTGCCTCACCACCACCTACTTTTCCCTTGGGAGTAATTAACCCAAGGGTCATCTTTATTCAGCCCCCGGCCAATGCTTGTCTAAGTGTTGGTCCAAACTAGAGTCCTTTGTAGCCCCTCAAGGAAACTTGAGGTCTGGTTTTAGTTGTACGGAGTGCTCATCCGGTGTTGCCTCGAGAACGAGATATGTGCAGCTCAGATCGGGATTGTCGGCGATCGGGCGGCTTTGCTGGTCTTGTTTTTCCATTGTCGAAATGTCTTGTAAACCGGGATTACGAGACTGATCGGGTCTTCCTGGGAGAAGGTCTATTCCTTCTTGATCGCAAGAGCTTGTCATGGGCTAAGTTGGGACACCCCTGCAGGGTATAAACTTTCGAGAGCCATGCTCGCGGTTATGTGGCAGATGGGAATTTGTTAATGTCCGGTTGTAGATAACTTGACACCAGATCCGAATTAAAACGCATCAACTGAGTGTGTAGCCGTGATGGTCTCTTCTCGGCGGAGTCCGGGAAGTGAACACGGTTTCTGGGTTATGTTTGACGTAAGTAGGAGTTCAGGATCACCTCTTGATCATTGCTAGCTTCACGACCGTTCCTTTGTTTCTCCTCTCGCTCTCATTTGCGTATGTTAGCCACCATATCATGCTTAGTCGCTGCTGCAACCTCACCACTTTACCCCTTCCTTTCCCATTAAGCTTTGCTAGTCTTGATACCCATGGTAATGGGATTGCTGAGTCCTCGTGGCTCACAGATTAGTACAACAACAGTTGCAGGTATAGGTTATGCGATGTTCATGACGCGAGAGCGATGTTTGCTTGTTTGGAGTTCTTCTGCTTCTTCTTCGATCAGGGGATAGGTTCCAGGTCGGCAGCCTAGGCTAGCAGGGTGGATGTCATTTGAGTTTCTGTTTGTGTTTCATCCGTAGTCGGATGTTGATCTCTTGTATGATGATGTTGTATTGATGTATTCGTGTGGTATTGTATGCCTTTTGTATGTATCCCCATCTATTATGTAATGCTGATGTAATGATATCCACCTTGCGAAAGCGTCTCAATATGCAGGTCTATCCTTGGCGGGACCTTGGAGTTCCTTTTGGATAGGGTCGCATATTGGGCGTGACACGAGGGGACGGGGCGGAGCGGCGGCACCGGCGGACGGCAAACGGCGGCCGAGCATGGAGGACGATGGCGTGGGGCGGTGGCAGCCTGCCGGTTACGGTGGCGCATGGCAGCGACGGTGGCGGAGGGAGCGGCGCTGGCAAGACTTGGTGCGGCGGCGAAGCCGAGCGGAGGCGGCGGGCGGCGCAGTCCGGCGGGCCAACCTGGGTGGTCACCGGGGGTGAGGCGCGGTGGCCGGTGGCGATGAGGAAGGCGGCGGGGCAAAGCGGTCCTGCAGCGGCGAGGGTTCGAGCCCGTGCAGGCCGCAATGGGCTCCGCGGGACGGCGGCGTGGAGGAGAGAGAGAGGGCCGGCGGCGGTGATGTGGCGAGGTGGGTTTGCCCCGTGGCGGCGGCGCGGCTGAGGTGACAGCCTCCGATTGGCTGGAGCGACGTGTCCCGCGGACACGTCCCACGGCGGTGATTTCGTCCGGTGGCGCGAGGGAAGGTGGACTAGGGTTTCATCCGCAAATTTCGGGGGAGAGGGACTATGTATAGGTAGAGGGAGCTAGGAGAGTCCAAATGGGGTGCGGTTTTCGCCCACACGACCGTGATCGAACGACGGAGAGCATGGAGGGGGTTTAGATGGGCTAGGTGGGCTGTCTGAAGAGGTGTTGGGCTGCAAAGAGAAGGGGGTTTTCGGTTAGCTCGGTTAACTGTTGGGGCATAAAACGACCTCCACATGGAATGAAATTTGATGGGCGGTCTACCGGGGATATACCAAGGCCACTCGGCAAATCTCTATCCATTCCGAGAACATTTTTATCCCGCTCACGAAACAAGGTTTGAGGGGGCGACGGGTGCGTGCGAGTGTGGTTGGGCACAGAACGGACAACGAAGAGAACCGGCGGAACCCGAACGGATGCAAGTTTTGAAAAACATGCAGATGAAATGCAGATCATGACATGGCAAAATGCAAATGATGAAAAACTGGAAGACACCTGGCGCATCGGATCCGAGGCTTTACAACAGGTCCCCGAGTGAATGTCATTGAGGATCATTCGGCCTTCTTCTGGTGTGATGCATTTCTGGCAGACTCCAGTTATACCTTTTATCACAGTAAAGGCTTTAGATCGCCGGACGATCTGTCGAGCCACTTCTTCATCCTCTAGAAGTTCATTCCTAAGAATGTATGCGATGTACAGCACTATCCAGTCGGGAGTGATGACCAAAACCTCCATGACTAAGTCGACCACGGCTGAGATTTCAACTTCAGTTGGATCTGTGGCGCTCTTAGGCTGTGGGGGCTCTTCAGTGAAAGGGTCTTCCTGAACTGAAGGTGAATGAATGTGCTCCAAAAACACATTGTTGGGAATGGCTTCTCTCTTAGAACCTATCTTAGCCAATTCATCTGCAGCTTGATTTTTCAGTCGGGGTATATGGTGCATCTCCAACCCTTCAAACTTCTTTTCTAACTTTCTTACCGCATTGCAATAACAAGTCATGGCTGGGCTCCTGGCATCCCACTCTTTCATCACTTGATTAACCAAATCCGAGTCGCCATAGACCATAAGGCGACGGACGCCGAGTGAAATTGCAATACACAACCCGTCTAAAAGTGCTTCATATTCAGCTTCGTTATTGGAGGAATCAAAATGAATCTGGAGGACATAGCTAAGCTTATCTCCATGGGGAGATACCAATACTACCCCAGCACCTGAACCATTCAGCATCTTGGAGCCATCGAAGAACATAGTCCAATGCTCCGAGTGAACTTGAGTCGGCAATTCCTGCTCAATCCACTCGGCAAGGAAATCTGCGATTGCTTGGGACTTGATAGCTTTCATTGCCTCAAACTTGATATCCAATGGAAGGAGTTCAATCGCCCATTTTGCCACTCGACCAGTTGCATCTCTGTTGTTCAGAATTTTAGATAATGGTGCGTCGCTGACGACTGTAATGGAGTGATTAGAGAAATAATGTGCAACCTTCTTCATGGTCATGTAGATCCCATATACAAGCTTCTGATAATGTGGATATCGTTGCTTGGATGGAGTTAAAACTTTAGAGAGATAATATACTGGGCGCTGAACCTTGTAAGCCTTTCCTTCTTCTTCTCACTCGACCGTGAGTATTGTACTAACGACTTGTCCAGTAGCTGCAATATAAAGCAGTAAAGGCTCTTTGCTGATTGGTGCAGCGATCACCGGCTGGGTGGAAAGTAGGGTTTTGAGCTCTGCAAACGCTGCATCAGCTTCTTCAGTCCACTCGAACCTATCAAATTTCTTGATCAATCGGTAAAGTGGTAAGGCCTTTTCACCGAGATGAGAAATGAATCGACTCAAGGCGGGCAAACAACCAGTCAGCTTCTGAATGTCATGCACACGCATAGGGCGTTTCGTTCGGAGGATTGTATCAACCTTTTCTGGATTGGCGTCAATCCCTCGTTCGGAAACGAGAAAACGAGTAACTTTCCACCTGGAACTCCGAATGTGCACTTTGACGGATTAAGCTTGATATCGTACCTTCTTAGGTTGGCAAAGGTTTATGCAAGGTCAGTCAGTAGGTCGGAACCTTTGCGAGACTTGACCACAATGGCATCCATGTATGCTTCCACATTCCGACTGATTTGAGTGAGCAGGCACTTCTGAATCATTCTCATGAATGTGGCTCCGGCAATTTCAAGACCGAATGGCATGGTGACATAGCAAAAGCACCCGAATGGGGTGATGAAAGGTTTTTTTTATTTCATCGGGACCATACAGTCGGATCTGATGATACCCGGAATATGCATCTAAAAAAGACAAGCGCTCATACCCCGCCATCGAGTCAATAATCTGATCGATGCGGGGGAGAGGGAAATGATCTTTCGGGCAGGCCCGATTGATATGCTTGAAATCAATGCACATACGAAGTGAATCATCCTTCTTAGGGACCATGACTATATTGGCAGGCCACTCGGAGTGGTAGATCTCACGGATGAACTCTACTGCTAGGAGCCGAGCCACTTCTTCGCCAATTGCTTTTCTCTTCTGTACGGCGGACCGCCCAAGATGCTCTTCGACGGGTTTTACCTTGGGGTCGACACGCAAACGGTGCTTAGCCAGTCCTCTGGGTACACCTGGCATGTCAGGGGCTTCCATGCCAAGATGTCCCAGTTCTCACGGAGGAACTGGATGAGCGCTTCTTCCTATTTGCTGTCGAGTGTCGTTGATATATGACTCCGTGCGGCATTGGGATCGGTCGGGTGAATATGAATCGGCTTCGTTTCACCAAATGACTGAAATGCAGAATCCATGGCAGGCTTCTTGGCTCAGAGCAAATCACTCAGGTCTGCATCCTTCTGATATTCTTGGAATTCAACTGCTTCCATTTGCGCATCAACAATTTCGGAACCTTTCTAGAAGCATTCCTCTGCTTTCTTCCGATTGCCGGTAACTGTGATCACACCTTTGGGGCCAGGCATCTTCAACTTGAGGTACACGTAACATGGTCGAGCCATAAAACGTGTGTAGGCAGGCCTACCCAGAAGGCATGATAAGCACTCTGGAAATCCACGACTTCAAATGTCAACTTTTCCTTACGGTAATGCTTGGAATCACTGAAAACCACGTCGAGAGTTATCTGGCCGAGTGATTCGGCTTTCTTTCTAGGGATAACACCATGGAAACTGATATTATTCTCGCTAAGTTTGGACATCGGAATGCCCATCCCCTTCAAGGTTTCAGCATAAAGAATATTCAAGCCGCTCACCGTCCATCAGCACTTTGGTCAGTCTAGTGCCTCCGACCGCGGGGTCGACCACCAATGCCTACCTCCCGGGGGTGGCTACACACGCAGGGTGGTCAGACTGGTCGAATGTGATGGCTGTCTAAAACCATTTCAGGTATGTGGTCGTCGTTGCAGGAGCGACCATATTCACTTCTCTATTGATAACTTTCAACTGACTCTTGCTCTCAACATCAGGAAAAATCATGAGGGTGGAATTGACTTTGGGATAACCGTCATCTTCCTCTTCGTCCTTGTCTTTGTCTGACTCTTTCTCCTTCTCACCGGGCTGTTTTTCTCGGAACTGCTGGATCAGGAGTCGAAATTGCCGAGTGGTATGCTTAGGTTAAATCAGATTACCCTATTCGTCCTTCTTCGTGTGGATGTGAGACGGTAAATCCAACACATCATTTCCTGTATTGGTAGTCGATTGGAATCTCATTCTCGAGTGGCTGCAGTGCTGGAGGATGTTATTCAGCTCTGAGATGACGACAAGGCGGAAATTCCAGAGAACTCACGAGGAAGAGGCCGGAGCTCAACCAGCTCGCGGAACCCTGCCAAGAGAGCGCCTTCAAGCTGGACGTCACACCCGTCAACTGAACATGTGGTCCAAGATCTCGGTGGTTCGTCGTGGACTGCCGTAACCTTTGCTGTCCGCTTTTCAACTACTCAGCCTGCAGCATCGATGTTCCAACTTCCAATCCAACTGGTGCGTCACTGACTCCATCACCGACTTGGGTCACTCTGCATCATGTCCCGGAGGATCAAACAGGAGCTGCTAAGGAAGCAATGTGTCAGATTGTGGGATCTGCAAACCCTTGAGAGGTTCGAACTCTGGGGTGCGTGTGCAGATCTCAACCAACCCAGCCTGCCTACTCGCGATCCTCCTAAGCCTAGAACGTCGAGCTCAAAGGGACAAGAGACACAACAGTTTTATCCTGGTGCGGGCCACCGTTGAGGTGTAATACCCAACTCCAGCGTTTTGGTGGATTGCCTCGAAGGGCTGGGGATGAGCTAGTATAGTGGATGAACAAGCCTCAGGAGGTGAGGTGTTCTTCAGCTGGTATGCTGTATGCTAGTTCTACTTGTTCTGATCCTGTCCCCTTTCTATGGTGGTGGCTAGTCCTATTTATAGTGGCCTTGGTCGTCTTCCCAAATATGAGCGGGAAGGAATCCCACAACGGCCAGATTTGAAAGGGGAGAAGTAGTACAGTCTATCCTGACAAAAGTATTCATCGCCTATAAAAACCCACTGGTCGTGACTCTGCGGTGGGCTCGTCGATGACCTTCGTCCTGCCTTCCTGGCGGTCTTGGTCTCATTGCACCAGAATGGAAACCTTTGGCTGATTCCTCGGGAATCCGGCCTGTGTCCTGCTTCCTTTGCATCGAAGAGGAAACCTATGCTCTGCGCCCGCCTGGCTCCCGCCTAGCCTTGGTCGTCATGTCTCACGTCAGCTGAGCCTCATGAGGCAACATTGCATAGAACTCTCCTCCCCTAAGGAGCCAGCCTGAGGAGGCCGATTCCTTCGGGCGTCTTGGCGTTGTCCGCCTCGCGAGGCTTGGCCCCTCGCGAGGATCGTGCGGTGTTGGTGTTGAAGCTTGGCCATACCATGCCATCGTTGAAGCTGCGTGGTGGGCCGCAGGCAGGGCTAGATACCCCCGAATCTAGGATGCCGACAATAGCCCCCGGGCCCAAGGCGT
Source organism: Aegilops speltoides (assembly GCA_021437245.1). Classification (NCBI taxonomy): domain Eukaryota; kingdom Viridiplantae; phylum Streptophyta; class Magnoliopsida; order Poales; family Poaceae; genus Aegilops; species Aegilops speltoides. The sequence goes on from CM038144.1 coordinate 155,192,151, forward strand.
GCTCGGACTTGGCTTCTAGGCGAAGCCAAAGGGGAAGTGCGGAGCACCGTGGGCCCTAACCGCCTGCGGCCTTGATGACACGTGGCGAATGATGGGACATGGGCGACTCCACTTCCCCATGCTGCCTCAGCAACTGCTCGACTTGACTGGTCGATGCGGCATGCAGAAGGTCATGATGGCATGAGGTCATGGAGGCCGGTGGTTGGCCTCCTTTGGCTATAAATGTGAGGGAGGGGCAGAGCCCCCCGCCCATCTTTCCTTCCTCTTGCTCCCGCCTGCTTTTCTCCTCTTCGTCTTGCTCCCATGGCGTCGCTGAAGAGGTTTTCAGCGGCGGAGAAGGGGAAGGCTTCCAAGAAAGCGCCAACCACTCCTCCTCCCAATAGGGGCCGTGGCCGTCCTCGCAAGCACCTCACAGTCCCTACGATAGCTTCCAGGGGAAGCGCGGGCGCACGCCCCCTAGAGGCAGTGTTGCTCTAGGTGCCCGCAATGGCACCTCTTCCCGCAGCAGGGGCCACCGGCTTCGGAGCAGTCCCCATGATGAAGGGAGGCACGCCGTGATCGTGCGCGCGCCTCAGCCACGCTTTTCCTCGCTGGACATGCTCCTTGAGTTCGTGGTGTTGTCGGAGAACCCGTCTGGCACCTCGCTTCGCCTCCCACGCTTCTTCTCCGGCGAGCTTCGTTCTTTAAGGCCCGATGGTCTCTGGCTGCAGGCCGACGGTTGCTACAGCAGGGCTTCATGGGTTGGTACCGAGGTCACCACCTCCGGTAGCATCATCCTAACCCGTGGCTGGCAGACCTTCACCCGCGCGCATGGCCTGGGCGGAAGGTGCACCCTCCACTTCAAGTACGACGGCCTGGCGACCCTCTACGTGAGGGTGTTTAGGGAGGACGGCCGCCGCGTGGGTTGCTGCCCGGAGGATGGCAGCGACGATGACGGTGGCGATGGCGAGCCTGGTCTTCGTGACGCACGCTCCCCTCCCGCGGCGGCAGCGCTTCCACAGATGAGAGCTCGAGCAGTCGCGGCTACGACCGCCCCCCGCGTCGTCGTGCTCGGGTCAAGGATGTCGGTGGTTCGTCCCGCCACAGCACTCCAGTGAAGCTGGAGAGGAGCCCGGCATGAAGCTGGGAGCCGGCGAACTTGGACTCAAGGCCGGTGGCCCTAGATCACCTAAGGGAGAACTGGTAGAGCACCGGGTCACCTGGAGGCGCTGCTTGAGGATGCGGCACTGGTGCCGGGCTCGTACGCCTTCGGGCCTTCTTTGTTTAGCTTTTCCTTTCTCGTGCAATCCGAAAAAAGAAAGAAGTACACTGCGGGGGCATGTACTGAACTATTGTTGTTATGCCTTTTATGCTATAATCGCCATCTTGATGCTGTGCTATAATGTTTGCGATCTGAGTGAGTTAAGGTGGAAAAGCTTAGCTTGGTATGTGTAGTCGTTTTTCGCCTCACGAGAACCTGACCTCTGGTACTTGACAGGGCCCCCTTCCTCGAGGAGTCTTTGATGCAGCCCCCGGAAGATACACCTTGGCTCACAGGAGCCATGACAGGGTAGAGCTGTCGAGAAAACTTGTCGAGCAGCTCACTCCCCCTTACGTGAGCCCCCTGCCACAGATTAGTTTGGACCTGATGCACCACGTCGCACCGCCCGGGGGGCACGGACATGAGGGGTGCTAGTGCCCATGGACTTGATCAAGGGCTCCTCGCGAGGATGAAGCCGAAATACTAGGGTTTGGCAGTGTTCGTGCACGCAAAGGCAAGCCCAGGGCGCACACACCTACCGAGCCCCACGCGCGAGGAGCGCAAGGAGAAGTGGCAGGCGACTGCCACCTCTCTCACGTCCTTAGACCAAAAAAAACTTAGGAGAAGAAAAAAGCTTGAGGAACCAGCGTTCAAGAATACCAAATCCACTGAAAGATTACTAAAAAACTGCAAGCAACTTCAGAAAGCAAATGAACAACCGCGTCCGGCACCTAATCTAGTCTTCTCACCAGCGCGGAGTTAACTGCTTCCACTAGGACGTGGGACGGAGCCCCCATGAGGCCCCAGGGCGGCTCTCAGGAAAATCTGGGGCATGTACAGCCCCACTCATTATTACGTGAGAGTGTCACGAGCGGAGACCTGCACAGGCCAGAGCATTTCTTCAGGGGTAGAACTTCTGGAGGTGCTGGATGTTCCAGGCGTTTTGGATGGGGACCCCGTCCTGTGTCTCCAAGCACGCAGCCAGGCCTGGAGACACGTGCAATCCTAAACGGGCCCTCCCACATGGGAGAGAGCTTGTGCAGCCCCTCCCTGGAGAGCACCCACCTCAGGACGAGGTCACCCACGTCTAACATCCTGGAGCGGACGCTGCGGTAGTGGTACCGCCGCAGCGCCTGCTGGTACCTTGCTGCCCGGAGCGTTCCTCCCCCAGCACGAGATCCATCCCCCGTGTGGCGTCCTGCTGCGACTCATCGAACACCAGGACCCGCGTGGAGCGATGCTTGACCTCGTGAGGGAGAATCGCTTCTACTCCATAGACATGGAAGAACGGCATTTATCCTGTTGGCTTTGTTGCGGTGGTGCGGATGGACCACAGCACGGACTACAGCTCGTCGAGCCAGCCCCTGCCGCAGGCCTCGAGCTTCTTCTTGAAGGTTTGTGTCTTGAGGCCCCTCAGGACTTCCGCATTGTCCCTCTCAGCCTATCTATTTCTCCATGGGTGTGCTACTAAGGCGTAGCAAATCTACATTCCAATGTTAGCACAGTATGTTTTGAAAAGGTTGCTGGTGAACTGCAAGCCGTTGTCAGTGGTGATGCAATTGGGGACCCCAAACCGGTTCCCGATTCCCTTGATGAACTTGATGGCTGATCCAGCTGGGATAGTGCACACGGCTTCTACCTCCGCCCACTTGGTGAACTTGTCGATGGTGATGTAGAGGTATCGATAGCCCCCTGGCGCCTGAGGGAACGGTCGCAGGATGTCCAGCCCCCAGACCGCGAACGGCCACATGAGCGGGATCGTCTGGAGGCCCTGCGTGGACTGGTGGATCTGCATGGCGTGAAACTGGCATGCTTCACAAGAGCGCACCAGCTCTGTAGCGTTGTTGAGTGCGGTGGGTCAATAGAAGCCGCTGCAGAACGCCTTGCCCACCAGGGTGTGCTACCTCTTGAGCACTGTGTTGGTTTTCCCTTGAACAGGAAAGGGTGATGTAGCAAAGTAGCGTAAGTATTTCCCTCAGTTTTTGAGAACCAAGGTATCAATCCAGTAGGAGGCTCCTCAAAAGTCCCTCGTACCTGCACAAACAAACAAGAACCTCGCAACCAATGCGATAAAGGGGTTTTCAATCCCTTCACGGTAACTTGCAAAAGCGAGATCTGATAGAGATAATAAGATAAGATAAATATTTTTGGTATTTTTATGATATAAATTGGAAAGTAAAGATGCAAATAAAAGTATATGGAAAACTTACATGATAAAAGATAGACCGGGGGGCCATAGGTTTCACTAGTGGCTTCTCTCAAGAGAGCATAAGTATTACGGTGGGTGACCGAATTACAGTGGAGCAATTGATAGAAAAGTGCATTGTTATGAGATTATCTAGGCATGATCATGTATATAGGCATCACGTCTGCAACAAGTAGATCGAAATGATTCTGCATCTACTACTATTACTCCAGACATCAACTGACTCCTGCCTGCATCTAGAGTACTAAGTTCATAAGAACAGAGTAACGCATTAAGCAAAATGACATGATGTAGAAGGATAAACTCAAGCAATATGATATAAACCCCATCTTTTTATCCTTGATGGCAACAATACAATACGTGCCTTGCTGCCCCTGCTGTCACAGGGAAAGGACACCGCAAGATTGAACCCAAAGCTAAGCACTTCTCCCACTACAAGAAAGATCAATCTAGTAGGCCAAACCAAACTGATAATTCGAAGAGACTTGCAAAGATAACCAATCATATATGAAAGAATTCCGAGGAGATTCAGATTCTTCTCATAGATAAACTTGGTCATAAACACACAACTCATCGCATATCGACAAACACACTGCAAAAAGAGTTACATCGAATAGATCTCCAAGAAGATCGAGGAGAACTTGGTATTGAGATTCAAAGAGAGAGAAGAAGCCATCTAGATAATAACTATGGACCCGAAGGTTTGTGCTAAACTAACCACAACTCATCGGAGAGGCCTTGGAGATGATGTAGAGGCCCTCCATGGTTGATTCACCTATGGTGGAGCGCCGGCGAAGACTCCAAGATGGGATCTCGCGGATACAGAGGGTTGTGGTGGTGGAATTAGGTTTTCGTGGTGCTCCTGGATGTTCTCGGGGTACATGGATATATATAGGAGGAAGAAGTAGGTCGGTTGAGCCATGAGGGACCCACGAGGGTGGGGGCACACCCACCCCCTAGGGCGTGCCGGGCACCCTCGTGGCCGCCTCGTTTGCTGCTTGACATCCACTCCAAGTCTCCTGGATTGAGTTTGTTCCAAAAAGATCGCTCCCAAAGGTTTCATTCCGTTTGGACTCCATTTGATATTCCTTTTCTACGAAACACCGAAATAGGCAAAAAAAATGGCAATTCGGGCTAGGCCTCCGGTTTGTAGGTTAGTCCCAAAAATGATATAAAAGTGTAAAGTAAAGCCCATAAACATCCAAAACGGGTAATATAATAGCGTGGAACAATCAAAAATTATAGATACGTTGGAGACGTATCAAGCATCCCCAACCTTAATTCCTGCTCATCCTCGAGTAGGTAAATGATAAAAATAGAATTTTTTATGTGGAATTCTACCTAGCATATTTCTCAATGTAATTTTCTTTATTGTGGCATGAATGTTCAGATCCAAATGATTCTAAATAAAAGTTCATATTGGCATAAGAGTAATAATATTTCAAGCATACTAACAAAGCAATCATGTCTTCTCAAAATAACATGGCTAAAGAAAGCTATCCCTACAAAATCATATAGTCTGGCTATGCTCTATCTTCATCACACAAGTATTTAATCATGCACAACCCCGATGACAAGCCAACCAATTGTTTCATACTTTAGTATTCTCAAAAAAAATCAACCTTCACGCAATACATGAGCGTGATCCATGGACATAGAACTATATGTGGAAGAGAATGGTGGTTGTGGAGAAGACAAAAAGGAGAAGATAGTCTCACATCAACTAGGCGTATCAACGGGCTATGGAGATGCCCATAAATAGATATCAATGTGAGTGAGTAAGGATTGCCATGCAACGGATGCACTAGAGCTATAAGTGTATGAAAGCTCAAAAAAGAAACTAACTGGGTGTGTATCCAACTTGCTTTCTCACGAAGACCTAGGGCATTTTGAGGAAGCCCATCATTGGAATATACAAGCCAATTTCTATAATGAAAAATTCCCACTAGTATATGAAAGTGACAACATAGGAGACTCTCTATCATGAAGATCATGGTGCTACTTTGAAGCACAAGTGTGGTAAAAGGATAGTAGCATTGTCCCTTCTCTCTTTTTCTCTCATTTTTTTCTTTCTTTTTTTATCTTTTTTTTATTTGGCCTTTCTTTTGTTTTATAAAGTCCGAAGTCTCATCCCGACTTGTGGGGGAATCATAGTCTCCATCATCCTTTCCTCACTTGGGACAATGCTCTAATAATGAATATCATCACAATTTTATTTACTTACAACTCAAGATTACAACTCGATACTTAGAACAAATATGACTCTATATGAATGCCTCCGGCGGTGTACCGGGATATGCAATGAATCAAGAGTGACATGTATGGAATAATTATGAAGGTGGCTTTGCCACAAATACGATGTCAACTACATGATCATGCAAAGAGCACTATGACAATGATGGAGCTTGTCATAATAAACGGAACGGTGGAAAGTTGCATGGCAATATATCTCGGAATGGCTATGGAAATGCCATAATAGGTAGGTATGATGGCTGTTTTGAGGAAGGTCTATGGTGGGTGTATGGTACCGGTGAAAGTTGCGCGGCGCAAGAGAGGCTACCAATGGTGGAAGGGTGAGAGCGTGTATAATCCATGGACTCAACATTAGTCATAAAGAACTCATATACTTATTGCAAAAATCTACAAGTCATTGAAAACAAAGTACTACGCGCATGCTCCTAGGGGGATAGATTGGTAGGAAAAGACCATTGCTCGTCCCCGACCGCCACTCATAAGGAAGACACTCAATAAATAAATTATGCTCCAACTTCATCACAAAGTGGTTCACCATACGTGCACGCTATGGGAATCACAAACTTCAACACAAGTATTCCTCAAATTCATAGCATGACTCTAATATCACCATCCTCACATCTAAAAACAATTATCAAGCATCAAATTGATCATAGCATCCAATTCACTTTCTATGATAGTTTTTATTATACCCAACTTGGATGCCCATCATTCTAGGACCAATTTTATAACCATAGCAAATACCATGCTGTTCAAAAAGACTCTAGAAATGATATAAGTGAAGCATGGTAGATCAACAATTTCTACAAAATAAAGCCACCGCCATGCTCTAAAAGATATAAGTGAAGTACTAGAGCAAAATTATCTAGCTCAAAAGATATAAGTGAAGCACATAGAGTATTCTAATAAATTCCAAGTCATGTGTGTCTCTCACAAAAGGTGGCCCATAAAGCAAGGATGATTGTGGTAAACTAAAAAGCAAATACTCATATCATACAAGACGCTCCAAGCAAAACACATATCATGTGGCGAATAAAAATATAGCTCCAAGTAAATTACCGATAGACGAAGACGAAAGAGGGGATGCCTTCCGGGGTATCCCCAAGCTTAGGCTTTTGGTTTTCCTTGGATTATCTTGGAGTTCCAGCATCCCCAAGCTTACGCTCTTGCCACTCCTTATTCCATAGTCCATCAAATCTTTATCCAAAACTTGAAAACTTCACAACACAAAACTCAACAGGAAATCTCATAAGCTCTGTTCGTGTAAGAAAGAAAAACCACCACATAAGGTACTGTAATAAACTGATTCTTTATTTATATGGGTGTTAAATCTAATGTATGCCAACTTCTCTATGGTTCATACCCCACGATACTAGCCATAGATGCATCAAAATAAGCAAACAACACACAAAAAACAGAATCTGTCAAAAATAGAACAGTCTGTAGCAATCGGTAACTTTCGGAAACTTCTGCAACTCTATAAACTCTACCAAAATAGGAAGTCGTGGGAAATTTATCTATTGATCTAATTCAAAAAGAATCAACGCAAAAGAACGTTTTTGTGATTTACTAAAATTATTCTCGTGCGCACAAAAGTTTCTATCACCGTAGGTTGTCCTATAGGTTCTACTTGGCACAAACACTAATTAAAACCTAAAACCACATCTAAACAGATGCTAGATTAATTATTTATTACTAAACATAAGCAAAAAGCAAGAAACAAAAATAAAATTGGGTTGCCTCCCAACAAGCGCTATCGTTTAACGCCCCTAGTTAGGCATAAAAGCGAGAATAGATATAAGTATTGCCATCTTTGGCATTCAATTCATAAGTGGCTCGCATAATAGATTCATAAGGTAATTTGACTTCCTTTCTAGGGAATTGTTCCATGCCTTTCCTTAATGGAAATTAGAATCTAATATTCCCTTCCTTCATATCAATAATTGCACCAATCGTTCTAAGAAAAGGTCTACCAAGAATAATAGGACATGAAAGATTGCAATCTATATCAAGAACGATAAAATCTATGGGCACATAATTCCTATTTGCTACAATAAGAACACCATTGATCCTTCCCATAGGTTTCTTAATGATGGAATCCACAAGGTGCAAGTTTAAAGAGCAACCATCAAGATCATGGAAACCTAGAATATCACATAAAGTTTTCGGAATCGTGGAAACACTAGCACCCAAATCACACAAAGCAAAACACTCATAGTCTTTAATTCTAATCTTTATAGTAGGTTCCCACTCATCATTATGTTTTCTAGGTAGAGAAACTTCCAATTCAAGTTTTTCTTCATAAGATTGCATCAAAGCATCAACGATATGTTTGGTAAAAGCTTTATTTTGACTATAAGCATGTGGAGAATTAAACACAGATTGCAACAAGGAAATACAATCTATTAAAGAACAATTATCATAATTAAATTCCTTAAAATCCATAATATTGGATTCAATGCTATGTAAAGTTTTGATCTCTCCAATCCCACTTTTACCAAATTTAGCATGAAGATCTAAAAACTCCGAATCACTGCGACGCCTTTTAACTAAAGTTGACTCATCTCCAGTCCCATCATTATCAAGATTCATATTGCAAAACAAAGATTTAATAGGGGACACATCAATAAATTTTAGATCTTCATTATTATTTTCCCCTAACCCTTCTGGTTTGGCAGCCATCTTATTAACTAAGGTGGCTTGCTTATCAGAAATTTGGGCTATTGACTTTTCAAGACGAGCAATCTGAGAATTCAAACCATAAAATTCTTTAGACATATCATCAAGCTCTTTATTCATGTATTCCATAAAGCTTTTTTGTTCCTTAAGCTCTTTTCTAAAGAAATTATTATGCTCATATTGCAAACTCATCAAGCTTCTAATGTTTAATTCAATCTCTTCCATCCTTCTAAGATGAAGGTCATTGTTCTTAGGAAAAGCCATAAGGGCAAACAGGCACACAAGAGGCAAGCAAGAGAGAGAGGAGAACGGGAAAGAGAAGGCGAATAAAACGGCAAGGGTGAAGTGGGGGAGAGGAAAACGAGAGGCAAATGGAAAATAATCTAATGCGAGGGAGATGATTTTGTGATGGGTACTTGGTATATCTTGACTTCAGCGAAGACCTCGTCGACAACGGCGCTAGAAATCCTTCTTGCTACCTCTTGAGCACTGTGTTGGTTTTCCCTTGAAGAGGAAAGGGTGATGCAGCAATGTAGCGTAAGTATTTCCCTCAGTTTTGAGAACCAAGGTATAAATCCAGTAGGAGGCTCTGTCGGTGTCAAAACCGGCGGATATCGGGTAGGGGGTCCCGAACTGTGCGTCTAAGGCTAATGGTAATAGGAGGTGGTGGACACAATGTTTACCCAGATTCGGGCCCTCTCTATGGAGGTAATACCCTACTTCCTGCTTGATTGATCTTGATGATAGGAGTATTACAAGAGTTGATCTACCACAAGATCGTAGAGGCTAACCCTAGAAGCTAGCCTATGATTATGATTGATGTATATGATCTATCGACTAGCCTGGCCTCGGTTTATATAATGCACCAGAGGCCTAGGATAACAAGAGTCCTAGCCGAATACGCCGGTGGGGATAAGCCCTTGTCTTGATCAAAAAGTCTTATGGAATCTTCCTTCTATGCGGTAGCTGTCTGAATTGGCCCATGAGTATACGACCATGGGGGTCCTCGGCCTGATCTAACTGATCGGGAGATGACGTGGTGAGTACCCCCTAGTCCAGGACACCGTCAGTAGCCCCCTAAACCGGTCTTCAAGTTGGGGACGCTCCTCGATTCTTCCAAACTGTTCTTCATCTTCGATCGTCTGTCTTGAAAACTGGTTCAACAAATCTTCTCATCTTCGATCTTGAGGATCGCCGAAGTGCATCCGAAGAGTTTACACGACAGGTATCTGAGGAGCCCCTTTAAGTTTCCGGACATTATCAATGCCTTGTTATTTTTATGCCACACCTCGGGCTTGACGTTGTTCCCGCGCGGAGGTTTCATCTTACATCCGAGCTCCAACGCCGAACTATATTCGAGGTATCTTTTGCAGCCGAGCACCAACGCCGGGCGGTATCCGAGCTCCAATGCCGGATAGTATCCGAGCTCCAACACCGGACTATATCCAAGCTCCAACGCCGGACTATATCCATGCTCCAACGCCAGACTGTATCCGAGGTGTCATAGATTACCTTGGTTCTAAAAAGTTGAAGGAGTTTAGCCGTGCTTAATGCCGGAAGTGCCCTCTATAGAGCCAGCCACTCACGCTTGAGCTTTATGCCGGAGTTCTTCCGAGGTGGTGCACCACCCCGACCGTGGGCTGATTTTTTGCTAATATTTTTGACTGGTGCAATTTATTCTCTGCCGAGATATATAGCCAGTATATGTATATCCAGTAGCCCTCAAGGTGTGTGTCAGTCTAAAACCCAAGATACACCTGAAGGAAAACATGAATCCGCTGTTCCTAGTAGCCCCTGATACTCAGGTCGATGCGCGAAATCGGCCTGAGAATCAACTCCTACCTCAGCAGCATACGTAGGAATAGAAACACAGTGTAATATATTAGGGATAATAGTGATCGGGGAACGGGCCCTTGAGAGAGGGTGTTGAGAAGTTGCTGCAATATATTTAGCTTGATGCCGGATAGGTCCCAGATGGTGCCTATTGTTTTCCTAAGACACGCTTGCCCATAGTTCGGTCATGCCGAACACTAAGCACTTTGAATTCTCTGCATTGAATAAACCTTGTAGTAGTCCCCGAGACACTGGTCGGGTGGAAACACCAGATCAGGGGATCGATGTGCCCCTTTTAATATTTATAAATAATGAGCGCAAGCCCAGTAGCCCACGAGCCTTAATGTGGGCACGGGTGGCTGAATTAAGGATTGATATCCGTAGTAAAATCACAAATTGTGTGTAATGATTTGGTGTATCCAAGTACTTTACATCATTAATGCTCGGATCCGCATTGTACAAAACATCAATGACCGAGCATCGGCTTGCACCTCCTCGGCAAGGCGCTAAGGAGTGTTTGTCCTACTTTATAAAGCCTTTATGAGGGCAAAGATTTACGACAAACAAGGCAATTCGGCGATATGGTTTTAAAAAAAAGGTACGCGGAGATATATGTTATATTACTTAATGTAAGAAACATCTTCCAAGGAAAATAGTCCCGCTATCGGTTCCTTTCTTTGGGTCATCATGCTTATCATGATCATGAAACCTCACCTCCGATCAATGTGGGAGGAAAATATTGAGGATTTAGTTTGGGGAAAGTTCCCAAACTCTATGTTATTAATGAACCAAAATTTTCACTTCCGTCGTTGCCGACCAATGTGATCCTTTAAGATTGCTAGCTTTCGGCTTCACCCAGTTTGAGGTACTAACTCGGATGACCCGGTAGTAACAAAAACAGAGGTGCTCCCTTTACCACCTAGCCGAACAATTGGGAACGTAGGGGTAAGCACAGGAACTAGGCAACCCAGCTTGGCAAAAATCTTAAGTCAAATTGATGCATCTTTATAGCTTTATAACGATGATTACGGAAGGCGGCCCTTGTATATTAAATACAAATGGGATGATATGTTTATTTTGACTTTGTTGCGACTGTTTATCAATTGAAAGTGGCCCATCGTCGGCTTATGCCCCTTTGTAGAAACTACGCAGGGTGTTTCCGCAATAACAAAACAACCCTTAGCCGATGTCTCGGTGCCCGAAGGCAGCTGTGTTAGTGGAAACAAGGCCATCAAATATGTGGGCTTTATAACTTTCACTTAGTCATAGGAGCTTTAAATTGGGGAAGCTAGCTACGAGCCCCCGATTAGTGTTCGGCGATAGCCGACGTCAAGCCAGAAACACTTCGGCCAATGTTATGAATGGCCCGTCATTTAACATAGTCATCGGATCGCTGACCAGTTTACGCATGCTGTGACAGTCAGTTTTCGGCTTTCTCCACTGAGGTGCTTAACCATACGAGCTGGAAGTAGAATCGCAGTGGTTCTACCTTTGCACACCTAGCCAAACAAAGTGGAATGTAGGAGGCAAACATAAGAGTCGGGAAACCAAACTATTGACCGAAGACACAATTTGAAACCGATGCATATATATAGCAATATTCGAGAATGTTTTTCCTAAATCTCTAAAGGTCTCCGGCGTTGCATTGCGAGACTTATGCTGGAAACACACAAATAGTTTTAAAATACCATAAGCTTGGAAAACCAAAAAATGTCAGTGAAAACTTGACGTCCGAACAAGACCATGTGTTTGGTGCCAATCCGAAAATTGGAAAAAAAAATTGTGCTTCTGTCGTGTTTTAAAATGACACATCCGATCTCAAGACTTCACGCAGGTCAGCTTACGGCTTCAAGCTCCTTATCTCAAAGGCGGAGTACTTCTCCGAGGTCAGTTTAGCAAACTAAACTCGAGCTGCTTTAGAGAGAAGACAGGCTATCCGGCAATTGACCATACACTCAAGTCGAAAAAGGAGCGGTAGAAAAAGACTTTGTAACTACCAAGAAGAAAACACATTTACAGTTCATATATAAATTTTAAGAGCCCCCAAGTGACTTGGGTAAAAGAATTGTATGTACCGAAGTACTTATATCATATCTGTATTCACCCGAACTTTATATGCGTCTTAACCGACCGTAGGCTTCTTCCTCTTCGGTCAAGGGCCGAAAAGTGTTATGTACTCCACCTGTCGAGAATATCGATGATTTTTCCGATAACTAGGCAATCAGGCTATAAGGCTATAACAGACAAAGCGCGCTCAGGGAACTTATGCTATATTACTGACAAAGTGTAAGAAGCATCTTCAAAGAAAATAGTACCTCCACCGATACGTTTCTTCGGTTGCTCATTGTTACTATGAGACTTGTGCAATATATTTTTTGTACTCATGAGATCCGTTGTGTGCCGACCATGATTGAAAACAATAAGAGCGCTAGCTTTCGGCTTCACCCAGTCTGAGGTCTGAGCTCGGACCAAATCGTGACAATCGCAGAGGTGCTCCCTTTACTCCCTAGTCGAACAATCAGGAACATAGGGGTAAGCACAGGAGAAGGGCAACCTAGCCTGAAGAACACTTAAGTCAATACGGTGCATATTGTGGCGTAATACACGAACAAGGAACAAAGCCGTACAAGTATAATCATATGCAAGAGTAAAGGCTTCATGAAGGAAGCCCCCAAATAAACAGGGTATTTGAATTTGTGCACCGCAAACAAAGTTTTGACAAGGAATTTTGTCACAAACAACTTTTTGCCAAAAAAGTATAATGCTTGGTCGAACCGAACAAAATTTAAAATAGAAAGTCTTTGAGCATGAAAGCGACTTAGCTGGTTAATGTGCTTGGTGTTGATGACGCGATTCGGGCTTGTGGCAGGACGAAGACGCCCATTGATCTGTGACAGATCCAACAAGGTTCACAGTCCTTGGTATGGCCGAGGTCCCAGCCCCCAAGGCCGAGGTGTCCGAGCAAGGAGTTCGGCACTTCAGAGTAGTGACCGTGTAACGCAGTCAAAATCGATTACCTGCACACATAAAATAGTGCGGTCCAGGAAATAGTATATATATACATACATACATACATACATACATACATATATATATGTATAATCCTTGCATAATTGCTTTTTACACAAAAATAATTTTTTAAAGAGATGTGGCCTGGCGCCGAAGCCAATGTCGATGCAGGGGTCGGCGTTACGCAGTGAAGGCGTGACAAAGCCTGAATTTGCAGGGCGGTCCAGGCTCTAGATGCGGCGTTCTCCGAATTATGGACGGGAGACGGACCGAACCATCACGCAATCATCGTTAGTGCGGCCATAATTTGACAGACCTGTGTACATATATTGGAACAAACCAGAGTAATATTTTTTTTTAAAATAAACCCAAGCAAGAAGAACTTACTAGGATTAATAGCACCTGGCTTACCTGTTGTAGAAATCTGAAAAAGGTTACTCCCGAAATTGGGACATGATCTGCACACCCATTGCCTTATGAGCGATGGAGCGCCGGCATGGCGATGCTGGCAAAGGTTGGCTTGCCGAGGCAAAGCCCCCGGTCCAACTAACGTGACGAAGTTGGTCGGTAGACGACGCCGAAGTCTCCGAAGTAGGTCGATGAAGGGATGATGAAGCCCCCGGTCTAGACAAGGAGACGGAGCAGGTCGGTGAGGAGATGTTGTAGCTGCCATGTTAGGCAAAGTGTTGAAGTAGTTCGGCGTGATGGACATCGGCTCGATGAAGCGACGGTTCGGTCATGCTGATGCAGATCGTAACTTGTCACGTGGTCAATGCTGGCTTGATGTCCGTGCGGCGATGCCGGTGTGCCCGCTCCGCGTAATCCGTGGGGTAGTGATGTTGGTGACGATTTACCCTTCGTGATGACGAACTCTTGTTCGGCTTGCCGAGATGATAATCCGAAGAAGTTGAGCTCGGCTCAACAAATCGACGATGCGTCTAGCGCAGGTCGGCAGTCGTAGAGCTACGTTGTCGGGCTGGTTTGACACCGGCGCGATGGTGAAGATCATATTGGAAAAGACTTTAAAATTAGCGGGACGTGTTTGGAAACAAAACACAGTACACCATACAAAACTTCCTTCAAAAAGGATGTCTGAAATCCCATTCGTAAAAAAGATGAACTCGGATCGGATTCGCTCTCGTGCAGAAAACAGATCTAAAAATTGATGCACTAATCGAAAGGTTCCCGGAGTTTGGACGGTCGGCTCGAGCTGAAATTTTGAGGGGTGGCAGATATGGTAATTCTGCAGCAAATGAACGATTTTATCTTCCAAAGAACCTCTGAGCTGGGCTTTGGAGACCACGCCCTATACTCATCCAGATTCCTGTCTAGATTTGACAGGGCTCCGGTATATCATTGATCGCCAAAGATTCCTCCATTGGAACTCGACGAAATTTTCCAGGGTTGTGGTAGACTCAATTCCGCACAATTCTACCAAAGCAATCATTAAAACGACACATGAGGAGGTGGTGGCGGCGGATACAAGTTTGCTGTCCAGAAAAACAACACGGTCGCCCGAGGGCAATCTTGACGTTGAGCCCCCGAGCTCCACGGATGATTCCTCCGTGATATTCATAGAGATCGGAGTTGATGTTGATGAAGGCCCTCATCCGAACATGACGATCGGAGGTAGGGTGCAATACTTGGTCCATCCAAGGTGACCAGTCGAGCCGGTGATGAAGAAGCCGCCGTCGTAGTTGATCTGCAGTAGAGCCATTGATCCTTTTGCCGACCACATAGTGGAACTCTCAATGAAAGCACCAATGTCGGTGTCAAAACCGGCGGATCTTGGGTAGGGGGTCCCGAACTATGCGTCTAAGGCTAATGGTAACAGGAGGCGGAGGACACAATGTTTACCCAGGTTCGAGCCCTCTCTATGGAGCTAATACCCTACTTCCTGCTTGATTGATCTTGATGATATGAGTATTACAAGAGTTGATCTACCACGAGATCGTAGAGGCTAACCCTAGAAGCTAGCCTATGATTATGATTGATGTATATGATCTATCGACTAGCCTGGCCTTGGTTTATATAATGCACCAGAGGCCTAGGATAACAAGAGTCCTAGCCGAATAAGCCGGTGGGGAGAAGTCCTTGTCTTGATCACCAAGTCTTATGGAATCTTCCTTGTATGCGGAAGCTGTCCGAACTGGCCCATGAGTATACGGCCATGGGGGTCCTCGGTGTGGTGAGTACCCCCTAGTCCACGACATTGTCAGGCTCCTCAAATGTCCCTCGTACCTACACAAAAAACAAGAACCTCACAACCAAAGCGATAAAGGGGTTGTCAATCCCTTCATGGTAACTTGTGAAAGTGATATCTGGTAGAGATAATAAGAAAAGATAAATATTTTTGGTATTTTTATGGTATAGATTGGAAAGTAAATATGCAAATAAGAGTAGATAGAAAACTTATATGATAAAAGATAGACCAGGGGGCCCTAGGTTTCACTAGTGGCTTCTCTCAAGATAGCATAAGTATTACGGTGGGTGAACAAATTACTGTCGAGCAATTGATAGAAAAGTGCATAGTTATGAGATTATCTAGGCATGATCATGTATATAGGCATCACGTCCGCAACAAGTAGCTCGAAACGATTATGCATCTACTACTATTAGTCCACACATCGACCGACTCCTGCCTACATCTAGAGTATTAAGTTCATAAGAACAGAGTAACACATTAAGCAAGATGACATGATGTAGAAGGATAAACTCAAGCAAAATGATATAAACCCCATCTTTTTATCCTTGATGTCAACAATACAATGCGTGCCTTGCTTCCCCTGCTGTCACTGGGAAAGGACACCGCAAGATTGAACCCAAAGCTAAGCATAGCTCCCATTGCAAGAAAAATCAATCTAGTAGGCCAAACCAAACTCATAGTTCGAAGAGACATGCAAAGATAACCAATCATATATAAAAGAATTCAGGGGAGATTCAAATACTTCTCATAGATAAAATTGATCATAAACTCACAATTCATCGGATCTCGACAAACACACCACAAAAAGAGTTACATCGAATAGATCTCCAAGAAGATCGAGGAGAACTTGGTATTGAGATTCAAAGAGAGAGAAGAAGCCATCTAGCTAATAACTATGGACCCGAAGGTCTGTGGTAAACTAATCACAACTCATCGGAGAGGCCTTGGAGATGATGTAGAGGCCCTCCATAGTCGATTCCCCCTCCGGCGGAGTGCTGGCAAAGGCTCCAAGATGGGATCTCGCGGATACAGAAAGTTGCGGCGGTGGAATTAGCTTTTTGTGGTGCTCCTGGATGTTCTCGGGGTACGTTTATATATATAGGAGGAAGAAGTAGGTCGGTTGAGCCATGAGGGGCCCATGAGGGTGGGGGTGCGCCCACCCCCTAGGGAGCACCGGGCACCCTCGTGGCCGCCCCGTTTGATGCTTGACGTCCACTCCAAGTCTCCTGGATTGCGTTTGTTCCAAAAAGATCGCTCCCGAAGGTTTCATTCCGTTTGGACACCGTTTGATATTCCTTTTCTTCGAAACACTCAAATAGGAAAAAAAAAGCAATTCGGGGTGGGCCTCCGGTTAGTAGCTTAGTCCCAAAAATGATATAAAGTGTAAAGTAAAGCCCATAAACATCCAAAACAGGTAATATAATAGCATGGAACAATAAAAAATTATAGATACGTTGGAGACGTATCAGGGTGCGCGACGAGGAATGATGCCCGTAGTCCCCACCATGTATGCCCGCTAGCAGCTCGAGCCCCTGTTCCCTAGAGATGCACCGCAATGAAACGTCATTGGGCCTCCTGTGATATAACTCACCATCCTTGATGCAGTACGCAGTGGCCCGATGGGCCACGCGCTCGGCGTCCTCCTTCTCTGGCAGGGTCCCCTGAAGCAAGTACGCCTTGAACTCTTCGGTCCAGCACCGCTCCTGAGGCTCGAGCGCGAGTAGCAGGCGGGCTCCCGAGGGGGGACCACAGGCCGGGGTGCCCATCTCGGGTGCCTGTGGCAAGTCCTCCTGAGGTGGTACTAGAGTCGTGATGTGTGGGGTAGCATACGGCATGAAGAGCCGCTCCTCAAACACCCCTGGCTCCTGAGGGAGCTTACAAGAGGCTCTTTTGGCGATGTTGTCTGCTTCCTTGTTCGTCCCGCGCGGCACATAATGCAGCTCCACGCCCATGAACCGCTTCTCCATTTTGCGCACATCCACTACAAAAAAAAGTCACATCCGTGACATTTTGGGCCGAACGAATTTTTTTTCTGTCATACATATGACACTTCTATGACGATAATTGTGACAAAACTTGGTATCATCATAGATGTGGTGGGCTCCTACTTCTATGACAAAAAATCATGACAGAAAATGGGCTTTTCGTCCTGGGCGGGCCGGAGACGCAGCTGCATGACATTCTTTGGGCCGTCCATGATGGAAAAAACCGTGGTAGAAGTGAGGGGGAGGAAAATTTTGGGGAGTTGCCGGTTATGGTGGGTGGTCGGGGGCCGAGCGATGCGTGTTTCTCTCGTATGTACGCGCGTGTGTGCGAGGCGTTGGGTCTGAACCCGAGCGATTGCACTACAGGCTAAGCGTTACTGAACCCGAGCGATCGATCGATGGTGTTAATCAACCCGATGGGCGATTCGCCGCTCTCGCCGCTAATCAAGCCGATCGATTGATGAGCGATGAGCGTTGCGAGGGGGTTTGTATGAACGATGAGCGGTGGCATTGCCTCGGATGAACAGAACCCGTGGTGTGGAGGGCTAGATGAACAGAGAGCGGTGGAGGGTGGCCGTGGAGGGTGGTTGAACAGAACCCGTGGTGTGGAGGGCTGGATGAACAGTGAGCGGTGGAGGGAGCCCGTGGAGGGTGGTTGACAAGATGGCGGTGGAGTAGCGCGCGGTGGAGGCTAGATGAACAAGAGCCCGTGGAGGCTAGAGGAGGTCGACGGTAGGCCGTGGAGGCTGGAGGAGGTCGACGGTGGAGATGAACAGTATCCCGTGGAGTCCCGTTTTGCGGTACGCCACACCCCTCCTCCCCCCCGGTTTCGACCATAGCGCTCCAACACAAGTCCGTTTCGTCCGTTTTGCGGTATGCCACACCCCTCCCGATCAACAGGACCCCCGTTTCGACCGTAGGAGGTCTGTTTCCTCTGTTTTGCGGTACGCCACACCCCTCCCGATCAACAGGACCCCCGTTTCGACCGTAGGAGGTCCGTCTCCTCCGTTTTGCGGTACGCCACACCCCTCCCGATCAACAGGACCCCGTTCTGAACATAGGAGGTCCGTTTCCTCCATTGTGCCGTACGCCAGGCCTTGTTTCCATTGGCTGTTCCGTCCAAGCCGGTTGGCTCCCACTCGTTCCGTTGCCTCCCGATGAACACGACGCATTCCGTTGCCTTCCCATGAACATGACGCATTCTGTTGCCTCCCCATGAACACGACGATGACTCTGTTTCTCCGTTCCGACCCAGCCATGTATGTATGCGCGAGTAGGCATTCGAGACCCCGCCCGTATGTAAGTATGTGGCCACATTTTCTTTCTTGCACCCTGGCCGCTATACGTACGTGTAGATGCTACGTGCGCGCCTCTACTACCACACGTGCGTGCCTCTACTACGACATGTCTGCGCCTCTACTACGACACGTGCGCGCCTCTACTACGACACGTGGGCGCCTCTACATCGACCAGTATGTACGTACACATTCGTGACCAGGATGATAACGCTACATACGCTTTGACCAGGTGGCTCCCGACTGTTAGGCACTTCTGTGCCTGCGAAGATGTAGCTGGTGGGACCCAGCAGTCAGGGGGGCGAATCGTTTTGTTTTTTGTTTTTTTACCCGGACGCACTTCCTTGCGTGCGAAGGTGTAGCTGGTGGGTCCCAGCAGTCAGGGGGAAATGTTTTTTCACAAAATACGGTGGCCCGTCGAGTGGGTCCCCGTTGTCAGCTGGAGGAATAATTATTTTGCGTGTAATAAGGAGGCACTTCCTTGCTGCGGCCGTTTACCCAGCTGTCAGCCTCTCCACGTACAGTCCATGTCCGATGGAAGCCATTCCTTGACCACGTTGACCACGCCGCGCCGAGGGCACTAGGGCGGTGGATGACGGCAAGGCCTAGGAAGGGGATGACACGGTGCCGCGGAAGACACGACAATGGATGCCCACGCGTAGAGGAGTACGAGGGTTCACTGGTTTGCTGCGGTGTGAGGCTGCCATCGCCATAGAATAACGGGGGGTGTGGGTGTGTAGAGGGATGGCCTGGCTAGCGGTGGGAGTAGTAGGGGGCGGTGAGGCCTCCACTGCATCGCAGCCGGCCACGGGAGGCAGGAGCACGAGGCACGACCGGTGCTGGTTTGGGTGGCTGGAGAAAGAAGACCTGAGGTTGAAGAAGCACTACGGCCGTTGGATGGACATCGTACGGTCACTGGAGCTAGAATCGTGCATATTGACTAAGATGACAAAGCCCTCCGTCCCCTTCAACTTAGTAGGCCCACAAGTCAGCCTGCCACTATACTGGGTCCCAGCTAACAGGGGAGTATTCATTTTTTTGTGCGTAATAAGGAGGCACTTCCTTCCGTGAGAAGATATAGCTGGTGGGTCCGAGCTCTCAGCGGCGCTAATGTTTTTTTCACGAAATACTGAGGCCCTTTCGGTGGGTCCCCGATGTCAAGTGGAGGAATCATTATTTCGCGCGTAATAAGGAGGCATTTCCTTGCATGCGGCCGTGGACCCAGCTGTCGGCCTCTCCACATACAGTCCACTTCAAATGCATGTCGGTCGTTGACAATGTTGACCAGGCCGCGCCGAGAGCACCAGGGCGGTGGACGACGGCGAGGCCTAGGAAGGGAACGACACGGAGGCAGGGAAGACTCAGCAGTTGTTTCCAACGCGGAGGGGAGTATGACTAAACGAGGGTTTATCGTGGTTAAATGCCGTCGCCGGAGAATAACAGCAGTGTGGGTGAGTAGAGAGATGGCTAGGCGATGATGGGAGTACGGTGGGCGGTGACCATGAGGAGGAGGGAGCAGCAGTCCCTGGCGCTTGTTTGAGCGGCCGAGCAGAAGAGCAGAGATTGAAGAAGACGACGGCTGTTGGATGGCCATCCAACGATCCCGCCATCGTCAACCTTTTTTAGGAAAGCCTCAAATCTGTGGAAAACAGCATATAGCCCATCTGCCATTATTTCTAATAATTTACAGCCCATTTTCTAATTCTTAAGGTTTTTTTTGGAGCCCATATTATTTTTGTTAGCATTACAACCCATATTGTGGCCACGGTTAAAAAATTATATGAAATTTTGCATATTTCGGTGCGGTCCGAACTGTTTTTAATCCCGAAATTTCGACTCACATTCAAACTGATTTTAAAAATAAATGTATATCAATATAAAATCCAACAAATTCTCCACGCATAAAAATTAATGTAATTTAAAATCTCAAAATGAAAAAAAGATATTTGAAACTAATTGCCGGTTTGATGTGTTTTAAAAATGTACAGCCCATTTCTCATTACTGATAGGCCATTTTCTTGGCTAGCCGAATGAAGCTCTCCTCATCTTGAAAGATTTGCAACCCAACAGGCCTGACAAAGCGACTTACTTGGCAAATCACAAAAAACCGGGCTGTGGCCTTGGACCCAGCTGTCAGCCTCTCCACGTATAGTACTCTTCTGATGGAAGTCGGTCGTTGACCACATTGACCACGCCGCGGTGGACGACAACTAGGCCTAGGAAGGAGACGACAAAGAGCCGGGGGAGACGCAGCAGTGGATGCCCACGCGGAGAGGAGTACGAGGGTTCACTGGTTCGGCTGCGGCGTGAGGCTGCTGTCGCCGCAGAATAACAGGGGGTGTGGGTGAGTAGAGGTATACCCTGGGCCAGCGGTGGGAGTACTAGGGGGCGGTGAGGCCTCCGCGGCTTCACAGCCGGCCACGATAGGCAGGAGCACTATGGCCGTTGGATGGACATCGTACGGTCACTGGAGCTAGAATCGTTCATATTGACTAAGTTGACAAAGCCCTCCGTCCTCGTCAACTTAGTAGGCCCATAAGTCAGCCACCCACTATGGTGGGTCCCGGCTAGCAGTGGGGTATTCATTTTTGGTGCGTAATAAGGAGGCACTTCCTTGCGTGCGAAGATATAGCTGGTGGGTCCGACTGCGGGGGGGACGACGTTTTTTCACGAAATACAAAAGCCCTTCCCACGTAAAGTGCGTAATAAGGAGGTACTTTCCTTGCATGCGACCATGGACCTCGTGGGTCCCACCGTCGAGCTCTCCGCATCTGATCCTCTTCCGATGACTCAGTATGTTGACCACGCCGTGCCGAGCGCACCGAGGCGATGGACGACGGCAAGGCCCTGATCGAACGACCGGAGATGGGGAAGACGCGTAGTGGAGTCGCAGACGAGAGGAGGGAAACTTGACTGGTTCAAAAGGGTGGGCCTACACTCGGCAGAGAATAACAGGAGGTGCGGAGTGGAGGGATGGCCTAGCCGTCGGCGGGGCAGCATATCACTAGGGAGTGCAAAACAACGCCGCCTGACGCCCAAGGCTGGAGCAGGCGGTTCCGGCAGCGTTAGGCGAAGAAGACGAGAGATTGAAGAAGAATGCCGGCCGTTGGATGTAAATCCAACGCCTTCTTAGGCTTCGACCTACTGGCCCACATGTCAGCCAGTCCATTTGTTTTTTTAGTCCATTTGGTGGGCTGGGTGAAACAATGATGTAGCATCTATGCAGCCCGTTTAAATCCCATTTGCATTTTTCTCGAAATCCGTGGACTTGCTGGGCTGGGTGAAAATATCATGTTGGGCTAGATGGAGAAATGTTATAAAAACATAAACACATGATTGCACGGCGGTAAAATCTTTGCAAGCTTATGTACGCAATCACTAGGAGTTAACTTGGCAAGTTATATATAAACAATTATTATTATTATTTTGTAAGAACTTTCAACTTACGAAATAAAATATCATTTTAATTTGATGAGTTAATAGTACGTGGGGTATTATTATTTTTAGGCTAGACATGGGACAGTTGAGTTG
This sequence comes from Aegilops speltoides, assembly GCA_021437245.1. Taxonomy (NCBI): domain Eukaryota; kingdom Viridiplantae; phylum Streptophyta; class Magnoliopsida; order Poales; family Poaceae; genus Aegilops; species Aegilops speltoides. The sequence goes on from CM038144.1 coordinate 155,214,388, forward strand.
GTTCTAGGGGAAAGTACTGGGAGAAAACTCAGTTTACATCGAAAAAGAAAGTGGGAGAAAATTCAGAGACCTGCTGGGTCCACCTGAGGAGAGGAATATGTTGGGAGGAAGGAGATTCAAAGCACGGCAGCCGAGTGAACTAGTTTTTTTACGGACAAGTGAACTAGTTTACATACATTAGCAAATAGCCACTAAAAAAGCAATCAGGTTAATGGGTTCTTAAAAGAAATGTTTCGGACAAAACAGATAATTACGACACATAGGCTAATGCATGAAACACTCAGATGATAAAGGTGCTTATAAACAGATAAAGTACAACATCTAGACCTTCCTGGCACGCTTGATCAAGACGCTGCGGCTGTCCATGTACTCGTCGGTTACGGGAAGCAGACATGCCCTCATGTCCAAGATCTGCATGTACATGCCGTAGCATGCGTGTGCGTCCTTGGCCGCGTAGGTTATGTAGGCTAGATTCAGAGGTACCTCCCACGTGTTCAGGTCGTCTTCTTTCATTTTGGCGTATCAGGGGTCGATGATGGTCTCAGCGAGGTCAACCACGGAGTCCTTCTCCTGCCCGTTGCTGAGGATCTTGTATTGCTTCTGGATGTTGACAAGCTTGTTGCACCAGATGGACGAATCGTCGCGTTCTTCCTTTTCTCCACCGTAGCGAAGGTGCAGTCGGCGCTGCCGATGAAACGGGCGAATGCTCCAGAACCTGGTGCAGCCATAGGACTGAGGCGAGGCAGAGCTTCACCGAGTCCATATCGTTGGTGTACATCACATTCAACTTGGTGCAGCCATAGGACTGAATGGCGAACTAACTCCTTGCTGAAGTACATATCTGTTGTGGTACTAAGACTGACAGTAGAATGGGGGGTAGGTATGGAGAAACAAGATCCTAGCTATGGAGTAGTTGTACACGCAAGGGATTTACGAGTTCAGGCCCTTCTCGGAGGAAGTAACAGCCCTACGTCTCGGAGCCCAGAGGCGGTCGACTGGATTATATGCGTATGAGTTACAGGGGTGCGAACCCATTACACTGAGGAGGGGGGTGGCTTATATAGTGTCTGCCAGACCCCTCCGGCCCTCAATTATGTAGGGTTGAAAGTACATAAAGGATTGGCGTTACTGGTAACGCCCTACATAAAGTGTCATAATGGCCATAAAGACTACTTAATTACATACCGTTTGGATACAGAGTGGCTCTTAATCTCCTGGTGGTCGAGTGAGTCTTCATGGTCGATTGCCTTCGAGTCCGTCGAGTGGAATCCCTCTTGGTCGACTGGAAGGCAGCTTCTTTTGAAGATGCCCTTGGGAAGGGTACTTTGGACAAGTTCATGACCCTACCCTAGGTACATGACTTCATCATTAGCCCCCGAATGGATCGAGGTTTGAGTGAGGAAGGAGTTGATAATCTTTCCGACCTGTTTTTGTGTTCTGAGCATGTCTCATCCTGGATCGATGACCTTTTTAATGATGGCATCAACTTTTCTTTCAATCGCCTTGATCCATTCTTTTCTTCTGTCGAGTGAACTTTTGAACTTGGTTAACTTCCGAGCAACGGATCGTAGGAAATCTACCGTCTGACAGGTTGTTCTGCTGTTAGCGGATTTTGTGGGATCCGAATTTTAGGAAGCGCTAAGCGGGTGGACCATGTACTCGGATGGGATAAGGCGAGACGCCTCGATTTCAGCGCCGCCTTTTTTCGCCACGTGTCACAAGAAATGTTTGGATTTGACAGGACCGCCCGGGCCTACCTGTCAGCCACTCGGAAGCGTCCCTATATAAGGTGCCGAGCGAGGGTTTTTGAATAGTGCGTCTCCATTCCCCTCTCCGCCTTCCTCACCCCCGCCTGCTGCACCCGCTTTTGCCTCCGCCCATCCACTCCTCGTGCTCCTCGCCGGCGACGATGGTGAAGGAGAAGATGGCGGCCTTGGAGCGAGCGAAGAAGGCGACGGTGATGGCGAAAGCAAAGGGAAGAGCGACCAATCGGGGTGGATCTTCCTCAAGGTCCCGCCTGCCGCAAGGTTGGGTCCAAGGAGATTGGATCCGCTTGACCATCACCCAGGAGGATCTCCACGACCTGGCCAATGAGGGACTGATCTCTCATGGGTCAGCAAGACTTCCGGGGACCGAGTGGCAACCGCAGCCACTGGAGGGTGAGTGTGTTCTCCTAGCCACTCATGTAGATCGCGGATTCTCCCTGCCACCGAGTCTTTTCTTCTGAGGGTTTCTGAATTTCTTTGGGGCGCAACTCGACCATTTCACTCCCAATTCCATTGCCTACCTCGCCGCTTTTGTGTCTCTGTGCGAAAACTTCCTGGGTTGTCGACCGCATTGGGGTCTTTTTAAGCACATATTCACTTGTCGCTCTCAGACGGTGAAAAAGGCGAGTCCGGATGATGAGAGGACTAAAGTAATCAAGATGTGTGGGGGTCTTGGAATCCAAGTGAGGAGTAAGAGCGCTTTTCCAGCAATGACCCTTCCCGAGTCGGTTAGAGGGTGGCAGTCGACCTGGTTCTACTGCCAAGACGAGTGGACGCCGGGGCAGTCGACTGGTCTCCCTCCGTTCTCCATGGACCGAGTGAACAAGCCGTCTTCCCTGAAGGTCCTCCCGGAGGAGAAGGCTCAGGTTAAAATGTTGATGAAGCATGTAGTCCAGCTCATTCGGGACGGAGTGACTGGCATGGACCTTCTGGAGGTTTTCCTTCGACGGCGTATTCAATCGCTCCAATACTGAGGCCACCCGATGTGGCTGTACTGCGGCACCGAAGATACCACTCGGGTCCATCTAGAGGCGGTCAGTGACACCACATTGGAGAGGTGGATGGTTGCCATTACAGGGAATAAGGATAACCCTCGAGGGGCTAGGAGGATCCCGCCACTCGACCATACTTACAAACCGGACACGGTATGACCACTTATCCCCGGTTGTGATCTTGTTTTATTCATTCTGTTTCACTGCAAATTGGTCCATTGACCTTTATCTTTTTTTTGTCTATCAGGCCACCACTGAGCTGTACTCGATGCCCAATGGAGTGCAATCGCCGACTGAGGAGGAGGAAGGAAGTGGGGGCAAAAGCCCGGAGGAGTGGGATTCGGATGCTGATGACGACGATGAAGATGATGACTCTGATGAGGAGGAAGAGGAGGCGGAGGAGGAAGTTGCACCTCCTCGTTCGGAAAGACGCTCGAAGCTTGTCCATGATCCTGAAGCCGAGCGTGGTAAAGGGGTTGCGCCTGTCGCGCAGTCGACCAAGCGTCCTCGGACGACTTCTCCGGCGCCAACTGAGAAAGCTCTGAAGCAATCTCGAGTGGCGCCGTCGAAGCCAACGAAGGTCTTGCCGAAGATGAAGATGGTGATCCCCACTATCTCAGGGTAATAGTGTAACTTGAGTTTTCTCATTTCACATGAATTTATTCTTGGACGATTCGTGCCGATTGACTTCTGGAGCTGCAGTGCTGCTACTTCTGATACCTCGGCCAGGGCTGAAGATCACGAGATGGAAGATGCTGTCACTTCAAAACCTGGTATGACTTTTGTAGTTCCGTCTTCAGTCGGTTGGCTCTTTGTCTTTAATTTTGACTCTTTTCTGCAGCTCCAATCGTTATTGACCTTCCCGACGATGATGACGAGGAACCACTGAGGTAGAGGAGGAACAGGAAAGCGCCTGCTGGCATGGAGACTCAGGACTTGTCAGCACCCGAGACGTTGGTCGTGGAGTGGGACAATGTCACTCGGCCTACCGTATCCTTTGAGGTGCCGCTGACGAGTGCTCGCCCTTCGTCGTCGAAGGCTACTCAGCCTTCACTTTTCTCGACCCACCACGTCCCAGAAGACCAAGCCAGTGCTGCTAAAGAAGAAATACGCCAAGCAGGGGTAATGATGGAGCAAGTGAAGGCAATCCGAGACGCCAGTCAGGCGGCTTATGACGCCAGTTTAGCTCTTCAGAGCAATGTTCAGGTCAGTCGGTCACCGCCTGTTCTGTTAGGATATGATATCTTAAAATCCTTCTTTCTAAAAAATTTAGTATCTATCGTACACCCACTGGGTGCGTTGATTGAAATTTTGGATTAGTGGGGGCACGCTGAGTGCACCCACTGGGTGTAGTCCCCAAGGCTATGGTGGACAGTTGGCAGTCGACCTTAGCCTTTATGTCTTAAGCTTTTTCCTTACTCGATCAGGTCGAATGGATTCATAGACCGGTGGGGGCACGCTGAGTGCACCCACTGGGTGTAGTCCCCGAGACTGTGGTCGACTGCTGGCAGTCGACTACAGTCTGAAGATAACCTCTTTTTTTTGCTATTTGTTGGTCGACTGATCGACTCTAACTGATAGAACTAGTGGGGGCACGCTGAGTGCACCCACTGGGTGTAGTCCCCGAGACTATGGTCGAATGTTTATATCCGGCTGTAGTCTTAGAGACGCTATGATTTTTCCTTAGTCACTCAGAAGTGAACTGTCTTTGACATCTGTTGATTGGTTCTTCGCAGAAATCTTGCGAGCTTGCGGTTCGTTACACTGAGTTGGAGAAAAAGCAAATCCAGCTCGAGCTTGATCTGAAACTGGTCCAAGAGAACTTTACGAAGTCAAAGGAGGAGGCAAAAGGTATGTTTGGTGAGAACCTCGACGACTGCTTTTGCCTCTCGTCCGTTTCATAGTCTGATCTCACAATGACTTTGCAGACAAACTGAGGGATGCTCTGAAGAAGAAAGACCTTGACTTGGCTGAGATGCAGAAAGCGGCTTTAGAGAAGACCAAGCTCGCAGATGAGAAGCTGGCTTCAATCACCAAGATTGAAGAGGAAAATACCAATCTGAAAGCTGCTCTTGATGCGGCCAACAAGGAGGTCAGTCGACTGAAGAGTGAAAAGATTGCCTTGAGAGACAAGGCCAGTGAGTTGGTGGGAAAGAAGAATGATCTGGAGATTTATCTGGGAGGACTCGCCAAGAAGCTATTCCTCATGCTTGAAGGTAATCTTTTGTATCAAATAGACATTTTAACTATGATGCTGCCATCAAACTGCTGTCCTGACCTTGGAGTTGTGCTTGCAGAGTTCTGCGAGAACTTTGAAGAGGAGACTGGTCGACTGGAAACGAACCTAGATCCCATCAACTCCCCTGTGACGGACGAAGTCGCCATGAATGTGCTCCGACTTGAATCTCGTGTTGCTGCTGTTGTCGACTATCTCGCAAGGCTGAAGGTCGCAACTTCCCGCATAGACACAACACTCCGGCCAGGGGAGACGCTTCAGAACGACCTCGAGTCTCTGATGACTCGACTGAAGATGTTCCAAGTCGAGTGCAAGAATGGAAGAAGTCTTCTGCCAGGTGCGGTGCAGATGTTGCTCTGTCTCTGGCCCGTGTTCACTGCAAGGAAGCGCGAGAGGACAAGCTGGCAGCCCTCAAGGTGGCCAACACCAAGAAACATGATTTCCGAGCCTTCATGGAGACCTTCATTGCCGCTGCCACTCGGATCGCAGATGGAATCGACCTGGATGAATTCGTGGCGCCTTCCAGCCCTCCGCAGGAGGGGTAAAAAACTTCTATGCTTGTTACTTTAAATTTGCCTCGGTATGCCGAGTGGTTTTGTAACCGATAAACTTTAACGGGCTTAGCGCCTGAGCACTTATGGTTCTGTAAGACGTTATCTGAACTTGAATTCGACATTGAATATGGTTGCGTCTGGTTTGAAGTGTCTTTTGCAGACTAGGATGAAGCACTTATTGCAATCGACTTGTTCTTCAACATCCTTAGGCAAGCACTGGGCTGCAGCTAAGCCCCCGAGTGGGAGGTCTGCTCTCCACTCGGTAGGATTTTTTGTAACTTAGGCGAGCACTGGGCTGCAGCTAAGCCCCCGAGTGGGAGGTCTGCTCTCCACTCGGTAGGATTTTTGTAACTTAGGCGGGCACTGGGCTGCAGCTAAGCCCCCGAGTGGGAGGTCTACTCTCCACTCGGTAGGATTTTTTGTAACTTAGGCGAGCATTGGGCTGCAGCTAAGCCCCCGAGTGGGAGGTCTGCTCTCCACTCGGTAGGATTTTCTGTAACTTAGGCGAGCACGGGCTGCAGCTAAGCCCCGAGTGGGAGGTCTGCTCTCCACTCGGTAGGATTTTTTCAGAACTTAGGCGCAGCACTGGGCTGCAGCTAAGCCCCGAGTGGGAAGTCTGCTCTCCACTCGGAGGATTTTCAAAAACTTAGGCGAGCACTGGGCTGCAGTAAGCCCCCGAGTGGGAGGTCTGCTCTCCACTCGGTAGGATTTTCTGTAACTTAGGCGAGCACTGGGCTGCAGCTAAGCCCCCGAGTGGGAAGTCTGCTCTCCACTCGGTAGGATTTTCAAAAACATAGGCGAGCACTGGGCTGCAGCTAAGCCCCCGAGTGGGAGGTCTGCTCTCCACTCGGTAGGATTTCAAAAACTTAGGCGAGCACTGGCTGCAGCTAAGCCTCCGAGTGGAAGGCTGGCTCACCACTCGTAGGATTTTATTGAAACTTAGGCGAGTACTTGGACTGCAGCTAAGCCCCCGAGTGGGAGGCTGGCTTACCACTCGGTAGGATTTCATTGAAACTTAGGCGAGTACATGGACTGCAGCTAAGCCCCTGAGTGGGAGGCTGGCTCACCACTCGGTAGGATTTTATTGAAACTTAGGCGAAACGGATTCGCAGCTAAGCCTCCGAGTGACAGGCTGGCTCATCACTCGGTAGGATTTTTTACAAACTTAGGCGAAACGGATTCGCAACTAAGCAACCCACTGGGTGGGATTTTATTGAACAAACAAAAGTGACAACAATCACTGGGAAAATTATAACACTATTGTCTTTTGAAAAATGAACTACAAAGTACTTTTATTACATTCCCAAGTGCGCACTTAAGTGTAAAAGGGGCGGAGCAGCTCCGCGTTCCAAGCTCGGGGTTCGTCGATCTTGTGCTCGATGTTGTAAAGACGGTACGCTCCGTTGTGGAGAACCTTGGTGACGATGAAGGGACCTTCCCAAGAAGGAGCAAGCTTGTGTGGTTTATGCTGATCCACTCGGAGAACCAAATCTCCCTCCTGGAAGGCTTGACTCTTCACGTTTTTGGCGTGGAAGCGACGCAAGTCTTGCTGGTAAATGGTCGATCAGATCAGAGCCATCTCCCTTTCTTCCTCTAGAAGGTCGACTGCATCCTGCCGTGCTTGTTCTGCTTCAGCTTCGGTGTAGAGCTCGACTCGAGGAGCGTTGTGAAGCAGGTCACTCGGCAAGACCGCTTCAGCTCCGTAGACCAAGAAGAACGGAGTTCTCCCAGTCGACCGGTTAGGCGTGGTCCTTAACCCCCAAAGCACTGAGGGAAGCTCGTCGACCCAAGCTCCAGCTGCATGTTTGAGATCACGCATCAATTGGGGTTTCAACCCTTTGAGAATCAAGCCATTGGCTCGCTCTGCTTGTCCATTCGACTGAGGATGAGTGACTGAAGCATAGTCGACTCGTGTGCCCTGAGATGTGTAGAACGCCCTGAATTCCTCAGAATCGAAGTTGGACCCGTTATCAGTGATGATGCTGTGTGGGACTCTATATCTGAATATCAATTCTCTGATGAAGCTGACAGCAGTGCCGGCATCAAGGTTCTTGATGTGTTTAGCCTCAATCCACTTGGTGAACCTGTCGACTGCTACCGGCACATGCGTGAAACCGCTTCTGCCTGTTCTCAAGGGTCCAACCATATCCAACCCCCATACGGCGAAGGGCCAGACGAGTGGTATGGTCTTTAAAGCTGAGGCGGGCTTGTGTGACATATTGGAGTAAAATTGACATCCCTCACACTTGTCGTCTATCTCCTTTGCCATTTCATTCGCTCTTGGCCAGTAAAATTCGGCTCGGTATACTTTGGCTACGATGGTCCGAGAGGAAGCAGGATGGCCACAGGTCCCCGAGTGGATGTCGTCAAGGATTATTCGACTTTCTTCTGGCGTTATGCATTTCTAACCAACTCCAGTCGCCCTTTCTCTGTACAACTGTCCCCTTATCACGGTAAAGGCCTTAGATCGACGAACGATCTCTCGAGCCTCCTCTTCATCCTCTGGGAGCTCTTTCCTTAAGATATACGCGATATACGGCACTGTCCAATCGGGAGTGATCACCAGAACTTCCATGATCAGGTCGACCACTGCTGGAACTTCAACAACAGTCGGATCCATGACACTTTTAGGCTGCGGAGCTTCTTCGGTAAAAGGATCTTCTTTGACTGATGGAGTATGGATATGCTCCAAGAACACATCACTGGGAATGGCTTCTCTCTTGGAACCTATCTTCGCCAAATCATCAGCTGCTTGATTCTTCAGTCGGGGTATATGGTGGAGCTCTAATCCTTCGAATTTCTTTTCAAGCTTCCTCACTGCATTGTAGTATCCAGTCATGGCTGGGCTTCTAACATCCCACTCCTTCATCACCAGATTGACCACCAAATCTGAGTCGCCATAAACCATAAGGTGACGGAGGCCGAGTGAAATGGCCATGCGCAACCCATACAAAAGTGCTTCATATTTTGCTTCATCATTGGAGGAATCAAAGTGGATCTGGAGCACATATCTAAGCTTATCTCCTCGGGGGGAAAGCAAAACTACCCCAGCACCGGAACCATTTAACATCTTAGAGCCATCAAAGAACATGGTCCAATGCTCCGAGTGAACTTGAGTCGGCTGTTGTTGTTCAATCCACTCGGCAAGGAAATCTGCTATCGCCTGGGACTTAATGACTTTCTTTGCCTCAAACTTGATATCAAGGGGAAGGAGTTCAATCGCCCATTTCTCCACTCGACCAGTTGCATCTCTGTTATGCAAAATCTCGACGAAGGGGCGTCGATTTAATCGTAATGGAATGATCAGAGAAATAATGAGCAACCTTCTTCGTGGTCATGTAGATCCCATACACAAGCTTCTGATAATGAGGATATCTTTGCTTCGATGGAGTCAAAACTTCAGAGAGATAATACACTGGGCGCTGAACTTTGAAGGCTTTCCCTTCTTCTTCCCGCTCGACCGTAAGTACTGTACTGACGACTTGTCCTGTGGCTGCAATGTAAAGCAACAGAGGCTCTTTGTTAATTGGAGCATCAAGCACCGGCTGGGTGGAGAGCAGAGCTTTTAGCTTGGCAAACGCTGCATCAGCTTATGGAGTCCACTCGAACTTGTTTGCCTTCTTCATCAGTCGGTAAAGAGGCAATGCCTTTTCACCGAGGCGAGAGATGAATCGACTTAATGCGGCCAAGCATCCAGTAAGCTTCTGGACATCGTGCACACGCACAGGGCGTTTCATTCGGAGTATGGTGCCAACTTTTTCTGGGTTAGCATCAATTCCTTGTTCTGAAACGAGAAAAGCGAGTAACTTTCCACCAGGAACTCCGAATGTGCACTTTGATGGATTAAGCTTGATATCATACCTCCTGAGATTGGCAAATGTTTCAGCGAGGTCAGTCAACAGGTCGGAACCCTTTCGTGACTTGACCACGATATCATCCATGTACACTTCCACATTCCGACTGATTTGAGTGAGTAAACAGTTTTGAATCATCCTCATGAATGTGGCTCCGGCATTCTTGAGACCGAATGGCATGGTGACATAGCAGAAGCACCCGAATGGAGTGATGAAAGCTGTTTTGATCTCGTCGGGTCCATACAGACGGATCTGATGGTACCCTGAATAGGCGTCTAAAAAAGACAATCTCTCACATCCCGCAGTCGAGTCGACAATTTGGTCGATGCGAGGGAGAGGAAAATGATCTTTCGGGCAGGCCCGATTGATATGTTTGAAATCGATTCACATGCGAAGTGACTTGTCCTTCTTGGGGACCATGACAACATTGGCGAGCCACTCAGAGTGGTATATCTCTCAGATGAACTCTGCTAGCAGGAGTCGAGCCACCTCCTCGCCAATGGCCTTTCTCTTTTGGACGGCAGACTGTCGAAGATGTTCTTTGACAGGTTTTGCTTTTGAGTCGACTCTTAAAAGATGCTTAGCCAGCCCCCTGGGAACACCCGGCATGTCAGCAGGCTTCCATGCAAAGATGTCCCAGTTCTCACGGAAGAACTGGATGAGCGTTTCTTCCTATTTAGAGTCGAGTGTTGTGGAAATATGGGTCGGAGCTGCGCTGTGGTCGGTCGGGTGAATGTGAACGGGCTTCGTCTCTCCAGACGACTGGAACACTGACTCTGTGGCGGGCTTCTTCGCCCGCAACAAATCACTCGGATCTGCATTTTTCTTGTATCCTTCTAGATCTACCACTGTTATCTGGGAATCGGCAATCTTCGAGCCTTTCTGAAAACACTCTTCTGCCTTCTTCCGATTGCTAGTGATAGTGATCACGCCTTTGGGGCAGGCGTCTTCAGTTTGAGGTACACGTAACATGGTCGAGCCATGAACCGTGCGTAAGCTGGTCTTCCCAAAATAGTGTGGTAAGCACTTTGGAAATCCACAACCTCAAATGTCAGCTTCTCTTTGCGGAAATGCTTCGAGTCGCCGAACACCACATCTAGAGCTATTTGGCCGAGTGACTAAGACTTCTTTCCAGGAATGACTCCATGAAAACTCATGTTGCTGGAGCTGAGTCTGGACATCGGAATGCCCATTCCCTTTAGCGTCTCCGCATACAATATATTCAGTCCACTACCACCATCCATCAGCACCTTCGTCAGTCGAGTGCCTTCGACGACTGGGTCGACCACCAAAGCGTGCCTCCCAGGGGTGGCTATGTGGGTCGGATGATCGGACTGGTCGAACATAATGGCAGTTTGAGACCATCTCAGATAACTTGGTGTCGCCGGAGCGACCTTATTTACTTCACGGTTGATAACTTTCAATCGACTTTTGCTCTCCACATCAGCAAAAATCATCAGGGTGGAATTGACATGAGGATATCCTCCATCACTATCCTCCTTGTCCTCAGCCTTGTCCAACTCCTTTTCCTTGTCCTTGGGATGTTTTCCTTGGAACTGCTGGATTAAGAGCCGGCACTGGTGAGTGGTATGTTTCAGGTAGATGAAGTTACCCTCTTCGTCTTTCTTCGTGTGGATGTGACACGGCAGATCCATCACGTCATTTCCTTCCTTATCCTTTACCTTCTTGGGGTTCCAGGATCCTTTGGGCTTCCCTTTGAATTTGCCCTGAGGCACGGCCGGAGCCTCTCCAGGAGCAGCTGGCTCTGCTTTCCGCTTCTGCTTCCGACTGGAGTTTCCATTTTGCGACTGACTTGACTTGTACTTGCCACTCCGGAGTCTATCCTCTTCTTCACCGTTGGCGTATTTGGTGGCAATCTCCATCATTCGACTCAGGGTCATATCTCCGGTTCGACCAAACTTTAGACTTAACTCTCTGTTCTTGACACCATCCTTGAAGGCACAGACCGCTTGATGATCAGACACATTCTCCACGGTATGATGCAAGGTGATCCATCCCTGGATGTAATCTCTCAGGGTTTCACTCGACTTTTGCACGCAGACTTGCTGTTCTGTCAATCCTGCTAGTCGCTTGCTAGTTCCCTCAAATGTCCTAACAAACACTCGGGAAAGATCTTCCCAAGTGTAAATGCTGCTAGGAGCTAACTGATTCAACCACGCCCTGGCCGAACCTTCCAACATGAGTGGTAAATGCTTCATGGCCACCTCATCATTACCGCCCAATCTGCACCGCCACTCGGTAGTCTTCAAGCCGTGTTTCGTGCTTGACTCACCGGTGAACTTACTTACCCCACCGCCAACCTGAAGTTGGGGGTATCACCGCTTGGCTCGATGGCTCGCTAAAACATTCTCGACTCAAACATTGACTCGGCTGCTAGTGGGCGATCTCTGCATGGCCACCTCGATGAGCTCTGTTCCGATCGACCAAACCTTGCACGATGATGGATCTCGCGTCAAAGCCTGGTTCCCTGGGGTCGACCGGAGCTCTTCGCCCAACACTGAGCTGGAGCTTGTCATCTTGCTGCCGATGGGCGTAAGACCCACCCCCTGGAGGGGGAGTGGGCACTCGACGCCGATCATCACGATCGAATCGGTCATCATACTGGTCACGTTGACCTTCGCGTCCCTCGCGTCGCAGAGGCGATCTTGGGCTATGAGCCGACTGAACTGTATTCGCAGCGATGGATCGACTGTGAATCCTGTTGCGTGACTGCGATACGGCTGAATTCTGATCCCCTGCTGCCCGGAGCAAATCCCGGATCTGCATCAAGCCTGTGACAGCCTCTGATTGAGAGGGCTGAATTGACTCTACTATGCAGGCCACAGCTGCTAAATTCTGAATCGGGGTTCGATATACCTGAGTTGGTTGCGGAAAGAGTTGACATCGACTTGAGTAGGGTACTCGTTGCCGCGCACGTTCTTCGAGTGCTCGCTGGAGGTTCTCCAGTCGAGCGCGTTCAGCCAAGTTGGCCAAACGAGCCTCCTCCAAGGCACGAGCCTCGGGAGTTTCTCCTGCAATGGGAGTATGCAGGGCATCCATGTTCCGGCGGCGAACATCTTCCCTTTGCAGAGAAGTGAGCGGCTCCGGCTGATATTCCTCGTGGGCCTGACCGGGATCGCCTCCACCGTCCATCCCGTTGGTGCGAGGGAAGCCGGGAGGGCGACGAGGCCCATTGACCATCAGGACCTCCGCCGCTGGATCACTGCTGTCGCACTCGGATGCAGTCTCTACAGAGCCAGTCGACAGATCAAACAGGCCGTAAGAGATTCGTCGGGCTCGATTGCCGCGACTTGGGTGGTGGCCGATTGGCGAGCCACTGCGTGTCTCACCCACCACTGAAGCCTCGACCGACCAGAGCGCTTGCGCTGCCGGGAGACAGGGAGGGAGGACAACACAGGACTCGACTGATACGGAGTCGACGGTTGCCGCAGCAGGACGCCGCGGACACACGCCCAAAAATGCGTCGCACCGCAGACGGGGAGCGCGTCGATGTCGAGTGGAGCCTCCTGGAGCCAAGCGGAGTCGCCGGCGATGAAAGTGAGCGCACCGAGACGGATCTCGCGGCCCTCGACCAGAACTCCGCCAGAAACCATGATGAAGGCAATCGGAACAATTGCAACTTCTCCAAAAAGTCGCTAAGACACCTGCCCCACGGTGGGCGCCAACTGTCGTGGTACTAAGACTGACAGTAGAATGGGGGGTAGGTATGGAGAGGCAAGATCTTAGCTATGAAGTAGTTGTATACGCAAGGGATTTACGAGTACAGGCCCTTCTCGGAGGAAGTAACAGCCCTACGTCTCGCAGCGAGAGGCAGTCGACTGGATTATATGCGTATGAGTTACAGGGGTGCGAACCCTTTACACTGAGGAGGGGGTGGCTTATATAGTGTCTGCCAGACCCCTCCGGCCCTCAGTTATGCAGGGTTTAAAGTACATAAAGGATTGGCGTTACTGGTAACACCCTACATAAGTGTCATCATGGCCACAAAGACTACTTAATTACATACCGTTTGGATACAGAGTGGCTCTTAATCTCCTGGTGGTCGAGTGAGTCTTCATGGTCGAGTGCTTTCGAGTCCGTTGAGTGGAATCCCTCTTGGTCGACTGGAAGGTAGCTTCTTTTGAAGATGCCCTTGGGGAGGGTTGAAAGTGCGTTATATCGACTAGAGGGGGGGTGAATAGGCGATTTTTATGAAATTCTTCACTAAGGAATTTGCGGGTGAGGAAATTCCTTAGCGAAGAACTACTAGCAGTGGAATATGTACTCAGAGGTAAACATAACAGGATACACATCAGCATGATGAAATGACGACTAAGAGCAGAGTACAGGAAGCGTAAACACAGGATAACAGAATGAAGACAAACAGACTGAAGAAATTGAACTGAGGAATTTGTGAAAGTCTTCAGTCAAAGTCTTCAAGCACAGATATGAACAATATGCAACACAGAATGAGGAATTGGACGAGTTGAGGAAATAGAACCAGTCAGTTGGTGAAGACAATGATTTGGTAGACCAGTTCCAACTGCTGTCTCAGTTGTATGTCTGGTTGGAGCGGCTGAGTATTTAAACTCGAGGACACACAGTCCGGACACCCAGATCTCGAGCCGCAACTCAGACACCCAGTCCTCACCGTATTCTCCTTGAACTAAGACCACGCAGCCTCGGCCCAATCACTCGTGGTAAGTCTTCAGTGACTTCCAAACCTTCACAGACTTGGTCACTCGACGATCCACAATTCCTCTTGATGCTCTAGACCTTGACGCCTAACCGTCTCGAAGAAGCACAGATCTTCAAAGGTAATAAGTGGCGGATCCACGCAGGATCAATTTCTTCAATGATGCTCAATCACTTGGGGTTTGTGGGTTTGGTTTTGGGATTTTCCTCACTTGATGATTTTCGCCAAAGTCCTCTGAGGATGGGTTGCTCTCAAATGACAAGTATCAAGTTCTCTCGAGCAGCCAACCAACTAGTGGTTGTAGGGGCGGCTATTTATAGCCTAGGAGCAGCCCGACATGATAAGACATAAATGCCCTTCAATGATATGACCGTTAGGTGGATAAGATATTTTGGTCCACGGCAAGTAAGACAAAGAACGGTCGGAAATTTGACTCTCAAAGTCCTCGGGGCTATCATGTTCCTCATGTGTAGGCAATTCAGACCGGCGAATTCCTAACTCCTCGATCGAGAAAAAGTCCTCAAGGAATGTAAGAACTGGCTCTCACATCGATGAACTTGATTGAACTGTATGAGATTTCCAATGGCTTCACTCAAGGGATTGGTAGGTGTAGGATTTTGAGTTGAGCATCACATGGAAATTTTTCCTTAGTATTTCCTCGACCCCTTTAACAAAGACGGTGATTCCTATGACTCAAGAAAGAGAAAATGAAACTACGAAAACAAAAGTCTTCACGCTTCATATTCCTCGAATGAATATCAAGTCTTCATGGTCACACCAATTTCTTCACTTTCAAAGTCTTCGTAAAGTCTTCGAATTTCAAAGTCTTCATCGAAGAACTTCACTTTTAGGGTCGATTTTCTCAGAAATATCAAACTCCTCATAGACTTATAGACCGTGTACACTCACAACGATCAGTTATTTAACCTATAAGTCTTCAATACACCAAAATCACTAAGGGGCACTAGATGCACTTACAATCTCCCCCTTTTTGGTGATTGATGACAACATAGGTTAAGTTTTCAACGGGGACAAACATATGAAGTGTAAATACTGATATTGAGGAATTTGATTGCAAGATATAGAAGAACTCCCCCTGGATGTGTGCATAATGAGGAATTTGCTTTTGAGGCAATGCACATTTGAAGAATTTAATCATGGAGATCTCCCCCTATATCTTGTAATTCATACACGCATTTGATATATATACTATGAAGAATTTGAAATGCATGATGAAATATGGTGCCTGATGAGATTCAGCATGCGTGCAATAGTATTGACTAGAGTAAGCATGCGAAATATCACATCAAAAGTTTCAGAGCTCAAATATCATATTTAGAGCTTAGTGCTTCAAAAGCATCAGAGCATAACACGTATCAAAATCAGAGCATCAAACGTATCGAAGCACGATCAAAAGTATCAGAGCATAGTGCAAGTCAGCACAATGCACCATTCAAAAGTATCAGGGCACCATCGAACTTAAGATTACAACTCGATCCAATAAAAGTTTCGGAAGAACGAGAGTTGTAACTTTTAAAAAAACGCCCATAGTATAAACCCGCTTGAAGACTAACTCAGATTTCTCCCCCTTTGTCATCAAATGACCAAAAGGATCGAAACCGAGGACTAACGCCCCTGAAGATATTCAAGTTGATGGAGGAGCGCCAGCGTTGTCGGGGTTGTTTGTTGAAGTAGGGCCTGCCGCAGTGTTGTCTAAATCTTCATATTCATCAGTTTCACGCGATGAAGAATAAGAGCTGGCCACCATATCAGGAACTTTGACTCTCTTGAATTTCTTCGGAGGTGGTGCGCACCAGTCAAAGCTTCCTCAAGACCCATAGTCTTCAATTCTTCCATGGAATATACATGATTAAGAACAGCCCAGATGCGGTTGAGGGTTTCATGAAGGTAGTACTGGTTTTTCTTCACTGCATTATGCGTAGAGGTCATGTTGTGAAGAATTGCAGCAAATTTGCGCTTCACCCATTTCTGATTGCGTTCAACTTTCTGATGAAGACTGAGGAGTAACTCACGATCAGTCATCACCCTGGGTGCAGTTGCTTGAGGCTGTTGCTTGAGGTATTTGCGGCAATGTCATGCGTTGCAGAATCGTCATTGGTGGAGTAAGATGCAGCCTTGTGAAATTGACCATCCAATGGACGAGTGCCTTCATCAATTACAGTTGCTGCCTTGCCCTTGTCATCAGATGATGAAATTGGTCGCTTGAGGACTTCAATGGGCGGCAAGTAGCTGCCATGATTCAAAGTGTCAGCCTTGTAGTTCAGTGAAGATCTTGCCCTTATGAATCTCATGATCCAAGGCGCATATGGCTTCAGCTCAAAAGGTGACATTGCAACATTGGCCAGAGTCCTCATGAAGAAATCATGGAAGTTGATAGGAACGCCATGAATGATATTGAAAAGCATGTTCTTCATGATGCCTATGACATCTTCTTCATTTGAGTCGTGGCCTTTTATGGGACTCATTGTCTTCGTCAAGATTCTATAAACAGTCCGAGGCACATACAGCAAATCCTTGACGAGGAATTTGGTTCGAGGGGCTTGACCTGGCTTCAGTGGCTTCATAAGCACTTGCATAAAGTGATCAGACAATTCTTGGTCATTGTAGATGCAACGTGCAGATTCATGGGGAGGATCAAGAGGAAGGACACGTAGCAATTCTGTTGCTGGTGCCTTGTAGTGAGTATTCTCTGTCATCCAATCCAATACCCATGAGTTGATATCTTCAGCGTCTCCGGTGATGTGCAGGGTGGCATAGAATTGAAGAATGAGTTCCTCATTCCAGTCACAAATGTCAGTGCAGAAATTCAGCAGCCCTGCATCGTGAAGAACACGGAGTACTGGCTCGAAGCACGGTAGTGATTCCATATCCACATGAGGAATATGCTCATGGTCGAAGATCTTGTCCTTGTCAAATAGCACTGAGGAATAGAAGTTTGCTTGTGTTGGAGTCCAGAAGCGTCTTTTCCTCATTCGAGCAGAGTCATATGGATTATAAGCAGTGAAGAACACGTGCTCAGAAAAGAAGTCTTCACGCTGAATTTTTGCTTGCTTGAGAACGGATTCTTTGGCTTGGGCAGAGGAATATCGTGATTTGCAAGACAACCTCGTGGATCGCGATCTCGTGTTCTTCAGTCGAGGAATTTCTGGTTCCTCTCCTTGTGCAGCTTTGAGGATCAAGAAGGGGTTCTTGGCGCTAGTGGCTGAAATTTCTTCATTTACAGATGAAGTGGGATGAGTTTCTTCAGAGCCCATTTGAACAGTTGTAGCCGGGGACAGAGGAACTTGTTGAAGCGGAGTGAAGAGAGGAGTATTGGGATGCTGACTTTCCCAAAAGTCATCGTTCATCACCGTGTAGTGCACCTAATATCCACGCCTTCGTCTTTTTTCAATTTCTCAACACCGCCTCTTCACCTGTGAACCGAGGCACGGTGAGGAAACAACTGGGTTGAAGGAAAGCTTCCACTTCAATTTCTTCATCAAGCTGTTCTGAAGTAGCAACAGATTGAGTTTCTTCATCAGATCCGCTTGGGATCTTGTAATCTTCTCCATAAGGAACAATCTCCTTGGACGACATGGAGGAAATGGGAATGGCATCAATAGGATTTTCAATCGAGCTGGTCATTGGCTTCATTTTCTTCGCAGCCGAAGAATTTGACGCAGCTGATGCCTTCCTTTTCTTCACTGCAGCTCGTTCTATAGCCTTTGTCTTCTTCACTTCATAGGCAGAAGGAAGAATTGGAGATGGTGTTGGTGCAGGAGGAGCTGAGGATTGTGGTACAGTTTCTTCAAAGAATCGGTGCAATTGCCTAGTTCCTTCAGATTCTTCAGCGCACTACTAGTGGATGCCCGGGAATTTCTTCAAAGAATGGAATGGAGTCATCGCCTCGAACTTGTGTTCTCATCAGCACGCCGCAAGTCATCAGTAGTGCTGGCATGTTCTTTAGCAGACTGAGCAGAGTCTTCAGCCTGAGGATTTTCTTGTTGCGATGGAGCTGCAACAGTTGACATTTTCTTCGTCAGATTGACGAATCTCACCTTGGCTCCTTGCCAATCAGCATTGTAAGCTTCGAAATCCTTGCTGAGGGCTTGGATTTCAGATTGAGCTTTGAGAAGTTCTTCAGGAGTCAAGTTAACTAAGTTCTTCCTCAGAAGCTTCTCCTTTCTGGCTTTTGCTCTCTTCAATTCACGAGCCTTTTCAAATTTCCATTTCTCTTCAGCGATGAAATGGTTAAGCATATGACTTTGACCAGCAGTCAGTGGCAGATCCGGTATAGGAGTGTTTGGATCCCGATGCCATGTGTCAATGAAGTCAAGGATCTTCTTTGGATCCAGAAGCAAAGGCACACTTGTTCTTTTGGCTCTAGCGGCCTTGGTCAGTCTGTCTCTGATGATTTCTTCAAGTTCTTCATCAGAGGCTTCATCATCAGAAGGCACATTGAATGCAACCTATTTCTTCTTTGGACTTGGCCGAGGACCGCGCCCATTGTTGCCTTTGTCTTTAGCAGAGTGGGGCCTGTTGAGGACATTGGTGCAGGTGAGGAACTTCTTTGAGACACGAAGCAATTGAGAAACCCCGAGTCCTTTGACATGTAGCCGATGCACAAGAGTTGAGGACTTGGAGGAGCTGCCGAGGATTTTGAATGAGCAGAAGCAGATCGAGGAATTTGCCGTGAGGGCGCTGGCCGAGGAACTGGGCCGTCTTGCCGACGGTGAAGCACTTGGCTTTGCGTGCGTGCTTTTTGGCATTGATTTCTCGGCTTGACCGAGGCCTCAGCAAGCAGCAGCAAGAAACCTCATTGAATTTCCTCACCGCCTCCTTGGCCTGTCTTGCCAATTTGGCTTGACGCTGGACCATTCTTCAGAAAGTCTTCACCACTCTTGATGCTAGTGGGATCGCGACTTGGCAAAAGTGGAGCTCTTGGGCATGGAGGGTTTAAAGCGAATTTCCTCATGTACTTGGGAGTGACATAGCAGTATTCCCTCCATTCTCGTGCCCATCTTCGTTCTATCCTCTCAGACAAGACTTTGCGCTGATTTTTGGTCTCCTTGCCAAACTTGGATTCATCAGTGTGCGAGAGTCTTTGTATATTTCCTCAGAATCTCAAAAGCAGTCATGACTTCCGGTTTATTTCCTCCCTTCGTGGTCTCTTGCCTTTCGCCATTTTCTTGGTGAGGAATTTGAACAATAGAGCACTCGAAGAAGTATGCAGCTTTTCTTCGAGGAACGCTGCAAATGAGTTAAGTTGATGAGAACCTAGTGATTCAGTGCATGACATGAGTACCTGTGAACAGAGTGTAGGTGCGAGGAATTTGGAGAGGTCATATCGTTCTCGTAAGATTTTTCAAAAGGAACAAGTTTTGAGGAATTTGACCAATTGAGCCTTGAGGAATTTCACTAAGCTGCTTGCCTTAGGTTCCAGAGTTGTACAGATTGAGAATCCGCACAATTGAGGAATCTTGAAGAAATGAATGCTTAGAGAGATAAATCAAGAGCATATAGTGTGAGGTGTTCATATGTGAAGATTTGAAGAGCAAAAACACCTTTGAAGATTTTCGTAAAGATTTGAGAATCAACGCGAGTAATAAAAGCGACTTTTAATTACTCCGAATCAAGAACACGATTTAACAGGAGTGAACTGTAGTGAGTTCGTCACGTTAGATCTCCCACGCCTAACTTGGCTGAGGGAGACAGCTACGGAGGCGGCGGAGTGAAGATTTCCATGATCGGGCGCGAGTACGACGGCGATGAGGTCGAGGCAAGGAAGCTTTTCCTCACCGGGCGGCGATGGAGCAGCGGCGGCGCTTAGGGTTTGAGGAGAGCTCGAGCGAGAGATGGCGATCGAGCGGAGTAAATGAAGTGAGGAGGGTAGAGGGGTATTTATAGCCATGGTAAAAAACTGTTCACCCAAGATTTTGGGACTAACGTGCCCTCGCCCTTTCTCCTTCACGCGACATGTGTCACCCACGCATCGTGCGAGATGAGATCGTAAGATCGTGGGTGATTAAACTAATACATCGTGGGATGCGGAACGGTTTGAGCGGTAAAACCGAAAACTTGGATAAGATTTGTTTAAAAGTTTCGTTCGCAATTTCTTCAATTTGTCAAGGACCGGTGAAGACTTTGAACGAAGTTTCAACCGTAACTAACATGAAGAATTTGTGAATAGATTGGATAGAGTATAGCATAGAGGAAGGGTCCGATCACATTCACTTAGCGTAAATCACAACTTGAAGAAATAGCAATAAGTGAATGCTTGTAGAGGACATAAACTCATATATATATAGCCAATGAAGAAAAACGCGGAAACATTGAAGATTTTGCAAAGTTGAAGAATTTGAAAAATCGAGGAATTTCAAAATGAGGAAAAACTCAAATTGAAGATTTTCAACTTTTGTGGTGGCGTAGCCCATCAGATAAGAATGATGATTTCGCATACACCGCGCATAATTATCGAGGGTTCTCGAGAATCGATTCTTCATTAATTTCTTCACACTTAGAGTGTTATTCTTCATTGATTGAAGAAAACGATTCTTCATGTGTTGCACATCTAAGTCATCAATTATGCATAAGGGTTAGGATGTGTGTCCTTTCAAAGAACATTCAAGATTCTAAGATATTTAGCTCACACCGCAACTTGCTAAATCTCTTCTCATCCAAAGGCTTGGTGAAGATATCAGCTAGCTGTTCTTCGCCTTCACATGCTCGATGGAGATATCGCCTTCAAGACATGATCAAGAAGAAAATGATGACGAATCTGGATGTGCTTAGTCTTCGAGTGCTGAACGGGTTGTGAGCAATCTTGATGGCACTCTCATTGTCGCAGAGGAGAGGCACATTCTTCACATTGACGCCTTTAGTCCTTGAGGGTTTGCTTCATCCAAAGCGCTTGAGCACAACATGAGCCAGCAGCAATGTATTCAGCTTCAGCAGAGACAAGTGATACGCAGTTCGCTTTCTTCGAGGACCAACAGCACCAAAGATCGTCCGAGGAAATGACAAGTGCCGACGTTGACTTGCGGTCCACACGATCACCAAAGATAGTCGAGTCGTAATATCCAATGAGATCAAAAGCAGAGCCCTTGGGGTACCATAATCCTAGTGTTGGTGTGTGAGCTAGATATCGAAGAATATGCTTCACAACCTTATGGTGTGATTCCTTGGTGCAGCTTGAAATCGGGCACACATGCAAACACTAAGCATTATATCCGCCTAGATGCACATAAGTACAATAAAGAACCAATCATGGAGCGGTATACCTTGTGATCAAAGTCAATACCATTTTCATCAGTGCATAGATGGCCATTTGTGGGCATAGGAATTTTGACGCCTTTGCAATCTTGCATGCCGAATTTCCTCAGTACATCTTTGAGGTATTTCTCCTGAGATATGAATATGCCATTGCGCTGCCGATTTAATTTGAAGACCTAGGAAGAATTTCAACTCTCCCATCATAGACATTTGATATTCTTCACTCATCATATAGGCAAATTCATCACTATATCGTTGGTTAGTACAGCCAAAGATTGTATCATCAACATATATTTGGCACACAAACAGTTCACCATCATATGATTTAGTAAATAGAGTAGGGTCGAGTGAACCGGGTGTGAAGCCATTCTTCACGAAGAATTCCTTCAGCAGTGTCATACCACGCCCGAGGGGCTTGCTTGAGGCCATAGAGGGCCTTATTGAGTCTCAAGACTTTGTCGATTCTTGGGATCTTCAAAACCCGGGGTTGAGCAACATATACTTCTTCCTCAAGCTTACCATTGAGGAATGCACTTTTCACATCCATTTGATATAAGATGATATCATGTAGCATAGGCAAGTAAATGCGTAATAGCCTCAAGTCTAGCAACAGTGCAAAAGTTTCATCGAAATCAATTCCTTCAACTCGTGTGTAGCCTTGAGCTACAAGTCGTGTTTTATTCCTCACAACAAGGCCATTTTCATCTTGCTTGTTGCGGTAGATCCACTTTGTGCCAATGATATTATGCTTGCGAGGATCCAGGCGATTGACCAATTCCCGGACATTGTTCAACTCGAATCGATGTAATTTTTCTTGCATAGCCTGAATCCACTCCGCCCGTAAATGCTTCATCTACCTTAGTGGGCTCGAGATAGAGACAAAAGCATAGTGCCCACAAAAGTTAGATAAGTGTGAGGCTTTTGAGCGGGTGAGAGGACTCGTGCACCGATGTCATCGATGATCTTCTCCACTTGCACTTCTTTTGCAACACGTGGATGAGTTGGTTGTCGCCGAGGATTTTGATCAGCATTTTCTTCAAAGACCATTTTCCTCATCATGTTCTTGGTGCATCACTCGACGTTCTTCACGACAGGATGAATTCTTCAAAGAAATTCTTCAGAGGAATGACATCCTCGGTTGCCTTTGAGCTTCATAGCATCCTCGGTGCTGGTTCATCTAACATGTAGGTAGGTGCTCTTTGCGAGGCATTAGTTTCATCGAACCGCACATCTACAAAGGTCAACAATCTTGTGAAGAACAATGTTGAAGACTCAGAGGTGTGCGAGTCCTTTCCGTAACCAAGCATAAAACCTTCATGTGCTTTGGTGCAAATTTAGAATTGTGGTGAGGATCTCTAATCCAACATTTAGCACCAAAGACTTTGAAATAACTCACATTGGGTTTCTTGTCGTTGAGGAGTTCATAGGCAGTCTTCTTGAAGAATTTGTGAAGATATACTCTGTTGATGATGTGGCGGCAAGATCAATTGTATCAATCCAAAAACGCCGAGGCGTTTTGTATTCATCAAGCATAGTGCGAGCCATCTCAACAAGAGTTCTCGTTCTTGCGCCCACGACGCCATTCTGCCGAGGAGTATAGGGAGCAGATAATTCATGAGTAATACCAAGTTCATCAAGATAGGCATCAAGACCAGAATTCTTGAACTCGGCCCATTGTCACTTCGATATGCTTGATCTTCACACCAAGGTTGGTTGAAGCCCTCGAGGAAAATCATTTGAAGACTTCCTGCACTTCATGTTTGTAAGTAACAATGTTTACCCATGTGTATCGAGAATAATCATCAACAATGACAAAACCATATAGAGATGCATCATTAGTGACTGCTGAATAATGATTCGGTCCGAAGAGGTCCATGTGAAGCAATTCGAATGGACGGGTAGTGGTCATGATTGTCTTCGCTGGATGCTTGACCTTGGTCATTTTTCCGGCTTCACATGCTCCGCATAAGTGATCCTTGAGGAATTTGACATTTTCAATGCCAATGAAATGCTTCTTCTTCGCAAGCGTGTTCAAATTCCTCATGCCTGCATGACCAAGTCGTCGATGCCATAGCCAGCCTTCTGAAGCTTTTGCAAGTAGACACATGGCTGGTTGTGGTCCTGTAGAGAAATCAACAATATATGATCTCTCTCCTAAAGCCTTCAAGACTTTGGAATTGTCACTTCCATAATCACAACACAGCGATATTTGCCAAAGACAACAACCATATCAAGATCACAAAGCATTGAGACTGACATGAGATTGTATCCTAAGGACTCAACAAGCATGACTTTGTCCATGTGCTTATCCTTAGAGATAGCAACCTTACCAAGACCCAATACCTGACTTTTGCCTTTGTCTGCAAATATGATATGCTTCAGAGGTGACGGTGATAAAGGAGCATCCATCAATAGATTCTTGTCACCAGTCATGTGATTTGTACATCCACTATCGAGGACCCATTCAGTGGTTTTGGGTTGATCATCCTGCAGATGAATTAGTATAACTTACAATCTCATATGCTTCATCAGTGAAGAATATGATATCAAGTTCATCAGATGAATTTCATCAAGCAAAGTAAACAGTATGAGGACGTGTGAAATGAAAGTTCATTTCATCATGATTCGCCTGCGTCCTTTCAGGCATTTTTGTCAGGTCCCCAGCAAATTCTTCAGACGTTAGAGCACGTCTGGAGACCTGACCCTGCAGAAGAGATTAGTTCTTTTTCTTCACCACCCACATCTGGAGGGGTGGCAAAGAGTTCATCATCCTGCGAGCACCATGTGAGAAAGGTGGCAAAGATGCCAAACCATTTCGCTTAGCATGAGAGAGGTTAGGGTATGCATATGAATAAGCAGAGTAATTCTTCGAGGACTTATGAACATAATGGTTTGAAGAATAATGCACATATTCATAGCCTTTAGCTTTGCCCTGCGAGACAGATTTGTTAGCACAATGATAGTCATATGAGGACTTTGATCCAGTTGAGGAATTTGATCCTCGTGAAGAATTTGGTCCATATGAAGAGTTTGGTCCATATGAAGAATTTGATCTGGGGTTCCTGTTCTTCACAGGTGGTGTCATGAGGACATTCACCTCAAGACTTTCAACACAACTTTTGGGAACCCAGATTTTCTTCATAGGGGAACCGTTCCTGCAGTTAGTGCCAACATATCTAGCAAATACTTCACCATTCTGATTTTTGAACAGTTTATAGTTGGAGTCAAATGACTCATCAGAAGAATTAGGAGATTCACATGTAAAGCCAAACAAGTTAGATGGATCAACTGGAGGTCCCTTTGCAGCAACCCATGAGGTTTTGGGATACTGCTCAGGCTTCGAATATGTTCCATCGGCGTTGAGTTTCCTCTCAATGGCAATACCCTCTTTCCTAGGGTTTCTGTTGAGGATCTCTCTTTTGAGCACATCACAAAGTGTCGATGCCCTTTGAGGCTTTTGTACATGCTCGTCATGTACAATTCCTTCAGCCCCTGCATTGTCAAGTGATACTAGCAAAGTCCTCGATGAGGAATTAGTAATAGCAGAGGCAGATGAAGAATTTGTAACAGCTTAAAGCATTTGAACATTCAGGTGAAGAATTTGCGATTCACGCTCAATGCACTTTAAGCATGGAGGAACAAATTCTTCCCGAGAAGCATCGATTTGTTGAGCTAGTAATGAATCGCGCTCCCTTCAAGATCTTCATAACATACTCTTAGCTTTTCAAGATCTGCCTTTCTTTGAATAGCTTCAAGAGAAAGCTTCTCATGATCGATCAAGAGGGTATTATGTTGATCTTGAAGGACGTCAAGCTTGGAGTGAATTCTCAAGACATTCACCCAAGGCTTTTGATCGATCCATTTCTTGCGCAACATATTATCACTTCTTTCTAGCATAACTTGAGTTTGTTCTAAAACCGTTTGTTGTTTAGTGGCAACACAAATGAGTTTAGTATAGCAGGATTCAATGTCATCATCAGATTCATCATTGTCAGATTCATCACAAGACTCGGATGAGGAGCATTCGTTACCTCAAAGACCGTTTGCCATAAGACAAGATGCGCACGATGATGATTCTCGCTCGAAGTCATCGCTTTTGAGAGATTCCTTGAAGTCCTCGAACCAGGATCATGACAAGTTCGATGACCTTCATAAACATCGAGATTCGGTCCCGGATGAGCTTTGAATTGCCAAGATGCATGATTCAGCCAATTGGTCTCTAGATAGGCAGGAGCAGATGATATCCTTCGCTATGATATCAAGTCGAGTGTACTTGCGAATATCATCAAGATTCGCCATCTTGCATAGATCAAGAAGACCAATCTCAGTGACGGTCCACAGCTCGCTATTCTTTGCCATGAGGCGCTTCTTCATCGTGGCCTTCCACTTGGGATAGTCATGACCGTCAAAGATAGGGCATGTCACTTTCTTCATACCCGCTGATCGACATAACTAGAACTCCGTGGTTAAACTAAAATCACACGTAACAAGGGAGTACCTTGCTCGATACCAATTGAAAGTGCGTTATATCGACTAGAGGGGGTGAATAGGCGATTTTATGAAATTCTTCATCGAGGAATTTGCCGTGAGGAAATTCCTTAGCGAAGAACTACTAGCAGCGGAATATGTACTCAGAGGTAAACATAACAGGATACACACATAGTCAGCATGATGAAATGAAGACTAAGAGCAGAGTACAGGAAGCATAAACACAGGATAACAGAATGAAGATAAAACAGATCAAGAAATTGAGCGAGGAATTTGTGAAAGTCTTCACCAAAGTCTTCAAGCACGATATGAACAATATGCAACATGTAATGAGGAATTGGATGAGTTGAGGAAATAGAACCAGTCGGTTGGTGAAGACAATGATTTGGTAGACCAGTTCCAACTGCTGCCTGGGCTTGTACGTCTGGTTTGAGCGGCCGAGTATTTAAACTCGAGGACACACAGTCCGGACACCCGCCTCCGAGCCGCAACTCAGACACCTAGTCCTCACCATATTATCCTTGAACTAAGACCACGCAGCGTCGTCCAATCACTCATGGTAAGTCTTCAGTGACTTCCAAACCTTCACAGACTTGGTCACTCGGCGATCCACAATTCCTCTTGGATGCTCTAGACCTTGACGCCTAACCGTCTGGAAGAAGCACAGCCTTCAAAGGTAATAAGCGCCGGATCCACGCAGGATCAATTTCTTGATGATGCTCAATCACTTGGGGTTTGTGGGTTTGGTTTTGGGATTTTCCTCACTTGATGATTTTCGCCAAAGTCCTCGGAGGATGGGTTGCTCTCAAATGAAAAGTGTCAAGTTCTCTCGAGCAGCCAACCAACTAGTGGTTGTAGGGGCGGCTATTTATAGCCTAGGAGTAGCCCGACATGATAAGACATAAATGCCCTTCAATGATATGACCATTAGGTGGATAAGATATTTTGGTCCGCCGCCAAGACAAAGAACGGTCGGAAATTTGACTCTCAAAGTCCTCGGGGCTATCATGTTCTCCTTTGTGTAGGCAATTCGCACTAGCAAATTCCTAACTCCTCGGTCGAGTAGAAGTCCTCGTGAATGTAAGAACTGCGTCTCACATCGATGAATTTGACTGAATCAGATGAGATTTTGTGGGGACCCCGACTTACAAGTCGTGATCACCGAATGCACGGTACAAAGGATCCCGAGATCAATGCTCACCGAACACACGTAAGCTGAATAACAAGAGTCTTACATCCATACATACCGCCTTACACAAATAATGACCATCACGGTCAAGTCTTACATCGATAAAGCCTTAAGGGCTGAACATCAAATGAAACATAGCAATGAAATCGTCATCGATAAGTAGAACCCATGCCATCCGCCTTAACCCTACAGCATTACGACCGAAACGCCCTAGTTCGCATGTTCGTCTCCAAAGAACTCTTCTTCGAACTCCGGTTCTTCCATGCCTGGTCAATTAAATAACCAGTGGCAAGCCAATGAGTACTTTGAATGTACTCGCAAGCAACCCATGTTTTGGTTCAAGATACAGCGATGCATGACATAGGTAAAGTTTTGCATAAAGCTAGTTTTGAGTGCAATGACATGTTCAACATCCTATAAAGCATGCATCAGGAGAATTCAAGTAACCATGAGAACAGGTCACAGATATCAACATAAATAGAATGGGCACCAACCCATTATCATAAACAGAGTGGGTACCAACCCATCTCAATCATGTCAAGTCCATTGACTTGACCCAAGTCATTTCCATCATCTTACTCACACGGTTGAAAACCCTCGACATAGTTTAAGCAAAGACCACCAACCGTCCTTGACCGTGGACACGGCTATTCAATAGTTTTACACTGCAGAGGTTGCACACTTTACCCACTAGATCCGGGAACTTCCGTGTCAAACCACGCACCAGCGGTACCTCAAGTACCCGGTAAGCACCGATCATTACCTTTCCCTAGACGACACTAACATGGAGTCCACTGATTGGTAGTAACCCCGTGTACAAACATTTCACATCATAAAGTCGCGGAGCCTCGCTCCCATATTCATCACATACCACAAGCACGGGTACCAACGGTGTGTCCGGTGCCTCGTGAAAACAGTCATGGCCGCCTCTACAGCACGACCCGCCCCAAGAGAGAGCACCAACTCTCCCCGTCACTAGTAATGCGGGCTCCAAGCTAGTATCGGTCTAGGTACTCAACAATGCCCTTTCCCATATAAGGGTAGAGTGGTCGCGCATGTAGTGTTGGGACAGTCATCAAATCTTAAATCTAATCCGCTGAAAACAACACACACTTGCCTCGGTACACCACTTCGTCATCAAGTGGTTACCTTTCTCATCATCTCCTCGGCATAAGTGGCACCCGACGGGTTTTCAAAAGACTTTTGAAATCACTTTGTCTCCTTCACCATGCATAACCCATCCCATTTGCGTAGCACCTACATTTGCATCCTAGCTACTCCCACCGCATAACCCTCATAAATGGTAGGGCCATGCACCATGCAAGTATCAACGAGGATGTAATCGTGGCAACCACCCACGTGGTTCACCATCTCGCCATGATTCCGATGCATCATAAATAAAGAGCTAAAATGACATGCATATAAAGAGGGTATCATAGTCATGGTCAAAGGGCTGCTTGCCTTGGTTGGCTTGGTCTTCAAAGTCTTCCAAGACTACTCCTCCTTCTTCCTCGGCTACCTCACAACACGGGATCTAACGTTGCAAGAAAACAACGGGAAAATAAGGCAATAATAAAAACAGGAAAGTCAAAGTGCTCTGAAAAATGTCAACTTAATTTTGTAAAATACTAGGAGGAAAACTAGGAAGGGGGCAACTTTTGGTTTTGGTCCTGGAGTAGCAAAATAGGAGTTATGGATTTTCAAAGGCTCATTTAAATGCCAAAACCCACATTTAAATATTTACAGAAAAGGAAAGGTGATTGGATCTGAGTGAAAGTTGCACCATTAAATAGATTGCAATATTCTAGGAATTTAGAAATTGGAATCACTGCATTTGGATTAATATACTGCCTGTGGAATTTTTGGAAAAACTACAGAAAAGAAAAAGGGGAAACGGCGCTGTGCCACTGGGCCGGAGAGGCCACAGCAGCAGCAGGCCCAGGGGGAACCCCAGCCCACGCGCCCGCCACGTCGAAGGCGTAAAAGGGCGAGTACGCCTTCGGCCGACGGCGGTCTCAGGCGACGCACAAGACGTTTTAAACTCGACGGTGGATCCCACCCGCTGTGGCGTGAGGTCGACCAGCCGGCCCCACGGCGCGCCGTCGCCTACCTCCGCCAGAGGCGACGCGAGCCGCCGGGCGGCGATACAGGCACGGAAGCGGAGCGGAGACTACCGCTGATTCAGGAGGGAGTCGCGGATCCAAGTGGTGGTGGAGATGGTCGCCGGGTGGCTGCCACGGGCGACGAGGTCCCATGGCGGAGGTGCTTCGGGTGCCGGTGGCTCCGGCCGTTCCCAGCTGCAAAATGAGGGGGAAAGCGAGGGGAAGGCATCAGTGAGGTGAGGGGAGGCCGAATCGAGGGAGAAACGAGGCGGAGGGGGCCTGTACCCGCGGATCGACGGCGACCCGAGGCGACGGAGCTCGAGCTCGATCTCGAGCTCGGGCGGCTCTGGAGCGAAGGGGGTGGATCCAGGGGTGGATTAGGTGTGTGGGAGAGCGACAGGAAGGAAGAGGAGAGCTCGGGAGTGCCTTAAATAGGCTGGCCACGGTTCACCGTGGGCGTGGCCTACGGGCACCCGCGGGATCTGCTCTGGGGGCCATTGGGGAGAGCTTGGAGCTGTCCACGGCGCTCGTGGGAGTGGAGTAGGGCGCCAGGGGGAAGGAGAGAGAGCGAGGGAGGGCCCTGGCGTCGCTGTGAGGCCAGCCATTGGCCGAGCCGGGCGGCGTCGGGCACGCTGCTGCAGGAGGGGAGAGAGGGGAGACAGAGGGGGCGGCACGGCGGCGTGTAGCAGACGTCGAGGCACATCAGCCGGCGCGATGGGAAGGCTCGGCGGTCGGGAGGCGCGGGACAGGCTCGGCCGCCATCAGAAGCGCCCAGAGCAGGCTTTGGCCGGCATGTGTGCGCTGCGTGCTCTGCCGTGTCCACTTAAGCGCCCTGAAGCTACAAAGAAGATGGGACAAGACCAGGAAAGGCCAGGATGCCCTGGGTGCGAAGGGAGAGAGAGAAGCTGGGGAGAGGAGAGAAGATGTTGTCCAGAGAGGACAAACTTGATTCCCCCTTCCTCCACATTGTTTCTTCGTAGAAAAGTGTCTAGGTGATGAGGGAAGTGAGGAGGGGTTGTGGCAAAAAGATTAACTTAAGGAGATTAGTGAAAGTGGCAAAAAGAGGCCTTTTGGTATTTTGCCAGAAGGTGTTTGATGGAGTTTTGGCTAAGCTAATGATCCTTACTGGTCAAGATACTCCAAGGGGTGAAATGACACATATATTTAGGGCCTTCCACCCATTTTGAGCTCATTTGGACAAAGTTGCCAATGCAACTTTTGCAAACCCTAGAAATGGGCAGAAATGGGTTTGTGTAGATCCAAAGGACTAAATCATTTCTCCTTGATGTGCCACTTGGTGTGGTAGCCTTATTTGGTCACATGATCAGGCTCACCAAAGTTGGGGTCTTGGAGAAAAGTTGGTAGTGCAAAGTGGTTCAAACTTGATTTTGGTCGAGAGGGTTTTGAGGCACTTTGACCAAGATTTCCTCTTCTCCAACCTGTGCCATTTGGTCCAGTTGCTTAATTAGATCAATGAAGCATGTCCACCAAATTTGAGCACTTTTGGACATACTTGGCAATGTAAAGTTGATCAAACCTTAGATTGGACAGAAATGGTTTTGAGGGTTTTGATGGTGTTATCTTGTTCTCCAAGTCATGAGACTTGGCAAGATCAACAGATATGTCATATGTGACATGATAGAATTTTCCTGAATTTTTGGAGAATATATCCTTTGTAAATATTTCAAAAGCTTGAAATATCCGTAAAGGGTTTTAGAGGATTTGACCAATATTTTGAACATGACCATGTGTTGAAACTCTTATATATGGACAATATATGTCCTATGAGCTTTTCTAAATTTTGTCAAATATTTTTGAAACAGAAAAATAATTATTTCCTATTAAAGACCATTTCTGGCCTTAAGAAAAGCCTTTAAATAAAATAGAACAAGAACTTTTAAAATTATACTTTTGTGGTTCCTGGGCATCCTATATCTAATAGGAGTCAAATATATTTTTGAAAGATTTTTACTGCCCTTGATCAAGTACTTGCAAGGCAAACCTCAATTCGTGGGTTTTTGAAAACTAATTTTAAAAATACTTTCTCGCCAAATTGTTTTTGTAGAAAATCCCATATAGCACTATTCACATGGCATGGTCATTGGTCGAGCTTGGGGTAGGGAGATGAAGTATAGAGGGTAGAGAAGTTGACTTCAAGAAGCACTTGAAAAGAAACATAGAGAAAACCAACTTCAAATAAAAGCCAAATAATGCAAAAGTTTTTGTTGGTCCAAATTTTCATGCTTTATTTATAAAATGAAATGTTACAAAATGCAGGTGTGACAGACCTACCCTCCTTACAAGAATCTCGCCCCGAGATTCCTAAACTAGGCTTGAAAGAGGTACGGAAATTCGGATCTAAGGTAGTCTTCACGCCCCAAGTTGCTTCGCTTGGTGTGATTGCTCCATTGACTTTGAAGTACTTGATGGTGCGGCTTGAGTGTGTCGCTCAGCCTCATCCGTAATGCAGATGGGCCGCCACGATACGTCAAATCAGGTTGAAGATCAATGGCTTGGTGATTGATGTCTTTGTAGAGGTCGGGCTTGTCTAGAACTTGGAGACACTTCCGAGTTGTGACACGTGGAACACGCCAGCACATCGAAAGTTCGTGGAAGTTCCAACCGGTAAGCCACTTCTCCTCGCCGCCGCTGATCTTGAAGGGGCCAATGTACTCGGTGCGAGCTTTCCTTTGACATGAAAGCGCTGGGCTCCTTTGAGAGGGGTGACCGGAGATAGACATGGTCCCCAACTCGAAGCTTATGTCTCGCGACGTGAGTCAAGATAGCTCTTCCGCCTTGACATGGCAGACCTCGACGCCTCGGACAAGCTGGACTTGCTCTTTTGCTTCACGAAGGATATCAGCCCAAAGACAAGTCCTTCTCCGCCTCCCACCAGCTTGAGAGGTGTACGACACTTCCGCCAGATAACACTTCAAATGGTGCCATCCGAGGCTGGCCCGATAACTGTTGTTGTAAGAGAACTCGCGAAAGGGAGGCAATCTTCCCACTTAGCTCCATAAGCTAAGACACAGTGCTCGGAGCATGTCTTCGAGTATTTGATTCACTGCTCGGTCGACCTCCGGTCTGTGGGTGAAAAGCAAGGTCAAGGACAACTTGGTCCCCATGGCCTCCTCGGAATTTCTTCCAAAACCTTGAGGTGAACTGGTTCCTCGATCCGACACAATCTCCTTGGGAACACCATGAAGGCTCACGATTCGTTGATGTAGAGAGTTGCCACTGGTTGCCGCCATGGGTAGTCTTAACAGAATGAAATGGGCCACTTTGGTCAAATGATCGACTATGACCCAGATGGAGTCATGTCCCTTGTTTGACCTAGGTAGTCCAAAGGATGAAATCCATTCGACTTTATCCCATTTCCACTCGGGAACCTTGAGTGGTTGGAGTAATCCAGCAGGTCGCCGATGTTCAGCTTTGACCCTCCGCATACGCCACATTTCGCAACATAGGTGGCAATCTCCTTTTCATCCCATGCCACCAAAATCTTCCCTTCGTGTCTTGATACATCTTGGTGCTCCTGTGGTGGATGGAATATGGGCTGTCATGAGCTTCTTGCAAGATCAGGTTCTTGAGCTCAACCTTGTTGGGCACGCAGATGCGATTCCCAACCCACACAATTCCTTCCTCATCCTCTCTGAATCCCGAGGCTTTGCTCGCCTTGATCTTCCTCTTGATGCCTTCAATACTCTCATGCCCCTTCGAGCTTTCTTGATGTCATCCATCAAGGTAGGCTTAACTTCGATGTTGGCCAAGAACTGGTGCAACCAGCCCAACCCAAGCCTTCAAGTTCTTCATACAAGGCGGGTAGCTTGTGCTTCAAAGATAGCATTCAAGGAGCAAGCCTTCCCGCTCAACGATCCGCTACCACATTAGCCTTCCAGGTGGTATTGAACACCGAGGTCATAATCTTTATCAACTCCAGCCATCTTCTCGCCTCATGTTCAATTCCTCCGAGTGAAAATATACTTCAGACTTTTGTGATCCGTGTATATCTCACATCGCTTCCCCAAAAGGTAATGTCGCCAAGTTTTCGTGAGCATGAACCACGCTGCTAGCTCAAGGTCATGAGTAGCGTAGTTCTCTTCGTGAGGTCGAGTTGCCTTGAAAGGTAGGCCACGACCTGCTTTCTTGCATCGTAACACCTCCCAATCCGATTCTTGACGATCACAATATATCACAAACTCCTTGTGTATATCTGGTGTGGCCAGGATCGAGCGGTGGTTAGCTTCTTCTTCACTCGAAGCTTTCTTCGACTTCAAGGCCCATTCAACTTCTTGTCCTTCTTCAAGAGCTGAGTCATGGGTCGGGCAATGCTTGAGAACCCTTCAATGAACTTGCGGTAATATCCCGCGAGTCCGAGGAAGCTTCGACTTCCTTCACATTGCTCGGGATTGCCATTCACCACGGCTTCGATCTTAGCAGGTCGACCGACAATCCCTCTTCGGTTAGAACATGACCCAGGAATCCAACTTCACGCAGCCAGAACTCACACTTGCTGAATTTGGCATACAGTTGGTGCTCTCGAAGCTTGTCTAGGACCATCCTCAAGTGTTGCTCGTGCTCTTCTTCCGACTTCGAGAAGACAAGAATGTCATCAATGAAGACAACGATTTAACTTGTCCAAATATTCCATGAAGACCTTATTCATGAGATACATGAAGTAAGTCGGGCATTGGTCAATCCAAAGGACATGACCCGCATTCATACAGCCATATCCGTTACGTAATGCCGCCTTCGAATATCTTGGGGTCTGATCTTCGATTGGTAGTACCCAGATCCGAGGTCGATCTTGGAGAACACCTTGGCCCCATTGAGTTGATCAAACAGATCTTCAATCTTGGGAAGCGGGTACTTGTTCTTGATTGTAACCTCGTTGAGGGAGCGGTAGTCAATGCATAAGCGGATGGTACCGCCCTTCTTGCCACAAATGTAATAAAGCGATCCCCAAGGGAGGCACTAGGCGGATAAATCCTTCCTCAACTGCTCTTCCACTGCTTCTTCAACTCGCTAACTCCTCCGATCCCATTCTATAAGGCTTTATAGATGGGTCCTGCTCCGGTATGAGCTCGATGACGAACTCAATGTCCCGATCAGAGGCATTCCCGGTAGCTCGTCAGAAAAACATCGGGATACTCGTGATACCATCGGCACTTGTTCCAATCCAACTTCAATCAGACTTGACTTGGTTGGCTTGAGCAGAGAGGGTTGAGGCAAATCGACTTGACTCCTCGGTCATTGGTCATAGTGACCGCCGGTTGGCGCAATCAATCAAGCCTTGGTGCTTGCTGAGCCAATCCATTGCCAAGATCACATCCAAGCCTTGTGATTTTAGGATGATAAGGTCTGCTAGGAAGTCTACCCGCTAATGGTAATCCCGACTCCTTTACATCCTATCTTGGCTCTCATCTCTGCTCCGGGGTTTGTACCACCATAGGGTTGTTCAGGTGTAGGGTCATGCCACTTTTTAATGCAAAACTTTGGGTGACAAAAGAATGCGTGGCTCGTAATCAAACAAAACATTCTATGGTGCTGAATTGACAATGAACGCACTCAAAGACGACGTCCGGTCTTCTGGGCTTCTTCCATTGTGACATGGTTCACACGACCCCGCCATTGTTGGGCAGGTTGCGGGAGCTTGGTTCCTCGGTGGCATACCACGGCCTTGTCCCGGTTCTGCGATTGGGTGCGGGCGCCGGGCTTCTTGTTGGGGCAATTCTTGAGTAATGCCTCGCTGTCCACATCCAAACAAGTGACTTGATTGGGGACGACGCCTTGCCAAAGATTGTTATTGGGGTTGTTGTAAGCTGGCAGGGGTTGGCATACCGCCGAGGTGGGTAGTTGGTGCGAGGTGCAGGAGCTCTTGGCTGCCGATAGGTTGGCTTGGCCGGGCTGGCTGCCACGGACGAGGCTTCGTTGTCGGAGCTACCCTTGCTGATCATCTTGCGCTTACGAGTGTCATCCAAGGCACGCCGCTTGTCCTCAAGCATGAGCGCCTTTGTTCACCAGATCAGAAAGGTCGGGCAGTCACACACAACAAGCGAGTATCGCAGAGTCCGTTAAGGCCTTCCATGAAGCGCCCCGCTTGGCAGCATCAATCTTGACATCTTGAGGGCATACCTTGAGAGAACACCGAACTTCTGCATGTACTCCTTGACAGTGCTGCCACCTTGCTTCAGGCTCGAACTCGCGCTTCTTGATGGCCATGAGTCCGTAGGGATGTGGGCCTTATGGAATTCCGTCTTGAAAGTGTTCCAAGTGATATCTTGCTCAACATGCATGGCCTTGAATCCATCCCACCAAGCTCTGGCAGTCCCCCGAGACATGGGCAGCATACGCCACTTTGTCACGGTCCTCGCAGCATCCGACTAGTGCCAGCAGATCCTCAATGGTGCGGACCCGATCTGCATCCGTGGGGTTCAGCAGTCTCGATGAACGTGGGTGGGGCATGCTTCTTGAACTCCACCAGTGTGGAACGTCCATGGCCGTGCCCCGCCGGCTGGCGGTTGACAGCCTGAGCAATCATCTGGAGGGCTGCTGTGTTGGCTTGGCGCTCCTCTCGAAAAGCTTGGAGAAGCTGAGCCATATCCATGCTTGGAGGAGGTGGTGGTGGTGGAGTCTGTCCTTGGGCTTGGTCCTGGCTGGCTCCGGCCTCAGCAGAACCTCCGGCTTCTTGCGGCTGGGTAGAGGTACCAGTACGTGTTACAACAGGCATCCTGTTGGAGTGGTCAAGGTCTCATGATAGGGAACAACAATGAGGGAAAGCAGTAGAGATGGAATGCCTAGTAAGGGGGTGGTGTGACACAATTTAAGTAAAGCAAAGGCCAGAAGGGCCAAACTCATGCATTAAGTTAAATGGGGAATGTAGTGGTTTACAAGTTCCTCAAGGAAAGTACGACTTCATCAAAGCAAGTTGAAAGCAAACACAACATAACATGGTTTCATAAGAACCATTACAAGGACTCGACTTAGCATGAAAGGGGTACACGACCTATCCTACCATAGGCTACGAGCTAGCCTATCCTAGTCCCGAACAGAGTCTAAGTGGTGGAATGCTCGGTCGGGTATTCTGCTCCTCCGGTCTTCTTCCTCATCATCATCTGTCTCGGTCTCCTCATCGCCGAGGAAGTGGAGGGTGAAGGAGCTGAACACGGCGCTGCTTTGCTGGTGGCGCCTTGAAGAGGTTATGGTACTCCTTTGCCGCCACACGGCGTGGTTGAGGTGCTCCCTCGGCAGGCTGCGACTGTGGGGTCGTCCGCCTCGTAAGCTACCGCTGGCTGTCCAGGGTGCTCCATCCTTCTTGATCCTGTCCGCCTTCGTTCGAACTATGCGGAGGAGCTCCTTGGTCTCGCTGGAGTTCCTCCAAGCTCCGCCGACTCGAGGCAGTGCTGTGCCTGCTGCATCGGCACACAAGCTGAAGTAGGTCCGAAGCGGAGAGGAAGTCCTCGCCCAAGGGTGGTGCTGGTGCGCTGCTCTCGTCGCCACCTTCCTTACGATAAGGCAGTAACGAGTGGCTGGCTCTCTTGCCATCTCTGGCAGGAGATCCCGAGGCGAAGTCAAGTGCCTTGAGGGCAGCAGCCTCCACGGCGAGAAGCGGTGTCGCCATCTGGGGTCCCTCAAAGAACCAGCTCGTCGGGCGTCATTCGCCTCACGACTACCTCCACGTGATACTCCTTCTTGGTCTTTGTCGACCCAAAGTGCTCGTGGTAGGAGAAGGTGGGGACTCGAGTGAACTGGCACTTCCCGAGGCTATCCTCAAGAAGCACGGAAACCCAAGTGGTCGAAGTCCCTGCACGCGGCCATCTACAAAAAGTGGAAGGGAAGGGTCAATAAAGGAATGTGACCTGTGTTTGGGATGCTAACATAAAACATAGGTATATGGGTAATCTAGGGATAGTCTCGCCTAACTAACGCCCATGCTAACTAAGGCTTCCTACAGTCAGATGGCTCGTACCAGCTCTGTGGGGACCCCGACTTACAAGTCGTGATCACCGAATGCACGTGTACAAAGGATCCCGGAGATCAATGCTCACCAACACACGAAGCTGAATAACAAGAGTCTTACATCCATACATACCCTCTTACACAAATAATGACCATCACGGTCAAGTCTTACATCGATAAAGCCTTAAGGGCTGAACATCAAATGAAACATAGCAGCGAAATCGCCATCGATAAGTAGAACCCATGCCATCCGCCTTAACCCTACAGCATTCTCGATTGGGAAACGCCCTAGTTCGCATGTTCGTCTCCAAAGAACTCTTCTTGAACTCCGGTTCTTCCATGCCCGGTCAATTAAATAACCAAATGGCAAGCCAATGAGTACTTTGAATGTACTCGCAAGCAACCCATGTTTTGGTTCAAGATACAGCGATGCATGACATAGGTAAAGTTTTGCATAAAGCTAGTTTTGAGTGCAATGACATGTTCAACATCCTATAAAGCATGCATCAGGAGAATTCAAGTAACCATGAGAACAGGTCACAGATATCAACATAAATAGAATGGGCACCAACCCATTATCATAAACAGAGTGGGTACCAACCCATCTCAATCATGTCAAGTCCATTGACTTGACCCAAGTCATTTCCATCATCTTACTCACACGGTTGAAAACCCTGGACATAGTTTAAGCAGCACCGCCCAACCGTCCTTGACCGTGGACACGGCTATTCGAATAGTTTTACACTCTGCAGAGGTTGCACACTTTACCCACTAGATCCGGGAACTTCCGTGTCAAACCACGCACCGGTACCTCAAGTACCGGGGTAAGCACCGATCATTACCTTTCCCTAGACGACACTAACATGGAGTCCACTCGATTGGTAGTAACCCCGTGCCAAACATTTCACATCATAAAGTCATGGAGCCTCGCTCCCATATTCATCACATACCACAAGCACGGGTACCAACGGTGTGTCCGGTGCCTGTGAAAACAGTCATGGCCGCTACTACAGCACGACCCGCCCCAAGAGAGAGCACCAACTCTCCCCGTCACTAGTAATGCGGGCTCCAAGCTAGTATCGGTCTAGGTACTCAACAATGCCCTTTCCCATATAAGGGTAGAGTGGTCGCGCATGTAGTGTTGGGACAGTCATCAAATCTTAAATCTAATCCGTTTTGAAAACAACACACACTTGCCTCGCACACCACTTCGTCATCAAGTGGTTACCTTTCTCATCATCTCCCTCGGGCATAAGTGGCACCCGACGGGTTTTCAAAAGACTTTTGAAATCACTTTGTCTCCTTCACCATGCATAACCCATCCCATTTATGTAGCACCTACATTTGCATCCTAGCTACTCCCACCGCATAACCCTCATAAATGGTAGGGCCATGCACCATGCAAGTATCAACGAGGATGTAATCGTGGCAACCACCCACGTGGTTCACCATCTCGCCATGATTCCGATGCATCATAAATAAAGAGCTAAAAATGACATGCATATAAAGAGGGTATCATAGTCATGGTCAAAGGGCTGCTTGCCTTGGTTGGCTTGGTCTTCAAAGTCTTCCAAGACTACTCCTCCTTCTTCCTCGCCTACCTCACAAACACGGGATCTAACGTTGCAAGAAAACAACGGAAAATAAGGCAATAATAAAAACAGGAAAGTCAAAGTGCTCAAAAATGTCAACTTAATTTTGTAAAATACTAGGAGGAAAACTAGGAAGGGGCAACTTTTGGTTTTGGTCCCGAGTAGCAAAATAGGAGTTATGGATTTTCAAAGGCTTATTTAAATGCCAAAACCCACATTTAAATATTTACAGAAAAGGAAAGGTGATTGGATCTGAGTGAAAGTTGCACCATTAAATAGATTGCAATATTCTAGGAATTTAGAAATTGGAATCACTGCATTTGGATTAATATACTGCCCTGTGGAATTTTTGGAAAAACTACAGAAAAGAAAAAGGGGAAACGGCGCTGTGCCACTGGGCCGGAGAGGCCACAGCAGCAGCAGGCCCAGGGGGAACCCCAGCCCACGCGCCCGCCACGTCGAAGGCGTAAAGGGCGAGTACAATCGCCGACGGCGGTCTCAGGCATCGCCACAAGACGTTTTAAACTCGACGGTGGATCCCACCCGTCAGGGCGTGAGGCTGACCAGCCGGCCCCACGGCGGCCGTCGTCTACCTCCGGCCAGAGGCGACGCGAAGCTTCGCCGGCGGCGATCTGGCACGGGAAGCGGAGCGGAGACTACCGCTGGATTGGAGGGAGTCGCGGATCCAGTGGTGGTGGAGATGGTCGCCGGGGTGGCCTGCTTCGCCGGCGACGAGGTCCCGCGGCGGAGGTGCTTCGGGTGCCGGTGGCTCCGGCCGTTCCCAGCTGCAAAATGAGGGGGAAAGCGAGGGGAAGGCATCAGTGAGGTGAGGGGAGGCCGAATCGAGGGAGAAACGAGGCGGAGGGGGCCTGTACCCGCGGATCGACGGCGACCCGAGGCGACGGAGCTCGAGCTCGATCTCGAGCTCGGGCGGCTCTGGAGCGAAGGGGGTGGATCCAGGGGTGGATTAGGTGTGGGAGAGCGACAGAAGGAAGAGGAGAGCTGGGAGTGCCTTTAATAGGCTGGCCACGGTTCACCGTGGGCGTGGCCTCACGGCACCCAGGGATCTGCCTGGGGCCATTGGGGAGAGCTTGGAGCTGTCCACGGCGCTCGTGGGAGTGGAGTAGGGCGCCAGGGGGAAGGAGAGAGAGCGAGGGAGGGCCCTGGCGTCCGCGCGTGTGAGGCCAGCCATTGGCCGAGCCGGGCGGCGTCGGGCACGCGCTGCAGGAGGGGAGAGAGAGGGGGAGACAGAGGGGGCGGCACGGCGGCGTGTAGCAGACGTCGAGGCACATCAGCCGGCGCGATGGGAAGGCTCGAAGCGGTCGGGAGGCGCGGGCGGCTCGGCTCGCCCATCAGAAGGCAGCTCCAGAGCAGGCTTTGGCCGGCATGTGTGCGCTGTGTGCTCTGCCGTGTCCACTTGCGTCTGGAAGCTACAAAGAAGATGGGACAAGACCAGGAAAGGCCCGGGATGCCCTGGGTGCGTAAGGAGAGAGAGAAGCTGGGGGAGGAGAGAAGATGTTGTCCAGAGAGGACAAACTTGATTCCCCTTCCTCCACATTGTTTCTTCGTGTAGAAAAGTGTCTAGGTGATGAGGGAAGTGAGGAGGGTTGTGGCAAAAGATTAACTTAAGGAGATTAGTGAAAGTGGCAAAAGAGGCCTTTTGGTATTTTGCCGTAAGGTGTTTGATGGAGTTTTGGCTAAGCTAATGATCCTTACTGGTCAAGATACTCCAAGGGGTGAAATGACACATATATTTAGGGCCTTCCACCCATTTTGAGCTCATTTGGACAAAGTTGCCAATGCAACTTTTGCAAACCCTAGAAATGGGCAGAAATGGGTTTGTGTAGATCCAATGGACTAAATCATTTCTCCTTGATGTGCCACTTGGTGTGGTAGCCTTATTTGGTCACATGATCAGGCTCACCAAAGTTGGGGTCTTGGAGAAAA
Source organism: Aegilops speltoides (assembly GCA_021437245.1). Classification (NCBI taxonomy): domain Eukaryota; kingdom Viridiplantae; phylum Streptophyta; class Magnoliopsida; order Poales; family Poaceae; genus Aegilops; species Aegilops speltoides. The sequence goes on from CM038144.1 coordinate 155,255,035, forward strand.
GTTGGTAGTGCAAAGTGGTTCAAACTTGATTTTGGTCAGAGAGGGTTTTGAGGCACTTTGACCAAGATTTCCTCTTCTCCAACCTGTGCCATTTGGTCCAGTTGCTTAATTAGATCAATGAAGCATGTCCACCAAATTTGAGCACTTTTGGACATACTTGGCAATGTAAAGTTGATCAAACCTTAGATTGAACAGAAATGGTTTTGAGGGGTTTTGATGGTGTTATCTTGTTCTCCAAGTCATGAGACTTGGCAAGATCAACAGATATGTCATATGTGACATGATAGAATTTTCCTGGAATTTTTGGAGAATATATCCTTTGTAAATATTTCAAAAGCTTGAAATATCCAGAAAGGGTTTTAGAGGGATTTGACCAATATTTTGAACATGACCATGTGTTGAAACTCTTATATATGGACAATATATGTCCTATGAGCTTCTCTAAATTTTTGTCAAATATTTTTGAAACAGAAAAATAATTATTTCCTATTAAAGACCATTTCTGGCCTTAAGAAAAAGCCTTTAAATAAAATAGAACAGTAACTTTTAAAATTATACTTTTGTGGTTCCTGGGCATCCTATATCTAATAGGAGTCAAATATATTTTTGGAAAGATTTTTACTGCCCTTGATCAAGTACTTGCAAAGGCAAACCTCAATTCAGGGTTTTGGAAAACTAATTTTAAAAATACTTTCCGCCAAATTGTTTTTGTAGAAAAATCCCATATAGCACTATTCACATGGCATGGTCATTGGTCAGGAGCTTGGGGTAGGGAGATGAAGTATAGAGGGTAGAGTAGTTGACTTCAAGAAGCACTTGAAAAGAAACATAGAGAAAACCAACTTCAAATAAAAGCCAAATAATGCAAAAAGTTTTTGTTGGTCCAAATTTTCATGCTTTATTTATAAAAATGAAATGTTACAAAATGCAGGGTGTGACAGATTTCCAATGGCTTCACTCGAAGGGATTGGTAGGTGTAGGATTTTGAGTTGAGCATCACATGGAAATTTTTCCTTAGTATTTCCTCGACCCCCTTTAACAGTACGGTGTTTCCTATGAGTCAAGAAAGAGAAAATGAAACTACGAAAACAAAAGTCTTCATGCTTCATATTCCTCGAATGAATATCAAGTCTTCATGGTCACACCAATTTCTTCACTTTCAAAGTCTTCAGAAAGTCTTCAGAATTTCAAAGTCTTCATCGAAGAACTTCATTTTAGGGGTCGACTTTCTCTCAGAATATCAAACTCCTCATAGACTTATAGACCTGTGTACACTCACAAACGCATCAGTTACTTAACCTATAAGTCTTCAATACACCAAAATCACTAAGGGGCACTAGATGCACTTACAAGGGTACTTTGGACAGGTTCATGACCCTACCCTAGGTACATGATTTCATCAATATCCAGCAGGCTCACCCCTCGGATCGCCATTGGGGCCTCTTGGAGTGAACGAGTGTGTAGGCGGCGGCGGCAGTTCGTTTTTCAGCTCTTGGGGAACTGGATTCAACAGTAAGCTGAGTGTGTAAAGGCGACAATAGTTACTACCCCTCCATCGTCCGCTGCACGCCCGGCAGAAGATGCACCCTCGGCGCATTCAAACGGCTGCATTAAGAAACCTACTCCGGCCACACGTCACGAGCGGGTCTGTGTTGGTACTGTAATAACAGGAGTTAGTGGTCACTTTACTTAGATTTAATTAGCTTTAATAGAAATTTATACTTAAAACAAGTAATGCATTGGCTCGTTCTATCAGTGCCACGGGATCAACATGCACAACAATTAGAATTATTATTCTCAGGACGCACACGATCAGCACATTTGTCGCACTTTCACAAAGATAATAATACCATGTTTGAACTGTTTGTTATGGTTGCTGTCGTCTGCATCATCATGCTGTGTTTCCCAGCTTGCAAGATTCAGAACCAACAAATAAGATCCAAATAATAAGTACAACAAAGATGCCTACACATCTCATTGATTCCCAGCTTGCAAGATTCATAACCAACAAATAAGATCCAAATAATAAGTACAACAAAGATGCCTACACATCTCATTCATTCCCAGCTTGCAAGATTCAGAACCAACAAATAAGATTCAAATAATAAGTACAACAAAGATGCCTACACATCTCACTGATTCCCAGCTTGCAAGATTCAGAACCAACCCATTAGATCCTTTTGATAAAGTAAATATCGGGATTAAATCCATCTTGGCTTGCCATGTCATACACTCAAAGAACTTGGCGAATGCTCTTGAGCGTCACAACATCTGTAGTAGAGTATTCCTGTTTGCACAACATGTTTGCATAGCACAAACAAGGAGACAAGAGAGCATGATTTCGCTTTAGTTGAACCATTTTGTGTAGTTCCACCAAAATTGAGAGATGTTGCCCACGTGACATTTTAGTTGAACTGCACAAGACACTCATTCCAAAAAAAGTGTTTTGTGCAGTTCACCAAAAGGTGACAATAGCAACAAGGTGAAATGGATATCCCTATCTGCACAAAATGATAGAAAGTAAACAGTTGCTTGTCAATAAGAATATACGAAACATATACAAAATGAAAAGAAACATCTTAATTATGTTCATGGCAATCACGCAAGGACAGTACAAATTTTAAAACGTAAGCAATGCTTCATGTTACCAGAAGCATTACGATCAACAATGAGATTCCTCAAATATGGGATTACTTTAATGGTGGCATTGCTTGTTTACCAGACACAGTAAATCAACATCAGCTAAAGAGTTGGTTTAAGGGCATGGGAGCGTGGGGACACCAGGACACTCAGTAGCGTAAAGGAGCAACTTACTTATCATACTAGGGAAAACAGTAGGAGTGCCTTTGTAACACAGTTTAATTGCATCTTATCACTGGAGGCATTAGATTAACAATAACACTGGTTAGACATGTCCCTAAGGTAATAGTGTGATCGCTTCATTTTACATGCGCCCTTACAACAAAAGGTTGGTTTACCCGCAAAAAAAAACAACAAAAGGTTGGTATAAGGACATGCAATAGTGGACGCATCAGCACAATGTACCTAAAAGGAGGCATAAAGTGGTGATTTCGAGCTTGTACACGCTATGTGAGGGCAGCAAACCTAATCCTGGAGACCTTTTACTATGTGAGGGCAGCAAATCTAATCCTGGAGACCTTTTACTATGTGAGGGCAGCAAATCTAATCCTGAGACCTTTTACTATGTGAGGGCAGCAAATCTAATCCTGAGACCTTTTACTATGTGAGGACAGCAAATCTAATCCTGAGACCTTTTACTATGTGAGGGCAGCAAATCTAATCCTGGAGACCTTTTACTATGTGGTGGCAGCAAATCTAATCCTGGACATACTCCGTTGACTTGTCCACCAGCCGCCACTTTCTATCCTTTTTTCAACCAATAATAGATCTGTTCCTTATCCAGTTTGTACTGCGTTTTCCCATTATTTCCCTTTTCAACCAAGAGACCGGTTGGGTATCCGGTCTCTACTACTTTAACCATATTATTTCCTCTTTGAATCAAGTCCTAGGTTCATGCTACAACTTTCCCCCCTTTCTTCGTTATTTGAACAAAGCCCTAGATTCGAATGCATGAAGTAGCTTTACCTCTAATAATACTAAAAATTTAGGTGGCTTTGGAAGAGCTGATGGGAGTAGAAAAAGATGCACATGCAGACACGTGGGGAGTTGGGAAAGTAGAGCAAGGCCGCTTTCAAAGAACTTATACCTGAGGGTCGCCGGGATGTCGGTGGCGGTAGGTCAGATCTACGGACAATATTGCAGGGAGGAAGAAGGGTCGGAGGACCTCCCGAGCCGGCGCTGCATCGGAGAGAATGGCACGGGCAGAGGATCGGGCCCCTCCGGCAGCTATGGGTTTCCTCCCTCGGTGGCGTGACCGCGTGAATGATTCACCTTTTAGTCCTTTACACACACCGGCCGAAGGGATCCGGCCCGATCTGTGACCAGCGGTGAGCAGAGAGAAATTGTCGCTACCGCTGTCTTGTTTATATCTGGAGAGGATGAGAGAATGAAGAGAGCAACCCTAGTAAAGCAAGCACTCAGGCCCCTGCGTCCATATATAATGGAGTGATTATCTTTTTTCTCTCCACAACAAGCGTTTGAATTTGTGTACGTGGCATTAAAGAAAAGTAACTCTCTATTTAAGGTACTACCTCCGTCCTGGTTTATAGGTCCCTTTTATAGTTTGTGCCAAATTTTGAATAAGGATTTAACTAACAAAATGTTAATGAATGTCAAGAAAAATTATCTCATTGGATTCATATTTGAACATAGTTTTGAAAAATATAATGTTTGGTGACATGCGTGAACATTTTCTTAGTTTAATCTATGGTCAAAATTTGGCACGAAATACAATGGGAACCAATAAAGCCAGACAGAGGTAGTATTGTTCACTTGTGCTCCCCACCCCTCCATTCATTGAACAACCCCACGGGTGAATAAACATACAGTAAGTACTGTATTTATATAGAACGAAGAAGCTCGAACTATTTTCGCGTAGTTAAGAGTTGAGGGCGGGGCTTTTCCCGGCAAGACGCATTTACGCTTTTGGGTAGGCGGTTTGATGAGAGGCGAGGAGGGTGAGAGAGTGGGGCTATGCGATTTGTGCATGCTATCGCTGGAAAGACTTGTGATATGACCACTCACTATAGTCATGAATTATGGCGCCCGACCGGGTGATGCCCCCTTCCGCTCGCGCCTAATCTGGTGCATAACACGTCGACCCAGATGCTGGCTCCCCCACATGTCGGAGTAGTAAGAAGGAGCAACGAATGATGTAGTATGTACTAGTACTATACTACTCCCCCCGTTCCTAAATATAAGTCTTTGGAGAGATTTCACTATGGACCACATACGGAGAAAAATGAGTGAATCCACACATGAAATGCATCTATATACATCCGTATGTGGTCCATAGTGAAATATCTATGAAGACTTATATTTAGGAATGGAGGGAGTACTACTAAGGTCGGAGGAGTGCGAACCACGGAAGCCTAGTGGACCAGCCGTGCGAACCACGGTAGCCAAGTGAACCAGCAGTAGAAAACAATGGTGATATGTCCATAAAAAACAATGTGCTATGGTCCACACTGTAGCATGTACAGTAACACTCCTCTTTGTTTGGATCCCTGAGTTAGAGCTAGTTTGGGTTGAAATAGCCTCATATTATCTAAACAAGAGGGGTTAGTTTGAGCTAGTTTGCTCTAACCTAGCTAAAAAAACTAGCCCGGTGGAGAGGTTCTAATTGGGTTAGTTTTCCTGGGCCCACTAAAAGAGAACTAAAAAATCTCACCTGCCCGCACCAGATCGCTCCCCTAAAAAAATCTCACCTGCCCGCACCAGATAGCTCCCCCCTCCCGCATGACTACTCTCCATTCCCCATAGGGTTGCCCGCCCAAGCACCGCTCGCCCTCTCTCTCCTCTGGCCGCCCTCTCCTTCCGGCCTCTGCCGCCCTACTCCGGCCGCCCTCTCCCTCCGACCTTCGAAGGTTGCCCCGCTCACCCTTCACCAGTCGTTTTTCTCCCTCTGTCATGCGCAGCAGCGGCGCATCTACCCGGGAGGTCGCGAGAGGGGTGAGTTTGTTCATTCCTTCTCTGTCTCACGACCATATCATTGATCTTGCTTGATCTAGCGCTAATTCTGATTTGGAAAAGTATATCTTGATCAAACTTGCTATAGATTTGTGGTGCACGCATGGAATTGTTTGATGCAGCTTGTGGAGGTAATAAATCTTTCTGGAGGCCCAAAGATACAGGTCACGTTTCTAGGTATTTCAATTTCAGGCTTGCATTCTTTGTAGAGGCCCAAAGATCCAGTTCACCTTTCTTGGTATTTCATTTTCAGGCTTGCATTGTTTCTAGAGCCCCAAAGATTCAGTTCACCTTTCTAGGTATTTGAGTTTCAGGCCTGCATTATTTCTAGAGGCCCAAAGATTCAGTTCACCTTTCTAGGTATTTCAGTTTCAGGCTTGCATTATTTCTAGAGGCCCAAAGATTCAGTTCACCTTTCTAGGTATTTTAGTTTCAGGCTTGCATTATTTCTAGAGGCCCAAAGATTTAGTTCACCTTTCTAGGTATTTAAGTTTCAGGCTTGCATTATTTCTAGAGGCCCAAAGATTCAGTTCATCTTTCTAGGTATTTCAGTTTCAAGCTTGCATTATTTCTAGAGGCCCAAAGATTCAGTTCACCTTTCTAGGTATTGTAGTTACAGGCTTGCATTATTTCTAGAGGCCCAAAGATTAAGTTCCCAGTCTGCGGCAAGCGGCCCTGCTACCCATGCCAGTGTCGACCTCAACTCGCAAGTGCCAGGGTCGGAGGGGTTCCCGGGGCTTGGGCTCTACAGAGCCTTCCTCTAGAGCGACGATGGCGAGCTCCTCCCTCGGTGCGTGTGGGGCTCCGGGCTCCCTCCCTATCGTGAACAACTTCCGTGATGAGTTAGCTCATTGTTAGTTTCATGAAGTGTTTTTTTATATTGTGAAGCTTGATTAACGACTTGTATTTTTAAGTGGGATATCTCATTTGTATGAACAAAGTAAAAATTATCATGTTTTGCATGCTTGATTTGTATAGATGGTTCATTTATGTCAATTGTGAGCGGGAGGAGGCCACAGAAGAGCCGGCCACACCAAGAGGATGCTTGGATCCAAGGGACTTATTTTAGTCTGACTAAAAATAGGGTCCAAAGTAGTCAAATGATTGAGATAGAGCATTTATTGTCAATCTAACCCTGCCATCCATACACCTATTTGGTTTAGAGTTAGTTCAGGGTTAGAATATAACTCTAACCTCTAACTGAGTTAGAGTTCTCCTCATCTCGGTTCATCGCCATCATACTTTCCCCATTCGTGTGTTTTCAGTATCCTGCGAATCAAAGAGGCCCTTTTTTTCGGGAAAAATCAAAGAGGCCCTTAGACTGGTTTAGGTCCGGTCTTCTTTTATAAACGTGTTATGTCCAAAATTTAATGAACATGCTCCGGTTTCCACGAAAATAATCCGGTTTCATGTAGTAATTCATTGATTTATTTATTATTCTGCGGGGGGTTTGCATGTAATTCGTGAGGTCTGAAATGTAAGGTACCCCGGCATATGCTCCGAGTTGTGCATGCACTACGACCCAGATGCTCTATGTCCCACATGTCGGCGAATGGGAGCACGTGGAAATAGCGTAGGAGCACATATAGGAGGATAAATGCGTGAAAAAATATGTACTGTGAAGCATAGCCGCGGTTCGAAAAGTAGACCTAAAGTGATGACAGCTATAGGTCGCACGCACCCAACTAGTGGTACTAGACATACTACTAATTTTTCCCTCAAAAAAAGAGGGACGAGTGCTCATTGCTCCTATTCTATAAACACGAGTCCCATCTGACAACAACGTCCGTGCTACAGCTAGCTCTCCTCCCTTGTTTCTCTCTTCTAACTCTAAACTCGGCCGACGCCTGGTGGGTGGGGTGGGTTTGCTCAACTGCGGCCCCACCTCACAGTGAAAACGTTACGACTAGAATAAAAAATGCCATATACTCCCTCCGTTCATAAATATAAGCCTTTTTAGATAGTACTTCAAATGGAATACAGCATACAGATGTATGAAGACATAGTTTAGAGTGTAGATTCACTCATTTTGCTCCGTGTGTAGTAGTTACTTGCTGGAATCTTTAGAAAGACTTATATTTGGGAACGGAGGGAGTACTATACTAATAAAACATTAAGGCAATGAGGCGATGCAGTGCTGGTTACAGGAGGCAAGAAGATGAGATGTATCCATCGACGACGTCCACCTCCTCGACTCAGGGCGCCGGCCCACCGAACAGCGCCTAAGTAGCAGCGGCTTTCGTGGTCAGGTCGACGTGCTTCTGAATAATGGTGTCCAAAGATTCCAGCCACTTGAAGAAGGCCAACGTCTTTCTATCCTCGCTTGCCTTGTAGTGGCCTATGTAGACGATTTCCTCGTAGACGTGGATGTGCAGGTCGACGGTTTCTTGCATGGCAAGGCACTGTGCGGGAAGCGCGGCCTCGAGGTGCACATTCTTCGTTGCGACCTCCGGCACCTGCAGGGCCACTAGGGCTTGAAAGAGTTCGTCACCATGTAGGCCGATGAGGGTGGCAGGCAATGAGGAGCCTGGGCACACGGGCTGGAGCAGTACGGCAAGATCGTCTGCGTGCTTCTTGACGGCAGTGAACTTGCGGATGGAGTTGACCATCATGTCGTCCATACGAGAGGCGAAGCCGGCGTCGGTGAGGACTACGATGCTCGTGGATCGCCAAAGACCGTCTCGAACGCCAGGCGGGTGCAGTACGCAGGCCGGGCGCTTGGATGATTTGGCACAGCCGATCGCCGCCGCTGGCCCATCGCCTCCATAGGTGCTTGTGGCTTCGGTCACTTGGTCTTGGATTGGAGTGAGCGGTTGCGCAGAGACTTGGGAGTAGATGGATTGGAGTGGTGGGGCGCCTTTATTATATGAGAGTCCAAACTCGTTGCATTCACATCGTCTTTGGCTCTAGTCTGCTTCTCCAATTAATTCCCTCTGCATATAATTGAGGATGCATCATTGATCGTTCAATGTCTCGGGAACTGCTACCCTCTTCCTCCTTGGCATTCAAGCACCTATGGACCCGTCGACGATGAGGTGCCTATGGTGACTTCGTAAATTTCAAGATGATAGTGCCGTGCGTGTGTGCGTTCATAGGGGTGAGTGTATGTGCGTGTATATGAGCGCTTGCGTCTGTACTGTGTCAAAAAAAACGTAAATGCATGTCAAAAAGAGACTAGTCAGTATACTCAATATTGTGCACCTCAGAGAGGAAAACAATAGAACTAGTACATATTTATTTACGATGCAGATTCACTCATTTTGCTCCATATGTACTCCATCTTGGTGTAGTCTAGTCACTTGTTGAAATCTCTAGAAGTGCAAATACTTCTTTCTGGTTTACAGGGCTACACTAGCAAGTAGTTGTACGTACTAGTACAATAGTGGGCTCACATAGCAATTTTGTCTCATGCAAGAGCCTGGCTATATGCATGCTCCAATGTTCAGAATCGCAACGCTCGGTTTGCGCTTGGCTCTTCGCTTCGAGAAGACGAAAAATGATGTTACTACTACTACTTCTACAGTGTCGAATCCACTGCTGCATGTCCGTCCACCGCGAGCGGGACGCATAGCTTGTTGTAGAAGCACTACTACTAAGCAAAAGCCTGTCTTCGTTTGTGAGCAACCGCGCGCATGGGCGAGGGAGAAGGCGTGTAGTAAAATCAAGTTTCTCCTCATTCTACGAGTTGACGCGACACATCATAGCACTGGCCCCACATGCTTGCCTCTAAACTTGGCTGAAAGACCCGCAATGTACAATATATTTGCTGCAACCTCTAACATTTACCCACCACAAATTAAAATATATGTGGCCTTATGCATCGTTCTGATGCAGAGGCCGGGGAGTCCCCCCTTTAAAAAATACAAATTAAAATATATATTCCTGTCTTGACCAGATGAGCGTGCAAACTACAATCACCAGGGTGACAGGTAGGGCTAGAAGACTATTTTAATTTAAAAAAAAACTTTGAGACGGCCACATAGCATGGAGCCGACCCCAATGATTTTAAGCTTACACGCACGGTACACGCTATCTAGACTACTCTACACATGAAACTGCCACACGAGCGTCCGGGCTGCGCTTGGCTCTTCGCCTCTTCGAGAAGTCGAACAATGATGGTGTACTACTACACTGGAGGAGTACTACAGTACGCTTCTGGCCATCTGACACCGATTGAACTGTTGCATGTCCACCACGTGCGGGAGGGAGAGCGTGTAGCGAAAGCTTCTCCTAGTCTTGCCAGCCACCACGCTCATGGGCGAGGGAAGGACGCTCCTGTCTTTGCATGTATGACAGGTGGGCCCGACAGTGTGTGGCCAACTGTCATACAGCCAAAGGCAAAAGTGCGATTAAGTCCGCAACGGAGAGGATAATCAAACTTCTCGTTGATGTACGAGTCGATGCGACACATCAAAGCACTGCACTCGATATATTTCAATAATTTGCGTTTACCGATGCATTAATTACAACACATGCATGCATGTCGTGACTCTTCTTTTGATAGGACTTGCATGTGTTGATTTAAAGCACCTTGAAGTAGTACTCCCTCCGTTCCTAAATTATAAGTCTTTGTAGGGAGTATAAAATATGTGACGGTAAGCTTTGTAATACCCCGACTCAAGTCGAGAGATTGTTGTGCACGAGGAGGGCGAGATCATGCAGACCGAACAGGAACAGGACCCGACGATGGAGCTCTCTAAGGTCTCGATGGACCTCACCATGCTCCATCGCCTTGTGCCTCGACCCTTGACGCCCAAAGGTATGAGGTTCGAATACAACTCGTCCGTTCGGCTGATTGAGCAAGGTGCAGGTTTCTTTATTGATGTGTTGTTGGATTGATTTCTGCAGTGCAAGGGAGGGCACCTGGCCTGCGCGGACTGTCGCGTCGAGCGCGCCGGGAACCAGCGGCAGTCCCAGATATGCGACCGTGGCGGTTGCTTCGATGTGTGGAACACGGCGGTGGACTCCGTCCTTTCGTCGGTGAGGGTGGAGTGCCCGCACAAAGGTTGTGGGCTCTGCGTCACTTACCACAAGCTCGCCGATCACCAGAGTGTGTGTCCGCTCGCGCCCTGCAAAGCCTCGTGCCTGTCTACGGCTACGAAGGCCCACCGCCGGCAGTCAACCACCACATCAGCACCGCGCATCCCATGCCTGTGCACAGGATCCAGTACGGCAAGGTGCTCTAGCTGCAAGTGCCACTGTCGGAGCCACGGCTCTTGCTGTTCGCGGAGGAGGACCGTCGTGCATTTTTCTTGGTCGGCGGCGTGCTCGACATCAGCGCGCCTATCGCCGTGTCGGTCGTCTGCATCAGAGCGGGGGCGTCCCCACTGCCACACTACTTGGCCAAGCTATGGGCAAACGGCCCGCCGGGGGAGCCCAAAGGCACGACCGACGCCGTCAAGGTGGAAATGGAGGTGACAAGCATCAAGGATCCCGACGACGTCGACATGCAGGAGCTGACCTTCTTGACAGTTCCGCCCAAGCTGCTGGCCGGGGCTAAGCTTGTGTCCCTCCACATTCAGATTGACAAGCTCACGTCCTAAATGTTTCGACAGTGCCTTCTGTTTATCTTAGTAATATGCTAATATAGGGATTACCTTGGTCTACTTTAGTTTAAGAAATGGTGGGTTTTGGTGGCGCTGTAGCAATTACTTCCACATCAGCTCAGTAATTTCCAACAGTCGAACGGATCTGTTGTGTCTGTTGGATATAAAGTTCCTTTGGGTAAGAAGTACTACTTGTCATCAAAATGGATAAAAGGAGATGTATGTAGACTTATTTTAGTTCTACGTCCCTTTTTATCCATTTTGATGACAAGCACTCCCTCCGTTCCACAATACATGCCTTCCATTTGTCAAAATAGATGTATCTAGACATGTTTTAGTATATAGGTACATCCATGATAGAGCCAATCGGATGGTTGAGAACACTACAATTCATAGCTACAGATGCGTGTGTGACTCCCAGATGCAGAGGCCGGGGGTCATCATCCTCCTTTTCGAGAAAAAACAGAAGCGTGTGTGAGAGGACGAGTGTGTGCGTGCACCTCTTCTCTTCCTGTATAACGTACTACAAAACTCAGAGTACAAGTTTTTGTGGGTGGCAGGATGGTGCGTGCGAGAAGTCCCGAGAGATAGGTTTAATGCGTCTGAAAAAAGGACTAGCCTAGAGCTCGCCATGCGGCTATTCCTGTCGAACGCCCCATTAACTGTAAGATATGTATACGACGGTGCCAGTTATTGCATGTACACAGCAGTACTCCCTCCTTTTCGGTTTATGGTGAGTGGTGGAATATTTTTTGTAGTTTGCAAAAGCACCTAATTAATGCTCTTGTTTTTCTCAAAAAATTATGTTTATCAATGCATTAGTTGCAATGCATGCTTGCATAAAGTGCGTGCATTGGTCAATTTTCTCTTAATACATGCATGGAATGATTTAATGCACCTTGGAATCTGAACATGTGTTGGGGAACAACCAAATTGAGCCTTATAAAATGGAAAAACTAAAATTTTGAGATAAGCCCTATAAAACCGGAAAGGACGGAGTAGAAAAAGAAGTACTCCATCCGAGAATAGTGCCGCACTTCGAAACTAGAACCGTCAATAATTTTGAGCTTGCGTCTCGTCACATTCCAAATTACTCCACGCTATATTGAATTGCAAACCTGTTCACACCGATCACAACCTAAACGGTTTCCCACTTAGGAGCGTATTAGTACAACGCTAGTACATTGAATTCCAAACCTATTCACACCGATCACAACCTAAACGGTTTCCCAATTAGCAGCGTATTAGTACTCGGTTATAAATACTAGTATGCCAAGATGACTGCACATTTCTCCTCAACTCCTCATCCACAAAAACAAACAAGTCATTCAGCATCCTTCCCCTGCGTCTTCCATGGCCAGTGTGAGTTTTCGGTTGAGAGATTGCCACCAGGGAGAGGCGAGCATGGAAGCGGAAGCACGAGAGATGTCCCGCCTCGCTGCGAGAGCAGCCGACATGTCCTGCCGCGCGGAAGTAGCAGAACAGAGGTCCCGCCGCACCGCTGAAGCAGCACGGAGGTCCCGCTGCGCCGTCGATGCAGCAGACTGGTCTGGCCGCGCTGCAGAAGCAGCAGAGATGTCCCGCCGCGCCACGACTGCAGTAGAGATGCCCCGCCACGCTGTGGCGGCCTGGGAAAATTTCTCGCGGGCAGGCGACGACTGTTACACGCGCATGCATGCGATCGTCCATAGCCAGATGGAGCAGATCTCCGGCTTGGCGAGGTTGCAGGACGACGTGAAAGCCTCATTTGAACAGGCTACCGGCGTCATCCGGCAACTAAGGGATTGTAATGAGAGGCTCCGGCCCGAGCGCGACCTGCTGAGGGAGAAGATCGTCCGAAGTGCAGACCAGCAGGAGGAGACCAGTGCCTTGTTGAAGAGGACCGGCGTCATCATCAAGAAACTTATGGACGAGAATGACATGCTCCGCAACGAGCGCCAAAGGCTGGTGGAGGAATCCGTGGATGTTCTCAAGCAGCGTCTTGAGGACACGAAAGAGCTCATCGCCACTCGCCGCGGAGACTAGTTCCCGCGGCCTGCAGCAACACATCAAGAAAGTAGAGATCAGCGAGCCAGATCCTTGTCTTCCTTCTTCTTTTGCCCTTGTGTATTTTGGGCGTAGAGGCATGTGGCTTTTTTTATAATCTTTCTAATTATGTAAGACAATTAATCATCCTTATCTTTCTGTGGAAGATCAATGTTGCGAGGCTGGAATGAAGAAAACTCTTGCTATGGCGACCCTGGCGTTGCTGTTCTTCTAGTTGTTGCTAGGCTTCCTTCAGTTTCCTGGTTTCTTTTGATGTAATAATCGGTTTAGGATGTCGATTGTGTCGTCGGTTATGAAATGTTGGGTTCTAGCGTGGATGTTTGGCCTTTGTTGGCCTCTTGGGATGTTGCGATTTCAATCTGGTAATTTTAGTCCTTCGTGTTAGGCTGGAGTTGTGCTGAACTTCTTGTGAATTGTGGTGGTTTTCAGTAATGAAAAATGGAAGGGGCAAGCCCTTCTTTGATCAAAACAAAATCGTCCTTATATATTCATCAGTCTTGCTATAAGTCGCAGTAGATGATATATAGGTCCGTCGGATCTTACATCAAGATCCGTGTTGTTAGATTTTCTTTTTTCTCTCTTAAATCTCAGTCGAGTGAGACATAGCCACGCCATTAAACAGCGGCTCGGGCGCCATTAATGGATACCTTGGGAGAGAGGTGGACGGCAGATGGAGGTCAAAGGGCTCTCCTCCCGATAAGCACACGTAGGGGTCTGATTCCACGCCTCTCGTACTCAAATAGCTACCCTGCACGACGCCTCCTAGCTAATAAAAAATGGGGACGCGTGGCGGCACGTAAATGTTACTAGTAAGTAGAACGCCCACGGTTTCAATAATACTTGTGTTTCCGATTGTAACATGACAGCACTTGTTCCAAAATGACTTTGTTGATTGTTAATGTGTGCGCCTTTGCAAATCGGATCATGAATTTATTACAAGATGTTGGTGCCATGTCATGGCACCAAGCCAAGTTTCATTATTTTCATGCGTGTTTTGGATTTACAGAATTAAAAACTAAGTTTCTCAATGTTTCCAACCCAGCCACGACGCCTGAATTTTGAATTTCATTCCCATTTATTGCATGGAACCTAGAAATTTACCCGAGGACACACATGTGATTTTTCAACCAACTTTGGTGCACTGGAACATGTGCTTGTATTTCAAATTTGAATTATGCACACAAAGGTGACATGTTCCCTCCCAGAACCACGAGCCTTCCTGAGAGAAGCTCCGATTTGCAAGAAGCTTATACCAAGATTTGTTCCTATTCGGCCAATTTTTTTTACCACAACATGGTACTACCATGACATGGCACCATGCCAAGTTTCATGATTTTAAAACCAAGTTTCTCAATGTTCTTGACCGAGCCACGATGCCCAGATGTTTGAATCTTATTCTCATTTTGTGCATGGGAGTAGAAATTCACCCGAGGACACAAATGTGATTTTCAACCAACTTTGGTGCAGGGGAGCAAGTGCTTGTAGTTCAAATTTGAATTATGCACATTAAATGACCAAAAACTCAATTAATGTGTAAATAAGGCCAAACGAAGCTGGAATAATTCCAAAATTTAACAGGTCACTCATGTAGTTCTATGTTGCCTTTGTAAATAAAATCAAGGGGGACAACGTATATCATTTCGCACTCAAAGGTGACACGTTCCCTCTCTGAACAACGAGCCTTCTTGAGAGAAGCTTCGGTTTGCAAGAAGCTTATACCAAAATCTGTTCCTATTCGGCCATTTTTCTACCACAACATGGTAGTACCATGACATGACATCCATGCCAAGTTTCATGAGTTTCTGACGTGTTTTGGATTTACAAGAATTTTAAAACCAAGTTTCTCAATGTTCTCGGCCGAGCCACGATGCCCAGGTGTTTTGATTTTATTCTCACTTCTTGCATGGGACCTAGAAATTCACCCGAGGACACAAATGTGATTTTTCAACCAATTTTGGTGCACGAGAGCATGTGCTTGTAGTTCAAAATTGACAATGCACACTAAATGACTAGAAACTCAATTAATGTATAAAAACGACAAACGAACCCGGAATAATTCCAAAATTTAACATGGCACTAATGTAGTTCTATGTTGCCTTTGTTAAGAAACTCAAGGGCGGTGGGGGGGGTGGCACGTTCCCTCTTAGAACCACGAGCTTCCTAATCGGCCCAATTTTTTACCACAACATGTTAGTGCCATGACATGACATCATGCTAAGTTTCATGATTTCCAGCCGAGTTTTGCATTTACATGAATTTAAAATCTAGGTTTCTCGATGTTCTCGGCAGAGTCATGACGCCCAGATATTTGAATTTCATTCTCATTTCTTCCATGGGACCTAGAAATTCAACCAAGGACACACATGTGATTTTTCAACCCACTTTGGTGCACTGGAGCATGTGCATGCAATTCATATTTAGATTATGCACATTAAAAGTCCAGAGACTCAATTAATGTATAAAAATGCCAAATGAACCCGAAATAATTCCAAAATTTAACAGGGCACACATATAGTTCTATGTTGCCTCTGTAAATAAAATCAGGGGGAGGCAGCGTATATCGTTTCGCACACAAAGGTGACACGTTCCCTCTCGGAACCACGAGGCTTGTTGAGAGAATCTCTGGTTTTGCAAGAGGCTTATACCAAAACTTGTCCCAACTCAGCCAAAAATTATACGTATGAAAACACGGTTTAGATTATCCCGAACATCTCGCTACCTAGACCAATAATGTACTATGATTTGAATTCAACATAAAATGGATATAGATATTTGAATTGGAGAGCGTATGGTACATGTAGTTCATAGTGAAATATGATTACTGCTATATGCATGTCTTTTTGTTATCAAGATAATACTTAAATTGTTGTATAACTTGACAACAATCATATTCAAATAAGGAAAATTGATTCAAATTTAGTCCATATGGTAGACGACAATATATATGTTCAGATGGTGGAGTAAAATGTTCATATATGATGGAAGATCAAAATGTATGACTACATCAATTATAAACAACAAGGTCACCTAATGATATATTCGAATTCAACATAACGTGGATTCAAAAATTGAATCGAGATCATGGCATCTATAATCATATAAAAAGGGACATTACACTTTCTTTGGTGGGAATTGATTTGTATTTTGTTGTTGTTAAGGGAAGTGCGAATCGATTTGGTACTGTGCAGGGTAATCATGTTCTCCTGACTGTTCTTACATTTTTCTTGTAGTTTTTTCAATGGCATCTATAGCAATATAGTAAAAGGGGACATGACTCTCTTGTGTCTTGTATGATTTTTTTTACACATTAAGTTTATTCTACCGAACAAGGAATCCGCACCTTGTTATCCCGAAAGTTTCAAGCTCGGGTATCTTTCGTCTCACCTGCTTTGAAACTCCCGCTTCTTCAACCCGCGCCGCGCCTTGTTATCCCGAAATTTGGACATGTGCGAGAACTCCCTCCTCATCCGAAATCGCTCCCGCAGCCCAGACACGCGAAATACCCCTTCTACCCCTCAACCGGAAATGAAGCTCCACGTCGTGGTGTCAAAACCGGTGGGGGTACGCTGGTAACTTACCCTACATTTTGGACAAGCGCGTCCCTAAGCTTGGCTCCACCCTCCCCCTTTGCCCCCCATTCGTACACCAAGGCCGCCAAAACCCGTGAAACTCCACGCTCCTCCATCGGCCTTCCGACCGCCGCCCAGCAAGACACTCTTCCCCTACTACGTCGTCCACCGCAACAGCTCGCCGTCCCTCATCCACCACACCGGATGAGGATCCGTTGTCGATCTTGTCATCCCGCCGGATCAGCCGCCCCGTACTCCACCTCCAAGGAGCTGCCCCGATGTTCGCCTCGTCTATTGCTCCACCTTAATCCCCACAGCGCCGTCTTGACCTGCCCCACCGGAACCGCAACACCCTCACCAATTCCTCCGATGAAGCCAAGGCCAACTCGGGCTACCAAGGAGGTTCTACACTCACCGCTGTATTTTATCTTTTATTCGATCTCACGGGGCTACCGGTGCTCGATACCGAGCAGAAATGGCGTCTCCATCGACGGTGCCGTCGCCGGCCACATCATCCACGGCGTCTCTCCCCCATGTCGTTGCTTCCTCGGCGACGACTTCCACAACGGCACTAGCTGCAGCTGCTCCGCTCTCGCCGTGTTATGCTCTGTTTGCTTTGTTGGTCGCGCCGCTGACCGCTTCCTGCTTTCGTTCATGCTGCTGCTCTGCTCTTGCTCTTTCTTGCGCTGCTGCTGCTGCTGCACGACCTCCGACAGCTACAAGAGTTGCTGCTTTAGCACTCGCTCGCGGTGCTACTTCACGACTTTCTCTCTGCTACTGCGTTCCCTGCTCGGCGTCTGCTGATTTAGATCACTGCTTCTCTACTACGAGTGCTCGAATGCCCTAAACATCTATTGCAATGCTCTGTTACTAGTTCAATCAGTTTCGACAGTAAAATTCAGTTTCGACTATGAAGTTCATTTTCTTCAGTTAAGTTCAGAGCAAACAGTACTTAGAGCATCTGTCGGAGCGGCCGTGGCGCGGCTAATGCATTTTACATCTAGCAATTTTTGGTGATGTATTTTACATCATCTATTGCAGAAGATATTAGGGTCCCACTTCAGATTAAAGTTGTCTGTCTTGTCATGCTTCAGCGTCGTCACCGTACACCATAGCTGAGCTGCTCTAACGACGGAACCATCCATCACAGTGGAGCAGTACCCTCGGCGCCATTTCCAGAGGCCTCGGATCTTCTTCCCCGCCTCTGACAGTCACACCAGCATCATCGCCATCCTCCATGTCCAACCCAATGATGCTGAGGTCCACAAGGCTATGCCAAAGAGGTTGTACACTCGTCGCATCACTTTGTTTCTCCCTTCCTCTGTTCTTCCAATTCATGTGAGCCAAACACCCAGGTTGACTGAAATCCTATGTTTCCAAATGCTCTGTTTTGCACGTGCATTCCTATCCTATTCCTGTGTTTTTCCTGTCCCTGCGTTTATAGAATCCTCCAATTCTAAGGAGCCCTTACAGATTTAGTTCATTTCAGATTGGCGTCAAAGAAAACTTTGTGTGTTATGTCCTACTCCTGCCGTGCCGTCATCCACCCCACCTGAGGTGCACCATCGACAGAAGCATTCACTACAGCAGAGATCCCCCTGCAGACTTTCTTTCACCGCCTCACATCATCTTCCCTATTGCTGGCAGCCACGCCAACTGCATTACCATCATCGACTGAGCAGATGAACCTGAGGACTAGATAGTTCCGGAAGAGAGGTCGTAGTCTTTCGTGTTTGCTTATGTTATACATCGGTTATTATTATGTGCTACTTTATCGTTCAATCTTGAGTTTTCAATTTCCCATGGGTCTCATATCGAGCCAGCAATGAATAGTATCTGTCTACTATCTGGTTCATCTGGGGTCTTCTATCTGGTTCATGTTGGGTGGGCAACAAACAATAGATGATCCATTGTCTATCTTCTTAAACTGAACCTATAATCTACCTGCTATCATTAGTTTTGGATCCATCCACTCGTTTGCTACCATCAGTCTTGATTTTTGCATGCACCCCTTAGGCCTTACAAAATCTAACTATTTTTTATTATGCATGTCAGATATTGTACACGATCGTACTGAACATGTAGATAAAAAGAGAAGATCGTTGTGTGCGAATATAATGTCATGCAGACGCTGCTCCATGGTGGGCGAAGTCCCCCCCCTCTCTTGCATTTCCAAATTGTATTCTAGAGGAAGATAACCGTTCGGATGGAGATTCAGAAGGAGCCGACCATGCCTGTTTACCACCTGAGGTGTTTGCTCTAACCTGGCATGCTGATGTTGGTCATATCATGCATATGTCGCCTTGCATTGCTTACATTATACATCTTATATGTCATCAGCTTAGTTTAGATTTGCTTTGTGTGAATGCCACCTGTTTGGTTTCTATATCATACTCCCACAATTCCTAAATATTTGTCCTTTTGGAGATTTCAACAAGTGACTATATACGGAACAAAATGAGTGAATCTACACTCTAAAATATGTCTATATACATCCGTATGTGGTAGTACATTTGAAATCTCTAAAAAGAAAAATATTTAGGAACGGAGGGAGTATTTGGGAATTATGCAATGCCATCTTCTTTAGCCAGGCATCATATACGTGAATCATGCAATGCCATCCTGTTTAGCCAGTCATCGTATATGTGAATTGTATCGTGCCATATTTTTTCCATAATGTATTCCATTTTTCAACAATGTTTGCACATTCATCTACTCTTCTTGTGCATCAGCCATTTGAGTCGGTCATGGGAAAATCTTGAGTGAAAACAAGGTCTTCTGAGCAGTCAGTGCTACCTGTCGATGCAGATTTCTTGCTGGTTACAGATAGCTCCTCAGAGGAGGATTCAGAGAGATGACCATCAGATTCCCCGAGGTGCATGCTCTAACGTGGCTGGGTTATATTGCTCATATCATGCATATGGTGTCTTGCATTGCCATGCCATCTGTTTAGATTAGACAAGCTTTGTGTGAATGCCTCCTGTTTGCTTTCTACTCCCTCCGTCCCATAATGTAAGACGTTTTTTAACACTAGTGTAGTGCCAGAAAACGTCTTACATTATGGGATGGAGGGAGTATATCAGATATGTGAATTATGCAATGCCATGTTTTTCAGCCAGTTATCATATATGTGAATTATGCACCGCCATGGAGCCAGGCATCATATATGTGAATTATCTCATGCCATCTTTTTGTTTTCATTACGTATTCCATTTGTCGACAGTCTGTGTATATTGAACTACTCTTCATGTGTATCAGCCATTTGAGCCGGTTATGGAAAAAATCTGGAGTGAAAACAAGGTCTTCAGAGCAGGCAATGGTACCTGTTGAAGCATATATCTTGATGGTTACAACATGTATGTGAATTATTTCATCCCAATTTTATTTTAGAAAGACATCATATAGTTTTGTCATGTCATCCTGTTTAGGTACTCATCATATGTTGAATTATGCCATTATATTCTATTAAGTTATCCATCATATATCTGAAATTGTGTCATGCTATCCTGTTTAGTTAGGCATCATATATGTGAAATTGTGTCATGCTGTCCTGTTTTGTTAGACAACATATATGTGAATTACCGCATCTGTCTATCATACACTGTATGTACGTTCAATTTCTTTTATTGTTTATGAGCCATTTGAATTGGAGGGGGTGATGGTAGTATTTAAGGGAGCAAAAACCTGTTCTTCACAAAAGACAGTGCTACCCGTCGATGCAGATAGAACCATGGTTGTACTGGCCCACAAACTAGCCCCACCACACATAATCGAGACTCTTCCAGATTGCACACTTACACTGTTGGGCAGAGAACTAGCTACAACCCATGTAACCGCAGCCCCAGCAGATAGTAACCCACTTATAGTTGACAAAGCACCATGTCCACCACAGTACCCCACACGAAAGCAGTTTGTAAAGCTCTGCAGCGCCCAAAGCACGAAGACCACCACAGCTAACCCAAACTCCACGCTTAAAGCGGAAGAGCAACTGTTCTCGTGTCGATTCCGTAGCTATGGTCCATACTCCTTGTTGTTGCATCTTGATTTACTCATACCAACTACTTTCGAATTTGAAGGATCCAATTGAAACTCCAATGGCACAACAGGTATGTTTTAAACCTATTTCTTTAACTGGATTGCTATTCTAACTTCTTGCTCTATGTTGATTTCAGTTTAAGTTGTATAAATAGTTATATTCTCATGTGATGCACATTACAAGTGCTGCCAATGCTATGTAGTTTCTCACACTTACATTCTGTCTATGCTGCTGTGTCTTAAAAATATATGAGTTGAAATGTGTCTCTATCATGATTAGGGAACATAAACTAGAATGATATGGACAATACAGTGACCATAGTACATAGATATATGTTTGTTTCATGTTGTTATCCTGTCCACATTACTACTGAACCGGTTTACAAAAATGAGTTTGGTATACTACAAGCTAAACCTGTGATGTGTTTGCTTGTTTCTCTTGTAGTATGCAAACAGAATATTGGAGAAGAGCACCCCACTATGCAATGGTAGAGAAAGTAATGCAGATAAGGTTCAAGATAGTGAGACAACCCTGTTGGTCTCCAAGAAAGGTGATAAAAACGATGTTGTAGACAATGAGAAAACCCCACAGTCCTGCGTTGATGTAGTGTTCGAGTTCATCGCCGTACCATCGCACAAGCTCTTTGAACTCACGCTGAATCACTTCGCTTCTTGGCCTCAGCTACAAGTGAAAGGCATCGATCGGTGTGTTGCGGCAAGAAGCCGAAGGACTGAGGAAGTCCCTGCAGAATTTAGATGTGTACTTTCTTGTGCAACAACAAGCGCTGGAGGATTTAAGCGCCAAACAAGAGGAAGTTAATAAGCTTGCTAAGCATCTTGCCAGCATTATGGGTACCCAAGATGTTGTTTCTTGAACTCTTCTAAAGTGGTTTTAGTTCTGGACTTGTTTTGCTGCGGCGTTTATATGCTACTGTGTTCCCTATATTTGCACTGGTGGTGAACTTTGATGCCCAGTGGATGTAATATGTGTAATAGCCGTGATAGCCTAGCATAAGTTGCTTGCTAATTTATTTCCTTGTTGTCTTGTTTATTTGTTTGCTTGTAGTCGGTGCAGTTCTTTTTCCGCGGTTTGCTAGTGGCTGCAATAACCTATTTTTTAAAACTAGGCCACAATAACCATGGGCTAATATTTACTGTAGTGACACTAGGCCTCCTACGGGCCGTAGAAACAGTGGGCCTTCTATGGGCCGTAGAAACAATAGGCCTTCTACGGGCCGTAGAAACATTGGGCCTTGTACGGGCCGTAGAAACAATGGGCCTTCTACAGGCCATAGAAACATTGGGCCTTCTACGGGCCGTAGAAACAATGGGCCTTCTACCGGCCGTATCATCAATGGGCCTTATACGGGCCGTATGATCGATTGGTCAAACATGGGCCAATAATAGGCCGCATTATGGCCGTAAACGGGCTAGAGTTGGAATCGTCCGTTCATGGGTCGACCATAACGGGCCATTGTTAATAGGCTGTATTTGATGACGCTATGAAAATGGCCCAATGTATTAACGGACCACAAACGGGCCAACTGTAACCACGGGCTGAATTTGGCCCACAAGCAGAAAATGACAGTAATGGGCCGTAAGTAAATGAATGCTCGAAATGAGCCCAAGAATAAATGGGCTCTAAGAAGGCTGAAAGATAACATGGTCTGGAAACGGCCCAACTGAATAACGGGCCATTAATGGGTATAAAGTGATACACTGTTCATTATGGGCCAGTTTCACCACGGGCCGTTAATGCGTCTAAAGTGATACACTGTTCATTGCGGGCCAGTTTCACCACGGGCCGTTAATAGGCCAAGAGTTACATAGGGCCTCATATGGGCCGAAAGACGTCATGGGCCATACATGGGCCAGAAGTGAAAATGGACTGGAATCATATTGGATGGCCCAGATGACGCTACTAGGCCTAATTCGGGTAGGGCGTAATGGGCCTTGGGTTAGCGGGCTGTAAATGGGCTATATGCGAACAAGCCGTTAACAGGCTATCCACGGGCCAGCCCGTCACCTTTTGACCAAGTCAAACAGGCCGGCCTTTTCACAGGAATGGGCCTCTGTTGGGCCGTGCCACATGTCGACGTATCATAGGCGCCTTCTGCCCAATGAGTGGATGACATCTGTCCCAACAATGAGCCGACACGTGTTTCCTCCAGCCAATGATGATTTTAGGCGTGGAAAATCCCCATTGGTCGGGGCTGTTAACGGGTTATCGGATCCAAAACCCGACCCGATAGCTTAACGGTGTTCCGTTATGGTGGATGCCACGTGTCGGTCACCCTTGACGAAAGCACTTCTGTGACGCGTGATTTATCGTCACGGAAGTGGACACTTCCGTGATGATAATTTTGGTAATTTCATGGAACACTTCTACGACAGCACATGTATGACTATCTTGACTCTATCATAAATTTGTCATGGATGTACATGCATGACAAAAAACGCGACCAACTGTGACAAACACGTATCATCACGGAAGTGTATTTTTTTGTAGTGCTCCTCCAGGTACGCCTTGTTGGAGAAGTTGACGAGAAGCTGAGAGTCGCCCTTGATGGTGCGTCGCTTCACTCCCATCACGGTCGCGGCCCTGAGTCCGGCGAGCAAGCCTTTGATTTCTGCGATGTTGTTGGAGACCTTCTCGCCCTGCTGAAAGTGGAGTTGCACTACGTAACAGACCTTGTCCTTGGTAGGTGAGATGAGGACGGCCCCCGCTCCAGCGCCTTGTCGCGCTAACGCCCCGTCGAAGTACATGATCCATCCTTCCGGCTCTTCATCTCCTGGCAGGAGGGAGCAGTCCTTGCCTACTCCGTGGTTGGGAGCGTCAGTCCACTCGGCCACGAAATCCATGAGGGACTGGCCCTTGATGACCCCGGTGGCGTTGAACTTGAGGTTGAATGCCTAAAGCTCAATGTTCTATTCAGCAACTCGCCCGGCCGCGTTCGGGCTCCGGAGCACCCTCTCCAGCGGGTACGCTGAAACAACCATGACGGGGTGGCCTTGAAAGTAGTGGCACAGTTTCCTAGAGGCAACTAGGAGTGTGAGAAAGAGCTTCTAGGGCATGGGGTAGCGCGCCCGGGCTTCCCTCAGTATCGTACTGACGAAGTAGACACGATGCTCGACGAGGGTGGAGGCATCAGCAGAATCTTGTTCTTCGTGAGGGCACAGGTCCTCCAGGGCCTCATGAGGCCCGCCCTCGGGAGCCTTGATTGCCACGGGATCAACTGTGGCCTCAGGAGGAATGTCGACCAGTGCGCCGGTCGAGACTCCAGATGCCTCACCCTAGGGGTGTTGCGCCTTGCTTGACGGTTGTGCATCCCGTGGGGGTGCTGCGCCTTGCTTGATGGTTGTGCATCCCGCTGAGGCTTCTTGATCAGGCGCTCCTTCCTTAGCGCCACTAGGGCGGCACTGGCTGAGTGAGTGATTGCTGCCAGATAGAGCACCAAGGGCTCGAGAGGGCGCGGTGCCACCATCACTGGCAGACTGGTCAAATATCGCTTGAGGTCTTGGAAGGCTGCATCCGCCTCTGGGGTCCACTTGAATGGCTCCTTCCTCTTCATAAACTTGAAAAACAGGAGGGCACACTCCCCCAGGTTGGAAATGAAACGCCCAAGTGAGGTTATGCAGCCAGCCCGCTTCTGCATCTCCTTCAGGTTCTATGGGGGGTTCATGTCCTCTATCGCCTTGACCTTCTACGGGTCGGCCTCAATCCCTCTGTGTGACACCAAGGATCCCAACAGATTGCCGTGAGGGACCCCAAACACACACTTCTCAGGGTTAAGCGGAAGATCCACCTTGCGCAGGCTGGTGAACATCTCTTCCAGATCTTCTATCAGAGTCCTGGCCTCCTGAGACTTCACCACTATATCGTCAACATGGGCCTCTGCATTCCTCCCGAGCTGCGAACCCAGGTGATATGCATCAACTGCTGGAAGGTTGCCTTGGCATTACGCAGCCCGAAGGGCATGCAGGTGTAGCAGTACACCCCGCATGGGGTGAGGAATGCCGTCTTCTCCACATCCTCCACGGCCATCTTCAGCTGGTGATAGCCGGAGAAGGCATCCAGGAAGCACAACAGGTTGCACTCGGCGGTGGAGTCGACGATCTGGTCGATGCGAGGGAGCGGGAAGGGGTCTTGCGGGCAGGCCTTGTTGAGGTTGGTGACGTCGACACACAGGCATTCCTTCCGTCCTTTCTTGGGGATGATGACAGGATTCGCCAGCCACTCTGGGTACCGTACCTCTCTGATGACCCCTACGGCTTGTAGCTTATGGGTTTCCTGGACGATGAAGGCATGCTTCTTGGTGGACTGGCGGTGAGCCTTTTGCTTCACTGGCCGCACATTTGGAAATACCCTCAGGTGGTGCTCGATTATCCCTCTTGGGACTCCATCCAAGTGTTTGGGTTCCCAAGCGAATACATCCTTTTTGGCTCGCAAAAAGTTGATCAATGCTTCCTCTTGATCCTGAGGGAGGCTAGCCCCTATGGTGAAGGTGGCGCTGGCCGTCCCATCCTCACAGACTAGCACTTGCTTCATTTCAGCTCGGTCTTGGGAGAACAACTGCTTCTTCTTGGCCGGCGCTACTTATGGGGCCTCCTGACCCTTCTTCTCACCGGCCAGCGCGGACACGGCTGTCCTGAAGGAGAGCTTGTGGGCCTGCAACGCGCCCTTGGTGTCCCCCACCACCGTGAGGACACCGTTGCTGCCAGGCATCTTTATGAGGTTGTAGGGGGGGGTCGCAGCCATAAACTGGGCCAATGCTGGGTATCCCGGAATAGCATTATTCGGCAGGTCGATCTTGGTGATGTCGATGTCGATGAGCTCGGTGCGGTAGTTGTCGCAGGTCCCGAAGGTGACAGGGAGACAGATCTGCCCCAGGAGCCTGGTGGAGCCGCCGCCGACCCCAGAGAAAGGCTTACAGGGGCGGAGCCGGCTGGGCGGTATGTGGAGTAGGCCAAACGCCTCCGGAGAGAGCACGTTGAGGCCGGCTCCACCATTGATGAGGGTCCTGGTGATCGCCATGTGGCAGACGGTGGGGGTGCAGAGCATTGGGAGCGCGCCTGCTCCCGTCGTGGTGATGGGATGATCCTTGGGGCTAAAGGTGAGGTTAGCTTGGGGCGCCGCCCAGCCTGGGGGAGCCCCCGAGCTCGCCTGAGTGGCGCCTACCTGCCAGTAGAATTGCTTGATGTGGCGGTCGGAAGGTTGTGCCTGCGAGCCACCTAGGAGAGCTACAATGACCGGGGGCTCCGGTGCCGCGTAGTGGGCGAGGAAGAGGTCGCGCAGCTCCTCCCAGGAGGCCACAGAAGATGCTGACTGGTTGAGCAACCAGGCGCGTGGCGCACCTACAAGGGCCATGGGGAGCCAGTTGACCTTCACCTTGTCATCTTCGCCGGCCACCCAAACTGCCTCCTCGTATGCTTGAAGAAAGGGGGCTAGATCTGTCGCGCTGTCGTAGCGCGGTGGCATCTTCGGTTGGAACTAGGGCGGCCATTGCGCATTCCACAAGGAGAGGGTGAAACAGCGCAGCCCCGGTGTAGGATCGAAAGTATGTCTAGAGGGGGGTGATTAGACTACTTGACAATATAAAAATTCTCCCTTTTGATAAAGAACAGTTTTTGGCAGATTCACAATTATGATCAAGTCAAGTATCACCCTACACATGCAATTCTAGAGTATAGGCAGTGGAAAGTAAATTGCACATGTAGTAAAGAGAGGTGGAGCAGAGCAAACACAATTTTGGAGACGCGGTGATTTTTCTCGTGGTTCCGATAGGTGGTGCTATCGTACTTCCACGTTGATGGAGACTTCAACCCACGAAGGGTAACGGCCTTGAGTCCACGGAGGCTCCACCCACGAAGGGTCCACGAAGAAGCAACCTTGTCTATTCCATCATGGCTCACGCCCACGGAGGGCTAGCCTTACTCGGGGTAGATCTTCACAAGTAGGCGATCTCCTTGCCCTTACAAAATTCTTGGTTCAACTCCACATCTCGACGGAGGCTCCCAAGGGACACCTAACCAATCTAGGAGGCACCACCCTCCAAAAGGTAATAGATGTTGTAGATGATGATGAACTCCTTGCTCTTGTGCTTCAAATGATAATCTCCCCAACACTCAACTCTCCTCACTGATTTGGCTGTGGTGGAAGAAAGGATTGAGTGGAAAGCAACTTGGGAAGGCTAAAGATCAAGCTTCATATGGTGGGAGTGGAGCAACTTGATCTCAACACAAGGGTAAGTAGTTCTCTTCTCAGAAATGTAAGGTAGGAGTGGTAGTTCTTTCTGATGGCTCTCTCCACGAATGAAGAGGGGCTGGAGGGGTATAAATAGCCTCCACACAAAATCCAACCGTTACACACATTTGACCAATCTCGGTGGGACCGAAGTTGACAACTCGGTGAGACCGATAGTTCAAATAATGTGAACGTTGGGATTTTCGGTGGGACCGAAAATACAATCTCGGTGAGTCCGATTCGTGCAATTGAAAGCACATTTACTCCCTGGGTGGTTTTGGTAATTAATGACAACATACTTTGTGGTTGGACTAATGCTTTTATCAAGTATGTTTCAGGAAATTCAATCACATTGGCATGGCAAAAGGACTGAAGAGGTGGACCCCTCAAAATGCTAAGGCAAGCATTGGCAAAAGCTCAAGACTCCATTTTTGGTTTAGCGATCCAAGATCACATTGAGTCCATAGGAAAGCCAATACTATTAAAAGGGGAGAAGGTTATGATGATGATCTGGTTGCTCAAGTGCTTAGTGATACATCTCCTAAACTATCAGCAACTTTCACTGCCATATACACTCATAAGTAGTCTCGATCCCACCGATATTCCAAACTCAGTCACACCGAGATGAACCACCTCAGCCATAAGCTAAACCCTAGCAAACTCGGATTTTCCGATTCTGAACTCGGTCTCACCGAAAATTGAGTTGCCAAGCTTCTGTAACCTTCTGTCATCAAATCGGTGTCACCGATATGATGAAGTCGGTCCCACCGAAATTGGCATGCTCTTGTCTTTGCACGAATCGGACTCACCGAGATTGCATTTTCGGTCCCACCGAAAATCCCAACGTTCACATTATTTGAACTATCGGTCTCACCGAGTTGTCAACTTCGGTCCCACCGAGATTGGTCAAATGTGTGTAATGTTGGATTTTGTGTGGAGGCTATTTATACCCCTCCACCCCTCTTCATTCGTGGAGAGAGCCATCGAAAGAACTACCACTCCTACCTTACATTTCGAGAAGAGAACTTCCTACCCTTGTGTTGAGATCAAGTTGCTCCACTCCCACCATATGAAGCTTGATCTCTAGCCTTCCCAAGTTGCTTTCCACTCAATCCTTTCTTCCACCACAGCCAAATCGGTGAGGAGAGTTGAGTGTTGGGGAGATTATCATTTGAAGCACAAGAGCAAGGAGTTCATCATCATCAACAACATCTATTACCTTTTGGAGGGTGGTGCCTCCTAGATTGGTTAGGTGTCGCTTGGGAGCCTCCGTCAAGATGTGGAGTTGAACCAAGAAGTTTGTAAGGGCAAGGAGATCGCCTACTTCGTGAAGATCTACCCCGAGTAAGGCTAGCCCTCCGTGGGCGTAGGCCATGATGGAATAGACAAGGTTGCTTCTTCGAGGACCCTTCGTGGGTGGAGCCCTCCGTGGACTCTCGCAGCCGTTACCCTCCGTGGGTTGAAGTCTCCATCAACGTGGAAGTACGATAGCACCACCTATCGGAACCACGAGAAAAAAACCACCGCGTCTCCAAATTGCGTTTGATCTTCTCCACTTCTCTTTACTACTTATGCAATTTACTTTCCGCTGCCCATACTCTAGAATTGCATGTGTAGTGTGCTACTTGACTTGTGTGTTATGCAAAATCTGCCAAAATCTGTTCTTTATCAAACGGCAAAAAATTTATCTTGTCGAGTAGTCTAATCACCCCCCCTCTAGACACTCTCACCTTCTTCGATCCTACAATTGGTATCAGAGCATTGGTCTCCATTGCTTTGGTTTACACACCATTGGAGGAAGATGGACGTGTCTACGTTTGGGAGTGTTAGCCATAGAGTGCCTATTCTTAATGGAGTGTCCTATAACTCGTGGAGGATTGAAATGCTTATTATCTTTAAGACATACAATTTATGCAAATATGTTGAGACCCCTATGTGCCTCCATTTGACCCCTTGCACCCTACCATGGATGAAGAGCTTGATTTGCTTCATAACCTTAGAACTGTAAATCTTATCATTAGAGGGTTACCTGATAACTTGCTTAAGCTCGTTACAAACTTTGAGTGCGCCTATGCTATGTGGAAGTTCTTGGAAGAACTTTATCCGGACTACTCTTTGAGAGGTCTTGATGAAATTATATACAAGACTATTGAATTTGATATGATGCCCCAATGATCCCAACTTTGATAAATGCTTCTTTGAGCTTCGTGATCTTATGAAAAAGAAGGGTGATCCCGGTCTTATCAATGTTCTAATTAGAAATGCTCTTGTATTGCATTCCGGTGATTATTGTCACAGTGACAAAACTAATGCAAGTAGTTGTCAAATTGACCTAGGTGTGGATGATGAACAATCTATGGGTCAATATGATGATGAGCATGAGCATGATGATGATTACCCCGATTCGGACACTGAGCTAGACAAGATCATGAAGAGTCTCAATCTAATGGCAAATCTGAGAGACTACATATCCGGCGGAAAAGAGTGGATTCTTGATAGTGGATGCACCGACCACATGACCGGAGACAAAGACATGTTTCGAGAGCTTGCAAAGAACGATGGTCCACGCAAGTATGTGACTTTTGGAGACAACTCCAAGGGTAAGGTACTTGGCCTTGGTAAGGTGGCCATATCTCATGATAGCTCTATTCAAAATGTCATGCTTGTGGAATCACTTGGATACAATTTACTTTCCGTGTCTAGATTAGCTGACATTGGATTCAATGTGCTATTCATCAAGTAGATTGCCAAGTCTTTCGTCGTGACAATCATAACATGGCATTTACGGTATCCGTAGAGGTGATCTATATATTGTTGATTTCACTAAGAAAGCCCAACCTAGAGCTTGTTTCATTGCTAAATCCGCTAAAGGTTGGTTATGGCATAGAAGGCTTGGACATGTTGGTATGCGTAATCTAGACAAGCTAATCAAAGGTGATCATATTCTTGGCGTTAAAGATGTTTTCTTTGACAAAGATAGGCTTTGTAGTGCATGTCAAGCAGGAAAACAAGTAGGTGGAAGTCATCCCGTGAAGAACATCATGACCACAAGGAGACCGCTTGAGCTTCTTCATATGGATCTCTTCGGTCCCAATGCGTACAAAAGCCTTGGTGGTAACTCCTTTGGTCTAGTTATAGTTGATGATTATTCCAGATTTACATGGGTATTTTTCCTCGATGACAAATCGCAGGTTCAGAGAATCTTCAAAACCTTTGCCAGAAAGGCCCAAAATCAATTTGAAGTGAAGACCAAGAAAGTTCGGAGTGACAATGGAACGGAGTTCAAGAACGCCAATGTAGACTCTTTTCTCAATGAGGAAGGGATTCTACATGAGTTCTCGGCTACGTATACTCCTCAACAAAATGGAGTTGTTGAGAGGAAGAACCGAACGCTCATAGAGATGGCTAGAACGATGCTTGATGAATACAAGACACCGAAGCATTTTTGGGGGGAAGCCGTCGAGACAGCTTGTCATGCTATCAACAGGCTTTATCTTCATAAGCTCCTCGGCAAGACATCATACTGAGCTCCTCACGGTAACAAACCCCAAGTGGGATACTTTCGTGTCTTTGGTTCGAAATGCTATATCCTTGATAAGCATCGTTGGTCTAAATTTGCTCCTAAAACTCATGAAGGTTTTTTTCTTGGTTATGGATCAAACTCCCACACCTACCGTGTCTACAATAATTTCACCCGAAAGGTTGAAGAGACGGTAGACGTGAAGTTTGATGAATCTAATGGCTCGCAAGTAGAGCAAATGCCTATTGATGTAGGAGACAAGGACCCGTCAGAAGCAATCCAAGATTTATCTATTGGAAAGATCCGTCCCATGGAAGTGAAGGAGAGTACCTCATCTACATATGTGGAGCCCCCTACCTCACGGCAAGATGAACCTCAAGGCAACATGGAGGCCTCCACAAGTGGAACTCACCAAGATGAGGAAGTGCAACGAGAAGATCCACCACAACCTCCTTCTCCACCGCCTCAAGACAACACCAACAACAATGAAGAAGAAGAAGAGGAAGATGAAGATGATGAGGAAGCTCAGCCACAACCTCAAAAAAAGCTATCTCGAGTCCGAGCAAGAGTCAAGAAAAATCATCCCGTGGAACAAATGATCAATGACATCAACTCCGGGAGAATCACTCGCTCTAAAACTCGCTTAGCTAACTTTTGTGAGCATTACTCATTTATCTCTAGTATTGAACCTATGAAGGTAGAAGAAGCACTTGAAGACCCGGATTGGGTGAACGCTATGCACGAAGAGCTACACAACTTCGAGAGGAACAAGGTATGGACTTTGGTAGAGAAGCCCAAGGATGATCAAAACGTCATTGGAACCAAATGGGTGTTTCGGAACAAGCAAGATGAAGATGGACAAGTCATCCGCAACAAGGCTCGTCTAGTAGCTCAAGGTTACACACAAGTCGAAGGTATGGACTATGGTGAGACCTATGCCCCCGTTGCTACACTTGAGTCCATTCGCATTCTTCTTGCTTATGCCAATCACCATGATATTACTCTCTATCAAATGGATATCAAAAGTGCTTTCCTAAATGGTGAAATTGAGGAGGAAGTATTTGTGAAACAACCTCCGGATTTGTGAATCCCAAAAGCCTAATCATGTTTACAAGTTGCACAAAGCTCTTTATGGTCTTAAACAAGCTCCTAGAGCTTGGTACAAATCTTGACTAGCTTTCTTCTTGAAAAAGGATTTGAGATTGGAAAAATTGACTCAACGTTGTTCACTTAAAAGGGTTGATGGTGAACTATTTGTGTGCCAAATATATGTTGATGATATTATCTTTGGTTCAACTAACCCTCATTTTAGCGAGAATTTTGGAAAGCTCATGTCGGAGAAGTATGAGATGTCCATGATGAGTGAACTCAAATTCTTCCTTGGGTTGCAAATCAAGCAATCTAAGAAGGGTACTTTTGTCTCACAAACAAAGTACACCAAGGATCTCTTCAAGAAGTTCAACATGCAAGAAAGCAAAGGTATGAGAACCCCCATGCCTACAAGTGGACATAATGACTTGACAAAAGATGGAGAACCCGTTGATCAAAAGGTTTAGCGATCTATGATTGGTTCTCTACTATATCTTTGTGCTTCTCGTCCTGACATAATGTTGAATGTATGCATGTGTGCTCGATATCAAGCAGCCCCTAAAGAATGTCATCTCAAAGCTGTTAAAAGGATTGTGAGATATTTGATACACACACCAAACTTTGGCATTTGGTATCCTAAGAGGGCCTCTTTCGACCTTGTTGGCTATTCCGACTCGGACTATGCCGGTGACAGGGTTGATAGAAAGTCAACTTTGGGTACGTGTCAATTCCTTGGTCGATCCCTTGTGTCTTGGTCCTCCAAGAAACAAAATTCGGTATCATTATCCACTGCCGAAGCAGAATATATTGCTGCTGGTTCGTGTTGTGCTCAATTGCTATGGATGACACAAACTCTTAAGGATTATGGGATACATGTGAGACATGTTCCCTTGCTTTGTGACAATGAGAGTGCGATTAAAATTTGACACAATCCCGTGCAACACTCTCGAACGAAGCATATTGAAGTTCGTCACCATTTCATTCGTGATCACATTGCTAAGGGTGACATCAATCTTAAGCATGTTCGTACTGACAAACAACTCGCTGATATCTTTACAAAACCCCTTGATGAGAAGGTGTTTTGTCGCTTAAGGAGTGAGTTGAACATCATTGATGCTTCAAACTTGGAGTGAGAACTCCATTGATGCATGCAAGGCACGAGCCCACTTGACTAATCCTTGATATTTCTCTTATGATGATGATCATATGTCTTGGACACATTTGCCTCCTTGTATTGCATCTAACTCCTTGCAGGTACTTGGATGATCTACTTTCCACAAGATTACCACACACTCAAATCATGAGTAATCTTGTCATTGACCAAGTATCTAGCCCTTTGGGATGTTGAGTTCAAGGAACAAAATTCCACATATCCTTTTTGACACCTTATACATCTAGTATTTCACTCTTGTCATCTTGTCATTGACCAAGTATCTAATCCATGTAGGAAGATGAACTACACAAGTGGAAATGGCGCTCCGACTTCACATTCAATGAGCACCTACATCAAGTTCACCTACATGAACAAAGCAACAACAAGCCCAAGGTATGTTCTTCACATCTTTAAGGAGCTTTGCTCAAAGACATGAGTACAAGCAGCTTCATAAGATGTGATCACATCAAATGCTTAATCAAAAAATGGCAACCCCATTTTGAGCTTAAATGATGAGTATGACCTATGATCAAATGTCCTCATTTGACTCCTAAGTCAATATACTCAAACATAGGTGACCTTGTCGCCGACCTTTATCTAGATGAAGTACATATGTTTTGGAGACTTCTATTTTCTCTTATGTTCTCTCATTGAGTTTTTTAATAATAATAAAAAAAACTTCATCTAGGAATCTTTTTCATTTCTATTCTTCTGTCTTTGTGAATATCCTTCTGGCTCTGATCAATTCCTCGAAAATCCTTTACAAATTCATTGCAAATCCTTTGAAACATTCCTCGCAAAGTGACCTGAATTATTTCTGCAATTCCTTGGAATTAAACTCGGCGTCACCGATTTAAACATTTCGGTCTAACCGAAAAGGATCTACCCTAAGTCCCTGACATTCGGACTCACCGATCCATCTTACTTCGGTGTCACCGATTTATTTCTTTCAGGATATCATCTTCTACTGCTCCACTCAATGATACTCTATGCATATTTCTTTTGCCCTGTTGTGATTCTTAAGGATCCCACTTCTTTCCTTCCATCTTTCCTGACCTTCCTAGTTTGCTGTCCTTTTCGGCACTTGATGTCAAAGGGGGAGAAGACTTAGGGGGAGAAGAGAAGATTTAGGAGAAGAAGAGAAAATCTTACCTTAAGGGGGAGAGAATCACATCAAAGCTTTGCCGTGTTTCACATTGGACATTACAATTGGCATCATTCTTTTGATTTTGCTCTTTCCATCAAACCCCTTGATCTAAGAAAATTCAAAGGGAGAGGAATCTTCACATTTGATATTCTATGGAAAGCAAAATCTCTCAGAGTTCATTGAAAATCTTTTAGTTTTGGAGACATGTTTGCTGATTCAAGCTTGTGCTCAATATGAGACACTCTTTATACATGTCATCCCTGGCTTGGTACTCTTGATGTTCTTGCAGTTGGTTGAAGAAATACTCTTGTGTTATCTAACCTTGTTTTCCCAAGTTTATCTCTTCAGGTACAATGCCAAGGAACCTCAAGGTAAGTATATGCACCTTGCAGAATGTGCATGATGGTGACTTGCTTGTGAATACTTGTTTGCAAGAAATCACCATGCACATATGCATTATCACTCACTTCTTTTCATCTGCTCTGATGCATATAGCCAAGCTGCATGTAGCACATCTTGCTTTTCTCTCTTGTGTGCTTGTGGTAGTCCAAAACCATAATCTATGAAAATCTTGCACACTTGTAGGGGGAGCCTGTGTACTACATGGTTGTCAAAGCTTTCATGATAATTCTGTCTTTCTTTCAATAAGCTTTGATGTCTTGTTTAGTGTGTTGCCATCAATTACTAAAAAGGGGGAGATTGAAAGCACATTTGCTCCCTGGGTGGTTTTGGTAATTAATGACAACATACTTTGTGGTTGGACTAATGCTTTTATCAAGTATGTTTCAGAAATTCAATCACATTGGCATGGCAAAAGGATGAAGAGGTGGACCCTCAAAATGCTAAGGCAAGCATTGGCAAAAGCTCAAGACTCCATTTTTGGTTTAGTGATCCAAGATCACATTGAGTCCATAGGAAAGCCAATACTATTAAAAGGGGATGAGGTTATGATGATGATCTGGTTGCTCAAGTGCTTAGTGATACATCTCCTAAACTATCAGCAACTTTCACTGCCATATACACTCATAAGTAGTCTCGATCCCACCGATATTCCAAAATCAGTCACACCGAGATGAACCACCTCAGCCATAAGCCAAACCCTAGCAAACTCGGATTTTCCGATTCTGAACTCGGTCTCACCGAAAATTGAGTTGCCAAGCTTCTGTAACCTTCTGTCATCAAATCGGTGTCACCGAGATGATGAAGTCGGTCCCACCGAAATTGGCATGCTCTTGTCTTTGCACGAATCGGACTCACCGAGATTGCATTTTCGGTCCCACCGAAAATCCCAACGTTCACATTATTTGAACTATCGGTCTCACCGAGTTGTCAACTTCGGTCCCACCGAGATTGGTCAAATGTGTGTAACGGTTGGATTTTGTGTGGAGGCTATTTATACCCCTCCACCCCCTCTTCATTCGTGGAGAGAGCCATCAGAAAGAACTACCACTCCTACCTTACATTTCTGAGAAGAGAACTATCTACCCTTGTGTTGAGATCAAGTTGCTCCACTCCCACCATATGAAGCTTGATCTCTAGCCTTCCCAAGTTGCTTTCCACTCAATCCTTTCTTCCACCACAGCCAAATCAGTGAGGAGAGTTGAGTGTTGGGGAGATTATCATTTGAAGCGCAAGAGCAAGGAGTTCATCATCATCAACAACATCTATTACCTTTTGGAGGGTGGTGCCTCCTAGATTGGTTAGGTGTCGCTTGGGAGCCTCCGTCGAGATGTGGAGTTGAACCAACAAGTTTGTAAGGGCAAGGAGATCGCCTACTTCGTGAAGATCTACCCCGAGTAAGGCTAGCCCTCCGTGGGCGTAGGCCATGATGGAATAGACAAGGTTGCTTCTTCGTGGACCCTTCGTGGGTGGAGCCCTCCGTGGACTCTGGCCGTTACCCTCCGTGGGTTGAAGTCTCCATCAACGTGGAAGTACGATAGCACCACCTATCGGAACCACGAGAAAAAAACCACCGCGTCTCCAAATTGCGTTTGATCTTCTCCACATCTCTTTACTACTTATGCAATTTACTTTCCGCTGCCCATACTCTAGAATTGCATGTGTAGTGTGCTACTTGACTTGTGTGTTATGCAAAATCTGCCAAAATCTGTTCTTTATCAAAAGGCAAAAATTTTATCTTGTCGAGTAGTCTAATCACCCCCCCTCTAGACACTCTCACCTTCTTCGATCCTACAGCAATGACAAGAGCATGCCAGTTTCGGTGGGACCGACTTCATCATCTCGGTGACACCGATTTGATGACAGAAGGTTACAGAAGCTTGGCAACTCATGTTTCGTTGAGACCGAGTTCAGAATCGGAAAATCCGAGTTTGCTAGGGTTTGGCTTATGGCTGAGGTGGTTCATCTCGGTGTGACTGAGTTTGGAATATCGGTGGGACCGAGACTACTTATGAGTGTATATGGCGGTGAAAGTTCTTGATAGTTTAGGAGATGTATCACTAAGCACTTGAGCAACCAGATCATCATCATAACCTCATCCCCTTTTAATAGTATTGGCTTTTCCTATGGACTCAATGTGATCTTGGATCACTAAACCAAAAATGGAGTCTTGAGCTTTTGCCAATGCTTGCCTTAGCATTTTGAGGGGTCCACTTCTTCAGTCCTTGCCATACCCATATCACTGAACTTTCTGAAATGATTCTCAAGTAACTATTAGTTCAATTGAATATATGTTGTTATTAATTACCAAAACCACCCGGGGATTAGTTGCACTTTCACCCGGCGCTTCTTCGGAACACGCGTCGATCGGGCCGATGGAGGAGCGCCCGCCATACGAGTCAGTGGCACGATCTAGAGGTCGAGGAAGAAGATTCCGACGCACCCCTACCTGGCGTGCCAAATGTCGGATTGTGGGATCCGCAAACCCTTGAGAATTCGAACTCTGGGTGCGTGCGGAGATCTCAACCTACCCAGCCTACCTACTCGCGATCCTCCTAAGCCTAGCGCGTTGAGCTCAAAGGAACAAGAGACACATGAGTTTTATCCTGGTTCAGGCCACTGTTGTGGTGAAATCCCCTACTCCAGCGTTTTGGTGGACTGCCTCAAAGGGCTGGGGATGAGCTAGTATAGTGGATGAATGTAATAGCCTGGCTTATTAGGGATGATAGACTACTCATATCAATAAGGAATTCCTTCTTTTCCGGGAGCCCATTCAGAAAGAACTCCAAAGTTAAGCGTGCTCAGCTTGGAGTAGTTTCAGATGGGTGACCCAACCGAAGTTGCTCCGGAGTGCGCATGAGTGAGGACAAAGTGCGAGAAAAGACTAGTATTGATCTGTGGGGCGATCTAGATCCCGCCAGAGTAACGACCACCGGCGGGTGTGTCAAGGCGTTACAAGTTGGTATCGAGCCGACCCTCGCGTTTACGGATGGTTGCGACGGGTGCGCGGTCATGTTGTTCATGGCGTTTGTGACCCGTCGTGGCACACGGCATGGCACATGTACCGGATGGATGCCTGACGGTTGTACCAAGAGGAGCGTTTCGTGGCCCGACGAGGACGTCGGTTCCTCCGAGTGTGGGTGTATGTAATAGCCTGGCTTATTAGGGATGATAGACTACTCATATCAATAAGGAATTCCTTCTTTTCCGGAGCCCATTCGTAAAGAACTCCAAAGTTAAGCGTGCTCAGCTTGGAGTAGTTTGGGATGGGTGACCGACCGAAGTTGCTCCCGGGTGCGCATGAGTGAGGACAAAGTGCGCAGAAAAGACTAGTATTGATCTGTGGGGCCAGTCTAGATCCCGCCAGGAGTAACGACCACCAGCGGGTGTGTCCGGGGCGTTACAATGAACAAGCCTCAGGAGGTGAGGTGTTCTTGAGCTGGTATGGTGTATGCTAGTTCTACTTGTTTTGATCCCGTCCCCTTTCTATGGTGGTGGCTAGTCCTATTTATAGTGGCCTTGGTCTTCTTCCTAAATATGAGCGGGAAGGGATCCCACAACGGCCGGATTTGAGAGGGGACAAGTAGTACAGTCTATCCTGACAAAACTAGTCTTCGCCTGTGAAAAGCCTCTAGTCGTGACGCTGCGGTGGGCTCGTCGATGACCTCCATCCTGCTGTCCTGGCGGTCTTGATCTCATTGCACCAGAATGGAAACCTTTGATTGATTCCTCGGGACTCCGTGCGTGCGCCCTGCTTCCTTTGCACCGAAGAGGAAACCTGCGCTCTGCACCCACCTGGCCTTGGTCGTCATGGCTCACGTCAGCTGAGCCTCGTGAGGCAACATTGCATAGAACTCTCCGCCCCTCAGGAGCCAGCCTGAGGAGGCCGATTGCTTCGGCGGTCTTGGTGTTGTCCGCCTCGCGAGGCTTGGCCCCTCGCGAGGATCGTGCGGTGTTGGTGTTGAAGCTTGGTCGTACTAGGCCATCGATGAAGCCACGTGGTGGGCCGCATGCTGGCAGGGCTGGACACCCCTGAATCCAGGACACCTACACAATGATCCAAGCTGGCCTGATGATGGATCAACTGAAGGTGGTGTACGAGTGAAGCAAGGCTGCATATGACGCCAGCTCTACGCTGCAAGCCAATGTCCGAGTAAGTACGATTGTAAGTTGATTTCCGATTGGTTTGTCTTTGCCTTGGACCTTGCTCTGTTAGGATACGCTATTTGAAACTGATGCTTCATTATTCGCAAGATGTATGTAGATGAGCGTTTTGGAACATTTAATGTGCATCTATCATGGGTCTGTGCCTTGACTCTTTACACCCACTGGGTGTTTTTGTTTGCTGTGTAGTCTTCTTCCACTCGTGTCGATCAAGCCATGTCAAGTAGAGTTTTTGGTCTAGTGGGGGCACACTAAGTGCACCCACTAGGTGTAGTCCCTGAGACCCATGTCGAATGGTTAATTCGGCGGTGGTCTTTAGAATGTATTTGTCTGCTTCTTTTTCACTTGGTGTGGTCAGGCCGTGTCGAGTGAGTAACTGAACTAGTGGGGGCATGCTGAGTGTCGACCCCGAGACCGCCATCGATTGCGGGCAGTCGGCGGGGGTCTGAGAGCAAGGAGAGAGATTTTTCGACTTTTCCACTCAGTTCATACGGACTGTACCAAGTGGTCAGTTGGTCTAGTGGGGGCACGCTGAGTGCACCCACTGGGTGTAGTCCCCAAGACCGCTATGAATTGCGGGCACTTGCAGAGGTCTGAGAACACTTCCCTTTCAGAAGAATAGTCTGAATTTGACCCTCTCCACTCGGAAGTGGGGGTTCTTTGCATTTTGTCGACTGAATTATCTTTTCCTTGATTCCAGAAATCTTGTGAACTTGGAACCCAGTATGTTGCCTTGGAGAAGGAGAAGTTCCAACTCCAGCTCGAACTGGAGCATGCCAAGAAGGGCCTGAAGGACGCACAGGCTGAAGTGAAGACCATGGGACGTAATATTTTGCTAACTGTAAACTTTGCAATTTCTTCCTCTTTGTCCATTGAACCGAGTGAATCCACTCGACCAGATGTGCGTAGTGAAAATCATCAACTCCAAGCATGACTGAAGAATGTTATTTCTTTAGACACCATGAAGCAGGCACTGGAGAAGAAAGACAATGAACTTGCGAAGGCGCAGAAGGTGGCGCGGGAGAAGACTGATGCAACCAAGAAGAAGCTTGCTTTAGTCAGTATATTGGAAAAGGAGAATGAGACTCTGAAAACTGATGTTGAGGTGGTGAAGAAAGAAGCTACCCAACTAAAGGAGGAGAAGGTCGTCCTGACGGACAAAGTGGACCAGCTCACTCGGAAGAGAGATGACCTGGAGGCTTACTTCGGAGGTCTCGCGAAGAAACTATACATTATGCTCGAAGGTAACTCTACCCGCCTGAGTGAATTTTGTGACTTTGCCGACCCATACGATGCTGCTGCTGACTCATACTTTTCCTTCTTGCACAGAATTCTGCAGGAATTTTTAACAGGAGACCGAGCAGATTGAAACGGGCCTAGACCCCACGAAGTCACTCGTCGAGGATGAAGCTGCCATGAACGTGCTACGACTCAAGGCTCAACTCCAGAGCGTCTTGGATTATATCGCTCGACTGAAGGTGGCGCTGTTAAAGATTGATCAAGAGCTGTGGCCAGCGGACAATCTCTAGAATGACCTTGTGTCTCCGATGACGCAACTCAGTGATATCCCAAGTCAAGTGCAGGCGTGGAAGAAATCTCCTGCTCGCTGTGGAGCCAACGTGGCCCTCTCACTAGTTAGAGTCCATTGCAAGGATGCCGAAGAAGAGAAGCTAAAGGCTCTCCAAGTGGTGAACGCGAAGAAACTCCAATTTCAGTCCTTCATGGAGACTTTCATTGAGGTGGCCACTCGCATAGCTGACGGCATCGACTTGGAGATTTTCGTCGAGCCAGCGAGTCTTCCTCCTGCCGAGTGAACAAATTCATTTGATCTATTTGCCTTAGAATGCCGAGTGATTATGTAATCGTTAAACTACTTCGGGTTTGACATCTGAATACTTTTGCTTTGCGGTTCCGTACTTGATGGTCCTATATGAACTTGGTGATTTTATCCATTCATTGCCTTTTTGTTTGCAGAATGCTTTTTTAACTTAGGCGAAGCTGGTTCGCGGCTAAGCCCCCGAGTGGGAGGATTGCTTTCCACTCGGAGTAGCTTTTTTAAACTTAGGCAAAGCTGATTCACCACTAAGCCCCTGAGTGGGAGGATTGCTCTCAACTCGGAGTTATATTTTTTAATTTAGGCAAAGCTGGTTCGCGGCTAAGCCCCCGAGTGGGAGGATTGCTCTCCACTCGGAGTTGTTTTTTTAACTTAGGTGAAGCTGATTCGCGGCTAAGCCCCTGAGTGGGAGGATAGCTCTCCACTCGAAGTTATTTTTTAACTTAGGCGAAGCTGATTCATGGCTAAGTCGCTGAGTGGGAGGATTGCCCTCCACTCGGAGTAGTTTTTGAACTTAGGCGAAACTGGTTCGCGGCTAGGACCTTGAGTGGGAGGATTTCTCCCCACTCGGAGTTGTTTTTTTAACTTAGACAAAGCTGATTCGCGGCTAAGCCCCCGAGTGGGAGGATTGCTCTCCATGCTGAGTTGTTTTTTAACTTAGGCGAAGCTGGTTTGCGGCTAAGCCCCTGAGTGGGAGGATTGCTCTCTACTTGGAGTAGTTTTTTGAACTTAGGCAAAAATGGATTTTGCAGCTAAGTCACCCACTGGGGATTTCAACATATGCTTACACAAAAAACAATCATTAAGAGACTGCAGGAATTATGTCTTGATAAACAATCGACCAAGTACTTTTATTACATCTCGACAATTCGACTGTCAAGTATAAAAACGACGAAGAAGATCAGCGTTCCAGGAGCGCGGTTCATCTTTCTGCTAAGCTAGGTTGTAAAGGTGGTACGCCCCATTGCGAAGCACCTTGGTGACAACGAGGGGGCCTTCCCAAGCAGGGGCGATCTTGTGTGGTCGCGGCTGATCCACTCGGCGCACCAGGTCTCCTTTTTGAAATGCTCGACCCTTGATGTTCCTTACATGGAATTGACGAAGATCTTGTTGATAGATAGCCGATCGGACCAAACCCATCTCCCGTTCTTCTTCTAGGAGGTCCACTGCATCCTGGCATGCTTTCTCTGCCTTAGCTTCTGAGTAAAGTTCCACTCAGGGTGCATTGTGAAGCAGATCACTCGGTAGTACAACCTCAGGTCCATATACGAAGAAGAAAGGGATTCGGTTGGTGGGTTGGTTGGGAGTTATCCTCAATCCCTATAGAACAGACGGCAACTCGGCGACCCAAGCCCCAACTGCGTGTTTGAGGCCGCGCATGCGCTGTGGTTTCAAACCCTGGATGATCAGACCGTTTGCCCTTTCCACTTGGCCATTCGACTACAGGTGCGCAACAGATGCATAGTCCACCCGAGTCCCTTGGGAGGCGCAATACACTCTGAATTCTTCCGAGTCAAAATTTGAGCCATTGTCTGGGATGATGCTGTGCGGAACTCCGAATCCGAATGTCAGCTTTCTTATGAAACTGATGGTTGTGCTTGAGTTTAAAATTTTGATAGGCTTGGCCTCAATCCACTTGGTGAACTTGTCGACTGCTACAAGAAGATGAGTGAAACCAGTTCTGTCAGTCCTGAGTGGGCCAATCATGTCCAATCCCCACATGACAAACGGCCAAACGAGTGGAGTAGTCTTCAGTGCAGATGCTGGTTTGTGAGACATGTTTGAATAGAACTGGCAACCTGTACACTTTTCTACGATCTCCTTTTCGGCCTTATTGGCACGTGGCCAGTAGAATTCTGCTCGGTATGCTATGGCCACGATGGTCCAGGAGGACGCATGGTGACCACAGGTCCCCGAGTGGATTTCTTCCAATATCAGTCGACCTTCCTAAGGAGAAATACATCGCTGGGCTACGCCAGTGTCCTGGTATTCTCACGGGGGAGGGGGGGGTGCAAGACGACATATGCCACAAGGGCTTAGGTGAGGGCAAGACTGCTGCTGATAGGCCCGGGAGCGGGTATGCGAGTAGCACGCGGTGGTTTACCTAGTTTCGGAGCTCTCCTGAGAGACAATACTCCTACTGCTGCATGTCTGAGTGTATCTGATATATCTAGTACAGAGTGCTCCTGGAGCTGTATCTGAGGTCAGTGAGGCAGGCATCTGACCTCGTATAAATGTGTATCAATGCTCGGGCATGCATGCCCGTGGCCGAGTGGCCGAGTGAGCTAGTGGCCAGAAGGCCATGCAAGTGTGACGTGGTTTGTGCTCATGTGGATGGATGGATAGCTAGCTAGCTTGCTAGCTATTCGCTTGTGTGTGTGTGCGTGAGAGTCCATCCTCCTGGATGGATGGATGAGGCCTCCTTTTATACTGTGAGGTAGCTTAGGATGTAAGCTAGGTAGTGGCCTCGGCTAGGCATGATGGGGTGTCACACTTGTCCCCTGGGTCACTTCATAAATAGTGCCCAAGGA
This sequence comes from Aegilops speltoides, assembly GCA_021437245.1. Taxonomy (NCBI): domain Eukaryota; kingdom Viridiplantae; phylum Streptophyta; class Magnoliopsida; order Poales; family Poaceae; genus Aegilops; species Aegilops speltoides. Next base: position 155,297,922 of record CM038144.1, read on the forward strand.
CAAGTGTCATTGTACATGATGGCGTCACGGTACGGTTGTCTTGTCTGCAGTATGGTCGCCACGTCGGGGTCTTGTCGGTGTCGGGTCGGGCTGCAGTCGGCAGCCGGCTAGTTAGCGCAGTCAGCAGCCGGCTGGTTGGTGCAGTCGGCAGCCGGCAGCCGGCCGGGCAAAGCAGTTGGTTGGGGAGCCGGCAGGAGTGGCTGGGCAGTCGGACTGAGGGGCTTTGCTAGCCCCGATGTCATGATTTATTGTCTCGCCGTCTTTGGGGTATCCGTGTCCAATTACTCCGACTGTAGCCCCAGAGCCTCCGGGTAACTTGGTAAAGTTGGGCGGAGGTTTTTTTTGGCCAGTGTTCATGTTTGCTTTTAGCATTGTAAGTTTTATGTGGAGGGTGCCGACTCGGTTTCGTCCGAGCCCCCTTAATCTTTTTCGTGTCCCCTCCGCTTTTTGGCTTGTGCTCTTGCTTGCCGGACAGCCGCTCTGCAGTCCGTGGCTGAGAGTGGGCCGCGAAGTGGAGTGTACAGTACTCAGAGTCTAGGAGTAGATTCAATCCGAGTAGATACTTGTAAAGGAAACGATCGGCTCGCCCGAACCATTTTTCTTCTCGGACGTTTTTCGCGTGGGTGGCCTCCAGCGTTCACTCTTGTTAGACGAATAGCCGCTCTGCAGTCTGTGACTAAGAGTGGGCCTTTGGTACCGTGCACGCTACTAAGCCGTCTGCGGGAACTAACGTCGCAGGACAAAGGGCCATCCCCCTGGCCAACTCTGGCTGGCGCCGGGGTTAACAGTGATGCAACTATAATAAAATGCGGAGATGGCCCCTCGAGCATCGCTCGAGGTCATCCGTGCTTTGGCGTTGCAAAAATATGCTGGTGAGGAGCTCGCATTGATTTTCGTGTAGCCGAGGCGGAGTTTGGCGAAGACAGCCGACTGGCTCGGCGCTTGCGGAGTGCGCCGGGCACCCGCTGGGTGTATCCTTCGAGCCCCCGGGTGCTCGAAGGGGGGTACCGGCCGGTCAGGCTCGACCGGCCAGGCGGCGAGGCTTGTTGCAACACCCTTTTTCTTGTTTTTGTCTTCTGCCGGCTGCTGGCAGCCAGACATAACTCTTCTCTTGTCTGCAATCTTCATGGGGCGCGCCGGCCCACCAGCTGGTGTAACCCCAAGATTCGGGCGGATGGCTGGCGGTCGGGCGGATCTCAAACAACTACTTTGTCTTCTCTCTCGCAGGGGCGCGTCAGTGCACCCGCTAGGTGTAGCCCCCGATCTCCCCGCAACTACTTTGTCTTCTCTCTCGCAGGCGCGCGTCAGTGCACCCGCTGGGTGTAGCCCCCGAGATTGGTCGGCTGGCGATCGGGCGGATCTCCAGCGGCTACTTTGTCTTCTCTCTCTGGAGGCGCGTCAAGACTCGCTGGTGTAACCCGAGATTGGGCGATTGCTGGCGATCGGGCGGATCTCCCGCAACTACTTTGTCTTCTTCTTTTTCTTCTTCACCGGCTGGTAGACCCCGACACGTTAGTCGGGCTCTTTGCACCCGGCCAGCATCCATGGTCGGACCTTTGTCGGCGATCGGGACGCACATTTCTTTTCGTCTCTCTTTTCTTTCTTCCTTTCTTTCTTTTCTTCCAGCCGACTATCTGGCAGCTAGCCATCTCACCCGGTCACTTTTTTTCTTTATTTTTAGTCAGCCGGCTTGGCACCCTGCCTGAATTTTTTCCAGCCGGCTACTAGGCAGTTGGCGCACTACATTGGCCTAGCCGACCCTTTCTTTCTCTTCTCTCTTTCTTTCCATCTGCGCGCGGGGAGCCGGACCTTTCTTTCTTTTCTTTCTTTTTCTGTCCTTTGCTTCTTTCCTCCAGGAGCCGGTCACCGCAGGCGGCTTCGAGCAGGACCTGGCGGGGCCGCGTGGGGAACAGCCGGCCACGGGCCTTACCCGGGAGCCGACAGTGGGGGCGCACGACCCGGCAGGGCAGGCGCAGGTGAATATGGCGAACGGCGAGCCGGCCCGGCGTGTAGGCGGCAGGCGGAGCCGGCCGGACTTGGGGAGGCGACCCGAAGCCGGCGGGAGCCGCAGCCGTCCGCGACCCTGCTGGCGGGTGGCCGCGAGGGAGTTGGAGCCAGCTGAGGCCGTGCTGGCGGGAGGCCGCGAGGGAGTCGGAGCCGGCTGAGGCCATGCTGGTGAGCGGGAACCCGATCCGGCCTAGGCCAAGGCCGAGGCGGGGCGATGCGGGCGCAGGTGCCTGGGGCGGACGAAGCCGGCGATGGGGTGCGGCCAGATGGTGCACGGGAGGCGGCGAGCGAGCGAGCTGGCATCTGCTTGATCGGCAGCGGGACGATGGGAGCAGACAGAGCGAGTGGCTAGCTTGATCGGACACATGAGCCGACGCTTGCACGGAGCGGGGGAGGCCCAGGCCGCGGACGAGAAGGCAGGGCGCGGGAGCCGGCCAACACGGGTGGCGATCCGGCGGCGGGAGCAGCTACGCGAAGGAGGCCGGGCCGCCAGGCGCGCGGGAGGCGGCTGGACCTGGAGGAGGCAGCGGAGGCAGCGAGGGAACCGCCCGAGGCGCTGGCGGAGCAGCGTGGGGAGCGGCGACGGGTCGCGGGTCTCGGGTGACACAAGGCGAGGTGGAGCCAGCCCGTCGTGTGGCGGGGGCAGGCGACGCAGGCGCCCAGCGGGAGAGGGAGCTGGCGCGAGACGTCCGGGCAAGGCGGAGCCGGTCGGGGGCGGACGGGCCACAGGCGGAGGCGGCCAGTGCGCGCGAGGACGACGGGCCAGGCGTGCGGGATGGCTGTAGCAACGAGCAGCGCCATAGTCTGGGTGTTGTCAGGGGGGTATCTGACTAGTATCCGGCCAATATCTGGCTTTGCATCTGGGTTCTGTATGGGTAGTGTATGAATGGTTTGACCATTTTTGACTAGCATCTAGCTAGCTTGTATAGACGATAAATGGAGGAGCGCAAGCGCGTTCCGGCCAAAGCAAGGCGCAGCGACGAGGAGAGCAGATGCGAGCGGCGCGTGGATGACCACGGCCGACCGAAACGAAGCCCCCCGTGCGGCGCACGCGGACGGATGGCCGGCGTCGCAACGACGGTGGTGAAGAAGGCGAGGCCGGCGATGAGGGTGTGCCGCCCCTCACGGCCACACCGGGGGCATGTCGATGTCGAGCCCACGACCACTATCATAGAGACGGTGCGACGCCGTGGCGATGAAGATGAAGATGGTCCCGCCCGGACAGCGAAACCAGCAGCAGCGCGGTAGCATAGTACCGCCCCACGGTGGGCGCCAAATGTCGTGGTATTCTCACGGGGGGGTGCAAGACGACATATGCCACAAGGGCTTAGTGTGAGGGCAAGACTGCTGCTGATAGGCCCGGGAGCGGGTATGCGAGTAGCACGCGGTGGTTTACCCAGCTTCGGAGCTCTGCGGAGAGGTAATACTCCTACTGCTACATGTCTAGGTGTATTTGATATATCTTGTACAGAGTGCCCCTGGAGCTATATCTGAGGTCAGTGCTGCAGGCATCTGACCTCGTATATATGTGTATCAATGCTCGAGCATGCATGACCATGGCAGAGTGGCCGAGTGAGCTAGTGGCCAGAAGGCCATGCAAGTGTGACGTGGTGTGTGCTCATGTGGATGGATGGATGGATAGCTAGCTGGCTTGCTGGCTATTCGCTTGTGTGTGTGCGTGAGAGTCCATCCTCCTAGATGGATGGATGAGGCCTCCTTTTATAGTGTGAGGTAGCTTAGGATGTAAGGTAGGTGGTGGCATGGGCTAGGCATGATGGGGTGTCACACTTGTCCCCTGGGTCACTTCATAAGTAGTACCCAGGGACAAGTGTCACTGTACATGATGGCGTCGCGGTACGGTTGTCTTGTCCACGGTATGGCCGTCACGTCGGGGTCTTGCCAGTGTCTGGTCGGGCTGTAGTCGGCAGTCGGCTGATTGGCATAGTTAGCAGCCGACTGGTTGGCGTAGTCGGCAGTCGGCAGCCGGCCGGGCAGAGCAGTCGGTCGGGGAGCCGGCAGGAGCGGCCGAGCAGTCAGACTAAGGGGCTTTGCAAGCCCTGATGTCTTGATTTATTGTCTCGCCGTCTTTGGGGTATCCGTGTCCAATTACTCCGACAGCCGGTAACACTCTCTCTATAGAGTTGTCCATCCATAATTGTGAAAGCTTTAGATCTGCAGATGATCTGTCATGCCTCAACTTCATCTTTTGGAAGCTCCTTCCTGAGCAGATATGCAATTTATGGTACTGTCCAGTCAAGAGTAATCACCAGGATCTCCATTACCAGATCAATCACTGCTCGTACTTCGATCTCAGTTGAATTGGTTGGACTTATTGCCTGGGGAGGTTCTTTGGTGATAGGATCCTCTTGCACTGATGGATAAATTAGATGCTCAAGCAACACATTACTAGGAAGGGGTTCCCGCTTGGAACCTATTTTTGCAAAGTCATCAGCTGCTTGATTCTTGAGTTAGGGAATGTGGTGAAGCTCCAATCCCTCAAACTTTTTCTCCAACTTCCTCACTGCATTGCAGTATCTAGTCATGGCAGGGTTTCTGACGTCCCACTCTTTCATCACTTGATTGACCACCAAATCTGAGTCGTCGTAGACCATCAGGCGACGGACACCGAGTGTTGGCCATATGCAACCCATAGAGAAGTGCTTCGTACTCAGCTTCGTTATTGGAAGAATCAAAACGAATCTGGAGGACATATTTGAGTTTATCACCTCTTGGAGACACCAGAACCACTCCAGCACTAGAACCATTCAACATCTTGGACCCATCGAAGAACATAGTCCAGTGTTTCGAGTGAACTTGAGTCGGTTGTTGCTGTTCAAGACACTCGACCATGAAATCCGCGAGTGCTTCAGATTTCATCGCCTTCTTCACTTCAAACTTGATATCCAGAGGTAGAAGTTCCATTGCCCACTTGGCCACTTGACCAGTTGCATCTCGATTGTTCATAATCTCAGACAACGGAGCATCGCTGATAACCGAAACCGAGTGGTCTTGGAAATAGTGTGCAACTTTCTTAGTAGTCAAGTAAATTCCATAGACAAGCTTCTTGTAATGTGTGTACCTCTGCTTGGACGGAGTCAAAACTTCTGAAATATAAAACACTGGACATTGAACTTTATAGGCTTGGCCTCCTTCTTCTCGCTAGACTATGAGATCCATGCTAACAACCTGACCAGTGGCTGCAATGTACAAGAGCAAATGCTCTTTGCTGATCGGAGCAGCAAGCACCGGCTGGGTTGAAAGCAGGGCTTTGAGCTCTACAAACGCTGCTTCATCTTTGAGAGTCCACTCAAACGTATCAGATTTCTTCATCAGTCGGTAAAAAGGCAATGCGTTCTCCCCGAGACCTGAATGAATCGACTCAATGCAGCGAGACAGCCTGTAAGCTTCTGAACGTCATGCACACGCATAGGGCGTATCATTCAGAGGACTGCACCAATTTTCTCGGGATTAGCATCTATCCCTCATCCGGAAATGAGGAAACCGAGTAACTTTCCTCTGGGTACTCTGAATGTGCATTTGGATGGATTCAACTTGATATCATATCTTTTAAAATTGGCGAAAGTTTCAGCGAGATCAGTCAGCGGGTCAGAACTCTTGCGTGATTTCACTACAATATCATACATATACGCCTCCACATTCCGACTGATCTGAGTGAGCATGCACTTCTATATCATGCGCATGAATGTGGCTCCGGCATTCTTGAGACGGAAAGGCATGGTGACATAGCAAAAACACCCGAATGGGGTGATGAAAGCTGTTTTTATTTCATCTGGACCAAACAGATGGATCTGATGGTATCCGGAATATGCATCAAGAAAAGAAAAAACGCTCACACCCCATGGTCGATTCGACTATCTGATCGATGCAAGGGAGCAAAAAATGATCTTTTAGGCTGGCCCGATTGATGTGCCTAAAGTCAATGCACATGCGGAGTAACTTATCCTTCTTGGGAACCATGAGGATGTTGGCGAGCCACTCGGAGTGGTATATCTCACGGATGAACTCTGCTGCTAGGAGCCGAGCCACCTCTTTGCCAATCACCTTCCTTTTCTCCGTGGAGGACTGATGGAGGTGTTCTTTGACAGGTTTAACTTTTGGGTCTACGCGCAAACAGTGCTCAGTCAGTCCCCTGGGTACACCTGGCATGTCTAATGGTTTCCATGCAAAGATGTCTCAGTTCTCACAGAGGAACTGGATGAGCGCGACCTCCTATTTACTGTCGAGTGTCGTTGAAATGTGAGTCGGAGCAACCATGGGATCTTCCAGGTGAATATGAACCGGCTTTGTCTCACTAGACTGAAATGCAGACTCAGAAGCGGGCTTCTTGGAGCGGAGCAAATCACTCGGATCAGTATTCTTCTGATATTCCTCCAGTTCAACCACTGCCATTTGCTCATCAGCGATCTTGGACACCTTCTGGAGGTATTCTTCTGCTCTCTGCCTGTTCCCAGTAACCGTGATCACACCTTTAGGTCCCGTCATCTTCAGCTTGAGATACACGTAGCACGGTCGAGCCGTGAAACAAGCATATGCCAGCCTGCCCAGAATGGCATGATAGGCACTGTGGAAATCTACCACCTCAAACGTCAACTTTTTTGTGCGGAAATTCTTGGAATCACCAAAAACCACATATAAAGCAATCTGCCCGGATGACTTCGCCTTCTTCCCTGGGATGACTCCGTGGAATTGCATGCTGCTTTCACGGAGTTGAGACATCGGAATGCCCATTCCCTGGAGGGTCTCAGCATACAAAATGTTCAGACCACTGCCACCATCCATGAGAACCTTAGTCAGTCGGGTGCCTGCAACGACTGGGTCGACCACCAAAGCTTGTTGCCCGGGGGTAGCAACATGATCTGGGTGATCCGACTGAGCAAAGGTGATAGGAGTCTTTGACAACTTGAGGCATGTCGTAGTTGTCGGAGCAACCATGTTCTCCTGTCTGTTTATGACTTTCAGTCGACTCTTGCTTTCAACATCAGCAAAAATCACCAACGTAGCATTGACCTCCGGGTAACCATCATCTTTCTCTGCATCTCCTTCCTTATCGGAGTCCTTCTCACTGGGCTGATCCTTCAGAACTGCTGAATCAGGAGCCTGCATTGTCGAGTGGTATGCTTGGGCAGAATCTAGTTACCCTCTTCATCCTTCTTCATCTGAATGTGACACGACAAATCTAGGACGTCCTATCCCGACTGATCTTTGATCTTATTGGGTTTCCATTCCCCCTTCGGCTTTCCCTTGAACTTACCTTGGGTATTCACCACTGCGACTTCTGCCTGACCCAAGGCTTCAACTTTATTTTTCTGTTTCCGACTGGGATTTCCGTCCAAAGCCTCTGGATCGACTGTTTTCCCTTTGCCATTTCTAAGTCGGTCCTCTTCTTCACCATTCGCATACCGAGTGGCAATTTCCATCATCCGGTCCAAAGTCAAGGGTCCGGAGCGACCATATTTCAATGTGAGTTCTCTGTACCGAACACCTTCCTTGAAAGCACAAACAGCCTGATGCTCTGAAACATTCCCCATTGTATGGTGAAGAGTAGTCCACCGCTGGATGTGATCCATCAAAGTTTCATTCGATTTTTGCACACAATGTTGTAGCTCAGGCAGCCCAGCGGGACGCTTGAAAGTGCCTTCGAATGTCTTGACAAACACTCGAGCCAAATCTCCCCAACAGAAAATACTAGTGGGGGCCAACTGATTCAACCAAGCCCTGGCCGAGCCTTCCAGCATCAAGGGTAGATGTTTCATGGCTACATCATCGTTGCCTCCACCTATTTGTACTACCACTCGATAATCATCCAACCAAGTGTCTAGCTTTGAATCACCAGTGAACTTGCTTACTCCTGCTGCCAATCTAAAATTGGGAGGAATCTCAGCAGCTCGGATGGCCCTGCTGAAACACTCGGGTTCCAGAGACGAACGCTCTGTTCCCACTCGGATAACCTCTGTCCAAACCTTCTCTGTTCGCTCTGCCTCTATCAACCAGGCCCTGCACAAGTAATGATCTTGCATCAAACCCGGGCTCTTGGGGGTTGACTGGAACCCCCCGCTCATCGCCGTGCGAGCGCCTGTCATAATACCACTGGGGTGCGTATGATCCACCCCTCGGAGAGGGTGTAAGCACTCGACAGCGGTCATCACGGTTATATCGAGGCTCAAACTGCCCGTGGCCTTAGTCCAGGTATTGGTCCTAGTGATGACCACGGTCTTCATGCCGTAGGGGTGAGCTTGGGCTTTGTGTTGAGTGATCTGCTACAACTGACGTGCTATGAATCATGTTGCGCGACTGAGAAACAACTGAGTTCTGCTCCCCAACTGCTTTGAGCAGTTCCCGAATCTGCTATAAGCCTCTACCAGCCTCAGAACAGGACGGCTGGATTGATTGTGCTATATGTGCAGCTGCTGCAACATTACGGATCGAGTCTGTAATACGACAATCATCCTTTGGCCCGATTGGAAGCGATGGCGATGCCGTCGGCGGAACTTGGAATCGGCTGCGTCTTGTGATCGTCGAGTGCTCATTGAAGATTGCCCAGACGCGTGCGCTTAGCTAGAGTGGCAACGCGTGCAGCCTCCAAGGCCTGAGCCTCAGAGGTCTCCCTGATGATGGGTATCTGGAGAGCTTCAAAGGCTTGATCTTTCCTACGCTGCAACTCTTCCCTCTACTCCACTGTGAGAGCTTCAGGATAATACTCATCGTTGTCGCATGCACAACAACCATTGCCGCCTGCGCCATGGGGAAATCCTAGTGGGCTGCGAGGGGAGTCGACCATCAGAACTTATGCCATGGGGTCGTTGTTTTCACACTCGGAGAGAGTGTCTGAATGGCCAGTCGGCAAGTCGAACAAGCCATAAATGGAGTCATCGGGCTCGATTGCTGCGATCTGAGGAGTGGACGACTAACGGGCCGCCGCGTACTTCACCCACCGGTGGACCCATGAGCGACCAGATCGCTTGCAGCGATGGGCAACAGGAAGCGAAGACGACATGGGAGCCGACCGATACTCAGTCGACGGCTGTCGCAGAAGGACGCCACAGGCACTTGCATAGAAGTGCGCCGCCCCGTAGACGAGGAGCGCCGCGACGTCGAGGGGGGCCTCCTGGAGCTAGGACGATTCATCCGCGATGAAGGCGAGCATGCCGAGACGGATCTCGCGGCCTGATAACCCACAAGTATAGGGGATCGCAACAGCTTTCGAGGGTAGAGTATTTAACCCAAATTTATTGATCACACAAGGGGAGCCAAAGAATATTCTTGAGTATTAGCAGTTGAGTTGTCAATTCAATTACACCTGGATAACTTAGTATCTGCAGCAAAGTGTTTAGTAGCAAAAGTGGTATGATAATAAAGGTAAGGTAGCAAAAGTAAAGATAAATGTTTTTCAGTTTTTGTAGTAGTTGTAACAGTAGCAACGGAAAAGTAAATAAGCGAAGAACCATGTATGAAAATCTCGTAGGCAATGGATCAGTGATGGATAATTATGCCGGATGCGATTCCTCATGCAATAGTTATAACATAGGGTGATATAGAACTGGCTCCAATTCATCAATGTAATGTAGGCATGTATTCCGTAAATAGTCATACGTGCTTATGGAAAAGAACTTGTATGACATCTTTTGTCCTACCCTCCCGTTGCAGCGGGGTCGTTACGGAAACTAAGGGATATTAAGGCCTCCTTTTAATAGAGAACCGTAACAAAGCATTAACACGTAGTGAATACATGAACTCCTCAAACTACGGTCATCACCGAGAAGTATCCCGATTATTGTCACTTCGGGGTTGTCGGATCATAACACATAATAGCTGACTATAGACTTGCAAGATAGGATCAAGAACACACATATATTCATGAAAACATAATAGGTTCAAATCTGAAATCATGGCACTCAGGCCCTAGTGACAAGCATTAAGCATAGCAAAGTCATAGCAACATCAATCTCAGAACATAGTGGATACTAGGGATCAAAGCCTAACAAAACTAACTTGATTACATGGTAAATCTCAACCAACACATCACCGTCCAGCAAGCCTATGATGGAATTACTCACGCACGATGGTGAGCATCATGAAATTGGTGATAGAGGATGGTTGGTGATGACGACGGCGACGAATTCCCCTCTCCGGAGCCCCGAACGGACTCCAGATCAGCCCTCCCGAGAGAGATTAGGGCTTGGCGGTGGCTCCATGTCGTGAAACGCGATGAAACTTTCTCCTTGATTTTTTTTCTCCCCAAGACGGTATATATGGAGTTGGAGTTGAGGTCATAGGAGGTCCAGGGGGCCCACGAGATAGGAGGGCACGCCCTAGGGGGGGGCGCCCCTGTCTCGTGGACAGCCCGTGGGCCCCCTGGCCTTGCTTCTTTCGCCAAAAATTCTTATTAATTCTGAAAAGTGCCTCCGTGGATTTCCAGGACACTCCAAGAACTTTTCTTTTCTACACATAAAACAACATCATGGAAGTTCTGCTGAAAACAACGTCAGTCTAGGTTAGTTTCATTCAAATCATGCAGGTTAGAGTCCAAAACAAGGGCAAAAGTGTTTGGAAAAGTAGATACGTTGGAGACGTATCAACTCCCCCAAGCTTAAACCTTTGCTTGTCCACAAGCAATTCAGTTGATAAACTGAAAGTGATAAAGAAAAACTTTTACAAACTCTATTTGCTCTTGTTGTTGTAAACATGAAAAGCCAGCATTCAAGTTTCAGCAAATATTACGAACTAACCATACTAACAATAGCACATAGGTCTCACAATTACTCATATCAATAGCATAATCAGCTAGCGAGCCATAATAATAAAACTCGGATAACAACACTTTCTCAAAATGATCATAACATGATATAACAAAATGGTATCTCGCTAGCCCTTTCTGAGACCGTAAAACATAAATGCAGAGCACCTTTAAAGATCAAGGACTGACTAAACATTGTAATTCATGGTAAAAGAGATCCAGTCAAGTCATACCCAATATAAACCAATAATAATGAATGCAAATGACAGTGTGCTCTCCAGCAGGTGCTTTTTAATAAGAGGGGTGAAGCAGGGATTTGTAGAGGTGCCAGAGCTCGATTTTAAAATAGAGATTGAATAACATTTTGAGTGGCATACTTTTGCTGTCAACACAACAACTATGAGATGGCTGTATCTTCCATACTACATGCATTATATGCAGTTCCCAAACAGAATGGTAAAGGTTTATACTCCCCCAACCACCAACAAGCATCAATCCATGGCTTGCTCGAAACAATGAGTGCCTCCAACATACAACAGCCCTGGGGGAGTTTTGTTTAATTATTTTGATTTGCTTTGATATTTTTGGATCATGGGACTGGGCATCCCGGTTACCGGCCCTTTCTCGTGAATGAAGAGCGGAGTCCACTCCTATTGAGAATAACCCACCTAGCATGGAAGATATAGGCAGCCCTAGTTGAAACATGAGCTGCTCGAGCATACAAAACAGAATTTCATTTGAAGGTTTGGAGTTTGGCACATACAAATTTACTTGGAACGGCAGGTAAATACTGCATATAGGTAGATATAGTGGACTCATATGGAACAACTTTGGTGTTTAAGGAGTTTGGATGCACAAGCAGTATTCCCGCTTAGTACAGGTGAAGGCTAGCAAAAGACTGGGAAGCAACCAACTGAGAGAGCGACAACAGTCGTAAACATGCATTAAAATTAATTTACACCGAGTACAAGCATGAGTAGGATATAATCTACCCTGAACATAAATATCATGAAGGTGTTGATTTGATTCAACTACATGCGTGAACATGTGCCAAGTCAAGTCACTTAATACATTCAAAGGAGGATACCATCCCATCATACCACATCATAATCATTCTAATAACATGTTGGCACGCAAGGTAAACCATTATAACTCATAGCTAATCAAGCATGGCACAAGCAACTATAATCTCTAAATGTCATTGCAAATATGTTTACTTCATAATAGCTGACTCAGGAACGATGAATCATCATATTTACAAAAACAAAAGAGGTTGAGTTCATACCAGCTTTTCTCATCCCAATAAGTCCATCATATATCATCATTATTGCCTTTCACTTGCATGACCGAACGATGTGTATAATAATAAGAGTGCATGTGCGTTGGACTAAGCTGGAATCTGCAAGCATTCAACTCAAGAGAGAAGACAAGTAATATGGGCTCTAAATTAAATAAACAATCATGCATATAAGAGCCACTAAGCAATTTTCAATATTGTCTTCTCGACCCCCAAAAGAAAGAAAAGAAAACCATTTACACGGGAAAGCTCCCAACAAGTAAAAGAAGAACGAGAAATCTTTTGGGGTTTTCATTTTAATTCCTACTATAGGCAAGGAAATTAAACTAACTAATTTTTTTGGTTTTTCTAAAGGTTTGTCAAACACACAAGAAGAAAATTGGAAAAAGAAATTTAAACTAGCATGGATAATACAATGAAAGAGTATGAGCACCGACGACTAGTGTGTGAACATGAATGTAAAGTCGGTGAGAAATACGTACTCCCCCAAGCTTAGGCTTTTGGCCTAAGTTGGTTTAATACGAAGGACCGCCGCTACTCTCCCGGTGTAGTGGGAGGTATAATCGAGATACCACCTGGCTGGTCATCTTGGATCCCCTTGGATGATGATGCATGATAAGGGTCCAGCTCAGGTTCCGGCTCAGGTTCAGGTTCTGGAGTAAAAGCTTGAGCTAGGTGATTGTTCACCGCTTCAGGCGTGACAAGACGATTATCTCCAAGCAAGTCAAATAACAGAGGTGCAGGCAAAATAATAAAATCAAAGTGTTTCTTATTGAATCTAAGTCTATACAAGAGCATCTTCTCTTCATTGTCAACAATAAACTTGTGTGCTACCATGCTCTTGTAATCTAAAATGTGAGGAGGTAATTTTGTCTCCTCCTCATGGTGCCTAATGGGTATCTGAAAATGTTTAGCAAGACGTGTAACATAGATACCTCCAAATATGGGGCCTTTTGTACGATTCAGGTCTAGCCGTTTAGCAACCACGACACACATACTAAAAGTGTTGTCTCCCATCAAAGCATGTTGAAGAATAATAATATCTGGAACACTCAAATTTCCACTATTTCCACGAACAATCAAGCATCTACTAGCAAATATGGCAAAGTAGCGTAAAACAGGAAAGTGTATGCTAAAGACTTTTGCCTCAGAGCCCTTCTTTGGCTCTGCTACAGCAATAGTTTTAACGAAGCCATCCACATCTTCACGATGGGGTTCCTCCAATTCTCCCTCATAAGGTATCCTACATACCGCGCAAAAATGACGTAAAGACATTTCTTTGAATTCATCATATAAATGAAATGATACTGCAGGCGGTGACTTCTTAGGATAATAATAAAAGTTTTGCACGAAAGTATTGGTAAGTAAGAGATACTGATCGATTCGGTCGTTGGTGAAACCGGTGAGGCCTGCAGTCTCGATTAGAGTATAAAAGTCTTTATGAATTCTGGCTTCTTTCAAGAAATCCTCACACAGCCATTCACACGACCGTACTTCCGCTAAGCGAGGAAGATTATACTTGGGTTTTTCCTTCTCTTTGTCTTGTTTTTCCTTAGAGCTTTGGCTAGAAGAGCCTTTAAAGAGCCTCCTTAACATTTTCTGAAAAATTCTGAAATTTTAGTGACTGCAAAATAAAAGTGAATAAAACTAAACAAGATTGATAACAACTACTCATACAAGTGCCTAGAGCCTATGTCATGCATTGGAATTGCTTGGGACCTCAAAAATTTAACATGCAAGCTCAAGAACATGGTCACCTATGCAGCAAAAATTTGCAATGAATAAAGCACTAGGTGATACTCTAGACATCTAGGGTCATAATACTAGCTCCAACATATATACCAAGGCAATGAAGTACGTCAACACACTAGTTGGTGTGGTTACTCTGGCCAAAGGAACATCAGAACGGTAAGAAGGGATTTGCAAATGCATCAGACTAATTAGAAACCTGGGATGACTCGGACAGCATAACGGCTGTAAATGCTCAAAAAGATTTGAGACATGCTACAAAATGGTGGCATAGCCACACAGAAGCACAATATCAAGGTTTCGAGATCAACAGGTAACATACGGAAGTAGTAGGAACTGAACTGAAGCTTAAATCCATCAATCCTATAAGTCTACGGATTAGTAACACGTGATCCTGATAGAAAGAAGAGAAGGCCTAGTTCCTTAACCCCGTAGGAAAGATAAGATGACTCAGATCAGAAGGCATAAGGTATAAGGAGTAAAAGAGCCTTACGTTCCATCCCACAATCAATTCCCTTATATAACTAAAGAATTTCTAGACTCAACTTCGACTAGTTTGGCTTGGTAATCCTACAGGCAGTCAAGCTTTGATACCAAAACTGTCAGGACCCCGACTCAATGCCACATAGATCTAGCATGTAACACCTCATATCACTTTGCGGCCTCACGCACAGTATTCCCACAGGTGTCGCCTTACCTTTGCCCGGGACCGTTTGCGCCTTTTGGCAAACGTATATGATAGTGTCGCTAGCATCCATATGATAAGGAGCCCGGGCTGACATGGCTAGTCGTAAACCCAAAGTGGCACAAACTTACGAGGACAGGCATCCATGACCCGAGATCGAGCGTGTCGGTCATCACGAGTGAATCGCTGTAGCACTGGGCTAGCAGGACTCCGGTGAACCGGGCTGTAGCAGGCTAACAGGACTCCGGTATTCATCGCATGACATTTCCCCGAAGGGACAGACACAGGAACGAAGAAGGACACATGCCGGCCAGCCTAAGTGTTCTAGAGCAGTAGCAAGCTACCATGGCTCGGTGGAAACACTAGGAGACATTTCCAGGTAAGAGAGGCTACTAAAGATAAACAACTAGATAGTCAGATCCCACACATACCAAGCATTTCAATAACATACACACAATATGCTCGATATGTGCAAATACAACATGGCATCACAACATGACTCTACGACTCAAGTATTTATTCATTAGGCCCGAGGAGCGAGATATTACAAACATGGGTCTCATGACCCAACATTGAACATACAAGTCAAAGCACAAGCGGAAGCTTAACATGTCCGAGTACACACAACTATAAATGAAAAAGGCGAGAAGCGACTATCATCGAGATCTGCCGAGGGCACAAGATCGTAGCTGAGGTAACAAGCTAAACGTCGAAGTCCACGCGGAACTACTAGTGAGACGGAAATCTCTGCAAAAACGTAGAATAGGCAAACATGAGTACAAATGTACCCAGCAAGACTTACATCAGAACTAACTACATATGCATCATTATCAACAAAGGGGATGCTGGGGTTTAACTGCAGCCAGACATCTTTGACTCGGTGGCTAACCTGAACTACGACTGCAATGTAACTCTTTTGAGGTGGCGCACACGAGTCCACATAATCACCATAACAATACACCACTATGGATCCGCTCCCGTCTCCCTATGAGAACGCCATCCATAGCTCTCACACTTATCTTGCGTGTTTTAGAGTATCCACTTTCACTTGTCTATGAACTATGCAAGGGGTCCAAGTTTCCATATCCGAGGAATCCGGCTATTCGAATAGATAATGATAACCCTGCAGGGGTGTACTTCTTCACACACGCTCTCGCCACTTATCGCCCTGTACACGTCATGTACCTCGGCAACCTTCAAGCGGAAGCCGGGCGAGGAGTCGGCCACGGCCTACCTAAACACTCAAGTCTCTCGTCCAGGTTTATCGCCTATTCGGGTTCCATCCGCAAGGAGATCCGGCCGGGGTGTCGCTCACGGCCCCAAACGATGTGTGCAGGGTTCCCAAGTCCACCATCCGGGTGCCACTTGGTACACCGGGCCACTGTGCCTAGTCTGTCCCAAGCCCACCTGTACCGGGTGCCACTTGGTAGACTACTAACACTACCTACAAACACCAGAAACTAGTTGCAACTCCTGGACAGAGAACAAGCGTGATTAAGAAGCCGAGAGGGGCCGAGTTACTGGAACCCAATGTGTGGTAGTAACTGTTCATGGATCACAAACACAGAACTCAGTTCCTGAGGACGGCTGCAATGAGACAACCCACCATGTACTCCTACATGGCCTCTCACCGCTACCTTTACCAAATCGTGTTCACACACTTAGCTCCCAACAGTAGGACATGTTCACACACCTCCGATTAATTCCCGATGAATCAGACCTGACACAACTATAAGCAATAGCAGGCATGACAAACAAGCATGAATGAGTACGCACATCAGGGCTCAAACAACTCCTACTCATGCTAGTGGGTTTCATCTATTTACTGTGGAATGACAGGTCATGCAGAGGATAAAGGGGTTAAACTACCGCAGCATGTAATAGTTGAAACGTTGTTGTCCTAATGCAGTAAAAGAGAGCAGGAGCGAGAGAGTGGGATTGTATCAGAATGAACAAGGAGGTTTTGCTTGCCTGGCACTTCTGAAGATAATATAGTTCTTCATTGGTGTCATCGAACTCATCATCGGAACCACGCCTATGGAGAGGGGACAAACACCGGCAAACAAGGAAGAACACAATCAATGCAATGCACAATATGATGCATGCTATGACATGGCAATATGAATGTGTTTTGAGCTAATGCAACTAGCAACATGTTAAATGGAGTTGGTTTGAACCCTAGGTTCAAATTCAAACTCCATATGTGAGGGTTTAAATGTCATTTATATGATTTGGCCTAAACAGCAGCCATAAGTTATTCTAACATGCATGAAAATGGTACAGATGGATAGATTGGATTTTTCTGATCATTTTTCTTATATAATTTGTTTCATTTGGAGTTACGGTTGGATTACTATGAATTTTTGAAGTTTAAATCATTTTCTGGATTTTCCTAGATTATTTAGAATTAAATAAAATCTAGTAAATGATTTAACGCGTCAGCATGACGTAAGCGAGTCAACAGGGCACGGTCCAGGTCAAACTGACCTGTGGGGCCCGTGGGGTTAGTTTAGTCTAAACAGGAGCTTAGCATGGTTAATTAGGCCGTGGGGCCCATTAGTCAGTGAAAGAGGAGGGTAGTTAGCCCCGTCATTAGTGCTAATGAAGGTGCCACGTCAGCTTCGCCGGAGTTAGGCCGCCGGCGAGGTGCCGTGACGGCGGAGGGCTGCGGGTTTGGTCCTCCGGCGACCAAACGCCGCGCGGCGAGGCTCTGTGGGTTGCAGGCGCTCGCACACATCCAATGGTGCAAGAGGTGCGTCCTGAAGTGGCCGGAAATAGCGCCGGCGGTCCTGAGGTTGAAGAAGGCATCGTTGGCGGTGTTGCGGTGAAACCCGGATTGCGTGGCTCGTCGAGGAGATGCTTCGCGTCCTTGCGGAGCTGTTGGTCACGTCGGTTGGGCTAGGGGATGGCCGTGGCTGCGGCGGTGCTTGTCGGTGTGCAGCTGGGTGTTCGGGCGCGCTGCAGAGAGAGAGCAGAGGCGGGGGAAAGGGCGAGGGAGTGGGAGAGAGGGACCGGGGTGGCGCGTGGCGTCGTCCAGACGCGTCGGGGAGGCTAGCAGGGAGGCAGGAGGTGGAAGCAGGACGTGGAGCTCGGTTGCGCGTGCGTCGACACGCCGTCATCCTCCTGGCAGAAGCTAGGAGATGACTGGCAGGATAGGTTGGTGGGCTGGGCCAACTGGGCCAGCTCCAGGTAAGCCTAGGTGGATTTTCTCTCTCTTGTCTTTCTATTTCATTCTGTTTTCTAGTTTTTTCTATTTGTTTTGATTTAGTTTAGCACTAAATCAGTTTTTTATATAACTCTGAGAATATTTCTGGGCACTCTCTGGTTTAATCCGGTGTCCCTCAATATTCCTCAGAATATTTGGAGCTGTCAACATATTTATAGCAATGTTTTGGAGCCCCAATCAAATACAATATGTGTTGAGGTAAAATCCAAGATGGCTAGGAAAATGTACATCACCTCTGGTTCTTGTTTCGGCATTTCCAAAAATCATGAACATTTTTCTAAGACCATTTTGGGTTCTTGGAAATTATTTTAGTTGAACCTATTTGATTTATCTTAGGTGCTAGGGTTTGAGTCAATCCCCATTTCAAATTCACACAACTCTAGACATGATGCATGGATGCAATGCCACTATCTGCAACCAAATTCTAGGGCTGTGACAACTCACCCCCACTAAACAAGAATCTCGTCCCGAGATTCAAGACGTGAGGTAAGAAGACAGAGGGGGCACAAAAACTACACAATCTTCATGATCCAACTGCCCTTCCCGAAGATGTTGATTCATTGCTTCTAATTGATTTTGACGTCTTTGCTTTCCAGATCTTCATCCAACACGATGACGACAGAATGAAACTCAATAGAAAACGATCTCCTCGAAGATCGAACACTCAAGATTGACTCATGCAGTGAGACGTTAGAACATCTCTCGAGCTGAGGCATAAGACATGCATCGGGAGGGATGGAAGAAACAGATGACGGAGGTTCAATTTGGTAGGCAACAATTCCACGCTTGAGTAAGATGGTGCACGGTTTCAAAGTAGCAAGGAGATAATTGCCATGATTCCATAACGTGACACCTTAGGGAAGGTGACTCGTAGAATTATTCCCTTAAGTGGCAAAAAGAATTACTTTTGTTGCATAGATCATTGAAACTCTCTATACCAGCCTAAGGAAAATCATAATCGATCATTTGAAGGAATTGAAAGAATGGCATACTCGGTTTGGAAAGGAAACTAGAGTTATAGGACAACTCGACAAACGGAAGGCACATTCCAATTGATACCGAGGATATAACCTAGTATCTGAGCATGCCCTCAAGAACTTGAGCATTTCCATATTCATCAAGGTTTTACCAACATCCGTGACAAGGATCCTGGCAACACCTCATACTACCATGATGAATAGTGATGGATGATGCGGATACAAAGGAAGATAACACTTTCTCAGATTTCACCTTAGCGGGGCCAAGGGGACAAAATCTGGATGATCGACCGAGAGACATTTAGCACTCCGCTTCTAATGTTCTCCTTGATGTGCTAGTGTAACCCATTCATAGATATGGTTTGATATCTAGAACATCAAGTAAAAGGTCGGAGTTCGTGAAAACCAAAAATCCATAAGGAACAACTATGGAGGTAAATCGTACGAAATCCTCATGGGAAGGTGACCAAACGACTTAGTCAAGATACTACAACAATAGTGCTTCCAGCTAGGTGCGTCCACTTCACTGGAACCTATATCATAGTTCTTGGAAGAGGTCCAACGATCATATCTGCTTGAGATTCAGATCTGGTTGGTAACAGAATATTTCAGACAACATGTCTGGAAAAGAAATTTGCAACACAAACCGACGAGATGACGTTGCGAGGTTCTCGGGGAGTGAACTACGATAGCAAGCTCCAAAACATGAGCTGGTTCTGCTACAACATGTGAACGTGTTGTCCGAGACAAGCATGAACACATAGTAGTCTTATAATAAAACGCTACCGAGTTCAGGTGGGGAACCATCATCAAGGATACCGAAGTCCTTATATAAGTCTTGCTCTTAAGAAGGAACTTCTTCTCCTTGAACAAATCAATCGGTGGCTCGGTGTGCTAGGGACACATATAGAATGAAGGTTGCAAGTCTCCAAACCATAGAGTACTTCGCACGTATGCATGACTGATTTGGGGTGACTCCAGGGGAAGCAGAACAAACCTTTCTCAAATCCACGGCGGCAACTTGCACCTAATGCACGTGAACTTGGAGAAAGTCACTTCTTTCATCCAAGCGTAAGCTTCATGAACGGAACACGAAGGCATTGCTTACAAAGTTTCCAACACTAGGTTGATGTTCAACATGAATCACGGGGGAGACAAAATGCTGCTGATGGGCCCAACAGCAACTCATCGGAATTTCCATATCACTGGACTTCCGCCATCATGTGAACACGATGATAGCATTGGTCAGACCAAAAGATGTAATGGTGTATGCCCGAGGACAACCGCTAGTAAGACAACATTACGAACATCGTTGGTTCTGATTTGACTTGACAATAGCCTATACTCAAGTCAAAGAATTGATAAGACAATAGGTCCAACAACTGATCACAGGGACCAATCGATGAAGATATCATCTTCCTTCAACACACACTACACAAGAATGTCCCTTTGGAACGGACTAGGTTAGGCAAGCTTTTATCTTCCAACTCTCCAAGTTGTTGTTTGGCTTAACCAAGTAGCTCAGGGGTATCCAACACAGATTCTTGGAGAAAGGATGGTTTACAAGAATACCAACTAGATCACGAGCTCAACACAGCGGTCAGGTGACAACCTGGTGATACTTCCGAGAAGATATTCGGAAAATCATGAACCACCGATATGTTACTAAGCTCGCAAACAATCTTGCTTTTCAGGGCAAGATGATATGATCACAAGAGTGAGGGATTGGCACAATCCTAACTCATTGATCGAGGAGTGCACCGGAAATAAGGACTAGGTAGCACAATCTATCTTAGAATGATGATTCAGTAACCAACATGCTAAGAATGAGAATATTGTCCATTTACTACCAAGCAACTAGTTGCCAGGAGTATTGATTTCACACATCACGATTCTCTTGTCGGCATTCCGGTTGCGACAACACGGAACCGAGAAATGAAAATGATGGCGAGAAGTATCACTGCGTCAAGAATTCATAAGAGGTGGTGAAATTCTCATGACAATCCTAACATAAAGAAGGTAATACTTCAAGGTAGAACAGACTAGAAGCTGGATTGGCATTTTGATCTATGGAATACAACTTCTTTGACCCAACCCTAGATATGGATGAGGTACTGGAGTTTGTTTCTCCTAGTCATTCCAGAATAGAATGGCTTAACGGACCACAAGAGTAATAGGCATCGATGAGCGATGCACGCATACTCTTGACTATCAATTGATAGACGAAGGTCAGAAAACAATTAAAGAGGGACAACTCAAAGAACATATAACTTTCTGAGTTGTGGACGCATGGATTAGGATGTCGAATGAGTTCAACATATTTCTTCCGGACAATCCATGCAGAGAGGTAGGTTTGGCAGAGTCGTAATATAGAAGGGGAACTCATCGAGAGCACTCTTGTCGTGATCTTTTGGTTCCCGAACTTCTGCCATATAGGTTCATGGTATTGGAAGAAGGAAATACCACGGGCCTCGAGGACCATTGCAAAGGTTACTAATAACCTAAAGGAACAAGCAAACACTATCAACATGAGGTAAGCAGGGTGAATCTCGGGTTCAAAACCCCAGGAATAGAATGCCTACCAACTAAATGGCATCACGGGATGCTTTCGAGAATGATGGCCAGAATCATCACACCGAAACACACAACATGGCTAGATTACTAGGTGATACTCTAGACATCTAGGGTCATAATACTAGCTCCAACATATATACCAAGGCAATGAAGTACGTCAACACACTAGTTGGTGTGGTTACTCTGGCCAAAGGAACATCGGAACGGTAAGAAGGGATTTGCAAATGCATCAGACTAATTAGAAACCTGGGATGACTCGGACAGCATAACGGCTGTAAATGCTCAAAAAGATTTAAGACATGCTACAAAAATGGTGGCATAGCCACACAGAAGCACAATATCAAGGTTTCGAGATCAACAGGTAACATACGGAAGTAGTAGGAACTAAACTGAAGCTTAAATCCATCAATCCTATAAGTCTACGGATTAGTAACACGTGATCCTGATAGAAAGAAGAGAAGGCCTAGTTCCTTAACCCCGTAGGAAAGATAAGATGACTCAGATCAGAAGGGATAAGGTATAAGGAGTAAAAAGAGCGTTACGTTCCATCCCACAATCAATTCCCTTATATAACTAAAGAATTTCTAGACTCAACTTTGACTAGTTTGGCTTGGTAATCCTATAGGCAGTCAAGCTCTGATACCAAAACTGTCAGGACCCTGACTCAATGCCACATCGATCTAGCATGTAACACCTCATATCACTTTGCGGCCTCACGCACGGTATTCCCACGGGTGTCGCCTTACCTTTGCCGGGACCGTTTATGCCTTTTGGCACACGATATGATAGTGTCGCTAGCATCCATATGATAAGGAGCCCGGCTGACATGGCTAGTCGTAAACCCAAAG
The DNA here is from genome assembly GCA_021437245.1 of Aegilops speltoides. Lineage (NCBI taxonomy): Eukaryota > Viridiplantae > Streptophyta > Magnoliopsida > Poales > Poaceae > Aegilops > Aegilops speltoides. The sequence goes on from CM038144.1 coordinate 155,320,040, forward strand.
TGGCACAAACTTATAGGGACAGCATCCATGACCCAAAGATCGAACGTGTCGGTCATCACGCAGTGAATACTGGGCTGTAGCATGGGCTAGCAGACTCGGTGAACCTGGCTGTAGCGGGCTAACAGGACTCCGGTATTCATCGCGTGACATTTCCCCGAAGGGACAGACACAAGAACGAAGAAGGACACATGCCGGCCAGCCTAAGTGTTCCGGAGCAGTAGCAAGCTACCATGGCTCGGTGGAAACACTAGGAGACATTTCCAGGTAAGAGAGGCTACTAAAGATAACAACTAGATAGGCAGATCCCACACATACCAAGCATTTCAATAACATACACACAATATGCTCGATATGTGCAAATACAACATGGCATCACAACATGACTCTATGACTCAAGTATTTTATTCAATAGGCTCCAAGGAGCGAGATATTACAAACAAGGGTCTCATGACCCAACATTCAGAGCATACAAGTCAAAGCACAAGCGGAAGCTTAACATGTCTGAGTACAGACAACTATAAATGAAAAAGGCTCAGAAGCCTGACTATCTGCCAGATCTTGCCGAGGGCACAAGATCGTAGCTGAGGTAACAAGCTAAACGTCAAAGTCCACGCGGAACTACTAGTGAGACGGAAATCTCTGCAAAAACGTAGAATAGGCAAACGTGAGTACAAATGTACCCAGCAAGACTTACATCAGAACTAACTACATATGCATCATTATCAACAAAGGGGATGGTGGGGTTTAACTGCAGCAAGCCAGCGTTGACTCGGTGGCTAACCTGAACTACGATTGCAATGTAACTCTTTTGAGGTGGCGCACATGAGTCCACATATTCACCATAACAATACACCACTATGGATCCGCTCCCGTCTCCCTACGAGAACGCCATCCATAGCTCTCACGCTTATCTTGCGTGTTTTAGAGTATCCACTTTCACTTGTCTATGAACTATGCAAGGGGTCCAAGTTTCCATATCCGAGGAATCTGGCTATTCGAATAGATAATGATAACCCTGCAGGGGTGTACTTCTTCACACACGCTCTCGCCACTTATCGCCTACAGACACGTCATGTACCTCGGCAACCTTCAAGCGAAGTCGGGCGAGGAGTCGGCCACGGCCTACCTAAACACTCAAGTCTCTCGTCCAGGTTTATCGCCTATTTGGGTTCCATCCGCAAGGAGATCCGGCCGGGGTGTCGCTCACGGCACCAAACGATGTGTGCAGGGTTCCCAAGTCCACCATCCGGGTGCCACTTGGTACACCGGGCCACTGTGCCTAGTTTGTCCCAAGCCCACCTGTACCGGGTGCCACTTGGTAGACTACTAACACTACCTACAAACACCAGAAACTAGTTGCCACTCCTGGATAGAGAACAAGGGTGATTAAGAAGCCGAGAGGGGCCGAGTTACCGGAACCCAATGTGTGGTAGTAACTGTTCATGGATCACAAACACGTAACTACATTCACGAGGGCGGCTGCAATGAGACAACCCACCATGTACTCCTACATGGCCTCTCACCGCTACCTTTACCAAATCGTGTTCACACACTTAGCTCCCAACAGTAGGACATGTTCACACACCTCCGATTCATTCCCGATGAATCTGACCTGACACAACTCTAAGCAATAGCAGGCATGACAAACAAGCATGAATGAGTAGGCACATCAAGGCTCAAACAACTCCTACCCATGCTAGTGGGTTTCATCTATTTACTGTGGAATGACAGGTCATGCAGAGGATAAAGGGGTTCAACTACCGCAGCATGTAATAGTTGAAACGTTGTTGTCCTAATGTAGTAAAAGAGAGCAGGAGCGAGAGAGTGGGATTGTATCGGAATGAACAAGGAGGTTTTGCTTGCCTGGCACTTCTGAAGATAATATAGTTCTTCATTGGTGTCATCGAACTCATCGTCGGAACCACGCCTATCGAGAGGGGACAAACACCGGCAAACAAGGAAGAACACAATCAATGCAATGCACAATATGATGCATGCTATGACATGGCAATATGAATGTGTTTTGAGCTAATGCAACTAGCAACATGTTAAATGGAGTTGGTTTGAACCCTAGGTTCAAATTCAAACTCCATATGTGAGGGTTTAAATGTCATTTATATGATTTGGCCTAAACAGCAGCCATAAGTTATTCTAACATGCATGAAAATGGTACAGATGGATAGATTGGATTTTTCTGATCATTTTTCATATATAATTGTTTCATTTGGAGTTACGGTTGGATTACTATGAATTTTTGAAGTTTAAATCATTTTCTAGATTTTCCTAGATTATTTATAATTAAATAAAATCCAGTAAATGATTTAACGCGTCAGCATGACGTAAGCGAGTCAACATGGCACGGTCCAGGTCAAACTGACCTGTGGGGCCCGTGGGGTTAGTTTAGTCTAAGCAGGAGCTTAGCAGGGTTAATTAGGCCGTGGGGCCCATTAGTCAGTGAAAGAGGAGGGTAGTTAGCCCCGTCATTAGTGCTAATGAAGGTGCCACGTCAGCTTCGCCGGAGTTAGGCCGCCGGCGAGGTGCCGCGACGGCGGAGGGCTGCGGGTTTCGCCCTCCGGCGACCAAACGCCACGTGGCGAGGCTCTGTGGGTTCCAGGCGCTCGCGCACATCCAACGGTGCAAGAGGTGCGACCTGAAGTGGCCGGAAATAGTGCCGGCGGTCCTGAGGTTGAAGAAGGCATCATTGGCGGTGTTGCGGTGAAACCCGGATTGCGTGGCTCGTCGAGGAGATGCTTCGCGTCCTTGCGGAGCTGTTGGTCACGGTGGTTGGGCTAGGGGATGGCCGTGGCTGTGGCGGTGCTTGTCGGTGTGTAGCGGGGTGTTCGGGCGCGCTGCATAGAGAGAGCAGAGGCGGGGGAAAGGGCGAGGGAGTGGGAGAGAGGGACTAGGGTGGCGCGTGGCGTTGTCCAGACGCGTCGGGGAGGCCAGCAGGGAGGCAGGAGGTGGAAGCAGGACGTGGAGCTCGGTTGCGCGCGCGTCGACACGGCGTCGTCCTCCTGGCAGAAGCTAGGAGATGACTGGCAGGGTAGGTTGGTGGGCTGGGCCAACTAGGCCAGCTCCAGGTAAGCCTAGGTGGATTCTCTCTCTCTTGTTTTTCTATTTCTTTCTGTTTTCTAGTTTTTTTCTATTTGTTTTGATTTAGTTTAGCACTAAATCATTTTTTATATAACTCTGAGAATATTTCTGGGCACTCTCTGGTTTAATCCGGTGTCCCTCAATATTCCTCAGAATATTTGGAGCTGTCAACATATTTATAGCAATGTTTTGGAGCCCCAATCAAATACAATATGTGTTGAGGTAAAATCCAAGATGGCTAGGAAAAATGTACATCACCTCTGGTTGCTGTTTCCAGCATTTCCAAAAATAATGAACATTTTTCTAAGACCATTTTGGGTTCTTGGAAATTATTTTAGTTGAACCTATTTGATTTCTCTTAGGTGCTAGGGTTTGAGTCAATCCCCATTTCAAATTCACACAACTCTAGACATGATGCATGGATGCAATGCCACTATCTGCAACCAAATTCTAGGGCTGTGACTGTTGTTCCTTCTAGTTTCATCCATCTCGTGATCATCAAAATGAACCCACTAACAAGGTTGATCAAGTCTTGTTAACAAACTCATTCCGAATAACACGGAACCGAAGAAATTTCGAATAACACTAAGTTACCTCAACCGGGATATGAAAATCCCCAACAATAAGAATATCATACCTTTTCTTGACAGTAGGGAGAGGAAAGTCAAAACCTCCAAAAATGATAGTTGGAACTTTTTCAATAGAATTGATGCTATGAACTTGAGATTGTTTCCTCGAAAAGTGTACCGTATGCTCATTACCATTAACATGAAAAGTGACATTGCCTTTGTTGCAATCAATAACAGCCCCTGCAGTGTTAAGAAATAACAAAGTCCTCAGGAATATCAAGAATAACAAAGTCCGTTAAGATAGTGACATTTGCAACCACAACAGGTAGATCCTCACAAATACTGATAGGTATAGCGGTTGATTTATCAGCCATTTGCAAAGATATTTCAGTAGGTATCAACTTATTCAATTCAAGTCTACAATATAAAGATAGAGGCATAACACTAACACCGGCTCCAAGATCACATAAAGCAGTTCTAACATAATTTCTTTTAATAGAGCATGGTATAGTTGGTACACCCGGATCTCCAAGTTTCTTTGGTATTCCACCTTTAAAAGTGTAATTAGCAAGCATGGTGGAAATTTTAGCTTGCGGTATCTTTCTTTTGTTTGTTAATGATATCCTTCATATGTTTAGCATAAGGATTTACTTTAAGCATATCAGTTAGGCGCATACGTAATAAAATAGGTCTAATCATTTCAGCAAAGCGCTCAAAATCCTCATCATCCTTTGACTTGGATGGTTTAGGAGGAAAGGGCATGGGTTTCTGAACCCATGGTTCTCTTTCTTTACCGTGCTTCCTAGCAACAAAATCTCTCTTATCATAATGTTGATTCTTTGATTGTGGGTTATCAAGATCAACAACAGGTTCAATTTCTACACCATTGTCTTTGCTGGGTTGAGCATCAACATGAACATTATAATTAACATTATCACTAGGTTCATGTTCATCACCTGATTGTGTTTGAGCATCAGAAATAGAAATATCATTGGGATTCTCAGGTGTGTCTACAGCAGGTTCATTGGAAGTACGCAAAGTTCTATCATTTTCCTTTTTCTTCTTTTTAGAAGAACTAGGTGCCTCTAAATTATTTCTCTGAGAATCTGGCTCGATTCTCTTAGGGTGGCCATCAGGGTACAAAGGTTCCTGAGTCATTCTACCAGTTCTAGTAGCCACTCTAACAACAAAGTCATTTTTATTATTTAATTCATCAAGCAATTCATTTTGAGCTTCAAGTACTTGCTCAGCTTGAGTAGCAACCATAGAAGCATATTTGCTAACGCGGTGAAGTTCATCCTTAACTCTAGCCAGATTATCACCTATGCGTCCTATCCCGAAAGCATTATTCTTTAACTCTCTACCAACATAAGCATTAAAACTTTCTTGTCTAGCCATAAAGTCATCAAATTCATCTAAGCATGGGCTATGAAATTTAGTAGAGGGTACTTCAATGTTATCATATCTATGGAGAGAATTTACCTTTACTACCTGTGTCGGGTTATCAAGACAATGTGGTTCTTCAGGCGGTAAATTAAGACCATGTGTTTCTTCAATAGGAGGTAAATTCTTAACATCTTCAACTTTAATACCTTTTTCTTTCATTGATTTCTCTGCCTCTTGCATATCTTCAGCACTGAGAAATAAAACACCTCTCTTCTTCGGAGTGGGTTTAGGAATAGGCTCAGGAGTTGGCTCAATTGGTTTAGGAATTACTTCAGGAACTGGCTCAGGAAGAGACCAATTATTTTCATTAGTCAACATATTATTCAATAGTATTTCAGCTTCGTCGACTGTTCTTTCCCTGAAAATACAACCAGCACAACTATCCAAGTAGTCCTTGGAAGCATCCGTTAGTCCATTATAAAAGATATCAAGTATTTCATTTTTCTTAAGAGGGTGATCAGGCAAACCATTAAGTAACCGGAGAAGCCTCCCCAAAGCTTGTGGAAGACTCTCTTCTTTGATTTGCACAAAATTATATATTTCCCGCAAGGCAGCTTGTTTCTTATGAGCAGGGAAATATTTAGTAGAGAAGTAATAAATCATATCCTGGGACTACGCACACAACCAGGAGCAAGAGAATTTTATACCAAGTCTTAGCATCACCCTTTAATGAGAATGGAAATATCTTAAGGATATATAAAAAGCGAGACTTCTCATCATTAGTAACACAGGGTAGCTATATCATTCAACTTGGTAAGATGTGCCACAACAGTTTCAGATTCAAGGCCATAAAAAGGATTAGATTCAACTAAAGTAACAATATCAGGATCAACAGAGAATTCATAATCCTTATCAGTAACACAAATAGGTGAAGTAGCAAAAGTAGGACCGGGTTTCATTCTAGCATTAAGAGACTGCTGCTTCCATTTAGCTAATAATTTCTTAGGATCATTTCTATCATTGCAAGCAAGAATTTCCATAGCAGCTGTTTCATGCATAAGCTAACCTTTAGGAACAACAGGTAATACACAATCATTGGGGGGAACTTCATCATCACTATCATCAGTAATAGGATCTTCAGTAATTTCATTCCCCCTAAATCTAGGAAGTTGTTCATCTAGAAATTCACCTAATGGCAAAGTAGTATCACGCATAGAAGTAGTTTCATCATGCATAGCAGAAGTGGCATCATCAATAACATGCGACATATCAGAATTCATAGCAGTAGCAGGTTTAGGTGTCGCAAGCGTACTAATAATGGAAGGAGAATATAGTGCAGAGCTAGATGGCAGTTCCTTACCTCCCCTCGTAGTTGAGGGCAAAATAGTAGTTCGGTCGTCTTTCAAGTTCTTAATAGTGATCAACAGATATAAATCCCAAGTGACTCAGAGAATAGAACTATGCTCCCCGGCAACGGTGCCAGAAATTAGTCTTGATAACCCACAAGTATAGGGGATCACAACAACTTTCGAGGGTAGAGTATTCAACCCAAATTTATTGATTCGACACAAGGGGAGCAAAAGAATATTCTTGAGTATTAGCAGTTGAGTTGTCAATTCAACCACACCTGGATAACTTAGTATCTGCAGCAAAGTGTTTAGTAGCAAAAGTGGTATGATAATAAAGGTAACGGTAGCAAAAGTAAAGATAAATATTTTTGGGTTTTTGTAGTAGTTGTAACAGTCGCAACGGAAAAGTAAATAAGCGAAGAACAATATATGAAAAGCTCGTAGGCAATGGATCAGTGATGGATAATTATGCCGGATGCGATTCCTCATGCAATAGTTATAACATAGGGTGATATAGAACTAGCTCCAATTCATAAATGTAATGTAGGCATGTATTCCGTAAATAGTCATACTTGCTTATGGAAAACAACTTGTATGACATCTTTTGTCCTACCCTCCCGTTGCAGCGGGGTCCTTACGGAAACTAAGGGATATTAAGGCCTCCTTTTAATAGAGAACTGGAACAAAGCATTAACACATAGTGAATACATGAACTCCTCAAACTATGGTCATCACCGAGAAGTATCCCGATTATTGTCACTTCGGGGTTGTCGGATCATAACACATAATAGGTGACTATAGACTTGCAAGATAGGATCAAGAACACACATATATTCATGAAAACATAATAGGTTCAGATCTGAAATCATGGCACTCGGGCCCTAGTGACAAGCATTAAGCATAGCAAAGTCATAGCAACATCAATCTCAAAACATAGTGGATACTAGGGATCAAACCCTAACAAAACTAACTTGATTACATGGTAAATATAATCCAACCCATCACCGTCCAGCAAGCCTACGATGGAATTACTCACGCACGGCGGTGAGCATCATGAAATTGGTGATGGAGGATGGTTGGTGATGACGACGGCGACGAATTCCTCTCTCCGGAGCCCCGAACGGACTCCATATCAGCCCTCCCGAGAGAGATTAGGGCTTGGCAGCGGCTCCGTGTCGTGAAACGCGATGAAGCTTTCCCCTTGATTTTTTCTCTCCCCGAGACGGTATATATGGAGTTGGAGTTGAGGTCGGAGGAGGTCTAGGGGGCCCACGAGATAGGAGGGCGCGCCCTAGGGGGGCGCCCCCTATCTCATGGACAGCCCGTGGGCCCCCTGGCCTTGATTCTTTCGCCAAAAATTCTTACTAATTCTGAAAAGTGCCTCCGTGGATTTCCAGGACATTCCGAGAACTTTTCTTTTCTACACATAAAACAACATCATGGCAGTTCTGCTGAAAACAGCATCAGTCCGAGTTAGTTTCATTCAAATCATGCAAGATAGAGTCCAAAACAAGGGCAAAAGTGTTTGGAAAAGTAGATACGTTGGAGACGTATCACGGCCCAAAGGCAAATCACCGCTGGAAACCATGTTGATGAAGATTGAAAACTGCAACCTCACCGGAAGTCGCTAAGACGCCTGCCCCAAGGTGGGCGCCAACTGTCGTGGGAATGTGTCTGACAGTAGAAGTAGGGGGTACGTAGGAGAAGGCTCAGGCCCTATCTACATCGAGGTTGTACACACACACACACACACACGAGGTTACGAGTTCAGGCCCCTCGCGGAGAAGGTAACAGCCCTACGTCTTAGTGCCGCGGGAGGCTTGTCTATTGAAGTGTGGAAAAGTTACAAGGGCCGCGAACCCTTGTGGTTGAGGGGAGGGGTGGCTTATTTTGATTGCGCCAGCCCCTTGCCCTCCTCAGTTACACGAGGGTTCAATGTGAGTTATGTCACATACATTACTGGTAACACCAGTAATTAATGATCTTAATGGCTACGGAGTGAATGCCTGATCGTTGCCATTCAGGGGTGACTCTAGGTCTTTTGTCTTCCTAGTGGATTCTTGTCCTCCGAATGAAATAACACCGGTCGAGTGGAATTGGGGGATCCAAGTGGAATCGCTTTGTCGAGTGGATTTCACATCTTGAGGATTCCAGTCGGTATCTTCCTTTTTAACCTTACAGGTCTTGGCTACTTGTGCCCTGCCCTTGGGACGGGCATACAGGTCAGGTTTAGGACCCTACGTGTCACCGTCATGCGAGGCGCTCACTGCATGCGAGTGATCTTCACACCGTGAGGGCGTGCTTCCTAGGAGCTTTGGCTGCCTGTGCACAATTTCCTTGCGATGGGTCAGCACAGGTCCCGCGAAGGGCATGTAAAGCATCAACGTCCTTTGCGTTTTAAATGATGTAAATCCGGCCGAACTATGGCTCCTTCGCGCACATGTCCTCGTGAGGTTTTTCCCCTCTTTTTCCTTGCTTGTCAAGGTGCTCTACGTCATTGGGACCCGACCTTCGAGTGAAGCTCAGCCGCTGGTATGTCTGGTCGAGATGCAGAAGACCAGGCTAGCGGGTGAGGGCCCGAGAGCCAGTAGGCACTAGAAAAAAAGACACATCCGTGACATTTTGGCCGCAATGAATTTTTTTCCTGCCATGCTTATGACACTTCTATGACGATAATTGTGACAAAACCCGGTATCATCATAGATGTGGTGCGCTCCTACTTAAAAATCCTGACAGAAAATGGGGTTTTTCATGCTGGACGGGCCGGGAACGCACTTGCATGACATTCTTTGGGCCGTCCATGACGAAAAAATCGTGGTAGAAGCGAGGGCAAGGAAAATTTCTGGGAGTTCCCGGTTACAGTGGGTGGTTGGGGTTAAGCGATACAGGTTTCTCTCGTATATGTACGGGCGTGTGTGCGAGGCCTTGGGCTCTAACTGAACCCGAGTGAGGCTTTTGCTTACTTAAACTGAGCGATTGCTTTAGCTACGTTACTGAACCCGAGCGATCGACCCCTTGGCAGTTAACTAAAACCGAGCGATTCCTTCACTACTGCTGCGAATTGAACCCGATCGATCGATCGATCACTGCTGCTGTTCCTTAGTGAAGCCGATCAAACCAGCTGCCTCTTAATGAACAGTGAATGTGGGGGTTGGTTGAACGAGTCGAGACGTACGTGGTTGGGGTCGGATGAACAGTTCCCGGTGGGGGTTGGATGAATAGGACCCCGTGGTAGTAGGCCATTGCCGCTAGATGAACATGACCCCGAGAGGAGGCTGGCACAGCCAAGCTGGTTGGGGGTGGATGAACAGGACCCCATGGAGGGTTGGTTGAACAGTAGCCGGTGGAGGGATGGATGAACAGTTGCCCGTGGATTAAAAGTAGCTGGTGGAGGCAAGACGGAGACACGGTGGATGGCAGTGCTGGTGGAGGTTGAAGGAAGTTGACGGTGGGTGAACAGTAGCCCGTGGAGTCCCGTTTTGTGGAACGCCACACCCATCCCGATGAACAGGACCCTCGTTTCGACCGTAGCTCTCCAACACAAGTCCGTTTCCTCCTTTTGCGGTACACCACACCCCTCACGATGAACAGGACCCTTGTTTCGACCGTTGCGCAACACAAGTCTGTTTCCTTTGTTTTGCAGTACGCCACACCCCTCCCAATGAACAGGATGCTGTTACGACCGTAGCCGGTCGAACAGAAGGCTGTTTCCTCTATACTACGGTATGCCAGACCCCGTTTCAGCTTTTCTGTCCAAGCCGGTTGGCTTGCTTTGAACATGATGCATTCCGACCCAGTCTGTTGCCTCCCGATGAACAGGACGCTATTTCTCCTTTCCAACCCAGCCGGTTTGCTGCCTGATGAAAAGGACGATGTTGCTGATGTCCGTTGCCTCTCCATGTACATGAGCCCTGCCATACGTATGCGCGAGTAGGCGTTCGAGACCCCGCCCGTATGTACATATGTGGCCATATTTTTTGGCATGTGGCTATATGTACATGTACACTGTTTAGAAGGGACTGCCTGAACTGGTTTGTCAGGGGCTCTACTACTACATGTGCTGCTGCTTCCTTGGCCACGGGTCATCGTTAGAGAGAGACCGATCGACCAGTTTGTACGTACACATTTGCGACCAGTGTACAACGCTATGTACGCTTCAACTAGGTGGGTCCCGGCTATCAGGGAGGATAAGGAGGTACTTCCTTGTGTGTGAAGTTATTGATGGTGGGTCCGATCTGTCAAGGGGAGGATTCATTTTTTTCACGCCTAATATGGAGGCACTTCCTTGCGTCCAAAGATATAGCTGTTGGGTCCCAGCTGTCAGGGGGGAATGTTTTTTCCACAAAATAGAGCTAAGCCAAAATACAGAGGCCCTTCCAGTAAGTCACTGATGGCAGTTGGAGGAATCATTATTTTACGCGTAATAAGGAGGCACTTACTTGTTGCGGCCATGGACCTAGCTTTCAACCTCTCCATGTACAGTCCTCTTCCGATGGAATTCGTTCCTTGACCATGTTGACCATGCTGCGCTGAGAGCACCAAGGTAGTGGATGACGGCGAGACCTAGGACGGGGACGATGCGGAGCCGGGGAAGACATGACAGTGCATGCCCACGCAAAGGGGAGTACAAGGGTTGATTGGTTTGGCCGCGGTGTGAGGCTGTCGTCGCCATAAAATAACAGGGGTTGTGGGTGAGTAGAGGGATGGCTTGGCCAGCGATTGGAGCAGGAGGGGGTGGTGAGGCCTATGCAGTAGCACAGTCAGCAACGGGAGGCAGGAGCAGGTGACACGACCCGCGATAGTTTTGGCGGCTGGAGCAAGAAGATCAGAGGTTGAAGAAGCACGACAGCCGTTGGATTGACATTGTACGGTCACCGCATCTACAATCATTTATAGTGACTAAATTGACAAAACCCTGCGTCTGCAACAACTTAGTAGGCCCACAAGTCAGCCTCCAAATATGGTGGGTCCCACCTAGCAGTGGGGCTATTAATTATTTTTGTATGATAAGGAGGCACTTCCTTGCGTGCGAAGATATAGCTGGTGGGTCCAAGCTGTCCGCGGGAGGAACTTTTTTCGCCGTTGGGTCCCTGTTGTCAGGTGCAGGAATCATTATTTTGCGTGTAATAAGGAGGCACTTCCTTGCGTGTGGCCGTGGACCCAGCTGTCATCGTCTCCATGTTTGACTTTGCCGTACCGAGAGCACTAGGGCGCTGGACGACGGCGAGGCCTAGGAAGAGAATGACCCGGAGCCAGAGAAGACTTGGCAGTTGTTTCCCATACGGAGGGGAGTACAAGGGTTTACTGGTTCGTTTGCCGTCTCTGGTGAATAACAGGAGGTCTGGGTGAGCGTTGGGATGGCCAGGCAAGCGATGGGAGTAGTGTGGGGCGGTTAGGCCTGCGCGGCAGCACAGCCGACCACGGGAGGGATGAGCAGGCAGTACGGCCGTCACTGGTTTGGGTAATTTGGAGCAAGAAGACCAGAGGTTGAAGAAGCAGCACGGCCGTTGGATTAATAACCCAATGGTCACTGCTGCTAGAATCATTTGCGGACTAAGCTGACAAAGCCTTTCGTACAAGTCAACCTTGTAGACCCACAATTCAGCCTCAAAATCTGTCCCAAGCAGCATACAACCCAATATTTCTAGCCAGATTCAAAGTAATTTAAAAATAGACATACCTTAATGTAAAATCCAATGAAATTTTACCCGCAGAAAAACAACGAAATTTAAAATAGGAAAATTGGAAAGAAAAAAGTAATTTGGAACTAATTGCCTGTTTGCTATACTTTTCATTTAACAGCCCATTTCTTATAACTTATAGCCCATTTTCTGGGCAAGTCGAATGCATCCCTCCTCGGCTTGAAAGATTTCAGGCCCAACAGGGCGTAAAAAAGCAAGTAGGCCTCCATTGGTTATTTTGCAAAAAACAAAATAGTTGGGCTAGACATGTTTAGGAAGAAAAAACAAAACTATGCTGGTCATGTGAAAAACATATATGAAATAAAAGCCTAGGCTAGACGGGCCACATCTCTGCACAACCCAGTTGATACCCCGCTCCATCTCAGAAAAAAATACCGCGCGAGCTGCTGGGTCCCGGGTGTCAGCCGCTCCTTGTGAAGTTATCTCGCTTATTGACTATGTTGAAAGTGGCGTGTGACCCAGATGTCAGGAAACCATCAGGAGGAACTATTTTTTCTTGTAATAAAGGAGGCACTTGCTTGCCTACTGCCATGATCTTGGTGGGTCCCTACTGCCATCATCACCATGTACAGTTATCTCCTTATTCCTCTCGATTGTCAACCATGTTGACAACACCGGAGGTCGGCGCCGCGGCAAGCGAACCAAGGTGGAGGATGATGGTGAGGCCTCAGACGGGAACAAATAGGAGTCAGAGAAGATGCACAGAGTTTTAGGGTGCGAAGTGGCCGCGATGCATGCGCGACAACACAGCCAGCCATGGGAGACGGGAGCAGGCGGTCCCGCTGGCACTGGTTTGGCTTTGGCGGCTCGAGGAAGAAGAGACTGAAGAAACATGATAGACGTTGAATGTCAATTCAATGGTCATGGTTGGCACAATCGTTTGTTGACTAAGCCGACACCGCATGGCATACTTTTTTATTGGAAGAAAAAAATTGGGTCGTTCACCAGATAACATTCCTGAAACTGCCGCCGTTTGATCTTGCGTCGCAACTAAAACTACCAGGAAAATGCGTTTGTTTGCCGTCCTACTCACAGGGAACGTTCGCCACATAACATTCCCGAAAATCAAAGACTTGAGAAGGCGTACAGAACAAGCTAGTGTGCCAGTAAAGAGACATTGCAGAGTTTTAGAAAAAAGAGAGACGTGCACCTGTAGCTGGTTCGAATCCAAACCTAGTCTATGACTATATATAGTGCTATGCTACTCTACAAGTAATGAAACTGACATATCCAACATTCACTTTTCCTCTTCTCTAGTTACTCCGCCTAGCATCAGAAGCTCCGGCTACAGGAAACATGTCTGTTCGCGGCTCGTCCACCTTCTCTTTAGCAGGCAACAACCAGATATGAGCCAAGTCGCCACCCATACCATCCCTTGTGTGTAACGCCCTCGATGCGGCTATATCTCCCATGTGTCGAAGCATGACTTAGAGGCATAACCGCATTGAAAGCAATGTCGCAAGTGAGGTAATCTTCACACAACCCATGTAATAAATGAGGGGGAAAGAGATACATAGTTGGCTTACAATCGCCACTTCACACAATTACATGAATAAAACATTACATCATCCAGATACAATCAAGGTCCGACTATGGAACCAAAATAAAAGAAGAACCACAAATGCGACAAAGGACCCTGATCGACCCCAACTGGGCTCCACTACTGATCAACTAGAACAAAACAACACAAAGGGCAAGATCTTCATCGGGCTCCTCCTTGAGCTTGGTTGCGCACACCGCCGGGTAACATAGGCACCGCAAACTGGTTTTGAAGTATCCGTGAGCCACGGGACTCAGCAATCTCGCACCCGCGAGATCAAGACTATTTAAGCTTATGGGTAAGGTAAAGGCATGAGGTGGAGCTGCAGCAAGCGACTAGCATAAATGGTGGCTAACATACGCAAATGAGAGCGAGAAGACAAGGCAAAGCACGGTCGACAAAAGTATGATCAAGAAGTGATCCTATAGCAACCTCGACAAGCATAACTCCAACACCGTGTTCACTTCCGGACTCACGAGAAGAGACCATCACGTTACACACGCGTTGATGTATTTTAATTAAGGTCAACTTGGTCTTCTACAACCGGACGTTAACAAATTCCCATCTGCCACATAACCGCGGGCACGGCTTTGAAAGATCAAATCCTGCAGGGTGTCCCAACTTAGCCCATGACAAGCTCTCACGGTCAACGGAGGAAGAGACCTCCACCCAAGACACTCCGATCAGACTCGGTATCCGGTACAACAAGACATTTCGACAGGTAAAACTAAACCAGCAACACCGCCCGAATGTGCCGACAAATCCCGATAGGAGCTGCACATATCTCTTTCTCGTGGCACACTCAGATGAGACTAGCTACGAGTAAAACCAACCTCAAGTTTCCCGAGGTGGCCATGCAGTAGCTCGGTTCGGACCAAAACTCAGAGGAGCACTGGCCCGGGGGGGTTAAAATAAAGATGACCCTTGAGTCTGCAGAACCCAAGGGAAGGTGGTAGGTTGTTAGTGCAAATGGTAAAACCAATGTTGGGCATTGCTGGAGGAGCTTTACTTAAGGCGAACTGTCAAGGGGTTCCCATTATAGCCCAACCGTGTAAGGAACGCAAAATCCGGGAACATAACACCGATATGACGGAAACTAGGGCGGCAAAGTGGAACAAAACACGGGCATAAGGCCGAGCCTTCCACCCTTTACCAAGTATATAGATGCATTAATTAAATAAGATATATTGTGATATCCCAACAAGTAAACATGTTCCAACAAGGAACAACATCTTCATGTTCCAACAAGGAACAACCTTCAATCTTCACCTGCAACTAACAACGCTATAAGAGGAGCTGAGAAAAGCGGTAACATAGCCAACCAACGGTTTGCATAGGAAAGGTGTCAAAGGTTAGAGGTTCATGGCAATATGGGATGGCTGACAAGCAAATGGTAGGCATCGTAGCATTGGCATAGCAAAATAGCGAGCAAACTAGCATAGCAAAGATAGTAGTGATTTCGAGGGTATGATCATCTTGCCTGAGATCCCGCAAGGAAGAAGAACGAGTCCATGAAGAAGACAAACAGACGTGGTCGAACGAATCCTCACAACTCCGGAACGAAACCGAAGCTAACGAGAGAAGCAAACCGGAAAGAAGCAAACAACATAGTAAACAACCATCACATAAGCATAGCATGATGCACAAACAAGTATGATGCATGTCCGGTTTAATGAAACATGGCATGGCAATATGCACAAACAGCACTACAAGTTAAGTGGAGCTCAATATGCAACGAGTTGCATATTGACGAAACACCACATTAATTATTTAGTTCTCTCTCAGTTATGAACACAACAGTATTAAATGTTGGTTAACATAGCAAGTGGTGAAGCATAACAAAAACTATACCATCTAAACAATTTAAATGGGGCCGGATATAAAAACAACAAATCCGGTAAATCCCCATATGCATTTAGCAATTTAAAGCAACAACAATTTTAAACATTTTAATTGTTGTTATCATGATGTGGATGACACATGCAAGTTTATGCAATTTTTATGAGAATGTTGACAAGAGCATGTTAATGAGCATTTGTCATTGTGGCGGGAATGAAAGGGGTGCCACGGCAACGATAACGAAAATGGTGCCACGGCAACGATAACGAAAATGGTGCCACGGCAACATTCCGACGATCCGATAACTCATTGAGATACCGGTGCAAAAGAGCAAGTGTGCGGATGTGCGGAAAATGCAAAAGATGGTGGGGTGATCCCGGTTTCCGGGTTCCCACGGGACGGCGGCATGGCAAACGAGGAAGGAACGTGCAAGGATCAAACGGGCACGGAGCAAACACGGGCATCTCATACAACATGCATTCGGTCCACGACGGTCGTTCTCGGCGGTTATACCTTCGAAGCGTGCATTTTCAAAGCGGACCGGTTCGGAGAGGAAGTAGACGTTCTCACGACGGTAGTGGAAGTAGACGTTCACGGGTCGTCGGGGGAAGTAGTGGTACACGTTCGTTTTCGGAGAGGTACTTGACGAATCCAACATCTTCGGGGCGACGGTAGTGGTTCACGGACGTCGTGGAAGTAGTCGTTCTCGGGATCGGGGTCCTCGTGCACCTGACACCCACGGTTGATGTGTCCATGGTCGAAGCAGAGGAGGCCCGGCGGCACGAGGACGGAGCAGGGCGCGGTCAACACGCGGCACTGAAGGCAT
Organism: Aegilops speltoides; assembly: GCA_021437245.1. Taxonomy (NCBI): domain Eukaryota; kingdom Viridiplantae; phylum Streptophyta; class Magnoliopsida; order Poales; family Poaceae; genus Aegilops; species Aegilops speltoides. Next base: position 155,336,344 of record CM038144.1, read on the forward strand.
CGAGCCCCCTGGTTGAAGCGAGGCGAGGCTGGCTGGCTACGGCTGGCCTTGCAGCCGCTGGCAGCCCACGCTGGCGCAGCAGAGGAGCCAAGGCAATGGCTCATGGAGGAGAAGCAGGACTAGGGCGCGGAGGAAGAGCTGCTCCGCGGAACTTGCTGAAACCGGACGCGGAGGTCGCGGAGTCCCGTTCAGTGGTGGCGGCGGACGGAGTAAAGGAGGCGGCGCAGCGAGGTGCACGGAGCGGCGGCAGTTGGCAAGGCGAGGAGGGGCATGGGGCTCGGACGGCGTGGAGACGGAGAGGCGTGGTCGCGGGCTCGGCGGGAGCCCCTTCGTGGACGCCGACGACGGCGGGTGGCGAGGCTCCGGCTGGTACTTCTCCGGCGAGGGCGGAGCGCGGGGGCAGCAAGAGGGAATCGGGCGTGGGGCACCTCCCCTGGCTCGAGGTATGTGTGGGTGTGGCTGACAGAGGACGAGAGGGAGAGGGGATCGGGCTGAGCGAGCGAGAGGGAGAGATCGAGAGGGAGAGGCGGCGGGCAGAGGGAGCGAGAGGGAGAGATCGAGAGGGAGAGATAGGGATCGGGCAGGCCGCTTGGGCCGGCTAGGGTTTGCTCGGCTGGGCCTTAGAGGCCGGGAGGGATGGCTGGGCCTAGCAGGCCGGCCTGGCGCGGGGAGGAAATGGCCAGAGGCCTGGCTGGGATCTCTTCTCTCTCTCTCTCTCTCTCTCTTCCCATAAAAACAAAACAGAAAAAGAGAAAGAAAAGAAAGAGAAGGATAGGCAAAGAATTAGCACGTGCAAATAATATTCTTGGACTCACAAAAATGCGCTAGTCCCAAGAAAATAGAAGTGAGCAAGATTGCAAGATTAAATTCAAAATCATTTGAATTTAATTCAATAGGTTTGAACTAGGACTAGGTAAAAGGAAGGTCCAAAAATGTTGTGATTTTTGGTGGAGCTCCGGAATAACAAGAAAGAATATATGGCAAAGTTAGAGGCCAAGAATTGAAATAACAAATGCATTGGGATTTTGCAAGTGTGTTATGGTGATTCCAAAGAATGAATTATTTAATATAGCTCCATAAATATTAGGAGGATATGTTATAAAGAGAAGTCACCCCTCCCTCGATTTAAATGGATCAGAGATCCATGCCATTTATTAAGTTGAGGTTTTTTAAAAATTAAATGACATGATGGCATGATGCAATGATGCAATGCGCATGATGCAAGGACGAATTGCAACGAACGAAACAAATCACACGACGAATCTCGGAAAAACATGGAAGGCATCTGAAGCTCCGGTCTTGGGGCGTCACATTGTGGGTCTCATCACACCCCCGCCGACACACTCACCTTAGCCGGTTGCTCATCGCAACCTGCTGCCGTTGGTGTGGTGCCACTGCTACAAATCACGCAGAGTCATCTGTCGCGTGTAAATTACAATACACAACCCTGGCCGAGTCTTCTACAAATGCCCGAATCATGGGGTAATAATATGTTTAAGTTTTTTTCGGCTGTTTTCAATTGCTGATTTTTTAAATAGTTTCCTTGACGATCTTCCAATTTGATTTGTGCAGAAAAGGGAAGATTCGTGTGATTTGTATTTCTGGGAAGTTGCTGATGTGGGGGAATGGAACTACAATGATTATTTTGTTAGCCGAGGAATACCAATACTACTAGGTTGGGGTGTTCATCTGAAAGGAAGATGCGGAGCAGAAGGTTAAAGATGTAGTTCATCTGATCATGTCCAAGCAACAGTTGCTGAATGGCCTTGACAGCAATGAGGATATGAAAGAGCTTGTGATGATAATGGGCAACATCATTGTGCTATGTAGGATGATGGTCTCTTTATTTGCAGTGTATGCAGCACTCGTGATGTATCCAGTGGCTATGACATGAGCACTTCTCTAAAACTAGTAATGAATGAAACCTGTTTAGCAGGCTAGGCATAGTGTTTTGAACATTTAATGATTTCTATTGACGGAAATCGGGGGTATCCCCTTTTGCTCATAAATAAAGAAATAGCAGCGGGCCTTTTGCTAATAAATAAATTAATAAGCAGAGGCCCTGTCGAGTCAACTTTGTTCCCAATCGAAGACGTCGAGCAAATTGCAGTCCAACAACAAACTATGTCATCAAATACAAGTTTCACAGCCAAATATGAGTATAACTAAACAACAATGTCATCATGCTTTAGTCATCATACAATCACCAAATACAGATGAACATACATAATAAGTGATGTTCTCACAACGAAATACTATGACAAACACAATTTCACATTGTAGATAAAAAGTTGTCTTCTCACAGGGAACTATGACAAAAGCAATCTAATAATCATCCGCAGTAGCAGCGTCAACATCTTCGCCATGTGTATCAGTCTGAATCATAATTCGCCCCAGTGTCATCTTCTTCTTCTTTCTCAATGTCCTTGGACGTTGGCGTCTTATTGATCAGCTCTCGTATGTCCACAACCCGACATGCAACCTTCTCGCCAGCGTCATTGACGTGATGGTTCTCAAAGATATTAGGAACATCTGTGGAATCTTCTACATCAGGAGTAGTGTAAGCATTATCTTGTTGTGCAACTTCATTAAACGAATTCCTCTATTCAAACATTTGCAATACTATCTAGTCATTGCTACATGCATATGTGTCTTCCAAGAAAAATAGTTGGGTTGCTTGATTTGCCAAAATAAAAGGTTCGTCGTCTGGTACGCCGCCTTGACATTGATGGATTTGAAATAATCATCAGCTTAGGGTTTTGCAATCCTGGAATACAGGTTATACCAACAACAACACAACAGAACCACACACCGATGTACCTCGAAACTGAAGATATACTTCAACTGAACAATGTCTGTTATGTTTGCATACATTCCAGTTGTCTCTTTGGCGTACGTATCCGTGCTTACGATGGCACTGTTTTGTGTCTTCCTGCCTTCGTCGCGTGCAAGGGTGTTGTAGCGCACATCTGCAAGAATGCAAGATTCATAATGTCTTACCCAAGTATCAGGACCCATTGCTAGTGCGTAAAGGGCGTCATTAACTGCATGCCCATCCTCTTGCATCTTCTTAACTTATTGTTAGAAAATAGACAAGTTGATCATCTTATGTACTCAATATATTAAAAAGAGCTGACAGTGCAATTCAAAAGCTTGCATGGCTCTTAACCATTTCGCAAATCCTTCCATAACCAGTTTGTCAATGTTTCTTGGATTTTATGGTAGTAAGTCCTTTTTATAGATGTTGCACAACATAGTGATCGCGTCAAACATCTAACTATATAAGAATGTGCTACAAGTTTAGTAGATTGCGATGTATAAGCTACAGTACTTAGCACTTACTCGATATAAGGTAGAATCTCAGGACAGTTATTCAACACATACCTAAACCATTTTGTCCAAGTCTTTAGGTTTGTCGCCTTGTCGAATCTTCCTTGTAACTTGAACAGAACAATCAAAAACATTGAGCTTGGGATTGTTGATGTCTACTATGCAACCTTGTTCTTGTAGACATTGTTGGGCCTCAAAGTGCAGAGGTTTGTAGGACAGTAGAGAATTTCCCTCAAGTGGATGACCTAAGGTTTATCCATCCATGGGAGGCATAGGATGAAGATGGTCTCTCACAAACAACCCTGCAACCAAATAATAAAGAGTCTCTTGTGTCCCCAACACACTTAATATAATGATAAATTGTATAGGTGCACTAGTTCGGCGAAGAGATGGTGATACAAGTGCAATATGGATGGTAGATATAGGTTTTTATAATCTGAAATTATGAAAACAGCAAGGTAACAAGTAACAAAAGTGAGCGAAAATGGTACTGCAATGCTTCGAAACAAGGCCTAGGGTTCATACTTTCACTAGTGCAAGTTCTCTCAACAATGATAATATAATTAGATCATATAACAATCCCTCAACATGCAACAAAGAGTCACTCCAAAGTCACTAATAGCGGAGAACAAACGAAGAGATTATTGTAGGGTACGAAGCCACCTCAAAGTTATTTTTTCTGATTTATCTATTAAGCTATTCCTATAAGTGTCACAAACAGCCCTAGAGTTCATACTAAAAAAACACCTTAAGAGACACATTAACCAAAACCCTAATGTCACCTAGATACTCCAATGTCACCACAAGTATCCGCAGGTTTGATTATACGATATGCATCACACAATCTCAGAATCATCTATTCAAACCAACACAAAGAACTTCAAAGAGCGCACAAAATTTTCTACCGGAGAGTCAAGACGAAAACGTGTGCCAACCCCTATGCATAAGTTCAGAGAACCCGCAAGTTGATCACCAAAACATACATCAAGTGGATCACGTGAATATCCCATTGTCACCACAGATAAGCACATGCAAGACATACATCAAGTGCTCTCAAATCCTTAAAGACTCACTCTGATAAGACAACTTCAAAAGGAAAACTCAATCCATTACAAGAAGGTAGAGGGCGAGAAACATCACCAGATCCAACTATAGTAGCAAAGCTCACGGTACATCAAGATCGTGCCAAATCAAGAACACGAGAGAGAGAGAGAGAGATCAAACACATAGCTACTAGTACATACCCTCAGCCCCGAGGGTGAACTACTCCCTCCTCGTCATGGAGAGCGCTGGGATGATGAAGATGGCCACCGTTGATGATTCCCCCCTCCGGCAGGGTGCCGGAACACGGTCCCGATTGGTTTTTGGTGGCTATAGAGGCTTGCGGCGGTGAAACTCCCGATCTAGGTAATGTTCTGGAAGTTTGGGGATATATAAGAGGTGTTGGCATCGGGAACAAGTCAGGGGATCCACGAGGTAGGGGGCGCGCCCAGGGGGTAGGGCGCACCTTCCACCCTCATGGTGGCCTCGGGATTCTTCTGGTACATCTCTCATGCTCCATAGGCTTCTTCTGGTCCAAACTAATCTCCGTAAATTTTCATGTCAATTGGACTCTGTTTGATATTCCTTTTCTGCGATACTCAGAAATCAAAGGGAAAAAACAGAAACTGGCCCTAGGCTCTAGGTTAATAGGTTAGTCCCAAAAATCATATAAAATAGCATATAAATACATATAAAACATCCAAGATGGATAATATAATAGCATGGAACAATAAAAAATTATAGATACATTGGAGACGTATCAAGCATCCCCAAGCTTAATTCCTCCTCGTCCTCGAGTAGGATGATAAAAATAGAATTTTTGATGTGGAATGCTAGCAAGTGCACAAGTTTGATCAATGATAATTTCAATCACTTTCTCTAGCATCATTATGTATCATAAACAGTAGCTCATATCATAAAGTGTCTCGTGATCAAGTAACAAGGTATTCACATGTTAAAGCATAGACCATAAACTTTCTTGAAAACTAACAAACTATATTCTCGGTCATCAAACAACTACAATTCATCTTCTTTTCAGGAAGGGTCTATGTAAGAGCTTTGATTTAGCAAATCTCACATACTCAACTATCATATAGTGTTCCATGATTGCTACCACTCAAGGAATATTTTTAGAACAAATAGCATCCATCAAACACACAGAAATATAGGGGCTTAATGTTTCGCCTCCCAACTTACTTATCATATAGATATACCAAGGCCACTCGGCAAATCTCGGCCCATTCCAAGAACTTTTTCTCCCGCTCACGAAACAAGGTCTAAGAGGTGCGACGGGTGCGTGCGAGTGTGGTTGGGCTCAGAATGGACAACGGAGAGAATCGGCGGAACCCGAGCGGATGCAAGTTATAAAAAACATGCAGATGAAATGCAGATGATGACATGGAAAAATGCAACACACAAGCAAATGACATGGCAACAACGACGAATAGCTGGAAGACACCTGGCGCATCGGATCCGAGGCGTTACAGCGGTGGACTCATGTCTTCGATAACCTTGACCTTCTCCGGTTTGGCCTCGATCCCTCTGTGGGACACGATGAAGCCCAGAAGCTTGCCAGAAGGAACGCCAAACACGCACTTCTCTGGGTTGAGTCGCAGGTCCACCTTGCAGAGGCTCGCGAAGGTCTCCTCCAGATCCTGGATCAAGGTCTTCGCCTCCCGAGACTTCACCACAATGTCGTTGATGTAAGCCCTGGTATTTTTCTTGAGCTGCCGGCCTAAGGCGATGTGCATCAGCCGCTGGAAGGTTGCGCCCGCGTTGCGCAAACCCGAACGGCATGCAGGTGTAGCAGTATACCCCACATGGGGTCAGGAAGGTCGTCTTCTCCACGTCTTCCACCGCCATCTTGATTTGGTGATAGCCCGAAAACGCATGCAAGAAACACAGTAGGTCGCACTCGGTGGTGGAGTCAACGATTTGGTCAATGCGGGGGAGCGGGAACGGATCTTGAGGGCAGGCCTTGCTGAGGTTGGTGAAGTCGATGCACAAGCGCTCCTTCCCCCCCTTTTCGGTACAACAACTGGGTTTGCTAGCCATTCGGGGTAGCGAACCTCGCGTATAACACCTGCCACCTCCAGCTTGCGGGTTTCTTGGATGATGAAGGCCTGCTTCTCGGTGGATTGCCGCCTTGCTTTCTGCTTCACTGGGCGTACATTGGGGCACACATTCAGGTGATGCTCAATCGACTACCTTGGGACCCCCTCTAGCTACTTGGGTTCTCATGCGAACACATCCTTGTTCGAGCGCAGAAATTTCACCAGCGCCTCCTCTTGGTCGGGGTCGAGATTGGCACCTATGGTGAAGGTGGCGCCTGAGGACCCGTCCTCCTCAACGGGTACCTGCTTGATCTCCGCCTTGTCCTGGGTGAACAACTGTTTCTTCTTGCATGATGCAGCCTCCTTGGCCTTGGAGAAGTCCGTGCCGGCAGGCTGCGCTGCTGCGGCTGTCTTGAGGGCGAGCTTGAGCGCCAGTAGAGCATCCTTGGTATCTCCAGCTACGGTGAGGATGCCGCTGCTTCCGGGCATCTTCATGAGGTTGTAGGCCAGATGGGTTGCTGCCATGAACAGAGCCAAGGCGGGGTATCTGAGGATGGCATTGTACGGGAGGCCGACATGGGCGATATCGAAGTTGACCAGCTCCATGCGGAAGTTGTCGTGGGTGCCGAAGGTCACAGGAAGGCGGATCTGCCCCAGGGAGCCGAAGGAACCGCCTCGGACGCCCGGAGGGCTTGCTGGGTCGGAGTCGTTCCAGCGGTACATGGAGGAGGTTGAAGGCCTCCACCGAGAGCATGCTGAGACCAGCACCGCCATCGATGAGGGTCTTGGTGACGGCCACCTGGCAGATGGTGGGCGTGCAAAGCATTGGGAGTGCACCCGAGCAGGTGGTGTTGACGGGGTGATCGTCCAAGTTGAAGGTCAGGTCGCCCTTGGGTGCCGCCCAACCTGGAGGAGCCCCTTGCCGTGCGAGGGCAGCGCCGATCTGGTGGAAGAACGTCTTATCATGGCGGTCTGAGGGTAGCGCCTGCGAGCCGCCCAGGAGCGTTGCGATGACCAGGAGCGCCGGCGCAGCATAGTGGGTGAGGAAGAGGTTGCGCAAGCTCCTCCCAGGAGGCCACGGAAGATGTTGGTAGGTTGTGCAGCCAAACGTGCAGGACGCCGGTGAGGGCCATGGGAAACCTGTTGGCCATGACCTTGTCGTCGCCTCCGGCCTTGAGGACGGCCTCCTCGTATGTCAGCAGGAAAGCCAGCAGATCCGCTGCGCCGCTGTAGCACGGCAGCATCTCTGGCTTGAACTTGTGCGGCCACTGCACCTGCCGCAAGGCGGGGGCCATGGCTGGGAGCCCCCTGGCCCCAGCGCTGGCATCGGCCACCGGAGCCGGAGGCGCCTTGTCCGCCATGAGGGCGAAGCGCGGTGTTGGTGGAGAGCAAGCCGACGGAAGGGAGAGCTCCCGTGCACCCCTACCTGGCCTGCCAAATGTCGGATATCGGGCTCCGGCAAAACCCTTATGGTTCGAACTCTGGGGTGCACATGAAGATCTTCTCCCTACCGAAACACACCCACAACCTTGTCGCGATTCTAATCTAGAACGATGAACAACACAAGAGACCCAAGGTTTATACTGGTTCAGGCCACCGTTGTGGTGTAATACCCAAATCCAGTGTGTGGTGTGGTGGATTGCCTCTTGGGCCGATGATGAACAGTACAGAGGAAGAACAACCTCGTGAGGAGAGGTGTTCTTGTGGTTGTGTGGATGAGCTAGGTTCAGATCAGATCTCTTGGCTCTAGATGAGATCATGCCTCTAGTTTGGTGGCTAGCCCTATTTATAGAGGCCCTGGTCCTCTTCTGAAATGTTGAGCGGGAAGGGAGCCAACAACAGCCATTTTGAAAGGGTACAGCTAGTACAAGCTACCTGACTTTAACTGCCAAAGGTGCTGGTGATGACGCTATCTTGGGCTCCATGGTGACCTCCATCCTGCCGCTCAGCTGGTCATGGTCTCGTTGCACCGATATGGAAACCTTTGCCTGATGCCTTGGTACTCCACGCCTGCACTTGCACCCTTTGCACCAAAGAGGAAACGAGGACACTACGCAGGCTGGCACCCGCCTGGTCTCGGTCGTCATGGCTTGCGTCATGAGCACCTCGCGGGGCACCCCTCGCCTTGATCTCTCCGCCTCCTTGCGAGGCCGCCCCTGAGGAGGCCTTGCATCATCCGCCCCGTGAGGCTTGGCCCCTCGCGAGGGTCTTGAGCTTGGGTTGATGAAGACGGGCCGCACTGGGCCACTGGTTGAGCCACGCTGCAGGCCGCAGGCAGGCAAGTCTGGGGACCCCCGTTCCCATAAGGCCGACAAAAACAAAAGCAGCATGTGCCTTGCAACAGTCAGACTCCACCTCATGCTTCACCAGAGCGCGACGACGGGACAACCCGCTGCCGCCCTCGAGGCGGGCATGATGGCGTGGTGGTTGATCGTAGCCACTGCTGGAGGGGCTATCGCTGAAGGAGGAGCTGCTAAAGCTTGTCGAGCCGCGGTTTCCACCGGGAGCGGGTTCGCCTTCGCCCTTGTCACGACCGTCGCCAAGACCAAGCACCTGGTTGCCATCATTGTCTTCAGGGCAGCACCCAACATGGCGACCATCTTCTCCAAACACCCTCATATAGAGGGTCACGTCGCCGTCATACTTGAAGTGGAGGGTGCACCTCCTGCCCAGACCGCACACACGGGCAAATGTCTGCCACCCCCGGGCTAGGGTGGCGTTGCTGGTTACGGTGATCTCTACCACGACCTAGGAGGCCCTGCTGCAGCAGATGTCCTCCTGCAGCCAGAGCCCGCTTGGGCCAGCGGCCGGCAGCTCGCCGACGAAGGAACAAGGGAGCTCAAGCCAGTTGCCGGCTGGGTTATCCGACCACACGAGGAACTCTGGCAGCACCTCCACCGAGTGGAAGCGCGGCCGGGGCGGCCGCACAGCCACAGCATGCCTTCCCCCACTGACCGGGCTGCCTCGACATGGGGGACTACCAGCATGTGAAGGGCCACAGCCTAGATCGTGGGAAGCCACGGCAGGAGTCGCGGAGTGCTTGCGAGGGCGACCGCGTCCGCGCTTGGGCGGAGGGGAGCCAGGCCCTTCCTGGTGAGCCTTCCTCTTCTCCGTGGCCAAAAACCTCTTCGCGGGCGCCATGAGGTACACTGCAAGCAACGGAGCAAGGGAGGAGAAGCGAGCGGAGGGCTTTCGCCCCTCCTCATTTATAGCCGAAGGGAGGCCAACCGTCGACCTCCACGATCGCAGGTAATGATGATCCTTTTTCATGCAGCAGGGACTCGTCAAATTGGGCAGTTGCCGAGGCAGCGTGGGGAAGCGGAGATGCCCACGACCAATCAGTCGCCACACATCGACCAAGGCCACAAGCTGTTGGGGCCCGCGGCGCTCCGCACTTGCCCTTTGGCTTCGCCACTAAGCCAAGTCCGAGTGCGCCTTGGGCCCGGGGGCTACTGTCGGTGTTCTGGGAAGGGGGGTCCCAACACTTGCCTGCCTGCATCCCACGGCGTGGCTCCACCAGTGGCCCAGCAAGGCCCATCTTCGTCAACCAACACTCAAGACCCTAGCGAGGGGCCAAGTGTCATGGGGCGGACGACACAGGGCCTCCTCAGGAGTGGCCTCACCAGGCAGGCTCGCGAGGAGGCGGAGAGATCAAGGCCAGGGGTACCTCACGATGTTCCCGTGATGCAAGCCATGATGACCAAGGCCAGGAGGGCGCTGGGCAGGCGCCAGCCCGTGCAGTGTCCTCGTTTCCCTTTGGTGCTAAGAGGGCAAGCGCAGGCGCGGAGTACCGAGGCATCTGGCAAAGTTTTCCATATCGGTGCAACAAGACCATGACCAGCAGGATGGCAAGGCGGAGGTCACCGTGGAGCCCAAGACTGCGTCACCACAAGTGACTTTGGCAGGCGAAGACCAAGACCAGCAGAATGGCAAGGCGGAGGTCACCGTGGAGCCCAAGACTGCGTCACCACCAGCGCCTTTGGCAGGCGAGCACCACCTTTAGTCAGGATAGCTTGTACTAGCTGTCCCCTTTCAAAATGGCCGTTGTTGGATCCCTCCCCGCTCAATATATGGGAAGAGGACCAGGGCCTCTATAAATAGGGCTAGCCACCACAGTAGAAAGGGACCGAACTAAGTCCATCTACACACTACCAAGCACAAGAACACCTCTCCTCGCGAGGTTGTTATTCCATTATACTGTTCATCATCAGCCCAAGAGGCAATCCACCACACCACACATAGGAGTAGGGTATTACACCACAACAGTGGCCCGAACCTGTATAAATCTTGTGTCTCTTGTGCTGTGAGTTGATCAATCTAGCATAGGGATCACGGCGAGGCTGAGGGGCGTGTTTTGTTAGCGAGAAATCTTCGTGCGCACCCCAGTGTTTCAACCTTAAGGGTTTTGCCAGAATCCGATATCCGACAGTGGTGGCATCTCCGGTCGGAAATTGGGTGGCCACTGCACCTGCTGCAGGGGGAGGGTGAAACAGCATAGCCCCATCGGTTCTTCGGTGGCACGCGTCGGCTGGGTTGGCAGATGAGCGCCCGCCATCAGAGTTTGTGGCGCGATCTGGCGGCCGGGGCAGAAGATTTCCGACACACCCCTACTGGGCGCGCCAAATGTTAGATTACGGGTTCCGCAAACCATTGAGAGGTTCGAATTCTGGGGTGCGTGCGGAGATCTCAACCTACCCAGCCTGCCTACTCGCGATCCTCCTATGCTTAGCACGACGAGCTCGAATAGACAGAGAGACACAGCAGTTTATCCTGGTTCAGGCCACCTTGCGGTTAATACCCTACTCCAGCATTTTGCTGGATTGCCTCGGAGGGCTGAGGATGGACTAGTACAATGAACGAACTGGCCTCAGGAGGTGAGGTGTTCTTGAGCTCGAGAGATCAGAGGGGATGTGTACTAGATGCCCCTCTGTGGTGGTGGCTAAGCCCTATTTATAGTGGCATTGGTCCTCTTCCCAAATGTTGGCGAGAAGGGATCGCACATCAGCCGGATCTGAAAGGGGACAAGTAGTACAGCTTATCCTGAAAAAGGTAGTCTTTGCCTGCGAAAATCCTCTAGTCGTGACACTGCGGTGGGCTCGGTGATAACCTCCATCCTGCCGTCCTGGCGGTCTTGGTCTTGTTGCACCATAATGGAAATCTTTGGCTGATTCCTCTAGACTCCCCGCCTATGGCTTGCCTCCCTTGCACCAAAGAGGAAACCTGCGCTCTACGCCCGCTGCCGCCCGCCTGGTGCCTGCCTGGCCTTGGTCGTCATGGCTCACGTTAGCTGGGCCTCATGAGGTATACCTTGCGTAGAACTCTCCGCCCCTCGGGAGCTAGCCTGAGGAGGCTGATCCCCTCGGGGGTCTTGGCGTCAACCGCTTCGCGAGGCTTGGCCCCTCGCGAAGGTCTCAAACTATTGATGTCGAAGCAGGGCCGTACCAGGCCGTCGATGGCGCCAGATGGTGGGCCACAGGTAGGCAGGGCTGGATACCCCTATATCCAGAACGCCGACAGAGGCCGATGTACGGGTTCGTTCTCACTGTTACTGCCCTTCAGAGGTACGTGGGCGCCCACACCGGCTCTGTCATGCTGACTGGGACTGTGCCGAGCTGGGACCTTCCTGCCGATGTGCACATGGAATATGCATTGTATGATTTCCCCCCTAGGATGGTGCACGGGGACTCCTAGGAGGATCACCTGGACATATGCATTACCAAGTTAAATGTTGATCATTAGTCTTCGCTCAATGTAACGCCCTATCTAGGCATGTGGAGACTTCCATGCATGATCTTCCTCTATTGGACTATCGCGCATGAATAAAAGTGTATCCATTTATGGTTTAGTCTAGAATCTTCCATGTATGAATTTTTACTACAGTACTGGTGAAAGACTTACGATGAACCATTTCTTACATATCCTCAGCCCCCTTCAAAGTCATCCTGATTTAATCCCTCCATCTAGGTGTATAATGGCATGGTTAATCCTTAATAATATACCCAACTGTTGACTATAAGAAAGTGCCATGTCATCTGTAGCCAACATGTATAACAATCGATATTCAAAAACTAATTCTTAAAGATCATTTTTTGCAAAGCACAATAAGTGTTATTTCTTCACAAGTTTTGGATGCAGGTTGAACAGTTGAACACTTTTGTTTGCAAAAGATACTTTTTATCTATTTCACCTAGATGTTTGTGAGCTCTAGAGATGAAATAATATCAGAAGAAACCTAACGATACCCGTTACACATGAGATGGCCCCCACATCCTTTGTCAAAATAAACAACACCCTGATCAATGGATTTCACTCTTTCGTGCAACGCACGGGCACCTTACTATAGATTAGTACGACCAAAAATTGAACTAACATTATATATGCTGATGCATGTCACCTAAAATTATATCATTGAAAACTATGTTCAAATATGAATCCAACGATATAGTTTTTGTTGAGATGCACTAACATTTTGCCAGTTAAATCTCTAATAAAATTCAACGGGGGACTAATAAACCACGACCGATGTAGTACTAGTGTAGAGGGTGGCGCTGCACAGGAGTCCCACCCCACTCATGGCGCGGCAGTAAAGCCGTCATATCACAAAACCCAACCACTCCCAGTAATAAGTGCCCTGGTAAAATAAGCGGACAAGCAACCATCACATCCCTCCGTCTTTTTTGCATTTCATCTGTCTGCATTTAATTTCTCGGGTTCATCTCGCACACTCGATCCCTAGCTACTACTCCTAGTATCCCTAGCTACTACTCCTAGGGCCAGTTCTTTTAGCGGCTTAAAAATAAGCCGCCTCTTCCCTGGCTTTTCCCATAAGACTAGTCACAGTGGAGAGTAACATTAAGGCGCCTCACTCATTTATTTGGGCTTCTAAACTACTACTAGTACCTCCGTCCTGGTTTAGTCGTCACCATTGTAGTTTGTGCTAAATTTTGACCAAAGATTTAACTGATAAAATGTTAGTGCATGTGTCATGCACAAACATTTCATTAGTGAAATTTATGATCAAAATTTGACACAGATTACAATGGGGACCAATAACCCAGGACAGAGGTAGTAGTAATGGGATTACAAATCTAGAAGCCTAAAAGAACTGGCCCCTGGTTGTGGGGACCCCGACTCATAAGTCGTGATCACCGAATGCACGTGTACAGTGATCCCAGAGATCAATGCTCACTGAACACACAGAAGCTGAATAACAAGAGTCTTACATCCATACATACCGTATTACACAAGTAGGACCATTATGGTCGAGCCTTGAGTATAACATCGCAGCGGAAATCTTCGTCGATAACTTGGACCCATGCCATCTGCCTTAACCCTACGGGGCATTACATTTGGGAAAGCATCCTAGCTCGCACGATCGTCACCAAGGAACTCTTCAATATATCTTGTCCTTTCAAGCCTGGCCATAAAATAACCCGTTGGCAAGCCAATGAGTACTTTGAATGTACTACGCAAGCAACCCATGTTTTGGTTCAAGATACAACAGTGCATGATATAGGTAAATTTTTGCAGAAAGCTAGTTTTGAGTGCAATGACATGTTCAACAACTTGTAAGACATGCATCAGGAGAATTCAAGTAACCATGAGGACAGGTTACAGATATCAACATAAATAGAGTGGGCACCAACCCAACTCAATCATGTCAAGTCCCTTGACTTGACCCAAGTAGTTTTATCAACACACACACGGTTTGTAAACATGTGGACGTAGCCCAAGAGCGGTTACCCAAATGTCCTTGACCGTGGACACGGCTATTCGAATAGTTTTACACTCTGTAGAGGTTGCACACTTTGCCCACAAGATCCGAGGAACTTCCGTGTCATCCACGACCCGCGATACCTCAAGTACCCGGGGTAAGCACCCGATCACTACCTTTCCCTAGACGACACTAACATGGAGTCCACTCGATTGGTAGTAACCCCTGTGCCCAACATTATCACATAACATTTTCGTGGAGCCACGCTCCATAATCATCTCACATCACAAGCACGGGGTACCAACGGTGTGTCCGGTGCCCCATAAAAATGTTCTTGGTCGCCCTACCTGGCATGACCCCGTCCTGAGAGAGCGCACCAACAACTCTCCCGTCACTAGTAATGCAGGCTCCAAGCTAGTATCGGTCTAGGTACTCAATAATGCCCTTTCCCATACAAGGGTAGAGTGGTTGCGCATGTAAGGTTGGAATAACGGTCGCAACTTAAACCAATCCATTTTGAAAACAACACACACTTGCTTCGGTACAACACTTCATCATCAAGTGGCTACCCAACTCATCATCTCCCCCGGGCATAAGTGGCACCCGACGGGGTTTTCGAAAAGTCTTTTGAAATTACTTTGTCTCCATCACCATGCATATACCCATCCCTTTTTGTGTAGCATCTACTTTAGCATCCTCTCTACTCCCACCGGCATAACTGTCGGTGTACTAAGGTAGGGGTACCTCAGTACCCCAACTTGTGCACGGGCAGTTGCAGCTCCCCGCGGCTAGATCTACCACATGCTTGCCGGAGACCATTCCTGCTCCATATCAAGCCATTCAAGAACAAGGTATACAAGACAGAAGATCGAGACCCCGGCAAGAGGAGCTTGCCGGGAAGGCCGTCCCAGGCTCAAGATTACATCACTCACGCAAGGCCTTGGCGAGAGGAGCTCGCCGGGGAGACTAGAAGATTACGTCGAAGGAGACACGCCTCGGCGCTATACGCAGCGTCGGCGAGGGCCCGGAAGCGGCAGTTACTGAGCCCGACAAGCTCCCGGCCCGCAAGATCAAGACCCGGCAAGGTACTTGCCGGGAGAGCTGCTGTGTGCTCAAGACTCCAGCTCATCCGCCCTTGCGCCGCCTTGAGCCCTCTCCAGAGACGGCGTGGCGGATGGTCTGTGCTTGTTGAGGGGTGCGGTGGCACTCCACGGTGGTGGATCCATCGCCGTGGTAGACGGAGACGCAAGGGCGGGAGCTTTTGGGGTCGACGGCGACGGGCATTAAATGCTCTTGTCCCCCACTGTCAAAGTAGGTAGAAACCACTGTTCAAGCTAATCAGAGCTGCACCTGTTCCCGCACTGTTCCAACTACCACCTCTTTTACATTTTTACCCCTCTCTCCTACGTTGACACCTGTCGGTGACCCCTTGCACTATAAAAGGAGGCCCATGCACAACGTAGAGGGGGTTCGGATCCTGGGCAACTCTCGCGCCTTTGGGGTTCGGCTGGTTCGATTCACCCAACACAACACCACCATACGCTCGCATTCCTGAGCAAGATCAAATACAACACAAAGCAGCAGTAGGGTTTTACGCGTCCATCGCGGCCCGAAGCTGGGTAAAAATCCGCCCGCGTGCATCGCCTCGATCTGCTCTCTGTGCCTCCTCCGCCCTCGTACCGCACTCACGAAGGGCTCCGGCCCCATAGGTGCTCGCGGGCGGCGTGTCCCCCTCACGCCCGCCCGACATCTCGCGCGCGCGGTAGAAGCGTCGAGGTTGTGCGGACCTGATCCGGCATTCATGCGGGCGCGTTCTTCATCAACCTCTCCGACTACATCAGCAACTTCATCAACAACTGCGCCATGGCCCCGAAGACGAGGGCTTCGAGGGTCGCAGACCCGTCTGCGTCTCACCCGCCACCGCCGGAGCCAGCGGTGGGCGGAGGAGACGCCAGCGGAAGGGTGGACACCGGCGAGGGTACTCGCGGCGCCACCAGATCCAGGGACAGGGACGGATGACCGCGCCTCGGTCTCCGTGGATCCACGTCCATCTCAGCGCACGACGACCCAGCAGCACCGTGCCGCAAGATGTGGTATCCGCCTGCTGAAGCAAGAACATGCCGGAGGCTCGCGGGATGCTCCGGACCGCTGTCCATGCATGAGCAAAGCGAAAGTGCCATGGCGGGATCCTGCTCCTCCTATCGCTACTAGGAGTCCGAGTATATCCTGTTCTCGCGCGCGCGCCCGCTCCCCTCCGCTCCGCAGCGATCTCCCGAGCGCTACTCGCTGCCGAGGACCCGCCATCGAGCTCCAAGTCCGGCTAGGACAGCTCGTGCTCACTCCGACAAGCGCAGCTCCTCGAGCGCTCTAAGCCCGGGCGAGGGCAGCTCGTGCTCGTTCCGCAAGCGCATCTCCCGAGCACTGCGCTGCCGCGTCGAGGACGCGCCATCGAGCTCCACCGACAAGTCGAGGAAACAAGAAAAAGAAAAGCTAAGCCACTCGAGCTTTTGTGCGAGCACTCCTTAATTCCATGTTTTTATTTGTTATATCCCTCGTGCGTTCAGTCCTGTGCGCAAAACCTGCGCTTGAGGAGCCTGCCATGGATAGCCGCACCCTTACTTTGCTTCGAGCACACTCAACGAGTTAAAAGTGAGCGCGACCAGCTTCGGCGCCCTTGTTTCGTTTCGAGTCTGTTCAGCAAGTTAAGTGCGTCGCGACTAGACGCGGCAAGGTTGCTTGCCGGAAGCGACACCAGCCAGCGGGCTGCTGATGTTCCGTACTCAGCAAGTGTGTTAAGCACCGGCAAGTTCCCTAGAAGCGTAGGGTAAAAACGCACAAAGGGTGTAAAGTAGAGGGTGTAACGTGGCAAGCTTTGCCGTGAGATGTCCTTCGTATGAGAGACTTGTGCGCGAGAGGAGCCAAGTCGTGGCCCAGTTGCGTACTTGTTTTGTTTCCGAGTCCGCTCAACAAACACAAGTGTGCTGCTGCACCCTTACCTTGCTTCCGAGCTTGCTCAGCAAGTTAAGCGTCGCAACTGGCCCGGCAAGGTTGTTTGCCGGAAGCAACACCGCCAGCGGGCTGTCCCGCACTCGGCAAACGTGTTCGCCCCGGCAAGCTCCCCGGGAGCGTAGAGTACAAACATACGAGGGGCAAGGCACGGCATCATATTGCACAATCAAGATTTATATGCATATACATGTGGATAATGAAGCAGTTGCAGATCAATCTCAGCTGATTTTCATGGCCGAAATTGCAGCGACAAGGAGAAACCAGAGAAGAGCGCCAAAGACACTGGCCCCGCAAGTCGAGGGGTTGTTGGGGGCTGCGAGCGCCAAGATTTGTCTCCGGCGAGCCAGCCTCGCTGGGGGCTGCGAGTACCAAGATTCGTCTCCGGCAAGCCAGAGTTGCTGGGGGCTGCGGTATCAGATAAGTTTTTCATCCCTCGTCATGCATCCTCTCATGGACCGGGGAAAGCGGGGCTGCTTCTTTGAACGAGCATGGCTTGTACAACCCATACGCGGAGGAGCCAAGTCGTGGCCCAGTTGCGTACTTGTTTTGTTTCCGAGTCCGCTCAACAAACACAAGTGTGCTGCTGCACCTTACCTTGCTTTCGAGCCTGCCAAAGAAGCAAGTTAAGCGTTAACCGGCCCGGCAAGGTTGTTTGCCGGAAGCGACACCGCCAGTGGCTGTCCCAAGACTCGCAAGCGTGTTCGCCTGCAAGCTCCCCGAGAGCGTGGGGAAAGGAACATACAAGGCACAAAGTCAAGATTCAGTCCGGCAAGCTTTCTCCTCTCTTTTTCATTAAAAACATCCTAGTTTGATACAAGTCCATAGAGGATGAAAAACATGATAGAGAGGATTACAAGTTTTTAAATACAGCTAAGGCCCAAGGGCTTACAAATTAAAAAGATAAGGTGCCCGTGATCCCTCTCCTGTTTCTCTGTTCAGGAGTTCAGGAGGTAGGTCAAGGAGCCCCCGGCAAGAGAAGCTTGCCGGGGAGGGCGAAAGGAGCGCCTAGGAGAGCGTGGCGGTGAGCGCCCACCGCGGCCTGCGGGTGGCGTGCCCTCAGGAGCTGCGCAAGGTGACGGACGCGGAGGAGCGCGCCCCCGGAGAGCTACGGGCGCCAGAAGACACCAAGAGAACTTCCCGGGGGCCGGCCAGGAGCTTGGCGGAGACGAAGGCGTCGGAGGCAGAGCTTGAAGACGGGGTGGCGGGACGTCAGCACGCTGTCGAGGGCACCTCGCCCTCGTACTCCGATTTGACGGCCTTACCGCCATCCCCCTCTTCCTCTTCTGCTGCCTCTCTACGCCAGCCGCCCAAGGAGACGGCCCCGGGGAGTTCAGAAGGCCGGCGACCCGGATTGCGGGGTCGCCGGTGGCGCGCGAGGCAGCGGTGTCCGACGCCTAGTCGGACCCGCCATCCCCCTCGTCGTCGCTGTCGCTCCCCTCCTCGTCACTCTCGCTCGAGGAGGAGCCTTCGCTATCCGAGGAGCTGTCCACACAGCATCTCACCCGGGTCCCGTAGTCGCCGAAGACCTTGACGGCGAGAAGGTCGCCCTCCATTAACTTGAAATGGAGGGTAAACCCCGCCGTCAAGCTGTGGATCCGGGCGAACGTCTTCCACCCTCGGTCGAAGAACATCACGCCGGGGCTGGGGACACGACACTCACCCCAGTGCCGCTGATCCCGCAGCCCTCATGCGCGCAACTCCATCACGTCGGGTGGATCCGGTCCATCGCGTCCGCGCAACGGGCCGGCAGCCGAGGCGGCGACGAGGCGCCGGGAAGCTTGATGAAGAACTCCCAGGATCATCTCGGTGTGGACCGTGATCGTGGATAGGAGACGTCGGGGAGACGGGAGGCGATCACCACGACCGCCTCCCCGACCGCCTCGGCCACGCCCTCGGCCTCGTCATGACCCGCCCCTCCCTCTCCCTCTCGGGGCGGCTCCGCCGCCACGGGAGCAGGATAGGGAGAGGTGCGCTGCCGGGAGGCGACCCTCGCTGCCACCGTCGAAGGACCGGGATTCCCTCCTTCCATGGCGGAAAGAAGAACAGAAGATGAAGACGAAGGGAGAAGAGGATGAGTGTGGCCATTGTGCTCCCCTTCCGCCCCCTTTTAAAGGGGCGAGGTGGGGACTCAACCGCCCCGCTCGACCAATCGGGAAGCGAGGAGGCCAGAGGAGCGGGGCCGACTCGCCTTCTCCGCCCGTGACTGCTCGGTCTCCCACCTTCACCGCCCGACCCCTGTGCATGAGGGCCGCGTATAAAAGCGGAGCCGGAGCGACGGGTGAAACGACCTCGCTCTGCACCACGATCACGGGGTGGACGCCTTAAAGACTGCATGCGCCGCCCACGTCTCCCACGACGCCGCAATCGACGCGTGCCGTTACGGGGGAGACGGCGGATGCAGAAGTGGATTCGCCACGCCGTGGGCCTCGTGTGCCCGTGCACTGTTTTGGGCCTGGCCCAACAGCGCTCGGCACCGTGTGTGGCCCAGGCCCGGGGGCTCCTGTCGGTGTACTAAGGTAGGGGTACCTCAGTACCCCAACTTGTGCACGGGCAGTTGCAGCTCCCCGCGGCTAGATCTACCACATGCTTGCCGGAGACCATTCCTGCTCCATATCAAGCCATTCAAGAACAAGGTATACAAGACAGAAGATTGAGACCCCGGCAAGAGGAGCTTGCCGGGTAGGCCGTCCCAGGCTCAAGATTACATCACTCACGCAAGGCCTTGGCGAGAGGAGCTCGCCGGGGAGACTAGAAGATTACGTCGAAGGAGACACGCCTCGGCGCTATACGCGTCCCGGCGAGGGCCCGGGAAGCGGCAAGTTACAGAGCCCGACAAGCTCCCGGGCCCGGCAAGATCAAGACCCGGCAAGGTACTTGCCGGGAGAGTTGCGCCAGGTGTTCCCGACTCCAGCTCATCTGCCCACGCGTCGCCTTGAGCCCTCTCCAGAGACGCGTGGCGGATGGCTGTGCAGCTGAGGGGGTGCGGTGGCACTCCACGGTGGTGGATCCATCGCCGTGGCAGACGGAGACGCAAGGGCGGGAGCTTTTGGGGTCGACGGCGACGGGCATTAAATGCTCTTGTCCCCATCACAAAGTAGGTAGAAACCTTTGTTCGCTAATCGAGCTGCACTGCTCCCAAGACTGCTCCAACTACCACCTCTTTTACATTTTTACCCCTCTCTCCTACGTTGACACCTGTCGGTGACCCCTTGCACTATAAAAGGAGGCCCATGCACAACGTAGAGGGGGTTCGGATCCTGGGCAACTCTCGCGCCTTTGGGGTTCGGCTGGTTCGATTCACCCAACACAACACCACCATACGCTCGATTCTGAGCAAGATCAAATACAACACAAAGCAGCAGAGGGTTTTACGCGCCCATCGCGCCCGAAGCTGGGTAAAATCCGCGTGCATCGCTCGATCTGCTCTCAGTGCCTCCTCCGCCTGCATCAAGCACTCACGAGGGGCTCCGGCCCCATAGGTGCTCGCGGCGGCGTGTCCCCTCACGCCCCGCCCCGACAATAACCCTCATAAGAAGGTAGGGTCATGCACAATGCAAGTATCAACAAGGAAGTACGGTGGCAAACCATCAAAGTGGATACCACCTCATCATGATTCCGTTGCAACAATAATATGGTGCTATATGACATGCATAAAAAGGGTTTCATAGACATGGTCAAAGGGCTGCTTGCCTGGTTCCTCAGAGTCTTCAAGTCTTCTGGTCCTTCTCCAAGTACTCTGTCTACTTCGTCAACTAACGTCGGAAACAATCATAATAAGCAACACAACAAGGCAAAAATAAAAGTGCTCTAAAAATATGTATTTGAATTTTCTGGGATACCTCTGGTCATATGAGGGATGACCAAAGTGGTTTCATTAGGATTTGATCAATGGACATCTCTGAACATTTCAATATGATGGAACCAAGGGGTTTATTGATTTGCAAGAAGTGTACAGAAATATATTTTTGAAAAATGAGCAAAGGCACCCATTTAGCAAATCGTGATTTTAGAAGCATCTAGGAATTGGTTTCACTGGATTTGGAGTTCAAATGATTTCTCTATGAATTTGCAAAGTTGGCTATAAATGAAGAAATAGACCATTATTTGAGGTTGTACAGAAAGTATTAGTAAAAATGTTCAAAAACTAAGTTTTGAACTTATAGACATCTAGGATTTTGAACCATGGAATTTGGATCAAAAATGGGCTCTCTGTGATTTTCTAAAGTTCATCACAGAAATAGGAAAAATAGGATTTGATAAATATTTGTGAAGAAAAGGTCTCTGGAAAAATGTGCATGTTGCACCACCAGGTAGATCATGATTTATATAGTCACTAGAAATTTGAATCATCAAATTTGGAGTCCATTTGAATCGTTTATGGATTTTTGAAGTTGACTGGAAAAAGAATAAGGAAAAGGCTATACCACTTATTCTGCACGCTGGGCGAGGGATAGCTGACGGGCCGGCCCAGTGGCTCAGCTGCCCGCAGGAAGGGCCACGTCGAAGGCGCACTCCGGGGAAATACGCCTTCCCCGAGCGAAGGCGTTAGCGGGCAGAGCCCGTGTCCACTTAACTCATGGGCCCGCCCCACTGTGCCTCTGACGCGCGGGGCCCACATGTCGGGTTCGTCCCCTACCTCCCGCTCGAACAGATGCGAGGCAGGGAAGGCAGGGCCGAATGCTTGCGGGCATGGGCTCCGGCAGCACAGGTCACCTCCGGCGATGCCCGGCACACCGGCGGCTTCAGGAGAGCGTGACGCACCCGCCGAGATGCGCCACGACGGCTGGGGTGGCGGGATGTGAGCGGTGCATCGCTCGCGGCGGACGGGGCCGCCGATGAGGTTGGGGCATGGTGCTACAGCCGCGGAGAGGACGAAATGAAGCGGGGGAGATATGCATGATGGTGGTGGAGATGTTCTGAGGCCATGAGGTGGAGAGGAGGTTCTCGGGTTAGCACGAATTTAACCGAAGTCACCAACGTGCTCCTGAATCCATCAAGCTAAACAACGTGCCACTCATAATTCCAAACATGTTGCTCAAATATGAATCTGATATTATGTTGATATTACTAAAACAGATAACGTTTAATTGGTCAGCTAATGTTCCTACTTTACTTTCGAAAAGCACGTGCACCACTGTCAGGATCCCGATTCTAAGTCACACTGGTCTAGCATGTAACACAACATATTAATTTGCGTCCTGATGCACGGTATCCCCATGGGTGCCACCTTACCTGGCCCAAGGCCATTTGCGTATTTTGGCTCACGTATATGGTAGTGGTGCTAGCATCCATATGACAAAGAACCCAGGCTGACATGACTAGTCTTGAATCCAAAGTGGCGCTAACTTATAGGGATAGGCATACATGACCCAGCAACAAACGTGTCGATCAACAACGTATGAACCAAAGTGGTAGCAATCTACAAGGACTAAAGGAGCAACGCGTGACATTTCCCCAAAGGGACAGACACAAGAACGAAGAAGGACACATGCCGGCCAGCCAAAGTGTTTCGGAGCAGTAGCAAGCTACCAAGGCTTAGGTGGAAGCACTAGGAGACATTTCCCGGTAAGAGAGGCTACCAATGATAAACAACTAGGTTGTTAGATCCCACACATACCAAGCATTTCAAATCATACACACAATATGCTCGATATGTGCAAATACAACATGCCATCACAACAAAACTCTACAACTCAAGTACTTTATTTAAAAGGCTCCAGAGAGCCATACATGACATTCATACAGATAGGTGTCACACGACCCAACATTCAAGTCATACAAGCATACAAGCACAAGAGGAAGCAACTTGTCTAAGTACAAACAACTAGAAAGCAAAAGGCTTTAGGAAGCCTATCTATCTACAAGGGTCCTTCACATGCTCAAGATCACCACCTGGGCATGAAGCTACTCATCAACGTCCAGGTCTACGTAAAACCCTTCAGAAGTGGCAACATTCTCTTTTGCAACAATAATTAAGCAAACATGAGTACAAATGTCACATCCGTAGCTTCTGGCTTTGCACTAGGCTAGCTTCATGTGTGCATCATGTTTAAATTTTATTTAACTTGAAATGGGGATTGATCCAAGCCCTAGCAGCTAATGAATTCAACTAGGGTCAAAACAAAATCTTTTTCAATGAACCCAAAATGCCCTCTGAAAATGTTCATGATTTCTGGTAAAGGTGAAATACTCTGCCAAAAATGATGCACATATTTCTAGGCCATTCTGGACTTTTGAATTAACACATATTGTATTTGAGTTGGAGCAAATATATGTTAAATATATTTTTAATGCTTCAATAATTCTGATATTTTGTGAGGGGCTCTAGAATATTACTTTCAGTCCCTGCAAAAATTATTGGAAGAAACAAAAATGGTTTAGTGCTTGAACTAAATCAAAACAGATTGAAATAAATAGAATACAACAATTAAAATAGAAGCAGAGAAGGAGGAGTACTCACATTACTTACCCAGCCCAGAGAGAAGCCAGCCCACCAGTGCCCATGTGCAGTCATCTCAACTCGTGCTGTGGGCACGAGGGCGCAGGGCCACTCACGGCAAGACGCGCCGAGCCAGCTCTGCTGCCGCTTCGAGCCAGCTCGAGCGCCACGAGACCCCCGACCCCCATCTGTCCTTTCCCCTCTTTCCTGGCTCTCCCTCCCCTCGCTGCCCGCAGCCATGGCCGAACGCCACCATCGCCACCGACGCTGTTCGCCGCGCCACGACCTCCGCTTAGCCTCCCCAACTGTCCGGAGCTCCACCTCCGTCGTCTTCACGCCTCGAGGACACACGCGCCGCCGGACGCCCCGGACGCCCACACCGCCGCCTTCCTCAACCTTCGGCTCCGTCGATCGCCGTCGTTGATTCGCCCCCGACAAGACATCTTCGAGCTCACTAACCCTCCCAACGGACACGCGGTGAGCCCCTGAGTCGTTTCCCCCTTCTCCCCTGGTCGCTTTCGACCTTCGGGCCATAACCCGTCGTGGCCGAGCTCACCGCCGCGCCGCCGTTGCCGCCGCGAATAGGCTAGCCATCGTCCCGCACGAGCACCGCCACGTGCTCAAGATGCTCCCAAGAACCCAACACCACCATCCTCTAATCCTCCCGCGCACCAGAAGGCCGAATCGGTCGGCGCCCAAACTCCGGCCGCCGCGCAAGTCGCCGCCGCCGTCGTTTTAGGCCACTAGAGCTGCCGCTGTGAGCACCACTGGATGCGGGCGAGCCTCAGCTCCCCGTAGGTGGTCTCCTCCGTTCAAATGGTCGCCGGAGCAGCGTTTCGCGCTGCTCGCCCGCCGTTGCCGCCGCCGGCTAGACGCCGGTAGATTAGCCCCGGTTGACCAGGGATTTGACCCCCCCTGGGTCACTGACGTGCGGGCCCCGCCCGGCTAACCAAGTTAATTAGGGTTAATTTTAATTAGGTTAGTTAGTCTAATCATCGACATCGCTGGGACCCACAGGTCAGATTGACTGGACCGTCCCCGCTGACTGGCGACGCCACGGCGACGCTTAATGCCGTATAATAAAGTATTTTCTGGATTTAATCTTATTCTGAAAATTCCAGAAAATGATTTAAACTTCTAAAACTCATATAAAATCAACCGTAGGTCAGAATGAAATAATTTATATATGAAAAATTATCAGAAAAATTCAAGGAATCCATCTGTATCATTTTCATGCATGTTAGAACAACTTATAGCTGATGTTTAGCACAAATCAATTAAATGGCATTTGAATAATCACATATGGAGTTTGAATTTGAATCTTGTATTCAAACCAACTTCATTTAAATCATAGCTAGGTGCATTAGCTCAAATCACAGCATATTGCCATGTCATGATCATGCATCATATTGTAGCATTGCATTGATTGTGTTCTTTCTCAGTTGCCGGTGTTCGTCCCCTCTCGATAGACATGGTTTCGACGACGAGTTCGATGACACCGATGAAGAAGTATAATATCTTCAGAAGTGCCAGGCAAGCAAAACCCCCTTGTTCATTCCGATACAATCCCACTCTCTCGCCCTGCTCTCTTTTACTGCATTAGGACAACAACGATTCATCTGTTACTTGCTGCGGTAGCTGAACCCCTTTATCCTTTGCATGACCTGTCATTCCACAGTAAATAGATGAAACCCACTAGCATGAGTAGGAGTTGTTGAACCCTGATGTGCCTACTCATTCATGCTTGTTTGTCATGCCTGCTACTGCTTAGAGTTGAGTCGGTCCGATTCATCGGGAATGAATCGAGGTGTGTGAACATGACCCACTGTGTGTGAGCTAAGTGTGTGAACACGATTTGGTAAAGGTAGCGGTGAGAGGCCATGTAGGAGTACATGGTGGGTTGTCTCATTGCAGCCGTCCTCAGAACTGAGTTCTGTGTTTGTGATCCATGATTCAGCTACTACCACGCATTGGGCCCAAACCAATGGACCCTCTCGGCTTCTTAATCACCCTTGTCCTCTGTCCGGGAGTTGCAAGTAGTTTCGGTGTTTGTAGTATCTTGGAGGCCGTGCACGCTGACCGTAGGGGTGGGCTGTGATGCGGTAGGCATGTGGCAGGTAAACAGGCGCCTGCTTGGTGTCACGGAACCCTGACACATCGTTTGGGGCTGTGAGCGAAACTTGGCCGAACTCCTCATAGATGGAACCCAAATAGGCGATAAACCTGGACTAGGGACTTGAGTGTTTAGGTAGGTCGTGGCCGACACCCACGTTGGGCTTCCGCTTGAAGGTTGCCGAGTACATGTCGTGTAAACGGCGGTAAGTGGTGAGAGTGTGTGTGAAGAAGTACACCCCTGCAGGGTTAACATCATCTATTCGAATAGCCGTGTCATGAAAAGGACTTCGGGTTACCTATAACAGTTCATAGACAATGAAAGTGGATACTCTAAAATACGCAAGATAAGCGTGAGTGCTATGGATGGCGTTCTCGTAGGGAGACGGAGCGGATCCATAGTGGTGTATTGATATGGTGAATATGTGGACTCGTAGCGCCACCTCAAAAGAGTTACTTGCAATGTAGTTCAGATAGCCACCGAGTCAAAGCTGGCTTGCTGCTGTTAAACTCCACCATCCCCTTTGTTGATAATGATGCATATGTAGTTAGTTCTGATGTAAGTCTTGCTGGGTACATTTGTACTCACGTTTGCCTATTTTATGTTTTTGCAGAGAGACCTCGGTCTCGCTAGTAGTTCCGCGTGGACTTCGACGTTTAGCTTGTTACCTCAGCTACGATCTTGTGCCCTCGGCAGGATCTGGTAGATAGTCAGGCTTTCAAGCCTTTTTCATTTGTAGATGTCTGTACTCAGACATGTTAAGCTTTCGCTTGTGTTTGATTTGTATGCTCTGAATGTTGGGTCATGAGACCCCTGCTTGTAATATCTCGCTCCACGGAGCCTAATGAATAAATACTTGAGTCGTAGAGTCATGTTGTGATGCCATGTTGTATTTGCACATATCGAGCATATTGTGTGTATGTTATTGAAATGCTTGGTATGTGTGGGATCTGACTATCTAGTTGTTTATCTTTAGTAGCCTCTCTTACCGGGAAATGTCTCCTAGTGATTCCACTGAGCCATGGTAGCTTGCTACTGCTCCGGAACACTTAGGCTGGCCAGCATGTGTCATTCTTCGTTCGTGTCTCGTCCTTCGGGAAAAGTCGCGATGAATACCGAGTCTGTTAGCCGCCACTGCCGGTTCACGGAGTCTGCTAGCCCGTGCTACACACTGGATTCACTCGCCGATGACCGACACGCTCGATCTTTGGGTCATGGATGCTGTCCTCGTAAGTTTGTGCCACTTTGGGTTTACGACTAGCCATGTCAGCCGGGCTCCTTATCATATGGATGCTAGCGACACTATCATATACGTGTGCCAAAAGGCGCAAACGGTCCCGGGCAAAGGTAAGGTGACACCCGTGGGAATACCGTGCGTGAGGCCGCAAAGTGATATGAGGTGTTACATGCTAGGTCGATGTGGCATTGAGTCGGGGTTCTGACAGCTTTGGTATCGAGCTTTGTTGCTCAGAGGATTACCAAGCCAAACTGGTCGAAGTTGAGTCTAGAAATGCTTTAGTTATATGTAAGGGAATTGATTGTGGGAAGGGAACGTAAGGCTCTTTTTACTTCTTATACCTCATGGCCTTATGATCTGAGTCATCCTCTTCTCTTCTACGGGGATTAAGAACTAGGCCTTCTCATCTATCTATCAGGATGACGTGTTACTAATCCATAGACTTATGCAATTGTTAGCTCCAAATCTCAGCTCAGTTTTTACTACTTCCATATGTTCATAACTGTTGATCTCGAAACCTTGATATTGTGCTTCGGAGTGGCTATGCCACCATTTTTGTAGCATGTCTCCAATCTTTTGAGCATTTACAGCCGTTATGCTGTCCGAGTCATCCCAGGTTTCTAAACAATCTGATGCACTTGCAAATCCTTTTCCTCTGGTTTTGATGCTCCTTTGGGCCAGGTTAATCACACTAAATGCTGAGTTGAGGTATTCTATTGCCTCGACATATATGTTGGAATTATTATTATGACCCTAGGTGTCTTAGGGGATCATCTAGTAATCTAGCCATGATTTGTATCCCAGTGTGATGACTCTCGCCTTCATTCTCGAAAGCATCCCGTGATGCCACTTAGTAGTAGGTATTCAATTCCTGGGTCTTTGAACCCGAGATTCACTCTACTTACTTCATGTTGATAGTGTTGCTAGTTCCTTTAGGTTATTAGTAACCTTTGCATTATTCCTCGTGGTCCGTGGTATTTCTTTCTTCCAAATACTATGAACCGCTTATGGCAGAAGTTTGTTGGATCAAAAGATCACAACAGGGGTGCTCGTGATGAGTTCTCCAATTTATATTGTGACTCTGCCAGTTCTACCTTTCCGCATGGATTATCCGGAAGAAATTTGTTGAACTTGGTTCGACATACTAATCTATGCATCCACAACTCAGAAAATCATATGTTCCTTTGAGTTGTCCCTCTTGGTTATATTCTGACCCCCGTCTATCAATTGATAGTCAAGAGTATGCATGCATTCGTTTATCGATGCTTATTATTCTTGTGGTCCGTCAAGCCATTCTATTCCAGAATGACTAGGAGAAACAAACTCCAGTACCTCATCCATTTCTAGGATTGGGTCAAAGCAGTTGTGTTCCATAGATCAAAATGCTAATCCAGCTTTTGTTCTGTTCTACCTTGGAGTATTACCATCTTTTATGTCGGGATTATTATGGGAATTACACACCATCCCATGAACTCCTGGTACAGTGATACTTCTTGCCATCATTGATCATTCCTCGGTTTCCGTGTTATTGTAACCGGAATGCCGACAAGTGAACCATGATGTGTGAAATCAATGCTGTAGCAACTCCGTTGCTTGGTAGTTAAGTGGACGATAACCTCATCCTTAGCGTGTTGGTTATTAAATCGTCACCCTAAGGTTGATCGTGCTACCTAGTCCTTATTCCCGGTGCACCCTTCGATCAATGAGTTGGGATTGTGCCAATCCCTCGCTCTTCTGGTCATATCGTCTTGCCCTAAAAAGCAAGATTGTTCTCGAGCTTAGTAACATATCGGTGGTTCGTGATTCTCCGATTGTCTTCTCGGAGGTATCACCAGGATGTCACCTGACCGCTATGTTGAGCTCGTGATCAAGTTGGTTTCTTGTAAACCACCCCTTCTCCAAGAATCTGTGTGGGATACCCCTGAGCTAGTTGGTTAAGCCAAACAACAACTTGGAGAGTTGGAAGATAAAAGATTGCCTGGCTTAGTTCATTTTAAGGGATATCTTTTTGTGTGTGCTGAAGAAAGATGATATCTTCATCAATTGATCCTTGAGACCAGTTGCTGGAGCTATTGTCTTGCCAAAAACTTTGATTTGAGTGTGGGCTATCATCAAATCAAATCAGAACCAACGATGTTCGTAATGTTGTCTTACTCGTGGATTTTCCTCGAGCATACACCATTATATCTTTTGGGTCTGACCAATACTACCACCTTGTTCACATAGTTATGGAATTCCATCTCCATGGGAGTCTGGATGAATTGTTGTTGAGCCCATCGACAACATCCTTGTCTTCTCCATAATTTTGTTGAACATTAAGCTAGTGTTGGAAACTTTTTAAAACATTTGTTCATGCTAGCTCATGAAGCATATGTTCGGATGTAAGAAGTGACTTCCTCGATTCATGTGCATCGATGCAAGTTGCATGATGAATTTGAGAAAGTCAATGTTGCCTCCTCTAGAACCATCTCAAGTCAGTCATGCATGTGCGAAGTATGCTATGGTTTGATAGGCTCGCTACCTCCAT
Organism: Aegilops speltoides; assembly: GCA_021437245.1. Taxonomy (NCBI): domain Eukaryota; kingdom Viridiplantae; phylum Streptophyta; class Magnoliopsida; order Poales; family Poaceae; genus Aegilops; species Aegilops speltoides. The sequence goes on from CM038144.1 coordinate 155,365,808, forward strand.
TCTATTTGTGTGCCCTAGCACAACAAGCCACTGATTGAATTGTCCAAGGATAAGAAGTTCAAATGCTACTCCCGAAGGGCCCAGAAGGACATGCACAAGACTTCGTTATTTCAATGATGGTTCCCAATCTGAACTCGGTAGTGTTTTGTTGTAAGACTACCATGTGGTCATGTTTGTCTGGGACAACGTGTTCACATGCTTGTAGTAGAACCAGCTCATGTTTTGGAGCTTGCTACCGTAGTTCATTTCCTGAGAATCACGCAACGTCATCTCGTCGATTTGTGTTGCAAAACTTTCATTTTTCTTTCTAGGCTCGATGAGTCTGGAATATCCTGACACCAACCAGATCTGAATCTCAGGCAGATATGATGGTTGGAACGTGTCCCAAGAACTATAATATTGGTCTCTCTGTAACCCGGTAGAGTGGATGTCGTGGCCAACACACCCAGCCGGAAGACCTGTTATTGTAATATCTTGATTGAAGAAGTTGGCCACCTCTCCTTAAGGACTTCGTAGGATTTATTCCCTATTTGTGTGCCTTATGATTTACGTGCTCCGACGTCGACCTTTACTTGATGTTCTAGATGCGGACCATCTCAATGAATGGGATACTTTGGTACATCAAGGAGAACATTAGAAGCGGAGTGCTAAATGTCTCTCGGTCGATCATCCAGATTTAGTCCCCTTGGCCTCGCTAAGGTGAAATCTGAGAAGGTGTTGTCTTCCTTTGCATCTGCGTTGTCCATCACTATTCATCATGGTGGTATGTTGTGTTGCCAGGACCTTGACACGGATGTTGGTAAAACCTTGATGAATATGGAAATGCTCAAGTTCTTGAGAGCACACGCAAGCTCTAGGTTTTATTGTCGGCATTAATTGCATAGTGCTCTCAGTTTCCTCGGTTATGTTATAATCATTCCAATAGTGGAATCACACTCTGCTGTTGGGTTTCTTCCCAGTTACTAGAATCATTCCTAGCATCTGTGTTTTGTTCCTAGCCTGCACTATCATCGTGCCATCCTATCTTGGGTCTCATCCATTTCCGATGATAAGCAAAATCATTCTTTGTGTTGTCTTCAACAAGGTAATCCACATCATCCATTCTGGCCCGAGAATGCCATTCTTTCGGACTCCTTCAAATGTTTGACTGTGTTTTGCCTTAGGCTGGTATAAAGAGTTTCAATGATCTCTGAATCAAATGTAATTCTTTTTGCCACTTAAGGGGATATTTCTACAAGTCACCTCTCCCAAGGTGCCCCGTTATGGGATCATAGTAATTGTTTCCTCGCTACTTTGAAACCTCATCAAATTGTTTCTTCCGTCCTTCATGATGTGTGTTTAGTCTCTCAGCTCAAGAGATGTTCTACATCTCATTCCGTGAGATGATCTTGTGATCATTAAAATGGTCCATCCTTGTAGAGTGTTTCTGTCCTCGTGTTGGATGAAGATCTCAAAAGCAAAGACGTCAAGATCAATTGGAACACTGAATCAGCATCCTCGAGAAAGACAGTTGAATTGTGAAGTTTGTGATACTTAGTGTCCCCTTTGTCTCCTTACCATACGTCTTGAATCTCGGGACGAGATTCTTGTTTAGTGGGGGTGAGTTGTCACATCCCTAGCTTCTGGCTTTGCACTAGGCTAGCTTCATGTGTGCATCATGTTTAAATTTTATTTAACTTGAAATGGGGATTGATCCAAGCCCTAGCAGCTAATGAATTCAACTAGGGTCAAAACAAAATCTTTTTCAATGAACCCAAAATGCCCTCTGAAAATGTTCATGATTTCTGGTAAAGGTGAAATACTCTGCCAAAAATGATGCACATATTTCTAGGCCATTCTGGACTTTTGAATTAACACATATTGTATTTGAGTTGGAGCAAATATATGTTAAATATATTTTTAATGCTTCAATAATTCTGATATTTTGTGAGGGGCTCTAGAATATTACTTTCAGTCCCTGCAAAAATTATTGGAAGAAACAAAAATGGTTTAGTGCTTGAACTAAATCAAAACAGATTGAAATAAATAGAATACAACAATTAAAATAGAAACAGAGAAGGAGGGAGTACCTGTTACTTACCTGGCCCAGCAGAGAAGCCAGCCCACCAGGCCCATGTGCCAGTCATCCTCAACCTCGTGCCAGTGGGCACGAGGGCGTGTGGCCACTGGCGCCCGGCCTGCACGCGCCCGAGCTCCTCGCTTCGCCGCTCGAGCCAGCCCGAGCGCCACGAGACCCCCCCTGACCCCCCATCTGTCCTTTCCCCCTCTTTCCTGGCTCTCCCCTCCCCCTCGCTTGCCCGCAGCCATGGCCGAACGCCACCATCGCCACCGACGCCGTTCGCCGCGGCCACAGCCTCCGCCTAGCCTCCCCAACTGTCCGGGAGCTCCACCTCCGTCGTCTACGCCTCCTCGAGGACACACGCGCCGCCGGACGCCCCCGAACGCCCACACCGCCGCCTTCCTCAACCTTCGGCTCCGTCGATCGCCGTCGTCGATTCGCCCCCGACAAGACATCTTCGAGCTCACTAACCCTCCCAACGGACTCGCGGTGAGCCCCTGAGTCGTTTCCCCCTTCTCCCCTGGTCGCTTTGACCTCTGGGCCATAACCCCGTCGTGGCCGAGAGCTCACCGCCGCCGCTTCGCTGCCGCCGCGAATAGGCTAGCCATCGTCCGTCTGAGCAACGCCACGTGCTCGGCATGCTCCCAAGAACCCAACACCACCATCCTCTAATCCTCCCGCACCGTAGAAGGCCGAATCGGTCGGCGCCCAACTCCGCCGCCGCAAGTCGCCGCCGCCGTCATTTTAGGCCACTAGAGCTGCCGCTGTGAGCACCATGGATGCTTGGCGAGCCTCGGCTCCCGTAGGTGGTCTCCTCCGTTCAAATGGTCGCCGAGCAGCGTTTCGCTGCTGCTCCGCCACTGTTGCCGCGCGGCTAGACGCCGTAGGCTAGCCCGATAGGCCCGTTGAGGATTTGACCCCACAGGTCAGCGGCGTGCGGCCCCGCCTGCCAACCAAGTTAATTAGGGTTAATTTTAATTAGGTTAGTTAGTCTAATCACTGACACGCGGGACCCACAGGTCAGGATTGACCTGGACCGTCCCCGTTGACTGCTGACGTCACGGCGACGCAATGCTGACGCAATAAAGTATTTTCTGGATTTAATCTTATTCTGAAAATTCCAGAAAATGATTTAAACTTCTAAAATTCATATAAAATCAACCGTAGGTCAGAATGAAATAATTTATATATGAAAAATTATCAGAAAAATTCAAGGAATCCATCTGTACCATTTTCATGCATGTTAGAACAACTTATAGCTGCTGTTTAGCACAAATCAATTAAATGGCATTTGAATAATCACATATGGAGTTTGAATTTGAATCTTGTATTCAAACCAACTTCATTTAAATCATAGCTAGGTGCATTAGCTCAAATCACAGCATATTGCCATGTCATGATCATGCATCATATTGTAGCATTGCATTGATTGTGTTCTTTCTCAGTTGCCGGTGTTCGTCCCCTCTCGATAGACATGGTTTCGACGACGAGTTCGATGACACCGATGAAGAAGTATAATATCTTCAGAAGTGCCAGGCAAGCAAAAACCCCTTGTTCATTCCGATACAATCCCACTCTCTTGCCCTGCTCTCTTTTACTGCATTAGGACAACAACGATTCATCTGTTACTTGCTGCGGTAGCTGAACCCCTTTATCCTTTGCATGACCTGTCATTCCACAGTAAATAGATGAAACCCACTAGCATGAGTAGGAGTTGTTTGAACCCTGATGTGCCTACTCATTCATGCTTGTTTGTCATGCCTGCTACTGCTTAGAGTTGAGTCGATCTGATTCATCGGGAATGAATTAGAGGTGTGTGAACATGACCTACTGTGTGTGAGCTAAGTGTGTGAACACGATTTGGTAAAGGTAGCGGTGAGAGGCCATGTAGGAGTACATGGTGGGTTGTCTCATTGCAGCCGTCCTCAGAACTGAGTTACTGTGTTTGTGATCCATGATTCAGCTACTACCACGCATTGGGCCCGAAACCAATGGACCCTCTCGGCTTCTTAATCACCCTTGTCCTCTGTCCGGGAGTTGCAAGTAGTTTACGTGTTTGTAGTATGTTGGAGGCCGTGCGTGGCGCTGACCGTAGGGGTGGGCTGTGATCACGGTAGGCACGTGGCAGGTAAACCGGGCGCCCGTTTGGTGTCACGGAACCCTGACACATCGTTTGGGGCTGTGAGCGAAACTTGGCGGAACTCCTCATAGATGGAACCCAGATAGGCGATAAACCTGGACTAGGGACTTGAGTGTTTAGGTAGGTCGTGGCCGACACCCACGTTGGGCTTCCGCTTGAAGGTTGCCGAGTACATGTCGTAAACGGCGGTAAGTGGTGAGAGCGTGTGAAGAAGTACACCCTGCGGGGTTAACATCATCTATTGAATAGCCGTGTCCATGAAAAGGACTTCGGGTTGCCTATAACAGTTCATAGACAATGAAAGTGGATACTCTAAAATACGCAAGATAAGCGTGAGTGCTATGGATGGCGTTCTCGTAGGGAGGCGGAGCGGATCCATAGTGGTGTATTGATATGGTGAATATGTGGACTCGTAGCGCCACCTCAAAAGAGTCACTTGCAAATCGTAGTTCAGGATAGCCACCGAGTCAAAGCTGGCTTGTCTTTGTTAAACTCCACCATCCCTTTGTTGATAATGATGCATATGTAGTTAGTTACGATGTAAGTCTTGCTGGGTACATTTGTACTCACGTTTGCCTATTTTATGTTTTTGCAGAGAGACCTCGGTCTCGCTAGTAGTTCCGCGTGGACTTCGACGTTTAGCTTGTTACCTCAGCTACGATCTTGTGCCCTCGGCAGGATCTGGTAGATAGTCAGGCTTTCAAGCCTTTTGCATTTGTAGATGTCTCAGATCGGACATGTTAAGCTTTCGCTTGTGTTTGATTTGTATGCTCTGAATGTTGGGTCATGAGACCCCTGCTTGTAATATCTCGCTCCACGGAGCCTAATGAATAAATACTTGAGTCGTAGAGTCATGTTGTGATGCCATGTTGTATTTGCACATATCGAGCATATTGTGTGTATGTTATTGAAATGCTTGGTATGTGTCGGGACGGGACGGAGGAGACCCCTTGCCGATGAAAGCACCTATGGGGCCGGGGCCCTTCGTGAGTCTTGACGAGGCGGAGGAGGCACAGAGAGCAGATCGAGGCGATGCACGCTGGCGGATTTACCCGGCCGGGCCGCGATGGACGCAGAAACCCTCTGCTGCTTTGTGTTGTATTGTGCTCGGAGCTTGAAGAGCTACAAGAGCAGCTACACCGAGCGTGGGAGTTGCAAAGGATTCGAACCTTCCCCTACGTTGTGCATGGGCCTCCTTTTATAGTGCCAAGGGGTCACCAACAGGTGTCAACGTAGGAGAAAGGGGTAAAAATGTAAAAGAGGTGGTAGTTGGAACAGTAAGGGAACAAGCGGTGTAGCTACGATTGCTTGAGCAAGTGGTTTCTACCTACTTTGACATGGGGGACAAAGGCATTTAATGCCCGTCGCCGTCGACCCCAAAAGCTCCGCCCTTGCGTCTCCGGCTGCCGCCACGGTGATGGATCCACCACCGTGGAGTGCCACCGCACCCCCCAGGCAGCACAGCCATCCGCCACGCGTCTCTGGAGAGAGCTTAAGGCGACGCGTGGGCAGATGAGCTGGAGTGCGGGCACGCAGCGCAGCTCTCCCGGCAAGTACCTTGCCGGGGTCTTGATCTTGCCGGACCCGGAAGCTTGTCGGGCTTTGTAACTTGCCGCTCCCCGGGCCCTCCCGGACGCCATAAGCGCCGAGGCGTGTCTTCTACGATGTAATCTTCTAGTCTCCCCGGCGAGCTCCTCTCGCCAGGGCCTTGCGTGAGCGAGGTAACCTTGAGCCTGGGACGGCCCTCCCGGCAAGCTCCTCTTGCCGGGGTCTTGATCTTCTGTCTTGTACACTTTGTTCTTGAATGGCTTGATATGGAGCAGGAATGGTCTCCGGCAAGCATGTGGTAGATCTAGCTGCGGGGAGCTGCAACTGCCCGTGCACAAGTTGGGGTACTGAGGTACCCCTACCTTAGTACACCGACAGGAGCCCCCGGGCCTGGGCCACACACGGTGCCGAGCGCTGTTGGGCCAGGCCCAAAACAGTGCACGGGCACACGAGGCCCATGGCGCGCCGACTCCACTTCTGCCTCTGCCGCCTCCCCGTGCAACAGCACGCGTCGATTGCGGCGTCGTGGGATGGGACGTGCCCACGTTCTTTAATGAGAAGAGCGGAACGCCCCCCACTTCCCCATAAAAACAGAGGAAGCGGCGCGTTCCCTCCTTCGCTTTCATTGCATCTTCTTCCTCCTCCAGAATCCCCTTTGTGCTGCGCCCGCATCTCCTCCGCCGTTTTTTTGCGTTTGCGGCGCCGCCCGACTCTTCGTCTTCCTTCCCTGCCGCCGCCCGCCATGGCCCAAGACCGGAAGGGAAAGGGAAGCGGAGAAGACCAAGAAGGAGAAATCGAGCAGGCGCGGCTTCGCCTACGATGCGGAAGCGAGCGTCGTCTTCCGCCGCGGCTCGGGCGTCGGGAACTCTGGGGCAAATATTACCTGTTTCGGGCCAAGAAGACCAAGGCGCATCCTCGGACGAGCTCATCCGCCGCCACCATGGACAACTATCTGGCGGGTACTATTTCTTCGCAGCCTTCTTTCACTGCGTTCTTTGTCCCCCTTTTTCTGATTTCTTCGGCGACATTATGCACACATACGGCTTCCACCTTCTTGACTTCACCCCCAACGCCATCCTTACGATGGCGGTTTTCGCACATATGTGCGAAAACTTTATAGGGATACAGCCAAACGTAGCGCTGTTTAGGCACTTCTTCAATCCCAGAGCAGAGCCCGGCGCCCCCCTCCGGAGGGATTTCTTGGGTTTTCGCTGAACTTGAAGGAGTCAGACTTGCCGGGAGCTCGCGGCAAGTGGGAGGATGGCGTGCCGACCGGTGCTGGGTCGTTGAAGACGAGCCGCAGCCCTTCACCGCGCCGACAACGCCCATCGTGGCGCGGCGAGACCTGGAGCGACACTGGATTCGGACGATATCAAGCTCGACGCTGCCCTCGTCCGGATTCTTCGTCTTCGAGCAGCAAATCTATCCGTGCGAGGTAGGCGCAGACTTCCTCCGCCGCCGATTGCCCTCTCCAAGACAGGAAAAGGCCGGCCTGGGAGTATGCGGCTAGGGATATAATGAGGCTGCGCCCCGGGCTGAACTTCAACTTCACGATGCCGGAGCTGAGGGGGATGGTCCGGGAACTCTTCAAATACGACCCGGCCCATCCAGAGTGGTTCAGACCTTCCCGGGGAGTGGTGCCCCTCTGCAACAGCACAGCTCGGGATCGCCTCCTTGCCATGATGCCCGCGTGCGACTCGCACGGCGTGGAGCGTACATGGATTCCGCCCGAGCCAATAGACGTCCTCAACTTCTTCGACAACCTTGAGGAGGTGGCGAAGAACAAGGACGAGACTCGGGGGCTGACACGGGACACCACGGACCAGGAGCTCGCGTACATAGCTTCTCGGGCTGAAGAGGCCGCTGCAGCCACAGCGGCAGGAGAGTTCGGCTGTACGCCCGAGGAGGCAGAGGCTGCGGAGGAGTCCGGCCAAACGGAGGCGGCGGAAATCTGCAGACTGCTGCAACTTCCTCCCGACGCGCTTGCCGGGTCCTCTCGAGGCACTCAGGGATCTCGAATCGCGCCGAGGCCATGAAAGAGGTGGGCGCTGCCGGAGGGAGCAGAGGCGCCGCAGGGAGCGGAGGCGCCGGAGGGAGCGGAGACGCCAGAGGAAAAGGGGTCGCAGCGCAGGGCGCTGGGTCCGGCGAGCCAGCCGGCGAGGAGGAGGAGGAGGATGCCGCGGCCGCCGAGGATGCCGGCGGGTCCACGGACCTTTACGCCGACGACCTCTCCTCGTCGTCGGAGACCTCCCCGCCCCGGGCGAGCCCCAAGCATTCTCCACTGAAGCGCCTCGCAAGGCGGCGGGAAGCAGTACAGGCCCCGGCAACTACTGCTCGCCCGGGCAGCGCAAGCTTCCGGGGAGTCAAGCCGCCGAGGGCGACGGCGCACCAACCACGGCGGAAGCGACTCGCGCAAGAGCCACAGCAAGGCGCGCCTCGCAGGTCGGCGCCGAGCGGACAGGGTCTTCTCGAGCGGGCGGCGGCTCCGCCCGCTTCTGGTCCCGCCGCCACGGGGCTGGGTCTCGCAGCCCCAGCCCCGAGGACCGCCAAGCGCCCGAGAGGGCCTTCGCCTCCTGCTCCTCGCGCCGACGCGACCCAGGTGGAGTATGATTTCTCCGCCTTGAGCGAAGACGACGAGGAGGAACAGGGGTAAGTACCCGAGATCTTCATCTTCTTAAATTTCGCCTTGATTATTGTTGAGGCTAATCTTGTTTTTTGTGTTGATTTCAGGACCTTGACCGAGCGGGCGGCGAAGAAAGCCAAGGTGCCCGTGGTCGAGGTCGCGGACGACTCGCCCGCCGAGGCGACCGGGGATGTGCCGGATCCAAGCTCGCCGGACCCGAGCGCTGTCCCGAGGAGCAGTCCCCAGCGCAGCCCCCAGCGTAAGTCTGGGTTCTGCACCTTTGCTCGCCGGGCGTGTTTGAAGGCTTTGGTCTTGTGCTAATATCTCGACGTGTCTGTCTTGACTTGTGCAGAGATGGAGCCGCAGCGGCAGGAGCATCCGGAGGTCGCCCTTGAGGAGCCGGCAGTCCCGCCGTCCCCGCCAAGGTCGAACTCCCCGGCAAGGGAGAGCGTCCCGCCAAGGGCGGGTACTCCGCCAAGGGCGAGTACCCCGCCAAGAGCGAGCAGCCCGGCGAGGGCGGCCACTCCGTCAAGGGATAGTTCCCCGGCAAGAGAGCCCGCCGCTGACGACGTCCGCCAAGGTAGGTTCTGCAACTTTGTCTTCCTGGCGTTGTCTCTTTTTGGATATTTGCTTGAACTTCGTTTGCTTTTTCTTCTTTTTCTAGATCCTCCTCCCCCCGAGCAGATGGAGACGGAAGTCGCCATTGAGGAGGAGGAGGACGTGCAGGGTGGCGGCGGCGACGCCCCTGTCGTCGGGGACACGGCGGGAGCCGCCGGGCCACATGTGCGAGAGATCGCCCGGCTGCGACGCAGCGGCGGAGAGGGGAAGGCGACTGCACCACCGCCCGGAGGCTGCGAGCGTCAAGTGCTGCGCCGGTCACCGACCCCTCCGCCGGAGAAGAGCGGTCCGGCTACTACTTGGAAGCCCCCAACGGCGTCTTCATCCAGGTGCCGTGGGGTTCCTCGTCGCGAGCTCCCGCGGAGGGCGAGGCCTTCGATGGGGAGATCCTCGCCTCTGCGGGCTTGAAGGTCGTCGAGGGGCCCGGCGGGAGCGACGGGCCCGATGAGGAGAAGCTGCTTCACCAGCTCCTGGCCCTTTACCAGGCCAGACAGCGGCTTCGCTTCCGGAGGCCTCGCCGCCATAGCCGCCGAGGAGATGGAGAAGCGCGGCGGAGCTCAGGCCGCTTAATCAGGCTGCTCTCCGCGAGGTGGCGGAGAAGCGCGAGCGACTCGCCGGAGAGTATGAAGAGTGGTTGCTGGAGAAGGCCGAGGCCGAAGAGCAGCAACGGCTCGCCGGGTGGAGCTGTCGGCGAGAAGGAGAACTCATCCAATGGAAGGTCAACCTCGACGCTCACGAGGAAGACCTTGCCGCCGGGAACAGGCCCTTGGCGGGAACCGAAGAGGCGAAAGACGCCGCGATCGCCGCTGAAACCGCCAAGGAGGAGCTTGCCGCCAAAGTCGCGCAGCTGGAGGAGTTTTTGAAGGCGAAGCGAGGAGAAGGTCGCCGCCATCACGGAGCGAGAAGGATGCCCACACCAACTCAGAGCTCCAGGAGTGCCTTTCCAAGAAGGGCGACGAATTGAAGGCCGCCAAGGACTCCATCGAGGGTCTTGAGCTACAAGTCTCTGCGCTGAAGGACTCGCTTGACGCTGCCCGGGACCGGGAAACCAAGCTGAAGGAGGAACTCCGCGAGGAGCGAACCTTGGTGGTCAGCGCCAACAAAGCAGCCGAGGACTTCCGCCGTATCGTCGAGATATGGACCGAGGACTTGGTATCTTCTGCGTCCGCCATTGACCAGGAGCTGCTGGCGCTGAAGCTGGAGCACCTCATCTACTCCCCGGATCCAAACCTTGCTCACAGCGCCAAGCTCAGCCTCTTCTTCAGGGGGATCGCGCCGGCCCTTGCAAATCTGCGGAAGAAGATCCCCGCGCAACTTGCCGAGGAGACTTCGCCGCGCTGTCTTGCGGAACCATGGAGCGTGGCCGACGAAGATCGATACCGCAATCCGGCATAAACCTCACCAACGTTCTTTGCAGCTTGCGGCCGACGCAAACATGGAGGCTCAAGGAGCAGGTCGCCCACATCATCGCCAAAGTGAACAAGATCTCCGGGATGGAGGGCGCCCGCGTGAGACTAGGCCTCCTTTATCTTTATCTCTTTTAGTTGCTGCATAGGGTGTTATGAACTCATTAGTCATCGTGACAAGTTATTTCTTGCGGATACTATCTTTATTTCGATCAATGGATGCAGTGTTATCTCCTTGTTTTGATCCTCAACTTTGTATGTTTCAACCCCACGCTTCTAGGGAACTTGACGGCAAGGGACCCTTGTCGCGAAGCGCCGAGTGTGAACTCAAGCAGCTGCTAGCCAAGGTCTTACGGCAAGCAACCTCGCCACTAGTTAGTCGCAACGACTTCAGCTTCTTTGGCGGGCTCAAGATCGAAACAAGGGCACGACACTTGTCGCAGCTCTCTTAAATCGTTGAGCGCGCTCGAAAACAAGATAAGGGTGCGGCTATCCATCGGTAAGTTCCTCCGAGCACAGGTTTTCCATACAAAGTGTGGTTGTTCAAGGAAGGTAACTTAAAACTCAAAATTTTGAGCTGCTCAAACTTAGCTTTCGTGATCTGCGCGTTCTCCGGCAAGCTTCTCTTTCTTGAACAGCACTTGGTTCATCCTCCATTTCCTTCCCCCCCGGCAAACTTGTGCGCGAGGAACGTTTCTTCTGTTTAAGAGACATGGAAAAAGAAGAAGGAAACAAGTAAATGGCCTTTCGGCGTGCTATTGCTTGCCGGATATGTGTGTCGCACGAAAGATGCCAAATAACTCATGCAAATAGCAAAGAAAAGCATGGAAAAGGCAACCAACGCAAAACACAGAAACTTTACTGCTGCACGGGTCTCATACCGGCTTTGTACAAAGGGTTACATGCAACAGCGGCAAAGCTTTGTACAAAAGGTGGTTGTCGGAGCGGATCACGGCAACCGCGCCTTTATGGGTAAAACTTGCGAAGATGCTCTATGTTCCGTGAGTTGTTCCTTTGGTAGGCCTTCTTCGGTCTCGAGGCGACAGCCGGGCCTCGTGACTTGTCTCACCCGATAAGGGCCTTCCCACTTCAAGGTCAACTTGTTGGAATTCTTGGCGGACTGAACACGCCAAGAACAAGGTCGCCTTCCTCGAGACTCTGGCTTTGACCTTGCGGCTATGGTAGCGGCGCAAGGCTTGCTGGTATCGAGCAGCTCGTCAAGAGCACAGGACGTCCCTCCTCAAGGAGCAATGCGTCATCTTGCCGCAGTTGCTCTTGCTCGAGCTCATCATAAGCGAGCACTCGAGGAGATCCGTATACGAGTTCCGTGGGGAGAACTGCTTCTGCTCCATAGACTAGAGCAAAAGGTGTCTGTCCGGTGGCTCGATTCGGTGTCGTTCTGATTGACCAAAGAGCCGCCGGCAGCTCCTCTATCCAATTTCTTCGCACTGCGCAGCTCTGCCGAAAGTTCTTGTCTTGAGTCCGCGCAGCACTTCAGCATTGGCCCTCTCTGCTTGACCGTTGCTCCTTGGGTGAGCAACAGAAGCGAAACAGACCTTGGCGCCAAGGTCTTGGACGTACTGCATGAAGGTGCGACTAGTGAATTGTGTACCGTTGTCGGTGATAATCCTGTTAGGGATCCCGAAACGGCACACAATCGACCTGAAGAACTTGACCGCCGATGTGGTTGTCACCTTTCTCCTGGCTCCACTTCGCCACTTTGTGAACTTGTCGATTACTACGCATAAGTACTCAAAGCCCCGACAACACGGGGAAGGGCCGAGGATATCGAGCCCCAGCATCGAGAAGGGCCAGGATAAAGGGATTGTTTGGAGAGCTTGAGTGGTGATGGATCTGCTTTGCATGGAATCGCACGCTTCACACTTGGTTACTAGTGCGGTTGCATCTTGAGGGCTTCTTGCCAAAAGAACCCTTGCCGAAAGCTTTCGGCAAGTGCCCTTGCGCCAATGTGGTGGCCGCAGATGCCTCCGTATATCTCTGCCAACAGCTTCTATCCATCTTCCCTGGAGATGCACTTTAGTCTGACACCATTGAGCCTTCTTTCAGACAGCTCGTTGTCCACTAACTGGTACATACTTGACTGTCTGGTTACCATTTCTATTTCTTCTGGGTCGTCGGGAAGTTCTCCAGTTTGCAAGAAACGGACGATCTGCTGTGCCCATGCCGGAGCTCGGGGCTCAACGGCAAGGACTAAAGGCATGAGGGCCGCTGCGGGAACCTCAGCTTCTACGGCAAGGATCTCTGGCTCTGCCGGAGCTGAAGGTCCCCCGGCAAGCTTGCCGGGGCAAGGCTTGTCGGGAACACTTGCTTCAACCGCACAGACCCGAGGATCTGCAGGAGCAAACTGTTCCTCAGCGTTCTGGCTGTTGATCTTGGGGACTTTGGCGGCGGCCTCAGGGAGATCCGCCGGCAAGTAGTCGCCGGAGACCAACTTTCTCTTCTTGGACTGCCCAATTGATGGTGTGACGGAGGGTTGAGTCAGCTTGAGCAAGAAGGTCCCTGGTTCCACAGGTAACTTCATCGAAGCACACTTTGAAAGGCCATCTGCGATTTCATTCTGAGCTCTCGGGACATGCTCCATCTGCAAACCTTCAAAGCGCTCCTCAAGCTTCCTCACTTCATCTACATAAGCTTCCATCAAAGGGCTCTGATAGCTCTTGTTAACTTGCCGGACCACCAACTGAGAATCTCCCTCAAGACAATCAATTTCCTGATCCCAAGTTCGGCCGCAATCCTGAGGCCGGCGAGCAAACCTTCATATTCAGCAGTGTTGTTTGTCGCTTGCTCTCTTGGGAAGTGCATCTGGATGACATACTTGAGGTGCTCTCCGGTGGGCACGATGAGTACCACGCCGGCACCGGCGCCTTGCAGCGAGAAGGCACCATCAAAGTACATTACCCATTCACTCGTCGCTTCTTGTACGGGTGTACTTGTTTCTTGGACTTCTTCATCAGGTGTTGGGGTCCATTCTGCTATGAATTCTGCCAAAGCCCGGCTCTGTATGGTTGAAGTACTTTCAAACTTGAGTCCAAAGCTCGACAGCTCCAGTGCCCACTCAACGATCCTGCCTGTTGCTTCTGGGTTGTGCAATATCCTCTTCAGCGGGAAGCGAGTGACCACTGTTATCTCGTGTGCCTGGAAGTAATGGCGCAGCTTTCTTGAGGCCATGAGGAGGCCGAAAAGCAGCTTTTGCACGCCAGAGTATCTTGATCTAGCCCCCTGGAGAAGGGAGCTTACAAAATACACTGGGCGCTGCACCATCTTTTTCCGCACCTCATCCTGTTCCTGCGCAGAGTTGTCCTTGTCGGGGCCAGAGCTTGTCGGAGCAGCCCCCTGCTTGTCGCTGGACTCGCTTGCCGGTGGTGCAGCCTCCTCGTCGGACTCCCTCTCCGCCACTAGCGCAGCACTAACCACTTGGTTGGTCGCCGCTAGGTACAGCAGCAACTTCTCCTGTGGTCTAGGTGCGACAAGTATTGGGGTGGAGGATAGGTACCGTTTCAAATCTTGCAGCGCTGCCTCCGCTTCCGGAGTCCATTTCATGGGGCCTGCCTTCTTCAAGATTTTGAAGAAAGGTAGGGCGCGCTCTGCAGACTTTGAAATGAACCTACTGAGGGCAGCCACACAACCTGCGAGCCTTCTGACATCCTTGACTCGCTTCGGGGCCTCGATCTGCTCAATGGCTTTAATCTTGTCGGGGTTGGCTTCAATCCCTCTCTGTGACACAAAGAACCCGAGAAGCTTGCCGGAGGGAACTCCAAAGACGCACTTCTCAGGGTTCAACTTTAGTCAGTATCTTGCGCAGGTTCTCAAATGTCTCTTCCAAATCTTGAATCAGCGTATCCTTGCTCTTGCTCTTCACCACGATATCATCCATGTAAGCCTCTACATTTACGTGGATCTGTGGCTCAAAAGCAGTATACACAACCCTTGCAAATGTTGATCCTGCATTCTTCATCCAAATGGCATGCGATGAAGCAATAGGTGCCACATGGAGTGATAAACGCAGATCTTCTCTTCATCCTCTTCGCCATAAAGATCTGGTGATAGCTCGAGTATGCATCAAGAAAGCAAAGTAGCTCACATCCGCGAAGGAGTCAACAATCTGGTCAATGCGGCAAGGGAATGGATCCTTGGGGCATGCTTTATTTACATCGGTGAAGTCTATACACAGCCTCCACTTCCCATTAGCCTTGGCGCACGACGATCGGGTTTGCTAGCCACGCCGGATGGATTACACCTCTAACTAGGCCCGCTGCCTCTAGCTTCTTGATTTCTTCGCTGATGAATTCTTGGCGCCCACGGCTTGCTTCCTCACTTTTTGCTTGATGGGCGCGATGAGGGCAAACGGCAAGCTTGTGCTCAATCACCTTCACAGGAACACCGGGATGTCAGATGGTTGCCATGCAAACACATCGACGTTCGCCCGCAGGAAGGCGATGAGCGCGCTTCCTATTTGTTGTCAGCGTGGCAATCGATGGTGAAGGTACCACCGATGCCGCCCTCCTTGGCGACACCTTCTTGGTTGCCGCGAGCAGCCATTCCCTTTTTACTCTTGCGGTGGAGCTCGACGGGCGTCCTCGACAGCAGCGCAACACCAAGAGGTGCGGTTGCCGGAGTGGGCCCCGGAGCACTTGCCGGACTTGGTCTTCGTCTTCTTCCCCCCGGGAGCTTCAGCGGCAAGTGTATTCTTGTCGGCCGCTGCTGCCGCATCCCGGTAGATCTTGTCGGTGCAGATGAGCGATCTTTCTTGTCGCCGTGGGATGTGATGACGCTTATCGGCCCCGCATCTTGAGTACGTTATAAGCATAATGGAAGCTGCCATGAACTTGGCGAGGGCGGATTTGCCGAGTATTCCGTTGTATGGCAACGGAATATCGGCGACGCCGAAAGTGATGCTTCGATCCTGAAATTGAGCTCCCGCCAAAGGTCACCGCAGAGTGATCTTTCCCTTGGGCTTGCTCCTCCCCGGGTTGATTCCTTGGAAAGAACCGGTCTCTTCGAGCTCGCCATCTGGGATTTGGAGTTTCTTGATCACAGCAGAGGAGATCAAGTTCAGCCCGGCCCCGCCGTCAACCAGCATTTTGGTGACCTTGAGGTTGCGGATGGTGGGCGAAACCAGCATCGGCAAGCACCCGACCGCGGTGGTGCGGTTAGGGTGATCCTCAAGATAAAAAATGATGGGCGTGCTGGACCATTTGAGGAGCCTGCGCGACTCCATGGGCGGCTCTGCTGCATTCACCTCGCGTACCCACTGCTTTAGCTGGCGGTGGAGGTGTAGTGAGGCGCCACCGCCGACGCATAGGACCTCCGTGGCCTTCTAGAACTCCTGCTCGCTGTCATCCTCATCCCCCATGTCTTCGTCGTCGTCTTCATCCTTGTCGCGGCTCCGGGGAGGTCGATCACCTTGTCGTCGCTTGGCCTTGCCGAAGCGTCCTCCCTGGCCATTGAACGGCCGCTTCTTGCTCGGTTCTCCTCCGCCACCTTGGGCCCTCTCCTTGTCGCGCCTCTCGTACTCAGCTTTTTGCTGGTCGACGAGATAGTCGACGCGCTTGCAGTTATAGAGATCGTGGCCCTTGGTGCGGTGGATTTTGCAGTATTGCTTGCCGGGGCCGTCCTGCTTGTCGGCTGCCGCTACAGGGGCAGGCTCCTTGCCGGAGCCGCCAGCCTGTGTTTGCTTGGCGGGGGCATCCTTGCCGGACTTCTCGACGGCGAGCACCTCTTCCTTGTTCTTTTTCTGATTGTTCCGCCGTCGGCGCTTCCTTGCCGGGGCGGCGTCGTCGGAGTCGCTTCCTCCTGCGCCAGCATCCTCCCCGGGGAGCCTCCTCCCCTCTTCCGCGCGTGCGCATTTATCAGCCAGAGCATAGAGCTCACGACATCCCGAATCTTGGTCATTGCCATCTCTTCACGCATGCGCGGTTACGCGACGTTCGTGGAACGCGCGCTGATAACCGCGGCAGGGTGGACATCAGGGATGTTGTGCTGCACACGGCTGAAGCGTTGGATATACTTGCGCAGGGATTCTCCTTCCTTCTGGGCCAAAATGTGGAGATCGCTCTCCTGGCCGTGGGGTTTGTGGCCGCCAGTGAAGGCGCCAACAAACTGATGGCAAAGGTCCGCCCAGGAAGAAATGGAGCCCTCCGGCAAGTGCATAAGCCAAGAACGAACGTTCGGCCTAAGCACGAGCGGGAAGTAGTTCGCCAGAATCTTCTCGTCGCGCCCCCCGGCAGCCTGCACCGCGATGGTGTAGACACTGAGGAACTCCGAGGGGTGCGTCTTGCCGTCGTACTTCTCCGGTACGTCGGGCTTGAAATTCTTCATGCTGGGCCACTGGACGCGCCGCAGCTCGCGGGTGAACGCAGGGCAGCCCGCCGTCAGACGCAGGTCGCCTGGCTTTCCGGCCTTGTAGCGTCGGCGATGCTTTCGCTCTCGTTCGATTGTCGCTGAAGTTTCGGCGACGCCGATCGTGGTCCGAGCATCTTCTTGTCGCCGATCATCGAGGACCTGGCGTTGATCCCGACGAGCCCGCGGATCCGATGATGCCGTGGAGCCGTCATCGGCGTTGTTCCGGCGGGGCGGCGTCTTTCGCTTCCGCGTCGGGGAGCGCACGGTGGTTGCACCCCCGGCGGTCTTGTCGCCATCGGCCTTCGACTTCTCAGCTTGCCGCGGCCGCGAGGCCGCCGGCTGCCGTGGAGGATTGTTGTTGGCGAAGGCGACCAGGCTCTGGATGGTAGCCCTCCAGTCTTCGGCCTTGTCCGCTGCTGGAGGGAAGTCGAGGAGCATTTGCGCTCTTGTGAGCGCTTCGGCAGGAGTGGAGGGAAGCGGGAGCGAGTGGTGCGGGGAGCGGACGCGCCGACTCTAACAAGTTAGAAGGAGCAGTGGTCCTGCCGGCGCTTTCGCTTTTTTGCGGTTCGACGGTGGTCCGGAACATCCCGCGAGCTCCCCCGTACGCCCCTGCTCAAAGATGGCGGATACCACCTCCGTGGTATGGCGCTGCTGGGTCGTCGTCTTGCTGAGATGGACGTGGATCCATGGAGACCGAGGCGCGGTCATCCGCCCTGTCTCTCGATTCGGTGGCGCCCGCGAGTGCCCTCGCCGGTGTCCACCCTTCCGCTAGCGTCTTCTCCGCTTACCGTTGGCTCGGTGGCGGCGGGTGAGATGCGACGGTTCGCGACCATCAAGCCCTCGTCTTGGGGCCATGGCGCATTGCCGATGAAGTTGTTGATGAAGAACGCGCCGCGAACGCCGGATCAGGTCGCGACAACCTCGACGCCCCTACCGCGCGCCAAAGATGTCGGGACGAGACGGAGAGACCCGCCGCCGAGAGCACCTATGGGGCCGGGGCCCTTCGTGAGTGCGGCACGAGGGCGGAGGAGGCATGAGAGCAGACGAGGCGATGCACGCTGGCGGATGTTACCAGCCGGCCGCTGGCGGACGCCAGAAACCCTACTGCTGCTTTGTGTTGTATTGTGCTCGGGAGCTTGAAGAGCTACGATGAGCAGCCTACACCGAGCGTGGGAGTTGCAAAGGATTCAACCTTCCCCACGCCAGCATGGGCCTCCTTTTATAGTGCCAAGGGGTCACCAACAGGTGTCAACGAGGAGAAAGGGTAAAATGTAAAAGAGGTGGTAGTTGGAACAAGCGGAGCAGTGAAGCACAAGCTTGAACAGTGGTTTCTACCTACTTTGTGATGGGGACAAAGGCATTTAATGCCCGTCGCCGTCGACCCCAAAAGCTCCCGCCCTTGTGTCTCATCGCCACGGTGATGGATCCACCACCGTGGAGTGCCACCGCACCTCAGCAGCACAGCCATCCGCCACGCGTCTCTCGAGAGAGCTTAAGGCGACGCGTGGGCGGATGAGCTGGAGGCGAACACGCAGCAGCTCTCCGGCAAGTACCTTGCCGGGTCTTGATCTTGCCGGACCGGAAGCTTGTCGGGCTTTGTAACTTGCGCGCCGGGCCCTCGCGGGACGCCATAAGCGCCGAGGCATGTCTTCTACGATGTAATCTTCTAGTCTCCCGGCGAGCTCCTCTCGCCGGGGCCTTGCGTGAGCGAGGTAACCTTGAGCTGGGGCGCCCTCCGGCAAGCTCCACTTGCCGGGTCTTGATCTTCTGTCTTGTACACTTTGTTCTTGAATGGCTTGATATGGAGCAGGAATGGTCTCCGCAAGCATGTGGTAGATCTAGCTGCGGGAGCTGCAATGCGCCTGCACAAGTTGGAGTACCGAGGTACCCCTACCTTAGTACACCGACAAGTATGTGTGGGATCCGACTATCTAGTTGTTTATCTTTAGTAGCCTCTCTTACGGAAATGTCTCCTAGTGATTCCATCGAGCCATGGTAGCTTGCTACTGCTCAGGAACACTTAGGCTGGCCGGCATGTGTCCTTCTTCGCCTCGTGTCTGCATCCTTCGGCGAAAAGTCACGCGATGAATACGAGTCTGTTAGCCCGCTACAGCCCGGTTCACCGAGTCTCGCTAGCCTGCTACAGCACAGATTCACTACTGATTAACCGACACGTTCGATGCTGGGTCATGGATGCCTATCCCTGTAAGTTTGTGCCACTTTGGGTTTACGACTAGCCATGTCAGCCCGGGCTCCTTATCATATGGATGCTAGCGACACTATCATATACGTGTGCCAAAAGGTGCAAACGGTCCCGGGCAAAGGTAAGGCGACACCCGTGGGAATACCGTGCGTGAGGCCGCAAAGTGATATGAGGTGTTACATGCTAGGTCGATGTGGCATTGAGTCGGGGTCCTGACAACAAAGGTACTCAGCAAGACTTACATCAGATCCTACATACATGCACATTATCAACAAAGGGATAGTGTAGTTTACTGTAGCAAGCCAGCTTTTAATCTTAGATAAACTATGTTACGAGACAACAACTTGTAAATGTTTTGCGCACACCAGTCCACTACTCACCACAACAATACACTACTACGGATACTCTGCCGTTCTCATGGAATTAACACATCAGATGTCCTAGCAGAAGGACTTAGTCGTGGAGCCATCGCAACGAGGTTAGCTTAAAGGGGTTTAAACCGGAACAAAGGACACATGAAGTTTATATGGGTTCGACCCCTTGCGGTGAAGGTAAAAGCCTATGATCCAGTTGTTGTGGGATTGATTGATCTTGATGAGCAGGGAGCGAACCCGCTTTACCTATCTCTCAAGTTGTTGTCTCTTGTCCCTGAACCGCCGCCGGGTCGTCCCTTTGTATGCACAGGTTGACGCCCGGCCGGTTTAAAGAATCCCGAGGCCGGCTCATACAAGTGTTCGGCTCGGTCTCTTCCCTTCCCTAACTTACAATACAAGTTTATACAACTACGGCGGTTTACAACTATGGGCCCTAATCTGCCTTTTGGGGCTCTGGGCCTCTAAGCTTTAATGGTAGACTACTATCTTCCTTGTCTTCATGGGCTTCAATATAGATGAGCGTGAACCGGCCTCCTGGGCGGTTTACACTCAGTAGTTATATCCTCAACATCAGGCCCCAGATTGATTTGAACTTGTTAACCTTAAACCGCCATGACATCATCTTCAGAAATCACCGTAAACCGCCATTACGTCATCTGCATAAAAAACGCATAAAGATTCCCTTTCATTAACTGACTCCAAAGATCGAGGTGATAGCTGTGCCCCATTTTACCGCTTCGGGCTCCTTGATTCTCGCACTTGCCCTCTTTATCCATTCGCCTTATAAATAGGCCCATAGGTCCTTCCCTTTTCCCCTTCCGCACTTCTTCTTCTTCCTCTCGACGCTCAAGCCTGACAGCTCCACCGCCGCCATCGACCTTCAAGCGCTGCATCACCCCTGGCCGCTGCATCAACCTGAACGCACCAGAGATCCGTGGCTCTCCTCCGCTACTCCTGTGAACTCGGTAAACCTTCTTCACTCAACCCTAGATCTGCATTAGGGTTTCAGTGCTCATCTGTGTTCATCAGAGTTCGTCCATGCTTATTGTTTCGCCTTTGCTGCCTCATCGAATCTAGATCAAATTGACCTTTTTCCTCTGCGGCCGAAGCTATTGCTTAGTTCACCTCACCATAGCATCCTTTTGACTACGAACAAACCTCATCTCGATCCTTTCTGTTTCGCTATTGCCATTTTAGGGATTTAATATTTTTCCTTTCCCTGAACTGTGCTAGATCCATAATAATAAACCTTAGCTTGTAAAACCTGTTTGTGTAGCACTTAGCAATTTTCAGATCTGGTATCCCTCATACCACTGTAGGCGGTTTAACCTGTAGAAAATGACAATCCGGCAGGTACCATTAGCCCTTATGTAAACCGCCGTCCTTTCCTGAACATCCATATCCGGTTTAATGTTCAGACATGCTTTGATTAGGTTCTCCGGTTTGATACCAGTTGTGCATGTCAATCTTGAACCGTGAACCGGCGTTTGCACTTCCTTTACAGTTTGTCCTAAAATATGGCCAAGCAATTCTCCTCTTGCAACTGGGTTCCTTCCCGGATCACAGAAGAACAACTCAATGGATATGTTCTAATTCGCGCTTTGGCAAAGAAGGAAGTCATTCATTGGAGAGTCCCTGGTGCCGAAAACCCTCCTGAACCACAAGATGGAGAAGTGGTTGTGTTTATGTAGCATCTGGACCGAGGGTTTAGCCCTCCTGGATCAAAGTTTTTCCGTGACGTACTTGCCAGCTTCCAACTCCATCCTCAAGATATTGGACCGAACTCTGTGTCCAACATCTGCAATTTCCAAGTGTTCTGCGAAGTTTATTTACAAGAAGAACTGACTGTTGAACTCTTCAAAGACTTCTTCCACTTAAACCGTCGTACTGAATTTTCTGACGGCCCCAACACTGAGCTTGGCGGAGTGTAGATTCAGAAAAGAAAAGAAGTCGATTCTCCTCATGCCAAGCATCACATCGACCCCATGGATTGGAATCAAACATGGTTCTACTGTCAGACCATCGCTCCTGCTGATGAAAACCCTCTGCCGGGTTACCGTGCTTACCCACTCGGCAATGGCATCCACTGCCTCAGCAGCTCACTACCAAAGAAGGACAAACCTATGCACCACAACTTGCTAAGCTCCGGGCTCTTCTAGCAAACGGCTTAACCGGCATCGACCTCGTCCGTTGTTGGCTTTCATGGGGTATCCTGCCCTTAAGCCGCTGCACCAGGTTGATGCATGAGTATACCGGGGATGTCAAGGACCCTCAACAGCACACTGAAATATAGATGAATGATGATGAAGTCACTGAATCTATAAATAAAATGCTAGATGAACCGATTGATGAGTGCAGCAAGACTGGGTAGCATCCCTTTTATGCCTCCAACAAACCGTCAACTGTAAGACTTTATCTTTCTGCCTTTTAATCTGTCTCCGATTTAACATTTGTTCCTAATAAACTTTTATTTATTCTTACAGGCTAAAGATCCTTTCTGGAAGAGGAAAACTCAAGACAAATCGACAAAAGCCCAAGACAAACCGGCGAGGGCTCCTCGTGCCAAGAGCAAGGCCACGAAGAGGCCAGCCAAGAAGAAAACCGCCGACTCCTCTGATCCGCCCGAAGACGTTGATGACTCGGAATAAGAGGTAGAACTTGACTCCCTTGGTTCATTTTTCATACATATTATTGACCTAGACCATTATCAGGATGATGCGGAAGCTAGCCGTGCTGACCATGTAGAGGTAATCTCCCTATCCTCCAATTCCGATCTTGTGCCAGTAAGAAAACTCCGTCGCGCAGTCCGAAAAGGGAAACGTTCACATCCTTTCACTCATTTGGATCCACAACATCCTAAAGCTCGTCGCACAACCCGGCATAGTGGCCAGCAAGTCACTTCCTCCGGTTTACCAGACACTCCAAACCAGAAGCGCCGTGTAGAGGTCTCTTATAATTCTAACAATTCCTATCCCTTGGCGGGATACTTCCGATACCCTCTTAATCCGTCTGACTCAAATTATCAGGTAACTTCCAATTCATCCTCTGGCGATTCATCAACCACGCAAATGCGTCCCCTCAAGACCGTCCCTGGGTAAGTATAATAATTTCAGCTCTGCCTTCTTGCGTCGGTTTACCATATTAACCTCTGTTTGCCATTTTGTAGCGCCAAAGCCCGACTCAAAGAAGAAAGCAAAACCAATGCCCCTAATCGATGAGATTGAACCGAGAGGACCTCGAGAAGGTGCTGGTGGAGATGCTGATATTTCTATGGATGATCATGTGCCACAAGGTCAGGACACTCATGTTGATCTGCCAGAAGTTAACCTAGCTAGTCCTCATGTTGATCCACCAAGCCCAACTGCCAATCCTCCAAGTCCAGCTGCTGATCCGCCAAACCCAGTCAAAGCCTCGGATAAACCACCGAGCCCAAACAAATCAACTGATGATGTTGTGATTACCAGGTTTGGCCATACTTCTCCTGGCAATCCTGTCGCTTTGTCAAAGCACAGTGCCAAAGTGGAATCTGCTGCCGAAGAGAAAGGCAAATGGAAGACTGATCTGTCAAGCTATTCTCATCTCCCCGCTCAAGAACTTCACTCTGGATACCTAGACCGCCTATATACAAACCCTGACTATGAGGCCGGTTTAGTCAACTTGATGACGGAGCGCTATGAGGTAACTTCCATTCCAAACACTTTATAAATTTTCTTTGTATTGTATATCAACTCCATTGTAGCCCCCAAGGGCCGGTTTATCTCTTCAAGATGAATTGGGACTTTAGATAAAAAAGACTCCAACTGTGTAGCCCCCAAGGGTCGGTTTACCTCTTCGACATGAACCGGAACTTCCGGTTCAAAACTTGCCTTTGTTGAATTCCTTCACCTTTGATGTTTCTGATCAATTACACATTAGCCCCCAAGTGCCAAGATTAATACTTGTATTGAGCCTTGGGACTTTAAGAAATAGTCAAAAAAGAAACAATCCGCATTAGCCCCCAAGTGCCAGGTGTAGAACTTGTTATGTGCTTGGGACTTCGAGAAAAATCTTAACAGCTGCAACATCTATCTTTTGTAGGCTGACTAGAACAACAAAGATTCGCAGATTGCCGATCTTCAAGAAAACATCAAGTCCCAGCAAGGAGAAACCTCCAAGGCCAAGGATGAACTGAAGGGTGCTTTAACTGCCATGGTAAAATTAAAGGATGGTTTCAAAAGCGAGCAGGCGGATTGGGAAACCGAGAAGGCTGCTTCATTAAAGCGGGCTGAAGATGCCAAAGCAGCTCTTAAACCGGTATAGAAGAGCTAAGTGGGCTAAACATCAAGTCAATGCTATAACTTCCGCAATATTTGGTAAGTACTCCTTGTAAAAACCTTTCTTAAACATCTTACCGGTTTAACAACGACTTCTTAAACCGTTGCATGTAGTCGTATTGCTCATCTGGGCTCGGATATGCGGATGAAGTTGAAAGCAGCCTATATGTTGATAGAACAATTGTATACTGGTGCTCAACGAGTCATCTGTGCGGCCTCCTTCAACAAACCGGCACCAACCTTGATCAAGGATACGTTGGCCAAATTATATATGACCCTGGCCCAGATGGAAGAGGTAAAGTGGTCTGCCACAAGAGCTGGCGCTTTAACATCACTAACTCGGGCCAAAGCTTGGATTGCTGATCTTGATCTGGAAGATATCGCAAAGGGATATCCCGGTCAACAAGAAGATGGATCAAACTTTGATAATGAGGCCCTCAAAGTTTTGACAAAAGAGATGCGCCCACTGGCAAGCCAATTGGCTGAAGAGGTTGACTTGTCTATCTATCGGTCCAGCTATGACACAGACAACAAGCGGGTTGATGCAGCTGTGAAAGAAGCACATAATCTTATCCCTCCAATCCGTAAGCACACCTATGCCCCTCATGTTGAACTGTCCAATCTTATAAGCAATGAAGCTGTCTTCCAAGCCTTAACCAGGATTGATTGGACCACCTTTGACTTCCAGCCACTGGGTGAGGAGGAGGAAGTTGAACCGACGCGAGATGATCCTTCAACTTCAAGTCAGCCTGGTGACGAATCATAATCCGGCAGCCAGTTTGATTTTCACATATAGCGTTAGGCTAACAAACAATTATTCTTTTGGGAATCAAAGCGCCTTGTAATAGGCTAGTTGAAACACTTTGATCTTTTGCCATCGTGTACTACTACCTGATATTGTAATCTAGCATGATTGTTGCTTATGCTTGCTTTTCTTGCCTTGGTGTTTCTTAAAAAAATCCTGCCTTCTGCATTAAAAAACTTAAACATGTCCTGGTGGTTTACCGCCGGCCGGGTTATGATACCCAATACAGAACCAGAATTCACATAACTAAGGTAATAGAATAATGAAATATGAAATATATCATACCTGTGATATTAAATCACCTTTGTTGGTTTACCAACTTGTGTAGTAAGGGTGATAACCCAAATTTGAGTGTTTGAAAACTCCCACCATGCTGCGCTGGTGCATAATAAGCCATGCCGGGTTATGATAAACACCGGATGATCTTCTTGGCGACTTATAGCCAATGCCAGACTAGATTAAGAGATGCCTGTTCACCATTGATTATGTGCTAACAGATGATAACTGAAAGCCACGTCGGGTTAAGAAACATCGGGTTGATGTAATGACATATAGTCGGGCCCGGTCAACAGACGCCGGTTTAACTTGGAACCTTATCAGAAGAAATAAAACTTTGCAAAAACAAAATCAAATAAAAACTTGTAGTCAAGGCTTTTCAAGGGCTTCCAGGCCCAAATTCGAGGCTTTTCATGGGCTGCCAGACCGCTGAATTAAACCATTTGGCAAAGCCTTTTAAGAGGGCCTCCAACTAACCAATCGTCATTTTAACTTTGACAAGTTCAGGGTATGTATAAGATTGACTTGTCAAACATTCAGCGGGTCATGCCAGGATTACCTAGATAGGAGTGGCTTACTTGATGAATTCAGGTTAACCCGGGGGTTTAGGTGAATACACCAGGCTTCCAAGCCGTGGCTCGATAGCCAATTACAAGGGTCCTTTCAAACTCTTTGTTGCTTTGCACAAAGAGCCCCCAAGTAACTTTGTGAGATGTGCTCAATGGGTGCCTATGTTTGAGTTGTGCTTTTTAGCAACTATACTCTCTTTGGCCCCTAGGATATGAAGCTCCCAAGCTTTATTGTGGCATGATAGCCGGTTTAATGGACAAATAGGACGTTACTTTGTAAGCAGAAGCCCCCTTGTAACCAAGAAATATTGGAAGAACGGCAGAGGCCCTGCTTGTAGCAAGGATGCTGGTTTATGATATTGATCATAATATATACATTGTCAAAATATGTACATAATGAGAGCCTATGGCTCAGCTGTAGTAAGGCCGTAGATGAACGATATTCCACGGCTGACGGGTCCCCTCCTTCGATTTGCTTGAGTCTTTGTGCTCGCGAACATCGATGAGGTAGTATGATCCGTTGGGCAGATTCTTGCTGACCACAAAGGGCCCTTCCCAAGGTGGGGATAACTTGTGCATATCGGTCTGATCCGGAATGAGCCGGAGCACTAAGTCGCCTTCTTGAAAGGTTCTTGTTTTAACCCGGCGGCTGTGATAACGCCGCAGGTCTTGCTGATAAACCGCCGAACGAGCCAACGCCTTGTCCCGTTTTTCATCTAACAGGTCTAGTGCTTCTTGACGTGCTTGCTCGTTGTCCGCTTCAACATAATTGGCAACCCGGGGCGAGTCATGACAAATATCACTTGGGAGTACCGCCTCTGCCCCATAGACCATGAAGAAAGGTGTATAACCTGTAGATCGGTTTGGGTTGGTGTTTATGCTCCATAACACAGATGGTAGCTCGTCCACCCAACAACCCGGCGTCCTCTTCAAAGGAACCATAAGCCGAGGCTTGATGCCCTTCAAGATTTCCTGATTGGCTCTCTCAGCTTGACCATTAGATTGGGGGTGAGCCACAGATGACACATCAAGCCGGATGTGCCTTTGGAGATGTTTGTGCCATTATCTGTGATGATGCTGTGTGGAAAACCAAAACGGAAGATCACCTTTTTGATGAATTGAACCGCCGTGGCTGCATCACACTTGCTTACTGGTTCCGCTTCAACCCATTTAGTAAACTTATCAACCGCCACCAACAGGTGGGTCTTCTTATCTTTGGATCGCTTGAAAGGCCCTACCATGTCATGCCCCCAAGTAGCAAACGGCCATGTGATGGGAATCATCCGTAGCTCCTGAGCCGGAACATGAGCTCATCGTGAGAATTTCTGACAACCATCGCACTGCCTCACCAAGTCCTCAGCATTAGCATGAGCCGTCAGCCAATAGAAACCATGACGAAAAGCTAGCAGCAAAGGATTTTCAACTGGCGTGATGACCATAGTCTCCTTCGTGTATCTCTCGTAGAACCTCATGGCCTTCTTCAGGAGAAACGCAAGACTGGAACACACCAGAAACACTGCAATGGTGTAACTTCGCCAGAATAACCATGGACTTGGATCGCGGACTATCTGTCGCCAAAGCGCATCCTCCGCAACTCGCCCGGTTCAAATACGCCATGTATGGAACTGTCCATTCTGGAATAATGTGTAAAGCAGCTACCAACTATGCCTCCGGATCAGGAATAGCGAGGTCCTCAACTGAACTAACAGGTTGTGCCAGACACCCAAAAATGTATTAGGTGGCACCGGTTTACGCTGAGATCCTAGCCGGCTTAAAGCATCAGCT
This sequence comes from Aegilops speltoides, assembly GCA_021437245.1. Taxonomy (NCBI): domain Eukaryota; kingdom Viridiplantae; phylum Streptophyta; class Magnoliopsida; order Poales; family Poaceae; genus Aegilops; species Aegilops speltoides. The sequence continues at coordinate 155,392,890 of CM038144.1, forward strand.
GCCTTATTTTTGCGTCGATTAATGTGCTCCACTTGATAACCCTTGAAGTGACCAGCGACAATATCCACCTCTCGTCGGTAAGCTGCCATGAGTGGATCCTTGGAATCCCAAGTACATGAAACTTGCTAGGCTACCAGATCCTAGTCTCCAAAGCATCGTACCCAGCTTAAGTTCATCTCCTTAGCCACTCAAAGACCATGGAGTAAGGCTTCGTACTCAGCTGCACTGTTAGTACAGGGGAACATTAAGCAAAGAACATAATTAATTGTTTCACCTCGAGGGGAAGTAAGGACAACTCTAGCCCCCGAGCCCTCCAATTTCCTGGACCCATCAAAGTGGATAGTCTAGTATGTGTTGTCCGGTTTGTCTTCTGGTGTCTGCAACTCTGTCCAATCATTGATGAAATCCACAAGGGCCTGGGATTTGATGTCACGACCGGTTTTCCGGGTATTAATTTCTAGAAAATGGCCGTTGTGCTCACCAGCCCCAGGATTATTGTTAGCTGATGAGGCACCAAATTGATACAGAAATTCCAGGCAAAATACAAAATATGTAGTACAAGACCATTCTGGCCTATGAGTACAACAAGTGATTTCTAGAGGTTGAAGGCGGAAGCGGTTTGTGGATCATTGGTGTCTATGGGACTCCATTTCCCAACAGGAACAGCTGACCAGGTTAACTCCTATCTTCACAAGGCTGCTATCACCGTTGCTTAGGTTCCGTGGCTGTCATCCTCTCCAAGCAAGAAATCTGGCCAAGACAATAGCCAGGGACAAGCCAGTGAGTACTTTGAATGTACTCGCAAACATTATGAACACGGGTATAATATAAATGATAATCGTGCGCTGAAATATTCTATGATCACATCGTTAGTCATAAAATAAAATTCTCTAATGCATGCATGCAGGTTATTTATATGAAACACGAATAAGCAATAATGGAATAGAAATAAATGCATAGATCGAGGCGTGCATGCGCCACCACATAAAGGGCTTGTAAAGTAAATAAATAACAAGCAATGCCACAGTCGGGCGTCTCAGCGACACCACATAAAGGGCTTATAAAGTAAATAAGTACAAGCAATGCCACAGTCGGGCGTCTCCGCGACACAACATAAAGGGGTTATAAAGTAAGTAAATAACAAGCAATGCCACAGTCGGGCGTCTCAGCGACACCACATAAAGGGCTTATAAATTAAGTAAATAACAAGCAATGCCACAGTCGGGCGTCTCAGCGACTCCATATAAAGGGCTTATAAAGTAAATAAATAACAAGCAATGCCTCAGTCGGGCGTCTCAGCGACACCACATAAAGGGCTTATAAGGTAAGTAAAATAACAAGCAATGCCGCAGTCGGGCATCTCAGCGACACCACATAAGGGGCTTATAAACAAATAATCATAATGAATATCCAGGAGGTAGAACCGTCCCAGGAATACTCAATAATTCAAATAATGTAATGGGTTAGTCCATAATAATAATAATCAAAATTATCATAATCAGCACAATCATGATCCAAGTTTTGTTTTAACGGTTTCTCCTGCGAAGACCGACACTAAGACCGACACTTGACCCAACCCAGACTGTAGTCCTTAACCATGGACACGGCTATTCGAATAGGTTTAATCTCTGCAGAGGGTGTACTCTTTACCCACGAGTAACGGATTCCCTTAGTCCATCAAGACTAATTCCGTCTACGGTCTTTTAAATGAAAACACACCTGACTTGCACACAGCATCTTAACTTACAGGTGTCTGGAATCTCCCATGACACTGTTAAGCAAATCTCTAAGTGGGGAGGCTACAACCTCGATTAGCATGGGGTCACAAAATTTATACTGCTACAATAAAACTGGGAAGCTACCCTTGGCACAACCAAACACCCATGCCCCCTGACCGGATGACTGGCTTTAATCCATGGCCTTGGTACCCTCATCTCGGCCCCTCTGTACTGTGTGTGCTAGAAAGGGGTTGACAAATTATTGAACTGTACCCTACCTGTGGCAGGGACAAGTGGTAGCACGAAACAAGTGTGGGGGTTACTGGAACAAGACTCGATCTACGGTCGACTCAAGAGGTTTATAACTTCCCTGCATGACATGTATAACAAAAATATTTCAACCAACAGAATCACTGCTCATTATACCTTACTATGCTATACCGGACATAACCGTCCTGACGGAGACCGGCGACAAACTCACGCATACCCAAGGCAGAGGTTTTCCGGATTCTTCCGCATGCATGCAAGGCACATGAGGATGATTACCATCACAAGTGTGTTCACTTCCAATAGCATGGAAATCACAGTTATGCATCCATGCAAATGATCATATCACATGAAATAACAAGTTCTCTGAAATGAGGTGGTGTTATAAAGGTGTCAACGAACACACCGAAAAAATAATGCCTGGGTTCAGAATGCTTGCCTTCAAGGTGTGGAGAGTCAGGGTGCATTCCAAAACTTTGAAAGTTTTCTCCTCTCTCCAACAAATCCTATTTTTGGAAATATTTTAAATTAACACATAGTTTGAAAACAGTACAGAAAAGTTGCTTGGAAAATTTTGAAATAAATATGAAAATAAACTAGACAATATATGAGAGATGTAGGAAAAAGAATCAATTCATTTGGAGTTTTATTTAAAAAGTTATAGCCAGTCAAAGTTTTGGTCAAAACTGTTTTTTTAATAAAACAAAAGAAAAAGGAAACGGTACACGTCGAAGACGTAATTTAGAATCGACGCTTCCACTTACTTAAGCGTGGACGGCACGTGAGTCACTGGCACTGGGCTCGCCTGGCCCAGTGGTTAGGTTTGACCAGTCCATCTCTCCTTCCTCTTCCTCTGCCTGAACGGAGGCGAGGCAACGGCGATCAACGCCGGCGAATGGCGGCTCCCCGCGGGCTCCAGAGAGTCGGGATGGATCCGCAAGACCGGGGTGGTCCTCCCGGTAGTCGTTGGGTCGGCGGGGACGGAGTGAGCTGCAGGCGCGAATCTCACAGCGGGGAGGCTTGGAGCAAAGTGATTTTGGGCTGCGGTGGTTCCCGATCAAAATTGAGTAGGGGGGAGGGTTCACGGGAGGAAGAGAGAGCTTCTGGTGGGGAGAGTGGAGAGGGGGAGGCTCTGGTGGCGCCGGAATGGTCGAGGCAGTGGCGGCGGCAGGAGTTGCCGGAGAGGAAGAAGACGGCTCCCCTGGTCTTCCTACTGCTATGGGTGGGTCAGTGAGGGAGTGAGAGAGGCTGCGCGGGGCCTGGACGAGCTCGGGTGCTTCTTATATAGCGTGGCCATGGCGGTTCCGTGGCCGAGGATAAGGTCGCCGGCGAACCGACGTTCTGTAGCTTGCAGGGCGACGTGGAGGCGACGAGAGCTATCCGACAAGTGAGGGGATAAGCTTGCACGGCTCCCAGGGCAGGTGGCAAGCCGGGGTGGTTCGGGCGGTGCCGACCGTGGTAGAGGCGAACTGCGGACGTCGGCGTGCCGCCAAGAGTGCCCTGACGGCGGCGCTGTAGGGTGCCAGGGGTGGTCGGGGTGGCGTGGCGGTGCAGGGGATACGTGGCGTGCTGGCTGCAGTTGGCCAAGGGCCAGAACAGGTGCGGGGCGAGACGCTGCGGCTCGGGCGCACGTGCATGCCAAACGCACGCTCTGGGCGCGCCCAGAGCACGCCCACCAGCTGCTCGGTGAAATGCCATGGCACTCCAGAGCGCTCGGGCAAGGTTGGAAAGCAACATGACTAGGTTATTGATAGAGGGGAGATCAAGAGACAAGGTGGTTAGGTCAGGAGACCAAGTTCACAATACAAACAAGCACTCATGCCAATTCTGTCCATGCACTCCAGGTGTTTGACAAAATGTCACAGGCACCTAGGCTTTTCTTGGAGTGGCCAAATTCTCCATATTAGTGTCTCCTTGGATGCATGAGAGGGTGGTGAAGTTAGTTTGTTAAAAGGAGAAACTTGTTAGTGCAAGTTTTGCAAAACTTCAGTTTTTAACAGAAAGAAGAGGGCATGACTGCAAGAACTTAGAATCATCCAATGGCTCCACTCCTGGACTTAAGGGTTTGGCAAAGTGCACTACAAGCAGGAGAAAGCTCAAGGGTAAAGGAGCAAGCTAGAAGGTGGTTGCAGTACAAATCACCAAGTTGCACCGAATGAAGATGAGGATGATCCACTCAAATTTTTCAAAGAACATCCTTTGGAGTTTTGCATAAAGTTGAATCATAAGCTACTACCAGCATCCCATAATTTTGGTGGAGGCTAGAAAGAAGTATTTAAATGAGTTGTAGTGCAAAATTGCCCACTGGACCAGAGAAGAAAAAATGGGTGTAGAGCTCAAAATATTTCATGAATAAAAGATATTTTTGCATAAATGTTATTTAAAAACATCACCTGACATCTCCAAATTTTGGTTGGAATTTTAAGTGAATTTATCAAATGGTTGTAGTTCAAATATGGCCATATAACCTTGGAAAACCAGTTTTCAAGAAAATAAAGATCAAGCCAATTAATTATGTAATTAGTTCTACTAATAAAAGAAAAGTTTTTCTTGAGAGGTTAAACAAATCCAATAACATATTTGAAAAATTTTCACTTTGGGGAAAACTCCATAATAGCAAGTGAGAAAAAGGTTCAAAAATCAAAAGGGAGCCGAGAAAATAAAAGTTTTAATTTCCTGGCAAAATTTTAATTAATAAAACAAGGTCAAAATTTTTGGGGTGTCACAACACTACCCCCCTTAAAGGAAAATCTCGTCCTCGAGATTTGTTAAGAGTTGTTTTGAAAATATCTTTCCTGTGAGCTGGAACCAAAAGATTTATTCATAGCACAAACTTGCGTCGTCGAGGTTGGCAGCTACGCCCGGGATAAAAATGCAATCGCACATCAACATACCCATGCATGGCTACTATTAAAAATAGGAGCGCACAATCAGACAGCATTTAATTACGGTGATACAGGGTCACAAGATTACAAGGCGAGGTCTTTCTAAGACTCGGTATCATTCGAGCGATTTTAGTCTACCTCGTTCATATCTAAGCAGGCTTGCCTCGCGGACGTCGAGGTTTCTCCACGGTTTTCACCGCCGTGATCTGCTGGAGGGGGTTGAGGGGCTACAGGGTCGGGGTAGCGATGATGCCATCTCGGGGATTGTTCGCCACAATCCCGTTGGAGCGTGTTCCCAAAAGGCGACGAAGCACTTCTGGGGTCATCAAGGCATTTTGGTTGATGGCCGGGGCTGTGCTGTGTTGAGGCTAGCGTGCCCTTTTTATAGAAAAAGGGAACGGAGTCTTCCTTCGCACGCTTGAGAATAAGACAGATTATTTGTCGGTCACTGGCGCGTGATCGACAGGCTAGGCTGATAGGTTGGGCACCGACTGCCAAAAGTGTCGGGGTCACTGTGTGGCTATCTTGCACGGGAAGCTTGGCTGGGGTTTTGGCTAGGGTTTGGTGGGTTGGTTTGCCTAAGTTTTTTGACCTGGCTAAGATAGGATGAGCCAATGGTCAGCCTGGCTCAGATACCAAGTTTGTCACGACCAGTTTTCCGGGTATTAATTTGCAGAAAATGGCCGTTGTGCTCACCAGCCCCAGGAATACTATTAGCTGGTGAGGCACCAAATTGATACAGAAATTCCAAGCAAAATACAAAATATCTAGTACAAGCCCATTCTGGCCTATGAGTACAACAAGTGATTTCTAGAGGTTGATGGCGGAAGTGGTTTGTGGATCATTGGTGTCTATGGGACTCCATTTCCCAACAAGAACAGCTGACTTGGTTAACTCCTATCTTCACGAGGCTGCTATCACTGTTGCTTAGGTTCCGTGGTTGTCATTACATCGCTCCTCTCCAAGCAAGAAATCTGGCCAAGACAATAGCCAGGGACAAGCCAGTGAGTACTTTGAATGTACTCGCAAACATTATGAACACGGGTATAATATAAATGATAATCGTGCGCTGAAATATTCTATGATCACATCGCCAGTCATAAAATAAAATTCTCTGATGAATGCATGCAGGTTATTTATATGCAACATGAATAAGTAATAATGGAATGGAAATAAAATGCCGCAGTCGGGCGTCTGTGCGACACCACATAAAGGGCTTGTAAAGTAAATAAATAACAAGCAATGCCACAAATAGGCCTCAAATGACACCACATAAAGGGCTTATAAAGTAAATAAGTACAAGCAATGCCATAGTCGGGTATCTTAGCTTACACCACATAAAGGGCTTATAAAGTAAGTAAATAACAAGCAATGCCATAGTCGGCCGTCTCAACGACACCACATAAAGGGCTTATAAAGTAAATAGGTACAAGCAATGTTACGGTCGTGTCTCAAATGACACCACATAAAGGGCTTATAAAGTAAGTAAATAATAAGCAATGCCATTACCAAGGCCTCAATGACACCACATAAAGGGCTTATAAAGTAAATAAATAACAAGCAATGTTTCGATGCAAGCGCCTCAAATGACACCACATAAAGGGCTTATAAGGTAAGTAAAATAACAAGCAATGTCATAATCAAGGCCCTCAACGACACCACATAAAGGGCTTATAAACAAATAATAATAATGAATATCCAGAGGTAGAACCGTCCCGAGAATACTCAATAATTCAAATAATGTAATGGGTTAGTCCATAATAATAATCAAAATTATCATAATCAGCACAATCATGATCCAAGATTTGTTTTAACGGTTTCTCCTTCAAGACCGACACTAAGACCGACACTTGAAACAACCTGCATCGTAGTCCTTAACCATGGACACGGCTATTCAATAGGTTTCGTCTTGTTGAAGATGGGCGTGGATCCATAGAACCGGCGCGGTCATCCGTCTGTCTCTGGATCACGAGTGGCGCGCGAAGTGCCCTCGCCGGTGTCCACCCTTCCGCTAGCGTCTTCTCCGCCTACCGTTGGCTCCGGTGGCGGCGGGTGAGATCTGAGCAGTCTGCGACCATCGAAGCCCTGCGTCTTGAGGCCATAAGCGCGATCGTCGATAAGTTGCTGATGAAAAAGCGCCCAGCGAATGACGCCGGATCAGTCCGCACAACCTCGGCGCCCCCTACAGCGCGCCAAAGATGTCGGGGCGAGGCGGAGAGACCCGCCGCCGAGAGCACCTATGGGGCGGGGCCGCCGTGAAGTCTTGATGCGAGGCGGAGGAAGCCTGAAGAGCGCGATGGCGTGCAGCAGGCGGATGTTACCCGGCAGACGCGATGGGCGCGTAAAACCCTCTGCTGCTTTGTGTTGTATTGTGCTCGGGAGCTTGAAGAGCTACGATGGCTACTACCGGCGTGGGAGTTGCAAAGTTGAACCTTCGTTGTGCATGGGCCTCCTTTTATAGTGCCAAGGGGTCACCAACAGGTGTCAGCGTGGGAGAAAGGGGTAAAATGTAAAAGAGGTGGTAGTTGGAGCAGTGCGGGAGGCGGTGTAGCTCTGATGCTTGAGCGATGGTTTCTACCTACTTTGTGATGGGGACAAAGGCATTTAATGCCGTCGCCGTCGACCCCAAAAGCTCCGCCCTTGTGTCTCACATGCGCCCGCGGTGATGGATCCACCACCGTGGAGTGCCACCGCACCCCAGGCGGCCTGACCATCCGCCCACAGCGTCTCTGGAGAGAGCTTAAAAAGGCAGCGTGGGCGGATGAGCTGGAGTGCGAACCTGTGGCGCAGCTCTCCGGCAAGTACCTTGCGGGGTCTTAATCTTGCGGACCGGAAGCTTGTCGGGCTTTGTAACTTGCCGCTCCCGGGCCCTCGGGCCGGCGTATAAGCCGAGGCATGTCTTCTCTGATGTAATCTTCTAGTCTCCCGGCGAGCTCCTCTCGCCCGGGGCCTTGCGTGGTGAGGTAACCTTGAGCTGGGGCGGCCCTCGGCAAGCTCCACTTGCCGGGGTCTTGATCTTCTGTCTTGTACACTTTGTTCTTGAATGGCTTGATATGGGCGGGAATGGTCTCCGGCAAGCATGTGGTAGATCTAGCTGCGGGGGCTGCAAGCTGCCGATGCACAAGTTGGGAAGTCTTGAGGTACCCCTACCTTAATCTACCGGCGGTATGTGTGGGATCGACTATCTAGTTGTTTATCTTTAGTAGCCTCTCTTACGGAAATGTCTCCTAGTGATTCCTTTGAGCCATGGTAACACTCTTTGCTCCGGAACACTTAGGCTGGCGGCATGTGTCCTTCTTCGTTCTGTATACATCCCTTGGCGAAAAGTCCGCGATGAATACGAGTCTGTTAGCCCGCTGGCCGGTTCACGGAGTCTGCTAGCCCGGTGCTACAGACTGGATTCACTCGATGATGACCAAACTACGTTAAATCTTTGGTCATGGATGCCTATCCTGTAAGTTTGTGCCACTTTGGGTTTCGACTAGCCATGTCGGCCGGGCTCCTTATCATATGGATGCTAGCGACACTATCATATCGTGTGCCAAAAGGTGCAAGCGGTCCCGGGCAAAGGTAAGGCGACACCGTGGGAATACCGTGCGTGAGGCGCAAAGTGATATGAGGTGTTACATGCTAGGTCGATGTGGCATTGAGTCGAAGTCGACAACAAGGTACTCAGCAAGACTTACATCAGATCCTACATACATGCACATTATCAACAAAGGGATAGTGTAGTTTACTGTAGCAAGCCAGCTTTTAATCTTAGATAAACTATGTTACGAGACAACAACTTGTAAATGTTTTGCGCACACCAGTCCACTACTCACCACAACAATACACTACTACGGATACTCTGCCGTTCTCATGGAATTAACACATCAGATGTCCTAGCAGAAGGACTTAGTCGTGGAGCCATCGCAACGAGGTTAGCTTAAAGGGGTTTAAACCGGAACAAAGGACACATGAAGTTTATATGGGTTCGACCCCTTGCGGTGAAGGTAAAAGCCTATGATCCAGTTGTTGTGGGATTGATTGATCTTGATGAGCAGGGAGCGAACCCGCTTTACCTATCTCTCAAGTTGTTGTCTCTTGTCCCTGAACCGCCGCCGGGTCGTCCCTTTGTATGCAGGTTGGCCTTGGCGGTTTAAAATCGAGGCGGCTCATACAAGTGTTCGGCTCGGTCTCTTCCCTTCCCTAACTTACAATACAAGTTTATACAACTACGGCGGTTTACAACTATGGGCCCTAATCTGCCTTTTGGGGCTCTGGGCCTCTAAGCTTTAATGGTAGACTACTATCTTCCTTGTCTTCATGGGCTTCAATATAGATGGCGTGAACCGGCCTCTGGGCGGTTTACACTCGATAGTTATATCCTCAACATCGGGCCCAGTTGATTTGAACTTGTTAACCTTAAACCGCCATGACATCATCTTGAAATCACCGTAAACCGCCATTCGTCATCTGCATAAAAAGCATAAAGATTCCCTTTCATTAAGCGACTCCAAAGATCGAGGTGATATTTGTGCCCCATTTACCGCCGGGCTCCTTGATTCGCACTTGCCCTCTTTATCCATTACGCCTTATAAATAGGCCCATAGGTCCTTCCTTTTCCCCTTCCGCACTTCTTCTTCTTCCTCTCGGCGCTCAAGCTGACAGCTCCACCGCCGCCATCGACCTTCAATGTTGCATCACCCACAGCATTGCATCAACTTTGAAGCACACGGAGATCCGTGGCTCTCCTCCGCTTCTCCTGTGAACTCGGTAAACCTTCTTCCTCAACCCTAGATCTGCATTAGGGTTTCGGTGCTCATCTGTGTTCATCGAGTTCGTCCATGCTTATTGTTTACGCCTTTCTTTGCCTCATCGAATCTAGATCAAATTGACCTTTTCCTCTGCGGCGAAGCTATTGCTTAGTTCACCTCACCATAGCATCCTTTTGACTCTGAACAAACCTCATCTCGATCCTTTACTGTTTACGCTATTGCCATTTTAGGGATTTAATATTTTCCTTTCACTGAGCGTGCTAGATCCATAATAATAAACCTTAGCTTGTAAAACCTGTTTGTGTAGCACTTAGCAATTTTCAGATCTGGTATCCCTCATACCACTGTAGGCGGTTTAACCTGTAGAAAATGACAATCCGGCAGGTACCATTAGCCCTTATGTAAACCGCCGTCCTTTCCTGAACATCCATATCCGGTTTAATGTTCAGACATGCTTTGATTAGGTTCTCCGGTTTGATACCAGTTGTGCATGTCAATCTTGAACCGTGAACCGGCGTTTGCACTTCCTTTACAGTTTGTCCTAAAATATGGCCAAGCAATTCTCCTCTTGCAACTGGGTTCCTTCCCGGATCACAGAAGAACAACTCAATGGATATGTTCTAATTCGCGCTTTGGCAAAGAAGGAAGTCATTCATTGGAGAGTCCCTGGTGCCGAAAACCCTCCTGAACCACAAGATGGAGAAGTGGTTGTGTTTATGTAGCATCTGGACGAGGTTTAGCCCTCTGGATCAAAGTTTTTCCGTGGCGTGCTTGCGACTTCAACTCCATCCTCAAGATATTGGACGAACTCTGTGTCCAACATCTGCAATTTCAAGTGTTCTGCGAAGTTTATTTACAAGAAGAACTGGTTATTGAACTCTTCAAAGACTTCTTCCACTTAAACCGTCGTCTTGAATTTTACGGCGGCCCCAACCTTGAGCTTGGCGGTGTAGATTCAGAGAAAAAGAAAAGTCGATTCTCCTCATGCCAAGCATCACATCGACCCCATGGATTGGAATCAAACATGGTTCTCTTGTCGAGACCATCGCTCCTGGCGATGAAAACCCTCTGCCGGGTTACCGTGCTTACCCACTTTCGGCAATGGCATCCTTTGCCTCGGCAGCTCACTACCAAGAAGGACAAACCTATGCACCACAACTTGCTAAGCTCCGGGCTCTTCTAGCAAACGGCTTAACCGGCATCGACCTCGTCCGTTGTTGGCTTTCATGGGGTATCCTGCCCTTAAGCCGCTGCACCAGGTTGATGCATGAGTATACCGGGGATGTCAAGGACCCTCAACAGCACACTGAAATATAGATGAATGATGATGAAGTCACTGAATCTATAAATAAAATGCTAGATGAACCGATTGATGAGTGCAGCAAGACTGGGTAGCATCCCTTTTATGCCTCCAACAAACCGTCAACTGTAAGACTTTATCTTTCTGCCTTTTAATCTGTCTCCGATTTAACATTTGTTCCTAATAAACTTTTATTTATTCTTACAGGCTAAAGATCCTTTACGGAAGAGGAAAACTCAAGACAAATCGACAAAAGCCCAAGACAAACGGCGAGGCTCCTCGTGCCAAACAAGGCCACGAAGAGGCCAGCCAAGAAAAACCGCCGACTCCTCTGATCCGCCCGAAGACGTTGATGACTCGGAATAAGAGGTAGAACTTGACTCCCTTGGTTCATTTTTCATACATATTATTGACCTAGACCATTATCAGGATGATCACGGAAGCTAGCCGTCTTGACCATGTAGAGGTAATCTCCTATCCTCAATTCGATCTTGTGCGATGAAAACTCCGTCGCGCTTGATCCGAAAAGGAAGCGTTCACATCCTTTCACTCATTTGGATCCACAACATCCTAAAGCTCGTCGCACAACCCGGCATAGTGGCCAGCAAGTCACTTCCTCCGGTTTACCAGACACTCCAAACCAGAAGCGCCGTGTAGAGGTCTCTTATAATTCTAACAATTCCTATCCCTTGGCGGGATACTTCCGATACCCTCTTAATCCGTCTGACTCAAATTATCAGGTAACTTCCAATTCATCCTCTGGCGATTCATCAACCACGCAAATGCGTCCCCTCAAGACCGTCCCTGGGTAAGTATAATAATTTCAGCTCTGCCTTCTTGCGTCGGTTTACCATATTAACCTCTGTTTGCCATTTTGTAGCGCCAAAGCCCGACTCAGCAAGAAAGCAAAAACCAATGCCCCCACTGATGAGATTGAACTGGAGAGGACCTCAGAAGGTGCTGGTGGAGATGCTGATATTTCTATGGATGATCATGTGCCACAAGGTCAGGACACTCATGTTGATCTGCCAGAAGTTAACCTAGCTAGTCCTCATGTTGATCCACCAAGCCCAACTGCCAATCCTCCAAGTCCAGCTGCTGATCCGCCAAACCCAGTCAAAGCCTCGGATAAACCACGAGCCCAAACAAATCAGCTGATGATGTTGTGATTACGAGGTTTGGCCATACTTCTCCCAGCAATCACAGCCGCTTTGTCAAAGCACAGTGCCAAAGTGGAATCTGCTGCCGAAGAAAGGCAAATGGAAGGCTGATCATCAAGCTATTCTCATCTCCCGCTCAAGAACTTCACTCTGGATACCTAGACGCCTATATACAAACCACGACTATGAGGCGGTTTAGTCGACTTGATGACGGGCGCTATGAGGTAACTTCCATTCCAAACACTTTATAAATTTTCTTTGTATTGTATATCAACTCCATTGTAGCCCCCAAGGGCGGTTTATCTCTTCAAGATGAATTGGGACTTTAGATAAAAAGACTCAAGCTGTGTAGCCCCCAAGGGTCGGTTTACCTCTTGACATGAACGGAACTTCCGGTTCAAAACTTGCCTTTGTTGAATTCCTTCACCTTTGATGTTTCGATCAATTACATTAGCCCCCAAGTGCCAAGATTAATACTTGTATTGAGCCTTGGGACTTTAAAAATAGTCAAAAAAACAATCCGCATTAGCCCCCAAGTGCAGTGTAGAACTTGTTATGTGCTTGGGACTTGAGAAAAATCTTAACATTTGCAACATCTATCTTTTGTAGGCTGACTAGAACAACAAAGATTCATGATTGCCGATCTTCAAGAAAACATCAAGTCCCAGCAAGGAGAAACCTCCAAGGCCAAGGATGAGCGAAGGGTGCTTTAAGCGCCATGGTAAAATTAAAGGATGGTTTCAAAAAGCGGCGGATTAGAAACCGAGAAGGCTGCTTCATTAAAGCGGGTGAAGATGCCAAGCAGCTCTTAAACCGGTATAGAAGAGCTAAGTGGGCTAAACATCAAGTCAATGCTATAACTTCCGCAATATTTGGTAAGTACTCCTTGTAAAACCTTTCTTAAACATCTTACGGTTTAACAACGACTTCTTAAACCGTTGCATGTAGTCGTATTGCTCATCACAGGCTCGGATATGCGGATGAAGTTGAAAGCAGCCTATATGTTGATAGAACAATTGTATCTTGGTGCTCAGCGAGAGTCATCATGCGGCCTCCTTCAACAAACCGGCACCAACCTTGATCAAGGATCGTTGGCCAAATTATATATGACCACGGCCCGGATGGAAGAGGTAAAGTGAGTACGCCACAAGGCTGGCGCTTTAACATCACTAACTTTCAGGGCCAAAGCTTGGATTGCTGATCTTGATCTGGAAGATATCGCAAAGGATATCGGTCGACAAGAAGATGGATCAAACTTTGATAATGAGGCCCTCAAAGTTTTGACAAAGAATCATTGGCAAGCCAATTGGTGAAGAGGTTGACTTGTCTATCTATCGGTCCAGCTATGACCTGAGACAACAAAGCGGGTTGATGCAGCTGTGAAAGAAGCACATAATCTTATCCTCAATCCGTAAGCACACCTATGCCCCTCATGTTGAACTGTCCAATCTTATAAGCAATGAAGCTGTCTTCCAAGCCTTAACCAGGATTGATTGGACCACCTTTGACTTCCAGCCACTGGGTGAGGAGGAGGAAGTTGAACCGACGCGAGATGATCCTTCAACTTCAAGTCAGCCTGGTGACGAATCATAATCCGGCAGCCAGTTTGATTTTCACATATAGCGTTGTGGCCAACAAACAATTATTCTTTTGGGAATCAAAGCGCCTTGTAATAGGCTAGTTGAAACACTTTGATCTTTTGCCATCGTGTACTACTACCTGATATTGTAATCTAGCATGATTGTTGCTTATGCTTGCTTTTCTTGCCTTGGTGTTTCTTAAAAAATCTGCATACGCATTAAAAACTTAAACATGTCACAGTGGTTTACATGGCGGGTTATGATACTGTCTGAACCAGAATTCACATAACTAAGGTAATAGAATAATGAAATATGAAATATATCATACTGTGATATTAAATCACCTTTGTTGGTTTACCAACTTGTGTAGTAAGGTGATAACCCAAATTTGAGTGTTTGAAAACTCCCACCATCTTTGCTTATTTGGTGCATAATAAACCATGCGGGTTATGATAAACACGGATGATCTTCTTGGCGACTTATAGCCAATGCGGACTAGATTAAGAGATGCTGTTCACCATTGATTATGTGCTAACAGATGATAGCTGAAAGCCACGTCGGGTTAAGAAACATCGGGTTGATGTAATGACATATAGTCGGGCCGGTCAGCGAGCGCGGTTTAACTTGGAACCTTATCGGAAGAAATAAAACTTTGCAAAAACAAAATCAAATAAAAACTTGTAGTCAAAGGCTTTTCAAGGGCTTCGAGGCCCAAATTCGAGGCTTTTCATGGGCTGCGGACCGCTGAATTAAACCATTTGGCAAAGCCTTTTAAGAGGCCTCCAACTAACCAATCGTCATTTTAACTTTGACAAGTTCAGGGTATGTATAAGATTGACTTGTCAAACATTCAGCTGGTCATGCCAGGATTACCTAGATAGGAGTGGCTTACTTGATGAATTCAGGTTAACCCGGGGGTTTAGGTGAATACACCAGGCTTCCAAGCCGTGGCTCGATAGCCAATTACAAGGGTCCTTTCAAACTCTTTGTTGCTTTGCACAAAGAGCCCCCAAGTAACTTTGTGAGATGTGCTCAATGGGTGCCTATGTTTGAGTTGTGCTTTTTAGCAACTATACTCTCTTTGGCCCCTAGGATATGAAGCTCCCAAGCTTTATTGTGGCATGATAGCCGGTTTAATGGACAAATAGGACGTTACTTTGTAAGCAGAAGCCCCCTTGTAACCAAGAAATATTGGAAGAACAGCGGAGGCCACCTTGTAGCAAGGATGCTGGTTTATGATATTGATCATAATATATACATTGTCAAAATATGTACATAATGAGAGCCTATGGCTCAGCTGTAGTAAGGCCGTAGATGAACGATATTCCACGGCTGACGGGTCCCCTCCTTCGATTTGCTTGAGTCTTTGTGCTCGCGAACATCGATGAGGTAGTATGATCCGTTGGGCAGATTCTTGCTGACCACAAAGGGCCCTTCCCAAGGTGGGGATAACTTGTGCATATCGGTCTGATCCGGAATGTAGGAGCACTAAGTCGCCTTCTTGAAAGGTTCTTGTTTTAACCCGGCGGCTGTGATACGCCGCGAGTCTTACGATAAACCGCCCGAGCGAGCCAACGCCTTGTCCGTTTTCATCTAACAGGTCTAGTGCTTCTTGGCGTGCTTGCTCGTTGTCGCTTCAACATAATTGGCAACCAGGCGAGTCATGACAAATATCACTTGGGAGTACCGCCTCGCCCCATAGACCATGAAGAAAGGTGTATAACACATAGATCGGTTTGGGTTGGTGTTTATGCTCCATAACAGATGGTAGCTCGTCCACCCAACAACCGGCGTCCTCTTCAAAGGAACCATAAGCCGAGGCTTGATGCCCTTCAAGATTTCCTGATTGGCTCTCTCAGCTTGACCATTAGATTGGGGGTGAGCCACAGATGACACATCAAGCCGGATGTGCCTTTGGAGATGTTTGTGCCATTATCTGTGATGATGCTGTGTGGAAAACCAAAGCGGAAGATCACCTTTTGATGAATTGAACCGCCGTGGCTGCATCACACTTGCTTCTTGGTTCGCTTCAACCCATTTAGTAAACTTATCAACCGCCACCAGCGGTGGGTCTTCTTATCTTTGGATCGCTTGAAAGGCCCTACCATGTCATGCCCCCAAGTAGCAAGCGGCCATGTGATGGGAATCATCCGTAGCTCTGGCGGAACATGAGCTCATCGTGAAATTTCGACAACCATCGCCTTTGCCTCACCAAGTCCTCGGCATTAGCATGGCCGTCGACCAATAGAAACCATGACGAAAAGCTAGCAGCAAAGGATTTTCAACTGGCGTGATGACCATAGTCTCCTTCGTGTATCTCTCGTAGAACCTCATGGCCTTCTTCAGGAGAAACGCAAGACTGGAACACACCAGAAACACTGCAATGGTGTAACTCGCCGTTGTGAATAACCATGGACTTGGATCGCCGGACTATCTGTCTGGCCAAAACTGCATCCTCTGGCAACTCGCCCCGGTTCAAATACGCCATGTATGGAACTGTCCATTCTGGAATAATGTGTAAAGCAGCTACCAACTATGCCTCCGGATCAGGAATAGCGAGGTCCTCAACTGAACTAACAGGTTGTGCCAGACACCCAAAAATGTATTAGGTGGCACCGGTTTACGCTGAGATCCTAGCCGGCTTAAAGCATCAGCTGCCTTATTTTTGCGTCGATTAATGTGCTCCACTTGATAACCCTTGAAGTGACCAGCGACAATATCCACCTCTCGTCGGTAAGCTGCCATGAGTGGATCCTTGGAATCCCAAGTACATGAAACTTGCTAGGCTACCAGATCCTAGTCTCCAAAGCATCGTACCCAGCTTAAGTTCATCTCCTTAGCCACTCAAAGACCATGGAGTAAGGCTTCGTACTCAGCTGCACTGTTAGTACAGGGGAACATTAAGCAAAGAACATAATTAATTGTTTCACCTCGAGGGGAAGTAAGGACAACTCTAGCCCCCGAGCCCTCCAATTTCCTGGACCCATCAAAGTGGATAGTCTAGTATGTGTTGTCCGGTTTGTCTTCTGGTGTCTGCAACTCTGTCCAATCATTGATGAAATCCACAAGGGCCTGGGATTTGATGTCACGACCGGTTTTCCGGGTATTAATTTCTAGAAAATGGCCGTTGTGCTCACCAGCCCAGGATTATTGTTAGGTGATGAGGCACCAAATTGATCTGAAATTCCGGGCAAAATACAAAATATGTAGTACAAGACCATTACGGCCTATAGTACAACAAGTGATTTCTAGAGGTTGAAGGCGGAGCGGTTTGTGGATCATTGGTGTCTATGGGACTCCATTTCCCAACAGGAACAGTGACCGAGTTAACTCCTATCTTCACAAGGCTGCTATCACCGTTGCTTAGGTTCGTGGCTGTCATCCTCTCCAAGCAAGAAATCTGGCCAAGACAATAGCGAGGGACAAGCCGGTGAGTACTTTGAATGTACTGCATAAACATTATGAACACGGGTATAATATAAATGATAATCGTGCGCTGAAATATTCTATGATCACATCGTTAGTCATAAAATAAAATTCTCTAATGCATGCATGCAGGTTATTTATATGAAACACGAATAAGCAATAATGGAATAGAAATAAAATGCCGCAGTCGGGCGTCTGTGCGCCACCACATAAAGGGCTTGTAAAGTAAATAAATAACAAGCAATGCCACAGTCGGGCGTCTCAGCGACACCACATAAAGGGCTTATAAAGTAAATAAGTACAAGCAATGCCACAGTCGGGCGTCTCCGCGACACAACATAAAGGGGTTATAAAGTAAGTAAATAACAAGCAATGCCACAGTCGGGCGTCTCAGCGACACCACATAAAGGGCTTATAAATTAAGTAAATAACAAGCAATGCCACAGTCGGGCGTCTCAGCGACTCCATATAAAGGGCTTATAAAGTAAATAAATAACAAGCAATGCCTCAGTCGGGCGTCTCAGCGACACCACATAAAGGGCTTATAAGGTAAGTAAAATAACAAGCAATGCATGATCGGGCATCTCAGCGACACCACATAAGGGGCTTATAAACAAATAATCATAATGAATATCCAGGAGGTAGAACCGTCCCAGGAATACTCAATAATTCAAATAATGTAATGGGTTAGTCCATAATAATAATAATCAAAATTATCATAATCAGCACAATCATGATCCAAGTTTTGTTTTAACGGTTTCTCCTGCGAAGACCGACACTAAGACCGACACTTGACCCAACCCAGACTGTAGTCCTTAACCATGGACACGGCTATTCGAATAGGTTTAATCTCTGCAGAGGGTGTACTCTTTACCCACGAGTAACGGATTCCCTTAGTCCATCAAGACTAATTCCGTCTCGGTCTTTTAAATGAAAACACACCTGACTTGCACACAGCATCTTAACTTACAGGTGTCTGGAATCTCCCATGACACTGTTAAGCAAATCTCTAAGTGGGGAGGCTACAACCTCGATTAGCATGGGGTCACAAAATTTATACATGGCAGCAAAGCTGGGAAGCTACCCTTGGCTACAACCCGAAACACCCATGCCCCTGACGGATGGTGGCTTTAATCCATGGCCTTGGTACCCTCATCTCGGCCCCTCATGTCTTGTGTGTGCTAGAAAGGGGTTGACAAATTATTGAACTGTACCCTACATGGCGGGGACAAGTGGTAACCTGAAACAAGTGTGGGGATTCTTTGGAACAAGACTCGATCTCACTGATCGACTCAAGAGGTTTATAACTTCCTGCATGACATGTATAACAAAAATATTTCAACCAACAGAATCACTGCTCATTATACCTTACTATGCTATACCGGACATAACCGTCCTGACGGAGACCGGCGACAAACTCACGCATACCCAAGGCAGAGGTTTTCCCGGATTCCTTCCGGCATGCATGCAAGGCACATGAGGATGATTACCATCACAAGTGTGTTCACTTCCAATAGCATGGAAATCACAGTTATGCATCCATGCAAATGATCATATCACATGAAATAACAAGTTCTCTGAAATGAGGTGGTGTTATAAAGGTGTCAACGAACACACCGAAAAAATAATGCCTGGGTTCAGAATGCTTGCCTTCAAGGTGTGGAGAGTCAGGGTGCATTCCAAAACTTTGAAAGTTTTCTCCTCTCTCCAACAAATCCTATTTTTGGAAATATTTTAAATTAACACATAGTTTGAAAACAGTACAGAAAAGTTGCTTGGAAAATTTTGAAATAAATATGAAAATAAACTAGACAATATATGAGAGATGTAGGAAAAAGAATCAATTCATTTGGAGTTTTATTTAAAAGTTATAGCCAGTCAAAGTTTTGGTCAAAGCTGTTTTTTAATAAAACAAAAGAAAAAGAAGCGGTACACGTCGAAGGCGTAATTTAAATCGGCCTTCCACTTACTTAGCGTGGGCCGGCACGTGAGTCAGCAGCCTTTGGGCTCGCTTTGGCCAGTGGTTAGGTTTGACCAGTCCATCTCTCCTTCCTCTTCCTCTGCTGAGCGGAGGCGGCAGCAGCGATCAGCGCCGTGAATGGCGGCTCCCAGGCTCGAGAGTCGGGATGGATCCATAAGACCGGGGTGGTCCTCCCGGTAGTCGTTGGGTCGTGCGGGGCGGAGTGAGCTGCGGCGCGAACTTGCGGCGGGGAGGCTTGAGGAGCAAAGTGATTTTGGGGCTGCGGTGGTTCGATCAAAATTGAGTAGGGGAGGTTCACGGGAGGAAGAGAGCACGGTGGGGAGAGTGGAGAGGAGGCTCGGTGGCGCCGGAATGGTCGAGGCGATGGCGGCGGGGAGTTGCGGAGAGGAAGAAGGCAGCTCCCTGGTCTTCCCTCTGCTATGGGTGGGTCGGTGAGGAGTGAGAGAGGCTGCGGGGCTGGGCGAGCTCGGGTGCTTCTTATATAAGCGTGGCCATGGCGGTTCGTGGCGAGATAAGGTCGCGGCGAACCGACGTTCTGTAACTGCGAGGCGGCGTGGAAGCGGCGAGAGCTATCCGACAAGTGAGGATAAGCACACGGCGGCTCGGGGCAGGTGGCAAGCCGGGGTGGTTGAGGCGGTGCCGACCGTGGTAGAAAGCGAACTGCGGACGTCGGCGTGCCGCCAAAAGTGCCTGCAGCGGCGCTGTAGGGTGCGAGGTGGTCGAGGTGGCGTGGCGGTGCGAGGGATCGTGGCGTCTTGGCTGCGATTGGCCAAGGCGAAACAGTCTTGAGGCGAGCAGCTGCGGCTCGGCGCGCGTGCATGCCAACGCGCGCTCTGGCGCGCCGAACACGCCCACCAACTGCTCGGTGAAATGCCATGGCACTCAGGCGCTCGGGCAAGGTTGAAAGCAACATGACTAGGTTATTGATAGAGGAGATCAAGAGACAAGGTGGTTAGGTCGGAGACCAAGTTCACAATACAAACAAGCACTCATGCCAATTCTATCCATGCACTCCAGGTGTTTGACAAAATGTCACAGGCACCTAGGCTTTTCTTGGAGTGGCCAAATTCTCCATATTAGTGTCTCCTTGGATGCATGAGAGGGTGGTGAAGTTAGTTTGTTAAAAGGAGAAACTTGTTAGTGCAAGTTTTGCAAAACTTCGATTTTTAACGAGAAAGAAGAGGCATGTTGCAAGAACTTAGAATCATCCAATGGCTCCACTCCTGGACTTAAGGGTTTGGCAAAGTGCACTACAAGCAGGAGAAAGCTCAAGGGTAAAGGAGCAAGCTAGAAGGTGGTTGCAGTACAAATCACCAAGTTGCACCAGAATGAAGATGAGGATGATCCACTCAAATTTTTCAAAGAACATCACTGGAGTTTTGCATAAAGTTGAATCATAAGCTACTACCAGCATCCCATAATTTTGGTGGAGGCTAGAAAGAAGTATTTAAATGAGTTGTAGTGCAAAATTGCCCACTGGACCAGAGAAGAAAAAATGGGTGTAGAGCTCAAAATATTTCATGAATAAAAGATATTTTTGCATAAATGTTATTTAAAAACATCACCTGACATCTCCAAATTTTGGTTGGAATTTTAAGTGAATTTATCAAATGGTTGTAGTTCAAATATGGCCATATAACCTTGGAAAACCAGTTTTCAAGAAAATAAAGATCAAGCCAATTAATTATGTAATTAGTTCTACTAATAAAAGAAAAGTTTTTCTTGAGAGGTTAAACAAATCCAATAACATATTTGAAAAATTTTCACTTTGGGGAAAACTCCATAATAGCAAGTGAGAAAAAGGTTCAAAAATCAAAAGGGAGCCGAGAAAATAAAAGTTTTAATTTCCTGGCAAAATTTTAATTAATAAAACAAGGTCAAAATTTTTGGGGTGTCACAACACTACCCCCTTAAAGGAAAATCTAGTCCTCGAGATTTGTTAAGAGTTATTTTGAAAATATCTTTCTGTGAGCTGGAACCAAAAGATTTATTCATAGCACAAACTTGCGTCGTCGAGGTTGGCAGCTACATGGGATAAAAATGCAATCGCACATCAACATACCCATGCATGGCTACTATTAAAATAGGAGGCGCACAATCGAACAACATTTAATTACGGTGATCTGAGGTCACAAGATTACAAGGCGAGGTCTTTCTAAGACTCGGTATCATTCGAGCGATTTTAGTCTACCTCGTTCATATCTAAGCAGGCTTGCCTCGCGGACGTCGAGGTTTCTCCACGGTTTTCACCGCCGTGATCTGCTGGAGGGGGTTGAGGGGCTACAGGGTCGGGGTAGCGATGATGCCATCTCGGGGATTGTTCGCCACAATCCCGTTGGGCGTGTTCCCAAAAAGCGTGAAGCATACGGGGTCATCAAGGCATTTTGGTTGATGGCGGGGCTGTCTTGTGTTGAGGCTAAGCGTGCCCTTTTATAGAAAAAGGAGCGGAGTCTTCCTTGCATGCTTGAGAATAAGACAGATTATTTGTCGGTCCTTTGGCGTGATCGGCGAGGCTAGGCTGATAGGTTGGGCACCGGCGCCAAAAGTGTCGAAGTCCTTTGTGTGGCTATCTTGCAGGAAGCTTGGCTGGGGTTTTGGCTAGGGTTTGGTGGGTTGGTTTGCCTAAGTTTTTGACTGGCTAAGATAGGATGAGCCAATGGTCGACTGGCTCGAATACCAAGTTTGTCACGACCAGTTTTCGGGTATTAATTTGCGAGAAAATGGCGTTGTGCTCACCAGCCCAGGAATACTATTAGTGGTGAGGCACCAAATTGATCTGAAATTCCAAGCAAAATACAAAATATCTAGTACAAGCCCATTACGGCCTATAGTACAACAAGTGATTTCTAGAGGTTGATGGCGGAAGTGGTTTGTGGATCATTGGTGTCTATGGGACTCCATTTCCCAACAAAACGGTGACTTGGTTAACTCCTATCTTCACGAGGCTGCTATCACTTTGTTGCTTAGGTTCCGTGGTTGTCATTACATCGCTCCTCTCCAAGCAAGAAATCTGGCCAAGACAATAGCGAGGGACAAGCCGGTGAGTACTTTGAATGTACTGCATAAACATTATGAACACGGGTATAATATAAATGATAATCGTGCTGAAATATTCTATGATCACATACATGGTCATAAAATAAAATTCTACGATGAATGCATGCAGGTTATTTATATGCAACATGAATAAGTAATAATGGAATGGAAATAAAATGCCGCAGTCGGGCGTCTGTGCGACACCACATAAAGGGCTTGTAAAGTAAATAAATAACAAGCAATGCCACAGTCGGGCGTCTCAGCGACACCACATAAAGGGCTTATAAAGTAAATAAGTACAAGCAATGCCATAGTCGGGTATCTTAGCGACACCACATAAAGGGCTTATAAAGTAAGTAAATAACAAGCAATGCCATAGTCGGCCGTCTCAGCGACACCACATAAAGGGCTTATAAAGTAAATAGGTACAAGCAATGCCACAGTCAGGTGTCTCAGCGACACCACATAAAGGGCTTATAAAGTAAGTAAATAATAAGCAATGCCACAGTCGGGCGTCTCAGCGACACCACATAAAGGGCTTATAAAGTAAATAAATAACAAGCAATGCCTCGGTCTGGCGTCTCAGCGACACCACATAAAGGGCTTATAAGGTAAGTAAAATAACAAGCAATGCCGCAGTCGGGCGTCTCAACGACACCACATAAAGGGCTTATAAACAAATAATAATAATGAATATCCAGGAGGTAGAACCGTCCCAGGAATACTCAATAATTCAAATAATGTAATGGGTTAGTCCATAATAATAATCAAAATTATCATAATCAGCACAATCATGATCCAAGATTTGTTTTAACGGTTTCTCCTTCGAAGACCGACACTAAGACCGACACTTGAAACAACCCAGACTGTAGTCCTTAACCATGGACACGGCTATTCGAATAGGTTTAATCTCTGCAGAGGGTGTACTCTTTACCCACGATAGCAGTTCCTTAGTCCATCAAGACTAATTCCGTCTACGGTCTTTTAAATGAAAAAACACGACATGCACACACCGACAACTTACGGTGTATGGAATCACCCACGACTTTGTTAAGCAAAACTCTAAGTGGGGGCGACAACCTCGATTAGCATGGGATCACAAAATTTATACGCGCACAAAGCGGGAAGCTACCCCTTGGCTACAACGAAACACCCATGCCCCTGACGGATGGTGGCTTTAATCCATGGCCTTGGTACCCTCATCCCGGCCCCTACATGCGGTGTGTGCTAGAAAGGGTTAACAAATTCTTGAACCGTACCCTACATGGCGGGGACAAGTGGTAGCATGAAACAAGTGTGGGGGTTACTGGAACAAGACTCGATCTACGGTCGACTCAGGAGGATTATAATTTCCCTGCATGACATGTATAACAAAAATATTTGAACCAACAGAATCACCGCTCATTATACCTTACTATGCCTTACCGGACATAACTGTCCCGACGGAGACCGGCGACAAACTCACGCCTACCCAAGGCAGAGGTTTTCCCGGATTCCTTCCGGCATGCATGCAAGGCACATGAGGATGATTACCATCACAAGTGTGTTCACTTCCAACAGAATGGAAATCACAATTATGCATCCATGCAAATGACCATATCACATGAAATAACAAGTTCTCTGAAATGAGGTGGTGTTATAAACGTGTCAACGAACACACCAAAAATATTATGCTGGGGTTCAGAATGCTTGTCTTCAAGGTGTGGAGAGCCAGGGTGCATTCCAAAACTTTGAAAGTTTTCTCCTCTCTCCAACAAATCCTATTTTTGGAAATATTTTAAATTAACACATAGTTTGAAAACAGTACAAAAAAGTTGCTTGGAAAATTTTGAAATAAATATGAAACTAAACTAGACAATATTTGAGAGATGTAGGAAAAAGAATCAATTCATTTGGAGTTTTATTTAAAAAGTTATAGCCAATCAAAGTTTTGGTCAAAACTATTTTTTTAAATAAAACAAAAAAAGGAAACGGTACACGTCGAAGACGTAATTTGGAATCTAAGCTTCCACTTACTCCAGCGTGGACGGCGCGTGAGTCACTGACAGTGGGCCTGCCTGGCCCAGTGGTCAGGTTTGACCAGTCCATCTCTCCCTTCTCTTCCTCTGCCCAAACGGAGGCGAGGCAGCGATCAGCGCCGTGACAGTGGCTCCCAGCGCTCGGAGGTTGGGATGGATCCATAAGACCAGGCGGTCCTCCCAGTAGTCATTGGGTGGCGGGGGCGGAGTGAGCTGCCGTGATGAGCTTGGCGGCGGGAGGCCGGGAACAAAGTGGTTTTGGGGCGCGGTGGTTCCCGACCAAAATCGGCGAGGAAGGGTTCGCGGAGGAGGAAGAGCTTACGGTGGAGAGAGTGGAGAGGGAGGCTCGGTGGCGCCGGAATGGTCGAGGCGATGGCGGCAGGAGTTGCGGAGAGGAAGAAGGCGGCTCCCTGGTCTTCCCTCTTTGCTATGGGTGGGTCGGTGGCGAGTGAGAGAGGCTGCGCGAGGCCTGGACGAGCTCGGGTGCTTCTTATATAGCGTGGCCATGGCGGTTCCGCGGCCGAGGATAAGGTTGCCAGCGAACCGACGTTCTTTAGCTTGTAGGGCAACGTGGAGGCGACGAGAGCTATCCGACGAGCGAGGGGATAAGCTTGCGCGGCTCCTAGGGGCAGGTGGCAAGCCGGGGTGGTTCGGGCGGCGCCGACCGTGGCAGAGGTGAACTGCGGACGCCGGCGTGCCGCCAAGAGTGCTGACAGCAATGTAGGGTGCCGAGGTGGTCGGGTGGCGTGGCGGTGCAAGGGATCGTGGTGTCTTTGGCTGCGGTTGGCCAAGGCGAAGCAGGTCTTGAGGCGCAGCGGCGGCTCGGGCGCACGTGCATGCCAAACGCACACTCTGGGCGCGCCCAGAGCATGCCCACCAGCTGCTCGGCGAAATGCCATGGCACTCCAGAGCACTCGGGCAAGGTTGGAAAGCAACATGACTAGGTTATTGATAGAGGGGAAATCAAGAGACAAGGTGCTTAGGTCAGGAGACCAAGTTCACAATACAAACAAACACTCATGCCAATTCTGTCCATGCACTCCAGGTGTTTGACAAAATGTCACAGGCACCTAGGCTTTTCTTGGAGTGGCCAAATTCTCCAGATTAGTGTCTCCTTGGATGCATGAGAGGGTGGTGAAGTTAGTTTGTTAAAAGGAGAAACTTGTTAGTGCAAGTTTTGTAAAACTTCAGTTTTTGACAGAAAGAAGAGGGCATGATTGCAAGCACTTAGAATCATCCAATGGCTCCACTCTCCTGGACTTAAGGGTTTGGCAAAGTGCACTACAAGCAGGAGAAAGCTCAAGGGTAAAGGAGCAAGTGGTTGCAGTACAAATCACCAAGTTGCACCAGAATGAAGATGTCACAGCCCTAGATTATTGCTTGTATTAGTTGCATCATAGAGCACTCATGCATCATGTCTAAATTTCTGAAACTTGGAATTGAGGAAAGTGGAAGCCTCATAAACTTGAATAAAAGAAGGGCAAAGAACCCTGGAACTCTCATTCTTTGTTTCCAAGATGTCCTTTTGCAATGTTTGAGAATTTTGGCAAGAGCTATATATAAAACCAGAATTTAGGAACATTTTTAAGGATTTATTTTTGGGACTCTGAATTTAAATTAATAGCTATTTGAATTTGAGTTATATTCATATACTAGAATATAATTTCAAATATCTTTGAAACATTTATGTGCATTTGGAAATGTCCATTACGCAACATAAAATTATTCAAAGGTTTTATCCTTGTTTGAAAATTGTTTTGAATTTTGAGCAGTGGCAGAATATTAAACAAAAGAAAACATAACAGAAAAAAATAAAATAGAAACAACGAGAGAGAGAAGGACTACAGGCGCCTACATGCGGCCTCTTCTTGAAGCCAGCCCAGCCCAACTCCACCCCCTGTCGTCTTCCTCCTTTTGCGGGGAGGGCCAGAAGGCGCGTGGCCGCCCGCGCCAGCCACCTCCTGCTTCCGCCCGGCATACTGGCGACCCCAAGCAGACGCCACGCACCCCCTGGCCCCCTCTAGACTCTTCGCGCCCATCCCCTCCTCTGTCTCTCTCCCTCGCCGTTTCCCATCTCGTGGCCAGCTTCATCAGCGCCGATCGCCGTGCCGTGGCGAGCCACCCCTCGCCTCTCCAGGCCCGTCCCGATGCTCGCGCCGTCCTCTTCTTCATCCACGCCGAGCCAAGCAACGGGGAAGCACCCAGCGCCGTCCCGGCGCCCTCTTCAACCTCGGTGCCGGAGATCCTCGGCGTCGATTCGCTGCCCACCGGCCGTCCCCGCCCGCCGACCCCTCCGTTAGCCTCTCTGTGAGCTTCGCGTCGAACCGTCCCCTCCCTCTCGTTTCGCTCGCTAGCTCGATCCCCACCATGCGAGAGCTCGCCGCGCCCGTTCATGTCGCGCCGCGCGTCTTTGTCACCTCTGACGCGACCGAGCACACCACCGTGCTTTCGGCGCCACGCCGAGACCCCAAAACCCTCACCTATTGCTCTGTTGTGCACGAAGCCACCGCTCGCGCCTCACCCGAAACTCCGGCCGCGCGGCCGAGCTCCTCGCCGTCGCTACCGGCCACCTAGCTGCGAAACAGCCACCCTTGGGCCAGCGCCAGCGTCATGGCGTTCAACAGGACCAGTCCGCTTGCTCCGTCGCGGAATCGCCGGAGCAGCGAAACGCCGCCGCGTTGCTTACGCCCGGCGGTTAGCCGTCGGCGTAGCCACTCAATTGGGGCCTAAACACCCGCTAATCACCCCTAGAGCCACGCCATGTGGGCCCTGCGCAATTAGGATTAGTTTATTTTCTGTTAAATTAGTGTTAACACCGTGGGACCCGCGTCGGTTTTGACCATGTTGGCGTGGGTGTTGGTAGCCCCACTGTTAGTGTCTCTAACTAGCCCGATCAGCGACGATGGACCCCACTGGTCAGGTTTGACTGAGGCGCCCTGTTGACTTCTTGACGTCCTGCGGCGCGGTGACGTAATTAACTATTTTCTGGAATTAAAATAAATCAGGAAATTCCAAAAAATGATTTAAACTTCAAAAATTCATAGAAATTCAACCGTAGCTCAGATTGAAATAATTTATATATGAAAAATTATCAGGAAAATTCAAGGAATCCATCTGTACCATTTTCATGCATGTTTGAACAATGTTTGTCCTCTGTTTTGGACAAAACAAATAAATGGCATTCAACTAATCATATATGGAGTTTGAATTTGAATCTTATATTCAAACCAACTTCATTTAATCCGTTGCTAGTTGCATTAGCCCAAAACACATTCATATTGCCATGTCATGATCATGCATCATATTGTGCATTTGCATTGATTGTGTTTCTTTCTCGATTCTTGGTAATTGCCCCTCTCGATAGGCGTGGTTTCGGCGTTGTGATCGTTGACACTAATGAAGACTCAATGCTATCTTGAAGTGCCGGGCAAGCAAAACCCCTTGTTCATTCGATACAATCCCACTCTCTCGCTCCTGCTCTCTTTTCTGCATTAGGACAACAACGATTCATCATTACTTGCTGCGGTAGCTGAACCCCTTATCCTTTGCATGACTGTCATTCCACGGTAAATAGATGAAACCCACTAGCATGAGTAGGAGTTGTTTGAGCCCGTTGTGCCTACTCATACATGCTTGTTTGTCATGCACACTCTTGCTTAGAGTTGAGTCGGTCGATTCATCGAGGATGATTAGGAGGTGTGTGAACATGTCTGCTATGTGCGAGCTAAGTGTGTGAACACGATTTGGTAAAGGTAGCGGTGAGAGGCCATGTAGGAGTACATGGTGGGTTGTCTCATTGCAGCCGTCCTCGAGGAACTGAGTTACGTGTTTGTGATCCATGATTCAGCTACTACCACGCATTGGGCCCGAAACCAATGGACCCTCTAAACTTCTTAATCACCCTTGTCCTCTGTCCGGGAGTTGCAAGTAGTTTACGGTGTTTGTAGTATCTTTGGAGGCCGTGCTTGGCGCTGGCCGTAAAGGGTGGGCTGTGATCACGGTAGCGCGTGGCGGAGTAGGCCAGGCGCCCGTTTGGTGTCACGGAACCTGTACACATCGTTTGGGGCTGTGGCGAAACTTGGCGGAACTCCTCATAGATGGAACCCAAATAGGCGATAAACTGGACTAGGGACTTGAGTGTTTAGGTAGGTCGTGGCCGACACCACGTTGGGCTTCGCTTGAAGGTTGCAGTACATGTCGTGTGTGGCGGTAAGTGGTGAGCGTGTGTGAAGAAGTACACCCTGCGGGGTTAACATCATCTATTGAATAGCCGTGTCATGGAAAAGGACTTGGGTTGCTTATAACAGTTCATAGACAAGTGAAAGTGGATACTCTAAAATCGCAAGATAAGTGTGAGTGCTATGGTTGGCGTTCTCGTGAGGGAGGCGGGAGGCGAATCCATAGTGGTGTATTGATATGGTGAATATGTGGACTCGTGTGCCACCTCAAAAGAGTTACTTGCGTTCGTAGTTTAGAATAGCCACCGAGTCAAAGCTGGCTTCTGCTGTTAAACTCCACCATCCTTTGTTGATAATGATGCATATGTAGTTAGTTACGATGTAAGTCTTCTTTGGGTACATTTGTACTCACGTTTGCCTATTTTATGTTTTTGCGAGAGACTTGGTCTCGTTAGTAGTTCCACGTGGACTTGACGTTTAGCTTGTTACCTCAGCTCGATCCTGAGCCCTCGGCGGGATCGGTAGATAGTCGAGCTTCTCGGCCTTTTTCATTTATAGATATACGTACTCGGACATGTTAGCTTCGTTTGTGCTTGACTTGTATGCTCTGAATGTTGGGTCATGAGGCCCATGTTTGTAATATCTCGCTCCTCGGGCCTATTGAATAAATACTTGAGTCGTAGAGTCATGTTGTGATGCCATGTTGTATTTGCACATATCGAGCATATTGTGTGTATGTTATTGAAATGCTTGGTATGTGTGGGATCGACTATCTAGTTGTTTATCTTTAGTAGCCTCTCTTACGGAAATGTCTCCTAGTGTCTCCTTGAGCCTTGGTAGCTTACTCTTGCTCCGGAACACTTAGGCTGGCGGCATGTGTCCTTCTTCGTTCGGTGTACGTCCCTTGAAATGTCACGCATTAGTCTGGAGTCTGTTAGCCCTTCTGACCGGTTTACGAGTCTGCTAGCCAGCCTTCTGACCCGTAACTTACTTCTTTGTTGACCAAACCACGTTCGATCTTTGGGTCATGGATACTGTCCTGTAAGTCATGCCACTTTGGGTTTCACGACTAGTCATGTCGGCCGGGCTCCTTTTCATATGGATGCTAGCGACACTATCATATCGTGTGCCAAAAGCATAAGCGGTCCGGGCGAGTAAGGCGACACCGTTGGGATACCGTGCGTGAGGCGCAAAGTGATATGATGTGTTCTGAGCTAGATCGATGTGACATCGAGTCGGGGTCTGACAGCGTTAGTATCGAGCTTATTTGCTGTAGGATTACCAAGCCAAACTGGTGAAGTTGTGTCTAGAAATGCTTTAGTTATGTAAGGAATTGATTGTGGGTTGGAGCGTAAGGCTCTTTTTACTCCTTATACCTCATGGCCTTCGATCTGAGTCAACCTCTTCTTTTCTCACGGGGATTAAGAACTAGGCCTTCTCATCTATCTATCGAGGATGACGTGTTACTAATCCATAGACTTATAGAATTGTTAGTTTGAGTCTCGATTCAGTTTTACTACTTCCGTATGTTCATAATTGTTGATCTCGAAACCTTGATATTGTGCTTGAATTGGCTATGCCACCATTTTTGTAACATGTCTCCAATCTTTTGAGCATTTACAGCCGTTATCTTGTCGAGTCATCGAGGTTTCTAAATAGTCGATGCATTTGCAAATTCCTTTTTACCGTTACGAAGATCCTTTGTGCGGATCAACCACACTAACTAGTGTGTTGAGGTATTCATTGTCTCGGCATTTATGTTGGAGCTAATATTATGATCCTAGGTGTCTAGAGTATCACCTAGTAGTTTAGCGTGCTTTTGTTCCCGATGTGATGATCTGGCCTTTATTCTCGAAAGCATTACGTGATGCAATTTAGTTTGTAGGTATTCTACTCTGGGTTTTGAACCGAGATTCACCCTACTTATTTCATGTTGATAGTGTTTGCTAGTTCCTTTAGGATGTTAGTAACCTTTGCGATAGTCCTCGAGGTGCGTGGTATTATCATTCTTCCAAATACCATGAACTACTTATGGCGGCAGTTCCTCGTTGAACCAAAAGATCACAACAAAAGTGCTCTCGATGAGTCCTCCATTTTATATTATGACTCTGCCAGTTCTACCTTTCTGCATGGGTTATCCGGAAGAAAAGTTGAGCTTCGCTCGACATGCTAATCTATGCATCCACAACTCAGAAAATTATATGTTCCTTTGAGTTGTCCTTCTATAGTGGTATTCTGACCCTCGTCTATCAATTGATAGTCAGGAGTAGTCGTGCATTCGTGTTCATCGATGCCTTTTACTTCTGTGGTCCGTCAAGCCATTCTATTCGGAGTGACTAGGAGAAACAAACTCGATACCTTGTCCATTTCTAGGATTGGGTCAAAGCGGTTGTACTCCATGAGATCAAATTGCTAATCAAGCTTTTGTTACGCTCTACCTTGGAGTAATACCATCTTTATATCAAGAATGTCATGGGAATTACACACCATCCTATGAATTGTTGATGTAGTAATACTCCTCGCCATCATTGTTCATTCCTCGGTTTACGTGTTATTGTAACGGAATGCCGACAAGTGAATCGTGGTGTGTGAAATCAATCTGCTTGGCAACTCCGTTGCTTGGTAGTTAAATGGACGATAACCTCATTCTTACCGTGATGATTATTGAATCGTCACCCTAAGGTTGATTGTGCTACCTAGTCCTTATTTCTGGTGCACTCCTCGATCAATGAGTTAGGGTTATCCAGTCCCTTGCTTATTTGATCATATCGTCTTGCTCTGGAAGGCAAGATTGTTCTCGGGCTTAGTAACATACCGGTGGTTCGTGATTTTCTGAATATCTTCTCGGAAGTATCGCCAGGTCGTCACCTGACCGCTATGTTGAGTTAAGTGATCAAGTTGGTTTATTCTTGTAAACCACCCTTTCTCCAGAATCGTGTTGGATACCCCGAGCTAGTTGGCTAAGCTAAAAAACAACTTGGAGAGTTGGAAGATAAAAGCTCACGACTTAGTTCATCTCAAGGGATATCCTTGTGTGTGTTTGTTGAAGAAAGGTAATATCTTCATTGATTGATCCTCGTGATCGGTTGTTGGACTTATTGTCTTGCCAAAACTTTGATTTGAGTGTGGGCTATTCTCAAATCAAATCGGAATAACGATGTTCATAATGTCGTCTTACTCGTGGATTTTCCTCGAGCATACACCATTATATCTTTTGGGTCTGACCAATACTAGAACCTTGTTCACATAGTTATGGAATTCCATGTCCATGGGAATCTAGATGAATTGTTGTTGAGCCCATCGACAACATCCTTGTCTTCTCCATAGTTTTGTTGAACATTAAACTAGTGTTGGAAACTTTTAAAAAGCATTTGTTCATGCTAGCTCATGAAGCATATGTTGGGATGTAAGTGATTTCCTCTAGTTCATGTGTATTTGATGCAAGTTGCGCCGTGGATTCGAGAAAGTCAAAGTTGCTCCTTTGGATTCGTCCCAAATCAGTCATGCATCGTGCGAAGTATTTTGTGGTTCGAAGACTTGCAACCTTCATTCTATATGTGCCCCTAGCACACCAAGCCCTTGATTGATTTGTTCAAGGAGAAGAAGTTCCTTTTAAGAGCTAACCGGGCTTAATCAAGGACTTCGTTATCCATAATGATGGTTTCCACGAACTTCGGTAGTATTTTCTTGTAAGACTACTATGTGGTCATGCTTGTCTTGGACAGCGTGCTCACGGGTTTATGTGAGAACCAACTCATGTTTTAGAGCTTGCTATCGTAGTCATTTCGAGAATCACGCAACATCATCTCGTCGGTTTGTGTTGCAAACTTTCATTTTCTTTCTAGACTTGATGAGTCTAGATTATTACGACACCAACCAGATCTGAATCTCGGGCACATATGATGGTTGGAATGTTTCCCAAAATTATAATATTGGTCTCTCTGTAACCGGTAAAATGGATGTAAGTGGCTAACACACCCGGTAGGAAGACACTGTTATTGTAATATCTTGATTGAATAAGTTAGCCACCTCCCCATAAGGACTTCGTAGGATTTACTCCCTAATTGTCCCTTATGGACTTTTGCGTTCCCGAAGTCCGACCTTTACTTGATGTTCTAGATACCAAACCATATCTAAGAATGGGATACACTAGTACATCAAGGAGAACATTAGAAGCGAGTGCTAAATGTCTCTCGATCGATCATCGAGATTTTGTCCCTTGGTCCCACTAAGGAGAAATCGAGAAGGTGTTATCTTCCTTTGCATCTGCATCATCCATCACCATTCATCATGGTAGTGCGTTGTGTTACTAGGATCCTTGACACGGATATTGGTAAAACCTTGATGAATATGGAAATGCTCAAGTTCTTGAAACGCAGCGTAAGTGCTAGGTTTTATTATCGGCATTAATTGCATAGTGCTCTCGGTTTCCTCGGTTATGCTATAACCCTTTCAGCAGTGGACTCACTCTCTCTTTTGAGCTTCTTCGATTACTAAAATCAACCCTTGTGTTGTTTTCAACAAGGTAATCCACATCATCCATTACGGCCGAGAATGTCATTCTTCGGACTCCTTCAAATGATCGATTGTGATTGCTTTAAGCTGGTATAAAGAGTTTCAATGATCTCTAAATCAAATGTAATTCTTTTTGCCACTTAAGGGGATATTTCTCTGAGTTACCTTTCCTAAGGTCTCTTGTTGTGGTAACCATTTTCCTCGCTACTTTGAAATCTCATCAATTGTTTCTTCCGTCCTTCATGATGTGTGCCGTGCCTCGGTCAGAGATGTTGCTATGTCTCATTCCGTGGATTAATCTGAGTTGTTCGACCTTGGGAAGAACAATTTTTTAAGGTCTTTCCTTTCCTCTCGTTCTCATGATAGCTGGAGTTCTCGAGCAAGACTTGAGACAATGATGGTGATCGAATCAACGTTCATCGATGGGCGACTGGATCGTGAAGATTGTGCTAGTTGCGTTCCCCTTCACCTTACCCTACGCTTGAATCTCGGGGCGAGATTTTTGTTTAGTGGGGTGAGTTGTCACAACCCTAGATTATTGCTTGTATTAGTTGCATCATAGAGCACTCATGCATCATGTCTAAATTTCTGAAACTTGGAATTGAGGAAAGTGGAAGCCTCATAAACTTGAATAAAGAAGGGCAAAGAACCACGGAACTCTCATTCTTTGTTTCCAAGATGTCCTTTTGCAATG
Source organism: Aegilops speltoides (assembly GCA_021437245.1). Lineage (NCBI taxonomy): Eukaryota > Viridiplantae > Streptophyta > Magnoliopsida > Poales > Poaceae > Aegilops > Aegilops speltoides. Next base: position 155,426,408 of record CM038144.1, read on the forward strand.
TTTGAGAATTTTGGCAAGAGCTATATATAAAACCAGAATTTAGGAACATTTTTAAGGATTTATTTTGGGACTCTGAATTTAAATTAATAGCTATTTGAATTTGAGTTATATTCATATACTAGAATATAATTTCAAATATCTTTGAAACATTTATGTGCATTTGGAAATGTCCATTACGCAACATAAAATTATTCAAAGGTTTTATCCTTGTTTGAAAATTGTTTTGAATTTTGAGCAGTGGCAGAATATTAAACAAAAGAAAACATAACAGAAAAAAATAAAATAGAAACAACGAGAGAGAGAAGGACTACAGGCGCCTACATGCGGCTGCTTCTTGGCTGGCCCAGCCCAACTCCACCCCCTGTCGTCTTCCTCCTTTTGCCGGGGAGGGCGAAGGGCGTGGCCGCCCGCGCCAGCCACCTCCTGCTTCCGCCGGCGCCTGGCGACCCCAAGCAGCGCCACGCACCCCTGGCCCCCTCTAGACTCTTCCGCGCCCATCCCCTCCTCTGTCTCTCTCCCTCGCCGTTTCCCATCTCGCCAAAGCGAAGCTTCATCGGCGCCGATCGCCGTGCCGTGCGAGCCACCCCTCGCCTCTCAGGCCCGTCCCGATGCTCGCGCCGTCCTCTTCTTCATCCACGCCGAGCCAAGCAGCAGGGAAGCACCACAACGCCGTCCCGGCGCCCTCTTCAACCTCGGTGCCGGAGATCCTCGGCGTCGATTCGCTGCCCACCGGCCGTCCCGCGCCCGCCGACCCTCCGTTAGCCTCTCTGTGAGCTTCGCGTCGAACCGTCCCCTCCTCTCTCGTTTCGCTCGCTAGCTCGATCCCCACCATGCGAGAGCTCGCCGCGCCGTTCATGTCGCCGCCCGCGTCTTTGTCACCTCTGACGCGGCCAAGAGCACACCACCGTGCTCAGCGCCACGCCAGGACCCCAAAACCCTCACCTATTGCTCCTGTTGTGCACCGAAGCCACCGCTCGCGCCTCACCCGAGCTCCGGCCGCCGCGGCCGAGCTCCTCGCCGTCGCTACCGGCCACCCTAGCTGCAGAAACAGCCACCCTTGGACGCGCCGCGTCATGGCCGTTCCAACGGGACCAGTCCCGCTTGCTCCCGTCGCCGGAATCGCCGGAACGACGAACGCCGCCGCGTTTGCTTACCGCCGGCGGTTAGCCGTCGACGTGGCCACTCAATTAGGGCCTAAACACCCGCTAATCACCCCTAGAGCCACTGCCATGTGGGCCCTGCGCAACAATTAGGATTAGTTTATTTTCTGTTAAATTAGTGTTAACACCGTGGGACCCAGCGTCGGTTTTGACCATGTTGGCGTGGGTGTTGGTAGCCCCACTGTTAGTGTCTCTAACTAGCCCGATCAGCGACAGTGGACCCCACTGGTCAGGTTTGACTGAGGCGCCCTGTTGACTTCTTGACGTCTGCTGCGCCCGGTGACGTAATTAACTATTTTACGGAATTAAAATAAATCAGGAAATTCCAAAAATGATTTAAACTTCAAAAATTCATAGAAATTCAACGTAGCTCAGATTGAAATAATTTATATATGAAAAATTATCAGGAAAATTCAAGGAATCCATCTGTACCATTTTCATGCATGTTTGAACAATGTTTGTCCTCTGTTTTGGACAAAACAAATAAATGGCATTCAACTAATCATATATGGAGTTTGAATTTGAATCTTATATTCAAACCAACTTCATTTAATCCGTTGCTAGTTGCATTAGCCCAAAACACATTCATATTGCCATGTCATGATCATGCATCATATTGTGCATTTGCATTGATTGTGTTTCTTTCTCGATTCTTGGTAATTGCCCCTCTCGATAGGCGTGGTTTCGACGTTGTGATCGTTGACACTAATGAAGACTCAATGCTATCTTGAAGTGCGGGCAAGCAAAACCCCTTGTTCATTCGATACAATCCCACTCTCTCGCTCCTGCTCTCTTTTCTGCATTAGGACAACAACGATTCATCTGTTACTTGCTGCGGTAGCTGAACCCCTTATCCTTTGCATGACTGTCATTCCACGATAAATAGATGAAACCCACTAGCATGAGTAGGAGTTGTTTGAGCCCGTTGTGCCTACTCATACATGCTTGTTTGTCATGCACTCTTTGCTTAGAGTTGAGTCGGTCGATTCATCGAGGATGATTGAGAGGTGTGTGAACATGTCTGCTATGTGCGAGCTAAGTGTGTGAACACGATTTGGTAAAGGTAGCGGTGAGAGGCCATGTAGGAGTACATGGTGGGTTGTCTCATTGCAGCCGTCCTCGAGGAACTGAGTTACGTGTTTGTGATCCATGATTCAGCTACTACCACGCATTGGGCCCGAAACCAATGGACCCTCTAAACTTCTTAATCACCCTTGTCCTCTGTCCGGGAGTTGCAAGTAGTTTACGGTGTTTGTAGTATCTTTGGAGGCCGTGTGTTGTGTGGCCGTAAAGGGGTGGGCTGTGATCACGGTAAACGCGTGGCAGGGTAGAGCCAGGCGCCCGTTTGGTGTCACGGAACCTGTACACATCGTTTGGGGCTGTGGCGAAACTTGGCGGAACTCCTCATAGATGGAACCCAAATAGGCGATAAACTGGACTAGGGACTTGAGTGTTTAGGTAGGTCGTGGCCGACACCCACGTTGGGCTTCGCTTGAAGGTTGCAGTACATGTCGTGTATGGCGGTGGTAAGTGGTGAGCGTGTGTGAAGAAGTACACCCTGCGGGGTTAACATCATCTATTGAATAGCCGTGTCGCGGAAAAGGACTTACGGGTTGCTTATAACAGTTCATAGACAAGTGAAAGTGGATACTCTAAAATCGCAAGATAAGTGTGAGTGCTATGGTTGGCGTTCTCGTGAGGGAGGCGGGGCGAATCCATAGTGGTGTATTGATATGGTGAATATGTGGACTCGTGTGCGCCACCTCAAAAGAGTTACTTGCGATCGTAGTTTAGAATAGCCACCGAGTCAAAGCTGGCTTCTTTGTTAAACTCCACCATCCTTTGTTGATAATGATGCATATGTAGTTAGTTACGATGTAAGTCTTCTTTGGGTACATTTGTACTCACGTTTGCCTATTTTATGTTTTTGCGAGAGAGACTTGGTCTCGTTAGTAGTTCCACGTGGACTTGACGTTTAGCTTGTTACCTCAGCTCGATCCACGAGCCCTCGGCGGGATCGGTAGATAGTCGAGCTTCTCGGCCTTTTTCATTTATAGATGTACGTACTCGGACATGTTAGCTTCGTTTGTGCTTGACTTGTATGCTCTGAATGTTGGGTCATGAGGCCCATGTTTGTAATATCTCGCTCCTCGGGCCTATTGAATAAATACTTGAGTCGTAGAGTCATGTTGTGATGCCATGTTGTATTTGCACATATCGAGCATATTGTGTGTATGTTATTGAAATGCTTGGTATGTGTGGGATCGACTATCTAGTTGTTTATCTTTAGTAGCCTCTCTTACGGAAATGTCTCCTAGTGTCTCCTTGAGCCTTGGTAGCTTGCTCTTGCTCGGAACACTTAGGCTGGCGGCATGTGTCCTTCTTCGTTCGGTGTACGTCCCTTGAAATGTCACGCATTAGTCACAGGAGTCTGTTAGCCGCTTCAGCCGGTTTACGAGTCTGCTAGCCAGCGCTACTGCCCGTAACTTACTTCTTTGTTGACCGACACGTTCGATCTTTGGGTCATGGATACTGTCCTGTAAGTCATGCCACTTTGGGTTTCTGACTAGTCATGTCGGCCGGGCTCCTTTTCATATGGATGCTAGCGACACTATCATATCGTGTGCCAAAAGCATAAGCGGTCCGGGCGAGTAAGGCGACACCCGTTGGGATACCGTGCGTGAGGCCGCAAAGTGATATGATGTGTTACAGGCTAGATCGATGTGACATCGAGTCGGGGTCCTGACAGAAGATGAGGATGATCCACTCAAATTTTTCAAAGAACATCACTGGATTTTTGCATAAAGTTGAATCATAAGCTACTACCAGCATCCCATAATTTTGGTGGAGGCTAGAAAGAAGTATTTAAATGAGTTGTAGTGCAAAATTGCCCACTGGACCAGAGAAGAAAAAATGGGTGTAGAGCTCAAAATATTTCATGAATAAAAAATATTTTTGAATAAAAGTGATTTAAAAACATCACCTGACATCTCCAAATTTTGGTTGGAATTTTAAGTGTATTTATCAAATGGTTGTAGTTCAAATATGGCCATATAACCTTGGAAAACCATTTTTGAAGAAAATAAAGATGAAGCCAATTAATTATGTAATTAGTTCTACTAATAAAAGAAAAGTTTTTCTTGACAGGTTAAACAAGTCCAATAACATATTTGAAAAGTTTTCACTTTGGGGAAAACTCCATAATTGCAAGTGAGAAAAAGGTTCAAAAATCAAAAGGGAGCCCATAAAATAAAAGTTTTAATTTCCTGGCAAAATTTTAATTAATAAAACAAGGTCAAAATTTTTGGGGTGTCACATTTGATAGCTGTTCGAGGCATATACTTCAAACCATGTGGTCCAAGCTCAATAGCCCAATTAGCAACCCGACGATCGCCTCCTGTTGGATTATATCCCCAAAGGGCGGTGACCCTTTGTGATGGGATGGCCATGAAAATATTTTTTAAGCTTCCGGCTAGCCATGAAAACCCCATACACCAACTTCGGCCAATGCGGATATCTTTGCTTTGACTCAATGAGCACTTCACTGATATAATAAACCGGCCTTTGAACCGGGTACTCCTTCCCAGCCTCCTTGCGCTCCACCACAATAGCTACACTGACAGCCCGGGCATTAGCAGCCACGTTTTAAACAACAGTGGCTCCTTATCAACTGGAGCAGCAAGAACTGGCAGTTCAGCCAACTGCCTCTTTAAGTCCTCAAAAGCCGCAACAACAACATCGCTCCAGAAAAAGTCATCTGTCTTCTTCAACATCTGATACAGAGGGATTTCCCTTCTCTCCCAACCTGCTGATAAACCGACTCAAAGCCGCAATTCGACCCGCCAAATGTTGAACATCATTGATGCACGCCCGTTTAGCCAGGGATGTGATAGCTTTGATCTTTTCCGGATTAGCCTCAATGCCTCGGTTGGACACCAGAAAACCCAAGAGCTTGTCAGCCGGTACACCAAAAACACTCTTAGCCGGATTGAGCATCATTTTATAAACTCTTAGGTTATCAAAAGTTTCGTGCAAATCAGTTATGAGTGTCTCTGATTTTCTGGACTTCACCACAATATCATCCACATAAGCATGAACATTGCACCCAATCTGAGTACGAAGACAATTCTGCACACAGCGCTGATAAGTTGCCTAGGCACTCTTGAGCCCAAAGGGCATAGACACATAAAAGAAGGCTCCAAAGGGAGTGATGAAGGCTGTCTTCTCCTGGTCCTTAACTGCCATCTTGATCTGATGATAACCAGAATAAGTATCCAAGAAACTCAAACGCTCACAACCCGCCGTAGCATCAATGGTTTGATCAATACAAGGGAGGGCAAGGGATCAGCTGGGCAAGCTTTGTTCAAATCTGTGTAATCCACACTCATCCGCCAAGTGTCGTTTTTCTTAAGTACGAGCACTGGATTAGCCAACCACTTTGGGTGAAACACCTCCACAATAAACCCTACTGCCAACAGCCGGGCTACCTCTTCACTAATGGCCTTGCGCCTCTCTTCATTAAAACGGCGAAGAAACTGTTTGACCGGTTTAAACTATGGATTAATGTTAAGAGTGTGCTCAGCGAGTTCCCTCGGTACACCTGGCATGCCAGAAGGTTTCCATGCAAAGATGTCCCGGTTCTCACGGATGAACTCGATGAGCGCGCTTTCCTATTTCGGATCCAATTTGACACTGATGCTGAACTGCATGGATGAATTACCAGGAACAAAATCAAACAATTTAGTCTCATCAGCCGATTTAAACATCAAAGCCGGATCATGCTCTGTAGTGGGCTTCTTTAGAGAAGTCATATTGGCCAGATCGACATTGTCCTTATAAAACTTCAATTCCTCCGTTGCACAAACCGATTCAGCATATGCCGCATCACCTTTGAGGGAGTCCTGGACTAGGGGGTGTCCGGATAGCCGGACTCCAAGACTATGAAGATATAAGATTGAAGACTTCGTCCTGTGTCCGGATGGGACTTTCCTTGGCGTGGAAGGCAAGCTTGGCAATACGGATATGTAGATCCCCTACCATTGTAACCGACTCTGTGTAACGCTAGACCTCTCCGGTGTCTATATAAACCGGAGGGTTTTAGTCCGTAGGACGAACAACCATTACAACAATCATACCATAGGCTAGCTTCTAGGGTTTAGCCTCCTTGATCTCGTGGTAGATCCACTCTTGTACTACCCATATCGTCAATATTAATCAAGCAGGAGTAGGGTTTTACCTCCATAGAGAGGGACCGAACCTGGGTAAAAACATCGTGTCCCTTGTCTCCTGTTATCATCCGCCTAGACGCACAGTTCGGGACCCCCTACCCGAGATCCGCCTGTTTTGACACCGACATTGGTGCTTTCATTGAGAATTCCTCCGTGCCGTCACGATCAGGAAGGATGCCTCTTCTCGTCTTTAAAGATGGTACCATCGCCAAAGGAGCTTAGGCCGCCGGCCAAACTATCTGGCTAGGTGGTTTTCTCATGACTGCCTGCTCGGCCACCGCTTCGACGATGGCCTCTCGGGTCATTAAAAGCAATCTTCACGTCAACTCGGAATTCGCTGAGCGGCTGGATCCAATGGAGCTCTCTTCCGTAAACGAGCTCTTGGATCGCATCGCCGCCCTGGGAGTCGCCATGGACTACAATCAGATTGGGCTTAAAACCGATCTGAGAGAGATTAACTCTCCCGGGTTACCCTGCGTTGCGGTGGTAGAGGAACAAAGCGGCGACTCTTCTTCTGTATTAAAAACTAGTTATGTCCGGACTCCCAAACCATCCATGCCGGATTCCCGCGGAGGGACGGACGTCGATCAAGTACTGAACCTAAAGTCAGGCAGCGGACCAGACTCATCGTACAACGTCCAGCAATCCAAGCTTCCAAATTCGGAAACTTTTCGGCCCTTGAGCCTCAAGATGGGCAGGGTTCCGGACTCAATTCCACCCACCCACCCAAACATATGCGATCTATCTCAAATCCGGCAAGAGCCCGCTGAAACAGTACATCATTACTAGGCCAGATTCCTCCTGGTTATGGACAGGATAAAGGACTGCCGTGAGGAAAACACAATTTCAATTTTCTGCAACAATTGCACGGACAAGGGAATCTTGAACGCCGTAAGTCGTCGCGAAATTACACGCTTGACACGGCATCCATAATGCGAAAATCTTGTGTGATGGAGAGTGTCCGGAAAACCGAAACTAAGTTTTGGGACAATCCGGCTCCGAACACAACCCTAGTCCGAAACAAAAGGGTGCACCATGCTCAGGCACCCAGGACAAGAACCAAAAAGCAAAAACACCATAAAGGGCATGGCTCAGCGGACCCTGTAAAATTCATAGTACAGAGGGCGCCACTCCAACTCATAGCCTTCGAGCATGTTGGATACTGCGGCAGGTGAACAAAAGTGGCGAAGAGCTTCTAGCCCCGGAGACCCACCCCAACAGTACCAGTACAGTATTAACAGTCTTCGAGACTTTCGCATCAAATAATGTGTGGAAAAGAACAATCCGCAGCCTCGCCGAAGTCTACCAAGTAGCAACAACAAATCCATGGAGCGACACGGCCATCTCCTTCAACGCCAGCGACGAACCTAAATTCCCAACAGCCCGAGCACCAGCCGCATTGGTCCTCAGTCCAATAGTGGACAGCTTTCGTCTTACCAAGGTACTCATGGATGGCGGCAGTAGTTAAACCTCATCTATGAAACCCTTCAAAAAATGGAAATAGGCTGGAGCCGTATTGAGCGAAGCAGCACAACCTTTAGAGGAATAATCCCTAGCGGGAAGCACGCTGCACAGGAAAAATCACACTTGATGTGGTGTTACGCTTTCGCCCGGACAATTACTGGTCGAGGAGGTCACGTTCCAAGTGGCCCGTTCAGCAGCGGATATCACGCTTTATTAGGACGAGAGGCATTCACAATTTTCCAAGCCATACCCCATTACGGGTACATGAAGCTTAAAATGCCCGGGCCCAATGGAACCATCACCCTTGCCAGTGATCCGGACATAGCACTCCGCGCCGAAAACAAGATAGCCGCATTAGCCCTAGAGGCACTATCCGAAGCCCTAGCGGCGGAGGAACTCACTGCGCTGCGCTCTACGGTGAACAGGGATGATGTGATACTCGATAAGAGATCCAAGTCCACCTCTTTTAAACCAGCGAACGAAATAGTCAAATTCTAGGTCCATCCAGCGGACCCAAGAAAAGCGGCCTCCATTGGGGCGCAGATTAAACCCGATGTAGATGCCGTGACTCGAAATTCGCCGGGAGGTGGGACATCTTTGCTGGCATCCTTCACATATGCGGGAATCCCACTGATTAGCGAGCACAGCCTAAACATCCTAAAAGATTCAAGCCGATCAAACAGGCTCTTGGCGATTTTCGAACCCAAAAGGCGAGGCAATGGGAGAGGCTAGCCAAATTATTGGAAGCGGATTCATCGAGAGACATCAAACATCGAGTGGCTAGCAAACACGGGGATGATACCAAGAAGGACAAATCTGGCGCCCATGTGTCGATTTTAAAGACCTCGACAAGGCTTGCCCAAAGGATCCTTTCCCCTTCCCGCATCGATCAAATAATCGATGCTCTGCGAGCATGATTCATTGTGCTTCCTCGGCGCATACACGGCTACCATCAAATCAAGATGGCGGAGGCGGACCAAGCATAGCGGCATTCATTACTCCATACGGACCATTACGCTTCAACACGATGCCCTTCGGACTCAAAAGCGCCGGCGCAACATATCAGCGCTTGATTCGGACATGTCGGCTACCGGATCGGCAAAGCAGTAGAGGCATACGTGAGCGGCGTGGTCGTCAAAACCAAACTGCGTCGAAACTCTAGTAGGCGATTTGAGGCTCACATTCGACAACCTCCGGCATATGACATTAAGCTCAACCCGGAAAAATGCGTTTTGGCGTACCAGCGAAAGCTCTGGGCTTCATTGTATCCGGTAGAGGAATTGAAGCAAACCCAGCCAAGATCCGAGCTCTGTCACAGCTGGATATTCAAAATACCTCAAACAAATACAAAAATTATTTGGATGCGTGGCGGCTCTAAGCGCTTCATCTCCGTTTGGGAGACAAGGCATTGCCCTCTATCGCCTCCTCGAGCGCACGAACACCAGTGGGCGGATCTGCCCTTCTTGCGGACTCGAAGAAATAAAGGCCATATTGGCAACAAATCCGGTCCTGGCCGCACCTAACCTGGGCGAAGCAATGTTGTTATATATCGCGGCAACACATCAAGTCGTAAGCGCGGTGCTCATCGTCGAACGAGAAACAGAAGGGCATAAATTCCCTCTTGAAAAACCAGTGTACTACGTATCCACTGTCTTAACTCCCTGCAAGTCTCGGTGCCCGCATTATCAAAAGATAGCATACGCGGTGTTCATGGCATCCCGGAAGCTGCGATACTACTTTCAAGAGTGTTCGATAACAGTGGCCTCCAAAGTACCCCTCAACGACATCATAAACAACCGTGACGCGATGGGCAGGATTGCAAAATGGGCCATTGAGCTCTTACCATTTGACATAACCTACAAACCACGGCGAGCTATAAAGCCGCAAGTCTTGGCTGACTTCGTCTCTGAATGGACTGAAGCCGAACTCCCCAAAGAGTACGGCGCATACTCCAATTGGATCATGCATTTCAACGGCTCTAAAATGTTGGCCGGCTTGGGGGCTGGCGTCGTTTTGACATCCCCAACCGGAGACACAGTTCAATACGTACTTCAAATAATGTACACAGACTCAAACAATGCAGCCGAATACGAGGCCCTTCTGCACGGTCTCCGGATGGCAATCTCCATGGGCATTCAACGCCTCGAGGTATGCCGGGATTAAAACCTCGCAATATCACAAGTAAACGGAGACTCTGATGCCAAAGATCTGAAAATGGCAGCCTACAGTAACGCCGTCTTAAAAATGTCAGCTCGGTTCGAAGGACTCGAATTCCACCATGTAACTGGGATAATAACGAGCAGCCGGCGTGTTAGCACGCATCGGCGCAAAAGCAGCGAGCCGTCCTCAAACATCTTCGGGCGGCTCTTTAAGCCATCCGTAGTATGGGAAGAGAGTCCGGAAACAACAATCCGGAACCAAACGCACCGCCCAACACCGAACATTTTGACACAACCAGTGGCTCAGCCAATGACATAACACCTTTCGCCCATGAAATAATGGCAGTCATTGCCCCGTGGACGGAACCATTCTTAGCCTACTTAATTAGGCAAGAACTTCCCGAAGACCAAAATGAGGCCCGCTGCATAGTTCGGCGATCTAAAGCCTACAAGGTCCATGAGGGGGAACTTTATAAGAAAACTGCAACCGGAGTCCTTCAAAGGTGTATCGCCGAAGAGGAAGGGCGAAATCTCCTGGCTGAAATTCACGCCGGACTAGGCGGACACCACGCTGCAGCCCGGGAGGCCTTTCGTATAGGATTTTATTGGCCGGCGGCCGGGCGGATCTTTCGGGACTTAGTCAATGATCGTCGGTTGTCGACTCTTTGCTAATCAGAGCCACATGCCACCCACCACCCTCAAAACTATACCCATCACCTGGCCGTTTGCGGTCTGGGGGCTTGACATGGTCGGACCCCTTAAAGAGGGAACCCACAAGCAAAAATACCTATTGGTCATGGTGGACAAATTCACCAAATGGATAGAGGCCAAGCCAGTTAAAACGGCCGAATCCGGACCTGTGATAGACTTCATATCCGGAGTAGTACACCGTTATGGTGTCCCCCACAGCATTATCACCGATAACAGCACGAACTTCACGGCCGACGAGGTTAAACTCTGGTGCAAAAATATGGGCATTAAGCTCGACTACGCTTCAGTCTATCACCCTCAAACCAACGGTCAAGTCGAACGAGCAAATGGTCTAATCATGAGCGGCATCCAACCAAGATTAGTGCGGTCCCTTACGGAATCTAACACGCACTGGGTAGAGGAGCTCGACTCCGTACTCTGGGGGCTGCGGACCACGCCAAACCGTACTACCGGGTTCACACCATTCTTTATGGTATCTGGCGAGAGGCAGTTTGCCTGCGACATAATTCATGACTCACCTCGAGTGCGCATATACGAAGAAAGAAAGTCGAGTTGGATCGGCGGGACAGCTTGGGCGCGTCGGAGGAGGCCGCGACGTGGCCAAGGCTCGATTACGCATTCTATCGGCAGCAGCTCGAAGATATCAAAGCGAGATAGGTAGGAGCCAAGACTTACAATGTTGGCGAACTAGTTCTCGCTGCGGACAAGAAAAAGGACAAACTCAAGCCCAAATGGAAAGGTCCTTCATCGCCGACCATGTTTTGACGGCGGAGCATACCGTCTGCAAGCGATCGGACAACCGACTCGAGCGAACCCATGGAGCGCAGCCCGCCTCCGAAGATTCTCGCCTAACGCCGGACTCGAGTTCGTCTCCTTCCTCCGTCCACATTTTTACACTTCAGCTGTCTTTTGTTTCTCTCTTTTCTCCACCTTTTTCATAAAGCCCTTGAGGGCGATTTGCGCATTGTTACACACACTTGATGTGCTATCCGCACTCATTATACACAGGGGCTTCTTTAGCGAAGCTTACTTATCGGGCTTTATGCCCAACACATGTGTCAAACTTCCGCATGTACCTTTTATTCACCATTATATGCATCGATATGACTTAAGTTTTGGCCAAGCTGGGTTGCCTAGCTCTGTGCTTACCCTCGTTCCCGATTGTTCGGCTAGGAGGTAAAGGAGCACCTCTGCGATTGCTATTGCGGGTCGGCGGATGTGTACCTCGGTGGGTGAAGTCGAAAGCTAAGCGTTCTTAAGGGAATATTTGGTCGGTGACTTGAAAGATGATTTTTACCTATTTATTTATCTGCCCCGGATGTTTTCCTGCTCTTTTCATGAGTCGGACATGCACTCTAGGGAATGCCTCCCGAGGAAAGGAACCCTTATGAGAACTATTCTCCTGGAAGATGTTTCTTACTAACCATGTAATATAACATAACTAGTTGGGCACTTATGCGATAAAGCACTAATGACCCCTCGCTTTGGTCCCCATGCATGCCCAGTTTTTCATAACTAAGGTATTCGGACACACTCCGGACTCTAGGGTCCCGAGGTTGAAGCGAAAAAGGTCGGCAAAGACAAGCGATCTACAATCCAGCTAGAAGGCATTTTACATGTCATTTTAAATACATAAATCAAATCATTGTGTACTCCTCCTCAATCCGTCTAACGGGCTGTCTAATTCTGATCCCATTAGAATACTTAGCGGCCAACTCTACTTGGTCGTACACTAAGCTCACGAGGATCTCCTTCCCGCCGGGCCCCACAGTCCGACCTCGGCCATGTGGTTTGGATCCGCCTTCTTGTACAGCGTCTTCACCATGGCCCGAGCCTCCCTAGCACCTTGACGGCAGGCCGATATCTTCCATAAGCAGGCGCTGCCGTGCTCCTGAAGCTTCTCCACAAGTTCTCCAAGGCCCTCGGGTAGGGAGATGGACGGCCATAAGGCCTAGTCGGCGCCACTCATCGCTGCCGAACACGTTCGGCAGTTGCACCAGCTTCGGGAAGTTGGTCACCCGTTGAGCCGGGCATTTCCTCCATGAGGCGACACAGTGAGCACACCTACGAGACATATTTACGTCAATTGACTTCCTCGCCAAACTCTTCTTTTCAAAGAGTTTGCTCAAGCACTACTATAGATGCGCGGCAAGCCGTGATTCTCCTTCACGGAGCAAGACAGTGGGCCCGAACACCTTTAGCTCTTCTCCAAGCTGGTTGTGGGCATCTTGGAGTTTGTTCCTCTCTGCTGCACCTTCATAAGCACCCTCTCGCGGCCTTGGTGGCCGCGATAGTATTGCTTATCCGGATCAAGTCCGGCAACATCTGCAATATTATTGTCGGACTTATCATGCCTTTTCTTATCTTTTTGAAATATGTGTTCTGGGAGGGTCTCGGTGTCTCCTCCTGCGGCGGCTAGTGTGGCCTCAAGTTGGGCCTTGCACCCTTGTAGCTCCTGAGACAATTGGGCATTCTTCTCCGTGAGATCCTACATATCAAATGATCCTTAAATCAGTTATTTTAACTACTTTAAGTCTCGGGGGCTACTGGCATATACAACTATTATAATCCTTTACCCGTATGTCTTTTACATACTGCTCCGTGGCTCTTGTTAAACCATCTCGAGCGGCACGGAGGTGCGCGTCTCCCGCGTTAAAGGCATTCAACGCCTCTGGGGAGAAACACGCGTCACGAAGAACTGTCCAGCGGCGCCTATGATTCATGGTGCTCTCCACCTCAGACCTGGTGGCGGACAGCCTGTCGGCATCCTCCGTTGGAGGAGTATCCGGCTCACGACTTATGCTCGCCTCCCCCTCCGGACCAGGTGTTGGAGCCTGGCTGGCGGAGGCTTGGTTGGCAACCTCTCCGGGCATAGTCCGGCGAGCGCTCTTTCTCCTGGAAAAGTCATGAGCATTAATACACCTCCTAGGAATCTTTTTCCTAAACAACGGTCGCGAGCTATACCATTGCGGTGACGTTTCGATTCGCACCGCACTCCTCTTTCGCCTGCTGGGCCGGACTGACCCTTGTTGATCAGCTGCTGCGGGTTTGGCTTCCCGCCTTGAAGGCACCTCCTGCAAGACACCGTTGTATACGGTGGTTAGAAATACGCAAGGACGAAGTAATGGTGTCAGGACTCCGGTCATAATTACCTGGGAAGCCGGAGATAAGCCGGGGTAGTCAGCCGTAATGGCGACTAGAGCATTGTCCATGCTGAGCTGGTGGAACACCCCGTCAATTAGCTCCACCTTTATGTCCGAATCCTCTTCGGAGGCTGGGTCAAGGGATCTTCTCGGGTCCTCGGGTTGTGGAGCCGGACTGTGTATGCCCTCCACATCCCGACGCAGTTCCTGCGTCAAAATCATAAAGTAAGGCACTTAACTTTGAAAGCACGGGTCGAATGAATAAACGTCCGCTTACCCAGCTCCGAGGGTTATTCATGAAGAACCCATTCAATGGGCTCGTCTGGAGGAAGTCCTCCTTCTCCCACTTGTGCAGGCTGGGCAGGATCTTCACGGATCCCGCGGCGATCTCGGCCCCTGCGGCCTGACGGGTGGCGTCATTCTCCCCGTTGAAATCCCACATGGGGTGGCCCCTATATTGGAGCGGCTGCACCCCTCGCATATTGCACATGGCCATGACTCCAGTCATGGTCAATCCGGAATGGGCCAGCAACCTTATCCGGGCCATCAAATGATGGACGTTCCTGTCTTCCTCCTGTTGAGGGCTCCGCGGGTGCCAACTTAGGCGTTTCTTCAGAGGAGCCTTGCTGAACTCCGGGAGGCTGATCCGAACTGGGTCCGGCAATGGAGCATCTTCCACATAAAACCATTCCGAGGGCTAGTCTTTGGACGCCTTCTTTGGGGTTCCGGATAGATATCCGGTCCCGGCGATGCGCCATATTTTGGCTCCGCTCACTTGATATATTGACCACTCGTGAGAACGGGGTACGAGGCAAAATAGTCTCTTCCACAGCGCAAAATGGGGCTCGATGCCCAGGAACAGCTCGCAAAGAGCTACGAAACCGGCGATGTGCAGAATAGAGGCGGGCGTGAGGTGATGAAGCTGGAGTCCATAGAACTCCAGAAGCCCCTGGAGAAATGGATGTATGGGAAATCCGAGCCCCCTTATTAGATAGGGGACGAAGCACACCCGCTCTCCTTTGGAGGGACTAGGGGTGGCCTCCGCTTGATTTCCACCTTTGTAGGTGGCCAGCCCGGCTCGAACTAGGACCATAAAGGCCGGAGTAAGGTATCCCTCCGCTTGGAACGTCACCAGCTGATTGTGCGGGACTGAACATCTCCTCCAATCTCCTGGCTGAGGGCTAGGAGCGCGAGAGGAGGAGCCGCGTCGACGGTCCATGATGGAATGGATTTTTGGTCAGAAGCGCTCCGATGAGTACTCGCGGAAGGAAGATGGTGTGATTTGGATCTGGATTCTTGCCTCTCTTATAGGCAGATTATTTGCGCAGCTAGGGGGTAAAATATAAAAATACGCTGGCCTTTCGCATTTGTGCGACACGTGGAAGAGGGCCATTATTGGGCGTGTAAGCCAAGGAGCGCAACATTTGTAAGGAATCCGGACACTATTCGGCAAGCACATGGAATTTGGAGGAGAACCCGCCTTGCAACGCCGAACACAATATACGCGCCGGACTCGTCGTCATTGAAGCTGGTTAGGGGCTCTTGAGGAGTCTGGACTAGAAGTCCGGATAGCGGACTATCATCATCGGCCGGACTCCAAGACTATGAAGATACAAGATTGAAGACTTCGTCCCGTGTCCGGATGGGACTTTCCTTGGCGTGGAAGGCAAGCTTGGCAATACGAATATGTAGATCTCCTTCCATTGTAACCGACTCTGTGTAACCCTAGCCCTCTCTGGTGTCTATATAAACGGGAGGGTTTTAGTCCGTGGGACGAACAACCATTACAACAATCATACCATAGGCTAGCTTCTAGGGTTTAGCCTCCTTGATCTCGTGGTAGATCCACTCTTGTACTACCCATATCGTCAATATTAATCAAGCAGGAGTAGGGTTTTACCTCCATCGAGAGGGACCGAACCTGTGTAAAAACATCGTGTCCCTTGTCTCCTGTTATCATTTGCCTAGACGCACAGTTCGGGACCCCCTACCCGAGATCCGCCGGTTTTGACACCGACACCCTTCCTCGCACTCGAGCGCAATCTTACGGCTACCATGAACCGTGATGGTCCCCTTATGACCCGGCATCTTGAGCTGCAGATAAACATAACATGGCTTTGCCATGAATTTAGCATAAACTGGCCGTCCAGACAAGGCATGGTACGGACTTCTGATTTTTACCACTTCAAAGGTCACCGTCTCGGATCTTGAATCATGATCATCTCCAAAAACTACCTCCAGAGCTATCTTACCAACTGGGTAAGCCGTTTTACCAGGCACCACAGTGTGAAAAACGGTGTTTGACGGTCTAAGGTTCTTATCTGTCAACCCCATACGCCGGAAGGTTTCGTAATACAAGATATTGATACTGCTCCCTCCGTCCATGAGCACCTTAGTGAACTTATCACTTCCAACCTGTGGTGCAACCACCAAAGCTAGGTGGCCCGGATTGTCAATCTTGGGCAGATGATCCTCTCGACTCCAAACAATAGGCTGTTCAGACCAGCATAGATAACGAGGCACTGCCGGGTCAATAGAGTTTACTGCCCTTTTATGGAGCTTCTGATTGCGCTTGCACAAACTAATAGTGAAGACATGATACTGTCCACCTTTTAACTACTTCGGGTTGCTTTGGTAACCCGACTGCTGCTGATTCCCCTGATTACTCGCTGATTGTGACCACCTTGGTTGTTCTAATTGCCCTGATTATTTTGAAATCCCCAGTTTGAACCGCCACCACCGTAACCCAGCCCGTGAAACCCTGGACCGGAACCACCGGATTGACCCTGATCATACCAGAAAAGATCAGAATTTTTGAACTCCCTCATGATGAAACAATCCTTCCAAAGGTGTGTGGCCCAAACCTCCTTTGTCTCGTGCTTTGGACAGGGCTGGTTTAACAGGCATTCCAGATTCATTTCTCCACCGCGCTGGGACAGTTTACCCTTACGGCGCTGCATATTGCCCTGCATACTGGTGTTAGCCACAAAATCTAAATTGTCCGCTTTACGCTTACCATTGTTCTCGTGGTTCGCCTGTTTATGCTGTCCTTTTGTACCGGAATTCTTCTTTCCCTTCTCCTACTTCTCTTCATCAGAATCGAGGTCTTTGGTATTATCAGAATCAACATACATAACCAGAGCTGCCATGAGCATTCCCATATCATTGCAGTGACGCTTGAGCCATCCCAACTTCATCTTCTGCGACTTAAACCGGCAGTTGCCCTCCAAGGTCACGATTGCCGTATCAGGATTAATGTGGCCTGATGAATGCAGGATTTCTGAAACTCGGCACACCCAATGAGTTGTTGATTCATTCTCTCCTTGGACACAAGCCGCCAGATCCACAATGGACATGTGTTGCTTGCACGTGTCCTTGAAGTTCGCTATAAACTTGGCCTTCAACTCGTCGCATGAACTGATCGAGTTAACGGACAGGCTCTTCAGCCAGGTACGAGCCGTTCCTTCTAACATCATGGTGAAGTATTATGCACATGCCGCTTCATCCATATCCAGCATCTCCATTGCCATCTCATAACTTTCAACCCACGCCTCGGGTGGTTGATCGGTGGTATAATTAGGCACTTTACGCGGACCCTTGAAATCCTTGGGCAGCCGCACATTACGCAGAGCCGGGGTGAGGCACAGTACTCCCCAAGAAATAAAAGCCAAACCACATTGAATTGATGTCGCTGGTTGAATCGGAGTAGTTTGATGATTCTGGTACTGCGCTGCCAACTGTGCTGCTAACTCTGCTTTGCGCCGTGCCCTGTCGTTGTTCACCACATCCTGAGCATTCAAACCGCCATGCGCCGGATTAGGCCCTCGAGGGACATCACGACGCCGCGCATTGCTTGACATGGCCGGTTCGTCCATGTTCCTGCTATAACTTTTGCTCAGACGGGGGGTTGAATGTATTCTGTCTCGGCTGTAGGAATAAGTTTGCTGCTGCACAACAGTGGTTTGAAGAATATCCCTGGCCCATCGTGTCTCAACCGCTGCCAGTGAATCACCCTCCATTGGAATAGCTGCCATGCGCGAAGCTGCATCAATCATGTTATCCAAAAGGCTAGAGAAGTGACTTGGTGGCATTGTTATGTATTGCGGCGGGTTGTTCATCCGTCGAGGCTGGTGTCGGTGTCAAAACCGGCGGATCTCGGGTAGGGGGTCCCGATCTTTGCATCAAGACAGATGTTTACCCAGGTTTGGGCCCTCTCGATGGAGCTAAAACCCTACTTCCTGCTTGATTAATATTGAAGATATGGGTAGTACAAGAGTAGATCTACCACGAGATCGTAGAGGCTAAACCCTAAGAGCTAGCCTATAATGGTATGATTATAATCATGATCGGCCTTCTAAGGACCAACCTCTCCGGTTTATATAGACACCGAAGAGGGCTAGGGTTTACATGGAGTCGGTTACAAGGAAGGAAACACAATATCCGGATTGCCAAGCTTGCCTTCCACGCCAAGGAGAGTCCCATCCGGACACGGGCCGAAGTCTTGAGTCTTGTATCTTCACGCTTCAATAGTCCGGACGTTGTACACAGTCCGGCTGTCCGGATACCCCCTAATCCAGGACTCCCTCAGTAGCCCCTGAACCAAGCTTCAATGACGATGAGTCCGGCGCGCAGTATTGTCTTCGACATTGCAAGGCGGGTTCCTTATCCGAATACCCCGAAGTAGTCATTGAACATGTAGACCGTGTTCGGATCTGCAAGATGATCTTCAGACAGCATAAACCCAATCTGCTGGCAATCTTTGGGCGTCGCGCCCTTGCATCGTGGCCTGGTCCAACGTGAACCGGCGTTTACTTAACCCACCTCGACTCGTGTTACGAGGCAGTTTTATTGGCATGTACCGTTGAGGCAGAGATTGTGTTCCTCTTATTACGGGATTTTCCATAAATATTGGTGTGCGTGACCCCACGACGGTCATTGGTATAACTCTTGTGTTTTTAGATAAGCCTCAAATGGTGACACCAAGGACTCTTGATATTCACCCCCCTTATACAGGGGTTGAGGCCTATGCCTCTTTTCCACCTTCCTCGCTCCTTCGCACCTCGAGTTCTAACACTCGAAACCCAAGCTTCAACACCCCAGATCCTCCAACATGTCCGGATCCATCCCTGAAGGCCGGTGGGTGGCCTCCTCCATCCAAAAGGAAGACATTGCGAAACTTAGGGATGTCGGATACCTGACCATCGATATCCAGCACAGGCTTCCTGCTCCAGGGCAGGTCATCCCCACACCGGAGCCCAATGAGTGCGTTGTTTTTGTCCCGCACTTCCTCCGCGGCTTGGGCTTCACCCTCGATCCCTTTGCGAGGAGGCTCATGTTCTATTATGGATGGGATTTTCAAGATCTGGCTCCAGACGCTATTCTCCATATCTCGTCGTTCATTATCGTGTGCGAGGCTTTTCTCCACGTCACCCCGCACTTCGGCTTATGGCTTAAGACCTTCAATGTGAAGCCGAAGATGATCGAGGGGCGACGTGTGGAGTGCGGAGGTGCCGTAATAAGCAGGAACGCCGATGCCCCATGGCCAGAGGGTTCTTTCCCAGAACTATCCGATGTATGGCAACGGAGGTGGTTTTATGTCACGCCTCCCAAAGGTACAAAGCGGGCGGCTGCCCCCGAGTTCTGCTCGGGCCCTCCATCACAATTGGCGTCTTGGACAGATGTAGGACGCAATTGGGGGCTCGCTGGTGATGTACCAGTACTGCAGAATCGCATCCGGGAGCTTCTAGAGAGGGACATTAACCTCGTCAACATAATGCAAGTGATGTTAATCCGACGGATGCTGCCATGCCAACGCCGGCCTATCTGGATGTGGGAGTTCAATCCAGAGAGTCCGCGGACTCCCAAGCACTTCTTTGGCTTGAAGCTCGAAGAGATGTGCAAATTATTCTTCAGACAGAAAGTAAAGTGTCCGGACACCACCGAGGATGCGGGCCTAAGCTGCAATCGCCTAGATACCCAAGTAAGTAGCCTTGATACCGGGCAACTTGTTTTGTATTTGTCATAATTCTTTGTTCTGAAAATCATCTGCGGCCAGGAATGGATCAGCAAGGCGGAGAGGATCAGGTGTCCGGTGCCACTTCCCGAAGGCTCGCCCGGCCCTACCATGGCCAAGATGCTCGATCGGGTGCTCTACAGAATGCCCTCGGGGAAAGACAAGGGGAAAAACGAAGAAACCGAACCCCATACGCTACGCATCCGAACCGGGGGAATTGTCACCTCCCCCAAGGAGGATAGTCGGGAAGGGGAGGCTAAGGCCTCCTCCCCACGCGGGAAGAAGAGGGCCACCTCCGAAGACTTGGAGGTGGAGACGTCCAAACCAGGGAAAAAGGCATCCCCAGGGGGCCTTGCCCCGATGGGCACCCTCACCGCATCATGCCCACCAACGGGCCAGCCCTCCACCGAGCTGTATGTCAATCTACAATTCGAAAGAACTGTGTTTCTCCTAGATCAGTAACCAAGATTCAACTCTTTACAGTCCGGCTAGTAGCTCTTCTCGACAAAGTTCGTCTTCGGGGGATCTTCCTCCGGAGATGATGGAGAGCGAGACCCCACCTACCTCTTCGGCCCATGAAGTGGGCGACACCGAGGTGTCGTCATGGAGGAGTCCGGATCTGCCGAAGCCGGAGGTCAATGCGTCAGCCGCCCTGAGCCCAAGGCGTTTGGCTCCCACGGGGGGCTATGGGAAGGGTCCGGCGCTGTTCGATGTCCGGCCGGACGTACTGACGGGCTTACTGGAGCGAGCTGCGCTCTCGGAGGAGCACCGCTCATTAATGAGCACAGTGCTCAAGAAGATTTCATCCGCTACAAGCGGCTTCAATGAAGCATTTTCAAGCCCGCTCAAAAGCTTTGAGGTATGTAGGATAGAATACACTATTTTTTGGCCGTGAGGCACGCGCTAGGTGTGCTCGCTATAGATAGTAGCCCCTGAGACTCTGGTTGCCTGCCCTAGGCGGCGAACGGGGGATCATAAACCAATGATTATGCTATAAATATGTGCAGGTACATGTGGGTCCAGCCGCCGGCAAGTCCATTGAAGTTGCCGAACTAACGAGGCAAATTGGATCGATCGATGCCGATATCACGCTGGTGAATGAGCGGCTGGACAAATCACAAGGTATGTGGCCTGCCTTATTTTGTATCGGAAAATTTGAAGGTGTTAATGTAATATGTTTGGACTGCAGATGGTGCTGCTGCCGTGGAGGTCCTAAGGGCGGAACTTGCTCAAGCCAAGGAACAAGATCGGGTGAGCAATGCGGCTGCCCTAAAGGCGGCCGAGGAATTGAGAGCCGAACAGGCTGCTCATTTCCGAAGCGACGAAAAGATAGCCAAAATGGCTTTGGAGTTAAAAAATGTCACTGAGCGGTATGAGCTCCTTGAAAAGGAGCATAAGGATAAGTTGGCCGATCTGAACAAGGCACTTAAGCCATCAAGGAAATGCATACCAAGCTCAGGGGCACGCGGGAGGAACTTCAACAGGCCAGTAAAATTGTGGCTGGGGGCTCCTATTTGCTGTGGACGAAGTTTTTTGATCCGAAGTACGCTCCCCTGGATGGATGCTGGAGTCCGGCGGACTCATATGTGGATCTGGCGAAGAGTACATATGACGATGCCGAGTTCTTCAAAGATCAAGGTGATAAGGAAGTGGAGAAGCCTTTCTGGTCGCAATTCAATGCTCCCACTCACCCGCTGCCGTTAAGTGACATAA
Organism: Aegilops speltoides; assembly: GCA_021437245.1. Lineage (NCBI taxonomy): Eukaryota > Viridiplantae > Streptophyta > Magnoliopsida > Poales > Poaceae > Aegilops > Aegilops speltoides. Next base: position 155,447,999 of record CM038144.1, read on the forward strand.
TGGCTGCTGTAGCGGAGCTTCACAGGCTTTCCGGGCTTGCAATGCGGTCTGTAATAGACCATCTTTGGCCAAAGGGGCCTAAGCCGGACAGTTACTTTGGCTTGGTGCAACAATTCCTTGGGGTCGTGCCTCGGATCGATGCCATGAGGAAGTCAGCGTGCATAGAGGGTGCACGGATGGCTCTTGCCAGCGTTAAAGCCTATTGGACGGATATGGATGGCACCACTATAGCTTCTCAGGATCCGATGGGGGCCAATATCTGGCTGAGCACTACTTGGCACAGGTCACAGAGGGTGCCCGCCTAATAGAGGCGCAGTGCTCGAAGAATGTCTTGTTCGAGTGATGAGTCGAATCATTGTAAAAACAATGTTTCTTTTGATTATAAGGCTATATTTATACTGTTTGCCTGAAAATATGATTGTGTCCCTTGTGCGGCCGTTTATATATATATATATATATATATATATATATATATATATATGTGTGTGTGTGTGTGTGTGTGTGTGTGTGTGTGTGTGTGTGTGTGTGTGTGTGTGTGTGTGTGTGTGTAATCCGAAAGTTAGCAGTCATTGGCTTCAGCCCCCACGCATACAATGCGGGGGTGTTGGCAAAAAATTTGCTTAGTCACACTTGATCCAACGTCTTGGTCCATAAAGGAGGTGATCGCACGTCGAACTAGGCAACCGAACTATATAGCTGTAAAACTTTCGCTTAGCCACGGGGGTCTAACGTTGGGGCTACTATGTAGCCCCTTGTACCTTCGCGTGCATCCGAATCTGGTAGCGTCACGTACATGGCCGAAAAGCGGCGCCGTTAATCGGAGGAATCCTAAAGATTCGGTGAGTCTTGAGTGGTTGAACAGTCTCTCGCTGCATCAGGACAGTCAGTTTTCGGCTTTCTCTACTGAGGTGCTCATCCGGAATAACCAGGGCACAATCGCGCAGTAGTTCTCCTTTGGCCACCTTAGCTGATAATAACGGAACATAAGGCGGCAAACCCAGGAGCCGGGCAAACCCAACATTTGACCCAAGACATGATTCGGAGCTGATGCATATAAGCCCAAACTCGTGATGCCGAACACTCCCGAAGGTATTCGGACTTTATAACAAAGGATGGGCTCAAGAATGCCCATTCATTATAAACCCTGTGTTTCCAGGTACGTGCGTTGATCTGTCGTGGCGAAATGCCAAAAACGGTAGTATCCTCTGTGGGTATTGAACCCATGGGATGGTTAAGCAACAAGAGGCAATAGAAAAGGTTTACACAGGGGCTTAATCTAAAAAGAAACCTGTTGAACGGGGCCCTGTTGCACGTCTGCGCCTTTGTCTCCGTTATGCCGCATCCTGGAAGGGTATCGCGCGAACGTTGTGTGTGGAAAAAGAAAACTCATAGGAGAGTGCAACGTAAGTATGCGATGGATAGTAAAAGTGTAAGATGTTGGCCTGCCAATAATGTTGGGCCAAGTGTGGGGCTTTATAAAGTGTTTATAGCCCCTGGTATCCGCTATAGGATTACATATACGGTGCCCTGGTTCAATCTGGGCTACCGGACTCGTCTAACCATGTCTGTGGTCTTAACGACCAGTCATATATTTTTTATAGTGGAGGTCGCTTAGTCCGACCGCTAGGGCCGTCGCGTGTTCCTCTGCACGTGAAGAGTGCTGTTATTCCGCTAACGGCGATGACGCCCCATGGACCGGGCATCTTGAGTGTAAGGTAGCCATAGTGCGGCAATGCGTTGAAGTGGGCGAAGGCCGTTCTTCCAAGCAATGCGTGGTAGTTGCTTTGGAAAGGTGCGATGATGAAGAGTAGTTCTTCACTTCAGGAGTTGCCTGGAGAGCCGAATGTTACCTCCAGTATGACGGAGCCCCTGCTGTAGGGTTCAACGCCTGGTATCACCCCTTCAAAGGTGGTGTTAATTTTACTGATTCTGGATGGGTCTATCACCATCTTGTGGACAATGTCCTCATATATTAAATTGAGACTGCTGCCGCCGTCCATCAGGACGTGGGTGAGATGGTATCCGTCGATTAGTAGTTCGGCCGTCCTTGTGATAGAAGGTGATCGGATAAGACATCCAGTAGTTAGGTGTGGGTACGATGGGCTCTATATCACGCGCGTCTTTATGGGCGCGTCCGTGCCTTCTCAAGGATGTGCGAGTCGCGTGGATCATGTTCCTTTGTTTTAACCTCTGGCGGAATTTTTACATTCCCCGGTGTTAATTTGGCGAGGTTCATCCTCGTCTTCAGTTGGTGTTTCCCTTCCCTTGTGTTCGGCATTTAGTTTGTAGGCCTGCTTGAAGACCCAGCACTCTCTATGCGTGTGGTTCGCAGGTTTGTCGGTGGTGCCATGAATTTGCCATAGTCTGTCTAGGACTCTATTCAGACAGGACGGTCCCTCTTTACTGCCTTTAGATGGCTTATTTTGCTGGTTAGGTCGAGAGCCCCTGAATCCGGCATTAACCGTTGTGTTATTCGGTCTCTCTTCCTTGTTTTGGCATTTGTTTATTATGACGTGGCTTCCCGTTGCCATCTCTTATTTTGGATGTGCTAGGGTCGCTGGTGCCTTTATGGGCTAGCTAGCTATCTTCACCCGCACAAAAGCGGGTCATAAGGCTTGTTAGGGATGCCATTGTCCTAGGCTTTTCTTGGCCGAGGTGTCTGGCGAGCCACTCGTCACGGATGCTATGTTCGAATGCCGCTAAGGCTTCAGCATCTGGACAATCAACAATTTGATTCTTCTTAGTGAGGAATCTGTTCGAAAGCTTGCGGGCGGAGTCTCCGGGTTGTTGGATTATGTGACTTAAATCATTAGCATCCGGAGGCCGGATGTAAGTCCCTTGAAAATTGGCCCTGAAAGAGTCCTCGAGTTCCTCCCAGCTCCCAACTGAATTTTTGGGGAGGCTTTTCAACCAGTGCCGAGCTGGTCCCTTCAGTTTGTGGGGGGAGGTATTTGATGGCGTGGAGGTCATCCCCACGAGCCATGTGTATATGCAAGATGAAGTCCTCGATCCAGACCCCTAGGTTTGTTGTTCCGTCGTATGCCTCTATGTTCATAGGTTTAAAGCCCTGTGGAAATTTGTGGTCCAGTACCTCTTCGGTAAAGCACAGGGGTGAGCAGCCCCTCTGTATCTGGACGTGCTGTGGCATGCCGTGGGCTGTTGTTGTGTTCAGTGTTTATTCTGAACTGGTATTTGATTGGTGTAATCGTATTGGTGACCATAGTCCCTCGCCGGGGTGTGTCCTTTAGATCCGTAGATGGATCTAGCTGCGCCACCCTTCTCATCCAGGTGATCACGTAGATCACGCGCGGCGTCGGTGGCCGTTCTGTTGTGGTTGTGCAGCGGTACGTTGGGCCTCTTGGTCGTATTAGTCTTTGGTGGAACGGCCTCGTCGTCGAATTTCGGCAGTAGCTTGCATTTTGGATAGCTCTTTGTATGGCGATGGTCGCCATATCTTTCTTCAGTGTCTAGCACTTTGCTCCATCTCCAGCTGAGCATTTACTATGCGGCCTTGAGCCGTTGCTTCTGCTTCTTCGGAATTCTCGCTATCGCCATAAGCTTTCTGTGGAGGTTCTCTCGTTCCACGTGTTCTTCCGGAATGATGAATACATCATCGTCCGGACTGTCTTCTTGTCCTGGGCCGGTTTGATGAATTCATCCCTCTGGATCATTGTCCTTGGGCGTCTGCTCCGAGACTGTGTCCTGCGTGACCTGGTTCGTCCTGCTCCATCACTGGTTCCATGTGGTCGTTGTTGCCTTCGGGGTTGACTGGAGTATCAATCCTTCTGGTGCTGTTGCTGATATTTTTACTGTTGCTCGACTTGGAACGGCGTCTGCGCCGTCGCTTTGGCTTTTTCTCGGGGGTTTTATCCTCCGGATTTTCACCATCGTCCTCCTTGGGCGTATCCACCATGTATATGTCGTATGAGAATCTTCTCCTACATCATCGTCCATACCATCGATGCCTCCGGAGTCGAAGTCAAGTGCATCGGTTAAATCATCAACCGTGGCTATGAAGTGGGTGGTGGGTGGGTAACGAATTTCTTCGTCGCCTGCTTCCCACCCGGGCCGGACATAGTTCGGCCCCGAATTTTCTGTCAAGGAGAGAATTTTTAATGAGTTCAGCATGTCGCCAAAGGGAGAGTGCTGGAAGATGTCCGTAGCGGTGAACTCCGTTACCGGAGCCCAATCTGGCCCGACTGGCTCGGAAACGCGCGGACTGGAACCTACAACCGGATACGAATCCGGGGGTCCGGAGTCACGGGCTTCCCCAGAAGAGAGGCCTCTGTTCGGCTCCATAGCCGATGAGGGTACAGCCTGCGGGGCGGGGTCCAGCCGTCCGTCCTTAGGAAACGCCACCTGCCTCGGATTTAGATCCGAGGCTACTGCAGGGGTGAAATCCCGAGTGTTGTCCGACAGCAGGTCCAGGACATGCTCGTTGTGACTATCCGGTGCTCCTGGCGCGGGCCCGAATCCGTCAAAGCTCAAGTCTCCGCAGATATCCGCCGTGTTGTCCAAGTTTCAGAACCAGATTTGATGGCCAGGGGCGTAGCTGTCGATCTGCTCCAGATGGCCAAGCGAATTGGCCCGCAGTGCGAAGCTGCCGAACACGAAGATCTGTCCAGGGAGGAAAGTCTCACCCTGGACCGTGTCGTTGATGATGATTGAAGGAGCCATCGAGCCCGACAACGATGACACAGAGGGACTCTCAATGAAAGCACCAAAGTCGGTGTCAAAACCGGCGGATCTCGGGTAGGGGGTCCCGATCTTGCGTCAAGGCTGATGGTAACAGGAAGCAAGGGACAAAGATGTTTACCCAGGTTCGGTCCCTCTCGATGGAGGTAAAACCCTACTTCCTGCTTGATTAATATTGAAGATATGGGTAGTACAAGAGTAGATCTACCACGAGATCGTAGAGGCTAAACCCTAAGAGCTAGCCTATAATGGTATGATTATAATCGTGATCGGCCTTCTAAGGACCAACCTCTCCGGTTTATATAGACACCAGAGAGGGCTAGGGTTTACATGGAGTCGGTTACAAGGAAGGAAACAAAATATCCGGATCGCCAAGCTTGCCTTCCACGCCAAGGAGAGTCCCATCCGGACACGGGCCGAAATCTTGAGTCTTGTATCTTCACGCTTCAATAGTCCGGACGTTGTACATAGTCCGGCTGTCCGGATACCCCCTAATCCAGGACTCCCTCAGCGGGTCCATCACCCGTGGCCGATCTGGCGCCGCCCTAGGTGCCTCGGTCCGATTTACTGCTGCCGGATTACTAGGCTCGGCTCCTGCCGTATTGAAGAGATTCAGTCCTTCGTAAACCGGAGGCAGACAAGACCGGTACTTCCTCCTCATTACTTCGTTTGATGCGTTCTGATCCAACATAAGCCGGTAATTCCGCGCCTGAATCTGCTGTGATTGGGCATCTAAAGCGGCCCGCTCCTCAGTCATCCTGACCTCCTCAGCCGCCAAGTCCACCTTGGCCTGAGTTATCTGATCCTTTAGTTTTGTAACATCCGCATTATGCTGATCTTGGGTCTCTAGGGTGACTGCCGTGGTCAACAATGTTGTCACAGCATCAAGCAAACCGGCAAGAACTTGAGTCGGGCGGTGCGCAGGGCCTCCTGCCACGGCTGCTGATCCGGAGATCGTTGCTGCTGTGGATGAAGATTGCACGGTGGGCTGTGTAGCGGCCATGAAGATTGGAACCCAATTTGGCGGTTCAAAGGGGCCCAGAATACTGTCGCCATCGGAATATCCCCCAATCCGGCCATCTTGGAATTGGTACAGTAACTCAGTTTGGCCGGTGGATGATTCGCCATCTGAGTAGATGGCCGTCTCAGTGTCGGACACCGGTTCAGATTCTGCACCAGATGAACCCTACGAACGTACGCTTCATGGCAGGCTGAACCCACACAGGACTTGCATGCTGAGCCGTTTCGACGAGATCGGTGGAGATGTCCGGCTCAGGGCCCGGTTCGCCGATCTTGTAGATTAAAACGTAAATTCCACCAAAGGGACCCGGTACCCATACTTGATTGAGCCGGCCTCGGGGCCCCAGCCTGCGTCGTTGATGTAGATTTTGCCTCGATGACTCTTGGTCATCCGTCCAACCACGTACCCTTTGAGTCCTTCAAAATTACCCTTTAAGAACTCAAAACCATCGTGCGATAGCCCCACGGTGGGCGCCAACTGTCGTGGAATAAACACGTCAGATGTCCTAGCAGAAGGACTTAGTCGTGGAGCCATCGCAACGAGGTTAGCTTAAAGTGGTTTAAACCAGAACAAAGGACACAAGAAGTTTATACTGGTTTGGCCCCTTGCGATGAAGGTAAAAACCTATGTTCCAGTTGTTGTGGGATTGATTGATCTTGATGAGCATGGAGCGAATCCGCTTTACCTATCAATCAAGATGTTGTCTCTTGTCCCTGAACCGTCACCAGGTCGTCCCTTTATATACACAGGTTGACGCCCGGCCATTTTAAAGAATCCCGAGGCCGGCTCATACAAGTGTCCAGCTCGGTCTCTTCCCTTCCGTAACTGAAAATACAGGGTTTATACAACTATGGCAGTTTACAACTATGGGCCCTAATATGCCTTTTGGGCTCCGGGCCTCTAAGCTTTAATGGTAGACCGTCATCTTCCTTGTCTTCATGGGCTTCAATATAGATGAGCGTGAACCAGCCACTCCTGGGTGGTTTACACTCAGTAGTTATATCCTCAACATTAACTGTCATGGGATTAACACGTCAGATGTCCTGGCAGAAGGACTTAGTCGTGGAGCCATTGCAACGAGGTTAGCTTGAAGGGGTTTAAACCGGAACAAAGGACACAGGAAGTTTATACTGGTTCGGCCCCTTGCGGTGAAGGTAAAAGCCAATGATCCAGTTGTTGTGGGATTGATTGATTTTTATGAGCAGGGAGAGAATCCGCTTTACCTATCTCTCAAACTGTTGTCTCTTGCCCCTAAACCGCCGCCGGGTCGTCCCTTTATATACACAGGTTGACGCCCGACCGGTTTACAGAATCCCGAGGCCGGCTCATACAAGTGTCCGGCTCGGTCTCTTCCCTTCCCTAACTTAAAATACAAGTTTATACAACTATGGCGGTTTACAACTATGGGCCCTAATCCGCCTTTTGGGCTCCGGGCCTCTAAGCTTTAATGGTAGTGTGCCATCTTCCTTGTCTTCATGGGCTTCAATATAGATGAGCGTGAACCGTCCCTGTCGGTGTCAAAACCGGCGGATCTCTGGTAGGGGGTCCCGAACTATGCGTCTAGGCGGATGGTAACAAGAGACAGGGAACATGATGTTTTTACCCAGGTTCGGGCCCTCTCGATGGAGGTAAAACCCTACTCCTGCTTGATTGATATTGATGATATGGGTAGTACAAGAGTAGATCTACCACAAGATCAGAGAGGCTAAACCCTAGAAGCTAGCCTATGGTATGATTGTTGTTCATCCTACGGACTAAAACCATCCGGTTTATGTAGGCACCGAAGAGGGTTAGGGTTACACAGATTCGGTTACAATGGTAGGAGATCTACATATCCGTATCGCCAAGCTTTCCTTCCATGCCAAGGAAAGTCCCATCCGGACACGGGACGAAGTCTTCAATCTTGTATCTTCATTGTCCAGGAGTCCGGCCGAAGATGATAGTTCGGCTATCCGGACACCCCCTAGTCCGGGACTCCCTCAGTAGTCCCCGAACCAGGCTTCAATGACGATGAGTCCGGAGCGTAGATTGTCTTCGGCATTGCAAGGCGGGTTCTTCTCCAAATCCTGTGCACCTGTTGAATAGCGTCTGGCTTCTTCTAAATATTGCACTCCTCGGCTTCCACGCCCAGTAATGGCCATCTTCCACGTGTTGAACGAATGCAAAAAGCCAGGGTATTTTTACATTTATCCCCCTAGATGCGTAAATAAGTTGCCTATAAAAGAGATGAGGATCTAGATCCAAATCACACCATCCTCCCTTTGCGAGCATTCATCAGAGCGCATCTAACAGAAATCCATTCCATCATGGACAGTCGACGCGGCTCCTCCTCTCGCCCTCCCAGCCCTTAGCCTGGAGATTGGGAGAGATGGTCCGTCCCGCATAGTGAGCTAGTGGCGCTCCAAACCAAGGGATTTCTTCCCCCAGCCTTCATGGTCCCGGTTCGAACCGGACTCGCCACCTATAAGGGTGGAAAGCAAGCGAAGAGCATCCCCAGCCCCTCCAAAGGAGAGCGGGTATGCCTTGTCTCTTATTTGATAAGAGGGTTCGGATTTCCAATTCATCCGTTTCTCCGAGGGCTCCTGGAGTTCTATGGCCTCCAGTTGCACAACCTTAGGCATGCCTCCCTTTTGCATATTGCGGGCTTCGTGGCCCTTTGCGAGCTGTTTTTGGGCATCGAGCCTCATTTTGTGCTGTGGAAGAAGCTATTCTGCCTTGTGCCCCGTTCTCAAGAGGGGTCAATATATCAAGTGGGCGGAGCCGCACTATGGCGCATCGCCGGGACCGGATATCTATCCGGAACCCCAAAGAAGGCATCCGAAGACTGGCCTTCGGAATGGTTTTATATAGAAGATCTTCCCCTGCCGGACCCAGTTCGGGTCGGCCTCCCTGAGTTCAGTAACGCTCCTTTGAAGAAACTCCTAAGCTGGCGTCCACGGAGCCCTCAGAAGGAAAATGACAGGGACGTCCTTTACCTGATGAGTCGAATTAGGCTGTTAGCTCATTCCGGACTGACCATGATCGGGGTCATGGACACATGCATCATGCGGGGGGTGCAGCCGCTCCAATATAGAGGCCACCCCATGTGGGATTTCAACGGGGAGGATGATGCCACCCGCTGCGGCCGCAAGGGGCCGAGATCTTGTCCGCATTGTACATGGGATAAGAGGAGGAATTTCTCCGCGTCAATCCGCGGGGCGGATTTTCTATGAACAATCCTCCAAGCTGGGTAAGCGGACATTTATTTTTGCCTATCCGATCCATACTCCCATAGTCAAGTACCTCATTTTGTGATTTCGGCGCAGGAACTGTGCCGGGCCATAAAGGATATAAACATCCCTGAAAGCGCAACTATCCCTAGGTGGTTTTGGTAATTCATAACAACATATAGCTCATTGAGCTAATGCTATTCCAAGACTATTATTTCAGGAAAGCTCAATGAATGGAATGGCATGGATGATGAAAGTGGATCCCTCAAAATACTAAGGACAAAGGATTGGCTCAAGCTCAAAAGCTCAAGACTCTTCATTTTACATTTTTGTGATCCAAGATCACATTGAGTCTATAGGAAAAGCCAATACTATCAAGGAGGGATGAGGTGTTGCTTAATGAGCCTCTTGCTTCATGTGCTTAGTGATATGCTCCAAAACCCTCAACTACTTTCCCACATACACAAATGACCTAAACCCAAAGCCAAAATCGGTCACACCGATTCTTCCTATCCGGCGCCACCGATTCCAAAAGTCATAGCCACTGCCACAAACCCTAAGAAAATCAGTCTTACCGATAGGGATCTCGGTCTCACCGAGATGGGGTTGTAATCTCTCTGTTTACCTTCGTAACGTTTCGGTCTAACCGAAGTGAGCGATCGGTCCCACCGAGATTGCAATGTAAACTCTTTGTTTCCTTTTTGTAACATTTCGGTCTCACCGAAAAGAGCAAATCGGTCCCACTGAGTTTACGTGACCAACTCTCTCGAAAGCTTATTACCATATCGGTCTCACCGAGTTTGTGTAATTGGTCTTACTAAGATTACGTTATGCCCTAACCCTAACCGAATCGGACTCACCGAGATGCATGTCAGTCCCACCGAAAATCACTAATGGTCAATAGGTTTACTAAATCGGTCTGACCGAGTTTAATGATTCAGTCCCACCGAGTTTGGTAAATTGTGTGTAACAGTTAGATTTTGTGTGGAGGCTATAAATACCCCTCCACCTCCTCTTCATTCATGGAGAGAGCCATCAGAACGAACCTACACTTCCAACTTACCATTTCTAAGAGAGAACCACCTACTCATGTGTTGAGGCCAAGATATTCCATTCCTACCATATGAATCTTGATCTCTAGCCTTCCCCAAGTTGCTTTCCACTCAAATCCTCTTTCCACCAGATCCAAAACCTATGAGAGAGAGTTGAGTGTTGGGGAGACTATCATTTGAAGCACAAGAGCAAGTAGTTCATCATCAATGCGCCATTTGTTACTTCTTGGAGAGTGGTGTCCCCTAGATTGGCTAGGTGTCACTTGGGAGTCTCCGACAAGATTGTGGAGTTGAACCAAGGAGTTTGTAAGGGCAAGGAGATCGCCTACTTCGTGAAGATCTACCGCTAGTGAGGCAAGTCCTTTGTGGGTCACGACCATGGTGGGATAGACAAGGTTGCTTCTTCGTGGACCCTTCCTGGGTGGAGCCCTCTCGCGCAGCTGTTACCCTTCGTGGGTTGAAGTCTCCATCAACGTGGATGTACGATAGCACCACCTATTGGAACCACGCCAAAAACATCCGTGTCTCCAATTGCGTTTGAATCATCCAAACCCTTTCCCTTTACTTTCTTGCAAGTTGCATGCTTTAATTTCTGCTGCCTATATACTTTTTGCATGCTTGCTTGAATTGTGTGATGATTGCTTGACTTGTCCTAAAATAGCTAAAATCTGCCAAACTCTAAAATTGGGAAAAGGTTAAGTTTTTATTGGTCAAGTAGTCTAATCACCCCCCTCTAGACATACTTCAAGGTCCTACAAGTGGTATCAGAGCATTGGTCTCCATTTGCTTTGATTTCCATAGCTTTTGGTGGTCATAGCCTTGGTTTCACAACCTAGGAGAGTATGGCGTCCAGCGAGGGAAATTATCACCGTAGAGGTCCTTACTTCGATGGTACTAATTTTTCTAGTTGGAAGCATAAGATGAAAATGCATGTTCTTGGACATAACCCCGCCGTTTGGGCAATTATTTGTATTGGCTTGCAAGGTGAATTCTTTGATGGGAGAGAACCGAACCGTGAATCTAATGCGGAAGAATTGAAGATGCTGCAATACAACACTCCAGCTTGTGATATCATCTTCAACGGATGGTGCCCCGAAGAATTCAGCAAAATCAGCCGTCTTGAGAATGCAAAGGAAATTTGGGATACTTTGATTGATATGCATGAAGGTACTGAGTCCGTCAAGGAATCCAAGTTGGATGTGCTCCAGAGTCAGCTTGACAAGTTCAAAATGAAGGATGGTGAAGGTGTCGCTGAAATATACTCTAGGCTTGCTCTTATCACAAATGAGATTGTCGGCTTAGGGAGTGAGGAGATGACCGACAAATTCATCATCAAGAAGATTCTAAGAGCATTGGATGGAAAGTATGATACCGTGTGCACATTGATTCGAATGATGCCAAACAACAAAGATCTCAAGCCAACAGAAGTCATTGGAAGAATTGTTGCTCATGAGATGTCACTCAAGGATAAGGAGGAACTTCACAACAAGTCAAGTGGTGCTTACAAAGCCACAAGTGAAGCCCCCACATCATCAAGTGAGAAACCAACCTTCAATGAAGAATTGAGCTAAATGGTGAACAACTTCAACAAATTCTACAAGAGTAGAAGCAAAGAAAGAAGCTCCAAGTCAAGGTCTTACAATGACAAAATATCTTCTAGTTGAGAGCGCAATTGCTATAATTGTAGGAGACCCGGACACTACTCCAATGAGTGTACGACACCCTACAAAAGAAGAGAAGATTCTCCAAGAAGAAGGAGCAAAAGAGAAGAATCACCACCAAGAGAGAGGAGGAGTAGAGATGATTGTTATGAACGAAGACCCTCGCGGAAAAGCAAGGATTCGAAAAGGAAGGACAAGTCATCAATGAGCTACACAAAACGAAGACAACAAGCTCATGTTGGTCAATGGGTATCCGGCTCCGACTCCGACAATCACTCCGAGAGAAGCTATCACTCTGACTCCGAATATACTCAAGATGAAGGTGTTGCCGGTCTAGCACTTGTGTCAACCAACTCCTACGACATATTTGACTAACCAAATGAAGGTGTTGGAAGATGCTTCATGGCCAAAGGTCCAAAGGTAACACATCCCGAGTATGTTGATTTCAATAGTGACGAAGATGACTTGCTTGTGGATGATGATTTACTTGTTGACAACTCTAGTGATGAATACTATGATGAAACGTCAATTAATCATGCTAATCAAGATAAAACGGATGACAATGATAACGAGAAGATTGAGCTTCTAACTAAAGAACTAAACTCTCTTAAGTTAGCTCATGAAACTATCTACAAATATCATCGAGAACTTTTAAGGGCTCATGAGAAATTACGCTTTGAAAAGCTCAGTCTTGAGCAAGAGCATGAGTTCTTAAAAGCAATCAATGATGATCTCCGCAAGAAAAGTTCTTCTTACATTGCCAAGCGTTTACTCTTATCTACTTGCATGCCTCAAGTCAAGTCTAGTAACAAGTACAAGAAAGATACTTCCTCTAGTAGTAACAATAATAATGTCAAATCCAATATTGTTGCTTCTAGTAGTTCTCTTGATTCCACTAATGATTCTCTTAGCCAAGTTACACTTGAGCAAGAAGATAGCTTATTAAAGGGAATTATAGAGAAAGGTGTTTAGAAGAGCCTTGCCGGGAGTAAGCAATTCGAGGAAATTGTACGCAAGCAAGGAAGGCACCAGAAGAATCAAGGTGTTGGTTTTGAACGTAAGTTCAATGTCAATGGAGTTGAGTGGGAAGAAGATCAATACCCCAAGACTAAGTTTGTTCCTCAACAAGAGAAGTATGATCCTACTTCCTTCAAGGGAACACAAGCTCAAGATGATCTTCCACCACAAGACCACAAGAACAAAGGCAAGGACAAGCTTCAAGAAGAGATTGATTCATTTGAAGAAGCACCTAAAGCCTCGTTCAAGTGGGTCCCCAAGACTACGTCAAGTTCTACTTCATCAAGTACAATTACAACTCCAAGGACTCCCATCAAGATGATGTGGATCCCGAAGAAGAAGAACTAGAGAGTTCTTGAGGGTGACTCCGCCAACATTCTTCACTCATATCATTTTGGCAACAACAAGTGCAATCAACTTCCACATCTTGCACTAGTTCAAGGAGTCACAAACCCTCATGTTGGTAAGGCAAGGGACAAGGTAACCTAATGATTAAATGGACATCATCTTGTGTGTGCATCACTCTATGTCTATGGATATTCTTGTTTGTTCCTTGTGGGACTAACCCATGTAGGTAAGTTGAAAGTGCAACTCACTCCAAAGGATTGCTCCAAATGATCTGCAACAACATTGAGCATCCACATCTTCAACACCTACATGAAGTCATCATCGACAAAACCCAAGGTTAGTTCATCCCTCTAAGGGGGGATCTCACATCTAGGGGGAGCTTAACTCTAAGAATTGAGTCAAAGCAACTCTAATGGTGTGAACACATCAATGCATTATGTAAAAGTGGTAACCCCACTTGAGCTTAAACGATGAGTATGACCTATGATCAAATGTTCTCATTTGACTCCTAAGTCAATATACTCATATATAGATGACCTAGTCATCGCCAATTGTTTGATAGATGCTAGAATTGGTTGTGCATGCTTTGCCACATATTTCATTTGCCATCTTATTGTGTGAGCATGTTGGTGCATATTTTACTCATTCAAGGACATCCACTTGTTGTTTTGATTGTTTGGGTTCTTTTCTTTTAGCCAAGTGGATGGACAAGAATGCCTAAGAACCTTCTTTAGCTATCTATGCTTTTCTCATCTCAAACTCTATTCATGCTACATAACAAAATTTGATCAAGTCAGATTCGAACCACTCTGTGTGAGGAGCACTCGGAGTCCCCGATTCGTCATAGACTTAAACTTCCAAAACCTCTTTGTGATTCTCGGTCAGACCGATTCCTCCATTTCGTTCCTACCGAGATCATTAAGTTGATCAGAGTTTTCAATCTCGGTGCAACCGATTTGAACTCTTCGGTCTCACTGATTTGCTATAACTAAACATAGTTATGCATCTCGGTGCCACCGAGTTGTTCCACTCGGTCACACTGACAGGGTTGGGCTATATATAGCCACAGGCAAAATTTTGGAAATTTCTCTGAAACCCTTTGCCCGCGCAATAGCTCGCTCTGCCATCAGAGGTCTCCGGATCGTCTCCTCGTCGCCAGCAGCCTCCTGTCGCTGGTCTCCGCTGCCGTCAATGGATTTCGTCCCCGCCGTTGCCGCCGTAGCAAGTCCACCGCCAAGTTAGGGTATGGAGTTGATCTTTGTGCTATCCACGTCTGATTCCAAGCACATTGTATTTTTATTGAATCTTGCCACGGTTGAAACTCTTCTATCCAGCCAAAGTAGTCCATAGATTAGATGAGATTCAAATTTTTAGGGTTAGGTTTCCGCCGAAACCATCTCGGACCCACCGAGTTGAAAAACTCGGTCTCACCGATTTGGCTTATGCCATTGCACTAGCGACTCTCGGTCTGACCGAGAATTACTAATCGGTGCGACCGATTTGAGGTTTCTATGAAACCCTAGCAGTCTCGGTGCCACCAAACTGTGACTCGGTCCAACCGAGATCATCAGTTTAGGTTCGAAAACTGCTTCGGTATCACCGAGTTTGAAAATCGGTTGATCCGAAATGCTTTCTGTGGAAAACTAAAACTGAACTTTTGAATCATTCTTTTGCAAAAATCTCTGCATTTTGTGATGCACATGTATTCTATCTCATCTATAACTCTTCACAGGGTCAGCAGTCAGCTTTTGTAGTATGTCAGATCAGAGTGATAGCCAGAACAGGTCAGTAGAGCAGATGGACTTGAGTGAGGGCACTAGTCCCTCAACTACAGATGAAGGGAGCAGAAGTAATCCTAGCAATTTGCTTAAGGCTGCAACTAGGCAAAGGAGGAAAAGAACTTCAGATTCAGAGAATGAAGATTACAAAGCTGAGGAAGATGAGGCCACTTACAAGAAAATGGTGCTCAAGTAGGAATATGGCTCTGCACATAGCACTAAGCCAGGTCTGAAGAAGAAAGTTCCTGCCAAGAGGACACCAATGCCAAAGGCCAGAAAGTCCACTCAAGTGCCTGCTCAGGCTCAACCCAAAGGAGCACCTGAGAAGAAAGTCACTTGTTCCAAACCTCAGAAAGTCCCCACTGGTGAAACTATGAAGTTCACAATTGACTCAGAGGATGATGGTGATCAGGATAAGAAAAAGAAGAGAGCAAGAACCACAACTGCCAAGGTCCTTGGAAAGCCCTCTATGAGAAGAGATTCCGATGAAGAGGAGGAGGATGCTGCACCAGCACCTAAGGCACCTAAGCTTATGGGTGATGCAATCAGATCAGGGGCTGCAACATCCAAGCCCAAGGAAGCACCCAAAGCTGCCTCCAAGGCCAAGCAAGTTCCAAAGAGGAATATTAGGAGTATTCCAGCTGTTGAGAAGAACAAGGCCCCATTGCCCAATGTTGTTGAAGATGAGGATGAAGAAGGACAGGTCCTAAGAAAGCTCAAGCCCAAGATACCAGACCAGAATGATGCCCATCCTGTGGCTGAGGACATGAGAATCAGGAAGGATTCAGGGCTGAGACTATGGAGGATGGAAGATCCATATGCTTCAAGAAGAAGAACTGTTGTTGACTACAGGTTCCATACAAAGGAACAGCAGGACTTTTATGAAACAATTCTGTTGGACAAGAAGCCTATAGTCTATGACATGAGGTGGGTCGACTGGACCTACATCAGGGACAATGAGCAGCGCTATCCTGGAGTGCAAGAACGCTTTATTGCTTGTGGAGTTGCTGATTCTATTGGCCAGAAGTTCACCAACTAGAATGATGAGCTTATCATGCAGTTCTACTCCACAGCACATTTTTACCCAAATGGTAGAATTGTTTGGATGTCTGAAGGTACAAGGTACCAATCCACTATTGAAGAATGGGCAAGTCTGATAAATGCCCCCAAGGAAAATGAGGATGACCTGGACATTTATGCAAAGAAGAAGGTGGGTCACAACTCCATGGCTCACATGTACAAGGAGATCCCAGACAAGGCAGTAGAGACTCACAAGTTTGGATCAGTTCACTTTCTGCTATCTGGGTTGCCAACCATCAATTGGATTATGAGGCACACTTTGTTGCCCAAGTCTGGTGACCACAACATGATCAGAGGACATGCCATCAACATGCTGCATGTGTTTGATGTGCCACAGAAGTTCAAAGTGATGAGCCTAATAATTGAAACAATCAAGAGTACTGCAGCAGATCAGAAGAGGAGCTATGGATATGCACCTCAGATTCAGGAATTAATCAACTCAAAGATGGGCACAGGGAAATATCAGTTGGATAAGGAACATTTTCCACTTTATCCAGACTTTGAGGACAATGAGGTTGTCGTGAATGAAAATGATCCACAATCAGTTCAAGCTCAGGAGAAGAAGGAGAAGGCAAAGAAGGAGAAGGCTGCCAAGATGCCAACTCAAGAGGAGGCATCTGAATATTTCTTGAAAACCAAACAGGAGCAGCTTGGTTACTTGATAGCATATACACTGAGGATTGAGAAAGGACTGGCCACCCTCACTCAGAATCAGGAGAGCCTTGAGAGACTCATGGAACTCAAATTCCATGACCTTGACGTTAAAGTAACTGAGATTCAGTCAGTTGTAGAGCAGCTGTAGGATGATATGCAGGAGAGACAGGGCAAGACTACCACCAATGTGTTTGCCAGCGTGCCCAGAGCCCAGAGGTCGATTGCAGTGCAGTGGATGACACTAGAGCAACAACTTCACCAGCCTCGCCCTACAGTTCAGTGCAACCAGCTCCAAAGCATCCACTCCAAAGCACCCTCTACTTCAAGCTGAAGCCTTCGTCCTTGGAGTCATCAGACACCACCATGAAGATCAAGCACGAGAGTCGATCTAGCACTATGCATTTTCTATGAACTTTTTGGTAACTTGTTGCCAAAGGGGGAGAAAAATGTATAGATCATAGGCTTCGACAGAGAGAGAGAGAGTGTTGCTTTTGTTCTCTCTTGCTTTATTTGGTGGTTTTTAAAACTTTGTTTGCTTTTGGTTGAGATACTATGCCTGTGAGACATCGATGATCATGTGTTTGATCATAAGCTACACTTATGCATGCTTGATATTATCCTATCTATCTTATGTGATCATTCACTATGCTTGGTGATGAGTGCATGTATTCATTGTTTATTATTTTGAGTGCTCCACCAAGATGTATGTGACATGGAAGAGTAACCCATGAGCCTAATTCATTGTGCATTTGCAGTCCAAAGCAAATCTTAACCCATGCACAAATTTAGGGGGAGCTCTTGCTTATCACATACTTCTCAAAGTGGCGATGTTATTCAATCTTATTATCTTTTGTCGAAGCTTTGATCTATATGTTGTCATCAATTACCAAAAAGGGGGAGATTGAAAGTGCAACTATTCCTAGGTGGTTTTGGTAATTCATAACAACATATAGCTCATTGAGCTAATGCTATTCCAAGACTATTATTTCAGGAAAGCTCAATGAATGGCATGGCATGGATGATGAAAGTGGATCCCTCAAAATACTAAGGACAAAGGATTGGCTCAAGCTTAATAGCTCAAGACTCATCATTTTACATTTTAGTGATCCGAGATCACATGAGGTGTTGCTTAATGAGCCTCTTGCTTCATGTGCTTAGTGATATGCTCCAAAACCCTCAACTACTTTCCCACATCCACAAATGACCTAAACCCAAAGCCAAAATCGGTCACACCGATTCTTCCTATCCGGCGCCACCGATTCCAAAAGTCATAGCCACTGCCACAAACCCTAAGCAAATCGGTCTTACCGATAGGGATCTCGGTCTCACCGAGATGGGGTTGTAATATCTCTGTTTCCCTTCGTAACGTTTTGGTCTAACCGAAGTGAGCGATCGGTCCCACCGAGATTGCAATGTAAACTCTGTGTTTCCTTTTTGTAACATTTCGGTCTCACCGAAAAGAGCAAATCGGTCCCACCGAGTTTACCTGACCAACTCTCTGGAAAGCTTATTACCAAATCGGTCTCACCGAGTCTGTGTAATCGGTCTTACCGAGATTACGTTATGCCCTAACCCTAACCGAATTGGTCTCACAGAGATGCATGTCAGTCCCACCGAAAATCACTAACGGTCACTAGGTTTACTAAATCGGTCCGACCGAGTTTAATTATTCGGTCCCATCGAGTTTGGTAAATTATGTGTAATGGTTAGATTTTGTGTGGAGGCTATAAATACCCCTCCACCTCCTCTTCATTTGTGGAGAGAGCCATCAGAACGAACCTACACTTCCAACTTACCATTTCTGAGAGAGAACCACCTACTCATGTGTTGAGGCCAAGATATTCCATTCCTACCATATGAATCTTGATCTCTAGCCTTCCCCAAGTTGCTTTCCACTCAAATCCTCTTTCCACCAAATCCAAAACCTATGAGAGAGAGTTGAGTGTTGGGGAGACTATCATTTGAAGCACAAGAGCAAGGAGTTCATCATCAACACACCATTTGTTACTTCTTGGAGAGTGGTGTCTCCTAGATTGGCTAGGTGTCACTTGGGCGCCTCCGACAAGATTGTGGAGTTGAACCAAGGAGTTTGTAAGGGCAAGGAGATTGCCTACTTCATGAAGATCTACCGCTAGTGAGGCAAGTCCTTCGTGGGCGACGGCCATGGTGGGATAGACAAGGTTGCTTCTTCATGGACCCTTCGTGGGTGGAGCCCTCCGTGGACTCGCGCAGCCGTTACCCTTCGTGGGTTGAAGTCTCCATCAACGTGGATGTACGATAGCACCACCTATCGGAACCACGCCAAAAATATCCGTGTCTCCAATTGCGTTTGAATCCTCCAAACCCTTTCCCTTTACTTTCTTGCAAGTTGCATGCTTTAATTTCTGCTGCCTATATACTCTTTGCATGCTTGCTTGAATTCTGTGATGATTGCTTGACTTGTCCTAAAATAGCTAAAATCTGCCAAACTCTAAAATTGTGAAAAGGTTAAGTTTTTATGGGTCAAGTAGTCTAATCACCCCCTTCTAGACATACTTCAAGGTCCTACAAGCCCGCCTCCACAACCTGAGGATCCGGAACTGTTCCTCGATCCGGCCTCCCAAGAGGATCCAGACATTTCAGTGGAGCTTATCGATGGGGTATTTCACCAACTGAGCATCGATAATGCCTTGGTTGCCATTACGGCTGATTACCCCAGAATACTTCCCGCTTCGCAGGTAACTAAGACCGAAGTCCCAATACTTTGAAAATGACCCATCCGTGCGTGTTTTTGATCACCGTATACCAGTGGTGTTTCGCAGGAGGCGCCCTTGAGGCGGAAGGCCGAGCCCGTAGCGGCTGGCCAACAAGGCGCAGCACGGCCCAGCAGGCTAAAAAGAAGTGTGGTCCGAATCGAAACTCCGGCGCAACCGTATGGCGCGTCACCTTACTCCCCGGCTTTATTCCCGGGAGGCATACTAACGCTCGTGCCTTTTCAGGAAGAAGAGCGCTCGCCGGACTGTATCCGGAGAGGTTGCCAATCAATCCTCCGCTCGCCAGGCTCCAAAGCCAGGTCCAGAAGCGGAGGCGAACACGGGGCGTGCGTCGGATGTTCCTCCGACAGAGGATGCCGACAGGTTATCTGCCACCAATTCCGAGGTGGAGAGTGCCATGAATCACAGGCACCGCCGGACAGTTCTTCGTGACACGTGTTTCTCCCCAGAGGCATTGGATGCTTTTAATTCGAGAGATGCGCACCTCCGTGCCACTCAAAATGGTCTAGCCAGAGCCACGGAGCAGTATGTAAAAGACATACGGGTGAGAAAAATTGACAGTTATATATGCAGTAGCTCCCGAGACTTGAAATAGTTAGAATAACTGATTTAAGGATCATTTGTTGTCTGAGGATCTTCTGAAAAGAATACCCAACTGTCCCAGGAGCTGGAGGAGTGCAAAGCCCAACTTGAGGCTGCACTAGCCGCAGTGGGGGAAGCCAAAGAGACCCCCTCTGGTAATATATGCTTCAAAAGATATGTAATTTGTGAAGTGCGACATGTGTATAAGTCTGACAATAATATTGCAGATGGCGCCGGGATAGATCCGGACAAGCAACAACTCATGTGCCAGTTAAAGGCCGGCGAGAATGTGCTTACAAGGGTGAGGCAGGAGAAAAATAATCTCCAAGATGCCAACACCCAGCTAGGTGAGGAACTAAAGGATGTTCGTGCCCAGCTATCTGACTCCGTTAAGGAGAACAGCGGCTTCGACGCGGTATTTTTAGTAAGTGCTTGAACGAACTTTGATAAAGAGTTTGGCAAGGAAGTCGACTAACAGAGTTATGTCCGTAGGTATGCTCACAGTCCGTCCTGCAGAGGAAATGCCCGGTTCTACGGGTGACCTTCTTCCCGAGCTCTTGCAACTGCAGGAACGAGTTCGGCAGGTGATGAAAGGCGTCGCCCAGGCCTTGTGGCCATCTGTCTCCCTGCCCGAAGGCCTTGGAGAGCTTGCAGAGAGGCTTCAGGGAGCGCGGCAGCGCTTCCTCTTATGGAAGATATCGGCATGCCGTCAAGGCGCCAGGGAGGCCTGGGCCATGGTGAAGACGCGGTACCCGAAGGCTGACCCAAACCACATGGCCGAGGTCGGCCCTACGGGGCCCGATGGGAAGGAGATCCCTGTGAGCTTAGTGTACGGCCAAGTAGAATTGGCCGCAAAGTATTCCCAACAGGAATGTAAACTAGACAGCCTGCTGGATGGCATTGAAGAGGAATATGCCGAGTCAAGTTGACTATGTAATTTAAGATGACATGTAAAATGCCTTCTAGCCGGATTGTAGATCGTTTGTCATAGCGGACCTTTTCGCTTCAACCTCGGACCCAATAGTCCGGAGTGTGTCCGAATACCCTCGCGGTTATATAAGAACCGGGGCATGCGTGGAGATCAGGCGTAGGGGTCATTAGTGCTTTATCAGACAAGTGCCCAACTAGTTATGTTATATTACATGGTTAGTAAGAAACATCTTCCAGGGAGAATAGTTCCGTTAGGGGTTCCTTTCCCTGGGAGGCATGCCCTAAAGTGCATGTCCGGACTACGAAAAAGCAGAAAAACATCTGGGGGCAGGTAAATAAATAGGTAAGAAATCGTCTTTTAGTTCACCGATCGAATATTCCCTTAAGAACGCTAGCTTTTGGCTTCACCCGGTCTGAGGTACACATCCGGCTGACCCGGCAGTAACAATCGCAGAGGTGCTCCCTTTACCGCCTAGCCGAACAATCAGGAACGTAGGGGTAAGCACAGGAGTCAGGCAACCTAGCTTGGCCAAAACTTAAGTCATATCGATGCATATAATGGTGAATAAAAGGTACATGCGGAAGTGTGACACATGTGTTGGGCATGAAGCCCGTATAAATAAGCTTCTGTTAAAGAAGCCCCCAGGTATAATGAGCGCGGATAGTGCGTCAAGTGTGTGCGAACAATGCGCGAACAAGCTTTCAAAGGCTGTAATAGGAAAGGGGGAGAAGGAGAGAAACATAAGACATCTAATATGTAAAATATAGACGGAGGAAGGAGACGAACTCAGAATTCGGCGCTAGGCATAGAGTCTTCGGAGATGGGCTGCGTTCCATGGGTTCGGCTCGAGTCGGTTATCCAATGCATCTTGCAGACGGTACGCTCCACCAGTCAGGACTTGGTCGATGATAAAGGGACCTTCCCATTTGGGCTTGAGTTTGTCCTTTTTCTTGTCCGGCAAGCGTAGAACTAACTCGCCAATGTTGTAAGTTTTGGCCCGTACTTCTCTGCTTTGATATCTTCGAGCTTGCTGTTGATAGAATGCGGAACAGGCTTTTGCCACGTCATGCTCCTCCTTCAATGCGTCCAAACTGTCCTGCCGATCGAGCTCGGCTTCTCTTTCTTCGTACATGCGCATGCGAGGTGAGTCATGAATTATTTCACAGGGCAGAACTGCCTCTACGCCATATACCATAAAGAATGGTGTAAATTTGGTGGTGCGATTCGGAGTTGTCCGCAGCCCCCAGAGTACGGAGTCGAGCTCCCCTACCCAGTGCGTGTTAGATTCCTTAAGGGACCGCACTAATCGGGGTTTGAAGCCACTCATGATTAGACCATTTGCTCGTTCGACTTGACCGTTAGTTTGAGGGTGATAGACTGAAGCATAGTCGAGTTTGATGCCCATGTTTTTGCACTAGAGTTTAACCTCGTCGGCCGTAAAGTTCGTGCCGTTGTCAGTGATGATGCTATGGGGGATGCCATAACGGTGTACGACCCCTGATATGAACTCTATCACCGGTCCGGATTCGGCCGTCTTAACAGGCTTGGCCTCTATCCATTTGGTGAACTTATCCACCATGACTAGTAGGTATCTTTGCTTGTGGGTTCCTCCTTTAAGGGGTCCAACCATGTCAAGCCCCCAAAGCATGAAGGGCCAGGTTATGGGTATAGTTTTGAGGGCGGTGGGTGGCATGTGGCTTTGATTAGCAAAGAGCTGGCAACCTACGCATCGTTGGACTAAGTCCTGAGCATCTGCCCGGGCTGGCGGCCAATAAAATCCTGTATGGAAGGCCTTGCCTACAAGGGCCCGGGCTGCGGCGTGGTGCCCGCCGAGTCCGGCGTGAATTTCAGCCAGAAGGTTCCGCCCTTCCTCTTCGGAGATACACCTTTGAAGGACTCCGGTTGTGCTTTTCTTGTAAAGCTCTCCCTCATGGACCTTATAGGCTTTCGATCGCCGCACTATGCAGCAGGCCTCGTTTTGGTCCTCGGGAAGTTCCTGCCTGGTTAGGTAGGCTAGGAATGGTTCCATCCCCGGGGCAATGACTGCCATTATTACGTGGGCTGAGGATGTTACTATGGGGACCCCGACTCATAAGTCGTGATCACCGAATGCACGTGTACAGTGATCCCAGAGATCAATGCTCACTGAACACACAGAAGTTGAATAACAAGAGTCTTACATCCATACACACTGTCTTACACAAATTGTGACCATTATGGTCAAGTCTTGAGTATATCATCGCAGCGGAAATCTTTGTCGATAACTTGGCCCATGCCATCTGCCTTAACCCTACAGGCATTCTGACTGGGAAGCGTCCTAGCTCGCACGTTCGTCACCGAAGAGTTCCTCATCACATCCTGTCCTTTCATGCACGGTCAATAAAATAACGTTGGCAAGCCAATGAGTACTTTGAATGTACTACTTAAGCAACCCAAGTTTTGGTTCAAGGTACAACAATGCATGACATAGGTAAATTTTGTATAAAGCTAGTTTTGAGTGCAATGACATGTTCAACATCCTATAAAGCATGCATCAAGAGAGTTCAAGTAACCATGAGAACTGGTCACAGATATCAACATAAATAGAATGGGCACCAACCCATTTATCATAAACAGAGTGGGCACCAACCCATCTCAATCGTGCCAAGTCCTTGACTTGTCCCAAGTCATTTCCATCATCTCACACACACTGGTTGAAAACCCTGGACATAGTTTAAGCAGCACCGCCCAACCGTCCTTGACCGTGGACACGGCTATTCGAATAGTTTTACACTCTGCAGAGGTTGCACACTTTACCCACTAGATCCGGGGAACTTCCGTGTCATCCACGACCCGCGGTACCTCAAGAACCCGGGGCAAGCACCCGGTCACCGCCTTTCCCTAGACGACACTAACATGGAGTCCACTCGATTGGTAGTAATCCCCGTGCCAAACATTTCACATCATAAAGTTGTGGAGCCTCGCTCCCATATTCATCACATACCACAAGCACGGGGTACCAACGGTGTGTCCGGTGCCCTGTGAAAACAGTCATGGCCGCCCTACCTGGCATGACCCCGTCCCAAGAGAGAGCACCAACTCTCCCCCGTCACTAGTAATGCAGGCTCCAAGCTAGTATCGGTCTAGGTACTCAACAATGCCCTTTCCCATATAAGGGTAGAGTGGTCGCGCATGTAGGGTTGGGACAGTCATCAAATCTTAAATCTAATCCGTTTTCAAAAACAACACACACTTGCCTCGGTACACCACTTCGTCATCAAGTGGTTACCTTTCTCATCATCTCCCTCGGGCATAAATGGCAGCCGATCGGGTTTTTGAAAGTTGTTTGAAAATATTTTGCCTCCTTCACCATGCATATCCCCGTCCCTTTTGCATAGCACTACTTAGCACCCTATCTACTCCCACCGGCATAACCCTCATAAGGAGGTAGGGCCATGCGCAATGCAAGTATCAACGAGAAAATAACGGAGGCAACCAACCACGTGGTTCACCATCTCACCATGATTCCGATGCATCAATAATAAAGAGCTATAAATGACATGCATATAAAGGGGGTTTCATAGTCATGGTCAAAGGGCTGCTTGCCTGGTTCATTGGAGTCTTGAAACCTTCTGGTCCTTCTCCAAGTATTTCGTCTACTTCGTCAACTATCGTTAAAAGCAATCATAATAAGGAACACAATAAGGCAGGAAATAAAAGTGCTCTAAAAAGGTGAGTTGGACTTTTCTGGGATACCTCTGGTCATATGAGGGATGACCAAAGTGGTTTCATTAGGATTGGATAAGTGGATATCTCTGAACATTTTGATATGATGGAATCAAGAGGTTTATGGATTTGCAAGAAGTGTACAGAAATATATTTTTGGAAAATGGGCAAAGATACCCATTTAACAAAGGATGAGTTTAGAAGCATTTAGGATTTGGTTTCACTGGATTTGGAGTTCAAATGAATATTCTATGGATTTGCAAAGTTGGCTATATATGAAGAAATAGACCACTATTTGAGGTGATACAGAAAGTATTAGTAAAAATGTTCAAAAACTAAGTTCTGAACGTATAAGCATCTAGGAATTTAAATCATGGAATTTGGATAAAAAATGGGCTCGCTGTGATTTTCTAAAGTTCATCACAGAAATGGAAAAACAAGATTTGATGAATATTTGTGAAGAAAATTTTCCTGGAAAAATGTGCAAGTTGCACCAACAAGTAGAGCATGATTTATGGAGTCTCTAGAAATTTGAATCATCAAATTTGGAGTTGATTTGATTTGTTTATGGATTTTAGAAACTCCACAGAAAAGAAAAAGGGGAAAAGGGCTTTACCCAATGGGCTGGATCTGGGCGGCGACGGCGCGCATCGGGCGAAGCTTAGCAGCAAGCGCCTTGGGCGGCCAGTGGCTCGCCACACGCTGCAGAGGCTACGTCGGCGCATTCTCGGGAAGACGCCTTTCCCAAGCGAAGACGGTAGCGGGCAGAGCCCGTTTCCACTTAAACGGGCAGGCCCAGCCGCTGGGTCGCCGACGCGCGGGCCCCATCTGTCAGGTTCATCCCCAACCTCCCGCGCGGGCGCGTCAGGAGACAGAGGAGGCGAGGCTGGTCGGTGCGGGCGCTCTCCCCAGTGATGTACTGCCACCTCCGGCGATGCCCGGGGTACCGGAGCGCTCAGGAGGCCATGCTGCATCCAACCGTGGGTGGCACGGTCTCCCCTGGGCACCGGGTTGAGCAGAGTCTTGGCCTGTGGCCAGACGAGACCGGTCTTGAGATTTGGGCATGGTGAGGTAGGCACGAGGAGGAAGGAGTGAGGTCTTGGGGAGAGTTGGCGGTGGTCTGGTGTTGCTCTGGAGCGGAGAGGTCGGGAGGAGGGGCACTAAATGGCGCGAATTTAGGCGGAGGCGGGCGGCATTGCTCCGCCATGGAGATGCAAGGAGGGCACGGGGAGGGGTGTGGGTTGGTCCAAAGGGACTCTAGGGAGAGGGGAGCAAGCGGAGTGGAGAGGAGGCTCGGGGTGGCCTTAAATAGCCGCCCGTAGCTCTGGTGGGCCTTGGCCTGCACGGGTGGCAGCAACGGCTCGGGAGGCCAGGAAGGAGGGAGTGAGGTTGTCTCACGGCGTTCGTGGGCGTGGTCGAAGTCGGGGGAGAAGGAAAGGGGAAGCGGGGCGAGGTCAGAGGCGCGCGCGTGTGAGGTCGCCCATTGAGCGCTCAGGCGGCCGTCTTGGCGTCGAGAGGAGGCGAGAAGGGAGAGAGAGGAGGGGGCCAGCTCGGTGTCGTGTTGCGGAAGTCGAGGAGCATCGGCCGGGCGCGAGGGGAGGCTCGAGGTGGTCGGGAGTGCCGTGTCAACGGTCGGGAGCTGTTGGCGTGCTCAGGCGCATAAATGGCCGGCACCCGCAGCTTTTCCTCGCGTCCTCACGCGCCCACTTGTGTCCTCACGCGCCCACTTGTGTCCAGTGGCTGCTCAGGGCAGTAAACAATGTGGGAAAGGCATTGGATGCCCTGGGGCTTGCCAGGAGTAAGAGAGAGGTGAGAGAATGGGAGGAAAGCTGCTGTCCAAAGAGAGAAAGTGAGGGTTTCACCTCCAAATAATTGAGCTATGGAGTTGCCATTGCTACTGGACGTGCAAGGGAACTAGGAGGGGCTATGGTAACAAGTTGAGCTCATGGAGAATAGTGGTAGTGGCCAAAAATGGGATTTTGGTAAAGTGTCAGAAGGTGTTTGATGATGGTTTGGGTAAGTAAATGATTTGCATATGCCATGAGACTCCATAGGGTGAAATGACACACATAATTAGGGCCTTCCACCCATTTTGAGCTCATTTGGGCAAAGTTGTCAATGCAACTTTGGTAAACCCTAGAAATGAACAGAAATGGGTTTCCCAAGATTTAGTCATGAAAATATGTTCTCCTTGATGCACCACTTGGTGTAGTGTCATCATTTGATCATGTTAACATGCTCACAAAAGTTGGGGTCAAGGAGAGAAAGTTGGCAGTGCAAAGTTCAAATTTGGTTCTGGACATAAAGAGTTTTGGGGTACTTTGATCAAGTTAACTTGTTCTCCAACTTGTGCCATTTGGTCTAGATGAATTATTAGACCATATGAGAATGTGCACCAAGTTTGAGAGCATTAGGACATGTTTGGCAATGTAAAGTTGCTCAAACTTCAAAATAGACAGAAATGATCTTGAGAGGATTTGATGATGTTATCTTGCTTTCCAAGTCATGAGACTTGGCAAGATTATCCAATATGTCATATGTGACATGATAGAATTTTCTTGGAATATTTGGATAATATTTCCTTTGTAAATATTTCAAAAGCTTGAAATATCGAGAAAGGGTTTTGAGGATTTGACCAATATTTTGAACATGGCCATGTGTTGAAACTCTTATATATGGACAATATATGTCCTATGAGTTTCCTAAATTTTTCAAATATTTTTGAAGCAAGAAAATAATTTTTCCTATTAAAGACCATTTCTGGCCTTAAGAAAAAGCTCTTAAATAAAATAGGAAAATAACTTTCAAAATTATATTTTTGTGGTTTATGGATATCCTATATCTAATAGGAGTCAAATATATTTTTAGAAGGATTTTTACTGCCCTTAATTAAGTACTTGCAGTGAAAACCTCAATTCAGGGGGTTTTGGAAAACTAATTTTTGAAAATACTATTTGGCCAAATTATTTTTGTAAGAAATTATTTTTAAGTCCTATACACATGGCATGATCATTGGTTCAAGAGTTTGGAGCAAGGAGATGAAGTATAGGAGTTGGAGGATTTGTTTGATTTTTTTTAGAGCACTTGCAAACAGCAGACAAACATTCAATCAAGGCAAAGACAAAACACTCAAAAGTTTTTGTCAAACCACATTTTAGCATGATTAATGACTTAAGTGTTGTGGCATGAAAATCAGGGTGTGACAGACCTACCCCCCTTACAAGAATCTCGTCCCCGAGATTCCTCGACTAGGCGCGGAAAGGAATACAGAAACTTGGATCTGGGGTAGTCTTCAAGTCTTCATGTTGCTTCTGCTTTCGTGTAGTGCCCCATTGAGCTAGAAGCACTTGATGATGTGGCTTCGTGCGCGACGCTCTTCTTGATCCAGGTTGCTAATGGGTAGCTCGCGGTAGGTTAGCTCGGGCTAGAGGTCGATGGCTCGGTGGTTAATGCCCTTGTAGAGATCGGGCAAGTTAGGAAGTTGGAAACACTTCCGGGGTTGTGATGCATGGAAAGCATTGTGCACATCAGGTAGCTCAGGTGGCAACTCCAGCTGGTAGCCATCTATTCTTCGCCTTGCGGTGATCCTGAGGGGGTTGTTAAATCTTGGAGTGATCTCAAAGAAGGCTGATGAATCTTGGGCGAGCTTTCCTTTGACATGGAAGCGCTGGGTTCCTTTGAGAGGGGTGACCCGGAGATAAACATGGTCTCCAACCGGAAGGTCATGTCTCGGACGACATGAGTCGTCAGTAGTTCTTCTGTCTTGACTTGGCGGTCTTCAAGCGCTCTCGACAAGTTGGACTTGCTCTTCGCTCCACGGAGGATATCGGGCCCAAGGACAAGTCTTTCTCCGGTTTCCGACCAATTGAGGGTGTGCGGCACTTCCGTCCGTATAACACTCCAAATGGTGCCACCTGAAGGCTTGACTTCAAGGTTAGTTAAGAATCCTGGTGCAACCAGTTCCAACCCGAAGCTTTCAAGTTCCTCACACAAGGCGGGCAGCTTGTCCTTAAGCATAACATTCAAGGAACAAGCCTTTCTGCTTAATGCATCTGCTACCACATTAGCCTTCCCAGGGTGGTATTGAACACTGAGGTCATAATCTTGGATCAAGTCTAGCAATCTTCTTTGCCTCGTGTTCAATCCCTTTTGAGTGAAAATATACTTCAGACCTTTGTGATCCGTGTATATCTCACATCCCTTCCGTAAGAGATAATGTCGCCATGTCTTGTGGCATGAACCTTCGCTGCTAGCTCAAGGTCATGAGTAGCATAGTTTTCTTCATGAGGCCGTAGTTGCCTTTGAGAGGAGTGGCTTGCAGATATGCACGGTCTTCAACGTGGAAGCTCATTCCTTGACGACGGTGGTTGGTATAGTTCTTCCTCCTTGACATGGCGGTCTTCGGATGTTCCCTAACCAGCTGATCAACTCTTCTTCCGTCTTCGTGCGGACATTCATGTCCTCAAGTAAGGATGATGATCTACTTGCCCAAGTACGCTATGAGGTATTTGGGGTACGTAGAGTGGGCTGAGGCATTGGTGAGGGTCCCGGTTGAGCATTGGTCAAGATCTTATTGATCTAGAGCCAAGGCCCAAGGTCATGATCTGACCGTGTTGTGGCTTGGTAGGGCACAAGGGTTTCAAGGATTCTAGTGTGCGAACGAACATTTATCATCCTATCTTTAAGCACGGTTTCTGAGATGCCAATAGTCTATCTAGTCCTTTAAACAAATCACATCATATCACTGGTAGCATCCTTCGTATAGGCCAACTCCAATCATCACTCATGCCATTCGTATCCTCATGACTCCCAAGAGGAGGTCTAACAAAGTCATGCATGTCTACAATCCCCAAACTCATATGTATGTCTACCCCTAAAAATCCATGGGTAGAACATATAAGCTGCTAAGCTTGAACGTGACAATCCAAGTGCTCAGCCTATTCTTCCAAGGTCTAAGATAAAGCACCTCTATCCCAGAAAAACACGTCGTAAGCCACTCCAAGATCTTGTTCCCTTCCTATGAATCAACTCCAACAGCCCACTAACTTCCATCAATCCTTTGCATAACCCATTAATTCTACAAATCCAACTCCTATGCTGGTGTTCCACATGATCTTCTAAAGTCTTGTAATCCCCAATACTTGAAAGGGCTGCCTTACTATAGTTAGTCCACCAATTCTCATTATTGTGTCCTAGTAATACTCCAAGGTCAAGCTCACAAAGATGCCTAAATAAACTCCGACAATTAGTCCAATCTCCTAGTTTATCGTCCACCGAGAAACATGGTATCATGATCGAGATCATCGGTCTAAATCAAATCTTACTCCGAACCATGTTGACATACTCAGCATCTATATTCAACTAGGATCACCTATTTAAATCCAAATCTTGTGTCCAACGAGAAATCCTACATGTTCCCCCCAAGTCATTTACGTAATATCAACTGTCTCCTATCAATATCCCATGGCTAAGTTAAATCCAAATACTTCCAAGAATTTTAGCTTGCGATCATATTTGTCCTATAAATCCAATTCACTCATGGGTGGTGAGAGCTACGCTACTCTATAATCATGATCCCACCAAGTTCATCTACCAACATGGAAGCCTTATAATCCACCAAAGAGTCTCCGATAGTTCCTCAAAGTCATTGATATAAACTCATCAAGTCATTTGTCCTCTGTTCCTATATCCTCAAATTGGTCTTCCCTATGGCATCATCAATTTTGGTGCTAACTTAGGAAGATAATGTGCTCGTTCACTATGTCCACTAGTTCCATAATGAACCCAGTGATAAGCAAGGTTACGGAGGCTTAACCGGTTCTCTTGCAATTCCGTAGGTTAAGCTCATGGTTAAGGTTTCGAGCTGGGGTATCTCGTGAAGTTTCGAAGGGTCTAGGGATGGGTTCTAGTCTTGAGGTGCAAACGTACGTGGTTGTACTTGGTCGAGGAGGTTGTAGCAAAAGTCTTCAGCGCTTGTTGGTCGCCAAGGTGGAATCTTTGGTGCATATTGTCTTGCTTGTCTTCAGTTGAGAAGAGAGAGATGAGAGGGAAAAGCAGCATAGAGGTGGGGGATGCCTAAAGGGGGGTTCTATAGTGCAGGTGCAAACAAACAAGTGCCAGAAGGGGCCAAACACAAACAACAAAATAAGGCAGGTGATATAGTTGCATACTTGTTGCCTAGGGCAAAAAGGGCGACTGATATAAAAAACACAGACAAATAAAAACAAGCAACACACAATCAGGGTTCTACTCGAACCATCATACGGACTTGACTGCGCATAGGGGGTACACGAGTCATCCTACCCTAGGGGTTCTCGGACTCCATAGTCGTGCCTTGTGCCTCATGCAGTCTTCTGAGTTTCCCTCAGGTGTTGCTACGTCTCTTGTAGTTGTTCGATGAAACGATCCCGGTTGAGCTTGAAGAGTCTTCAACAGCTTCTCGCCTGTTGGAGTGATGGGGTGAAGGTGGCTCCTAATAACTGGCCTTGACTTGGTCTTCCATTGTCTTCTTAATCATGAAGATCCCTTTTTGTCTTCTAAGCCGTTGATGGTACCAGGTAGGTAATCCTTTGTGCAATGACATATCAAGGCATAATAGAGGTCCATCATGTCGGTTACGTTGATGACAACATCGACACCAAGAGCAGGGGATGAGGAGAACCGTTTTCCTGCCCACTATGGTGAGGCGGACCAAATGGCTAGGTTCTCATCCATCGGTGGTTGCCGATACAACAACGGTAGTGACAGGGTTACTCTATTAGCGATATATATCATGATCTTGCATTCCCTATGCCCTGATCATCGTAGGCTAAGGTTGCATCATCTTGGGGCAGTGTCAAGGATGTCACCATCTCCTGGGTCTTCATGTCTTCATTCCTCGAGGATGTATCTTCTGTTGGTATCGTCTTGTTGTGATGTCGCCAATCTTGTGGTCAGTAAATGTGGGTGAATGTGTGGCAAGGCGTTTTCCTTCTAGATTATCCACGAGGATTACAAGGAATCCAGTGGTCAGGGGCATAAGGGTTCTAGCGACCTAAGGTTTTGAAGGGGAAGAGATTAATAAGGAAAGTATACCTTAGTTTTCGAAAAACTAAGAAGGGAAGAGAGGTATAGATAGTTTTGAAAACTAGTAGTAGTTTTGGAAATAGTTTTACCCTAACTAACGACCATGCTAACTAAGGCTTCCTATAGTCAGGATGGCTCTGATACCAGCTCTGTGGGGACCCCGACTCATAAGTCGTGATCACCGAATGCACGTGTACAGTGATCCCAGAGATCAATGCTCACTGAACACACAGAAGCTGAATAACAAGAGTCTTACATCCATACATACTGTCTTACACAAATTATGACCATTATGGTCAAGTCTTGAGTATATCATCTCAGCGGAAATCTTTGTCGATAACTTGGACCCATGCCATCTGCCTTAACCCTACAGGCATTCTGACTGGGAAGCGTCCTAGCTCGCACGTTCGTCACCGAAGAGTTCCTCATCACATCCTGTCCTTTCATGCCTGGTCAATAAAATAACCAGTGGCAAGCCAATGAGTACTTTGAATGTACTCGCAAGCAACCCAAGTTTTGGTTCAAGGTACAACAATGCATGACATAGGTAAATTTTGCATAAAGCTAGTTTTGAGTGCAATGACATGTTCAACATCCTATAAAGCATGCATCAAGAGAGTTCAAGTAACCATGAGAACTGGTCACAGATATCAACATAAATAGAATGGGCACCAACCCATTTATCATAAACAGAGTGGGTAGCAACCCATCTCAATCGTGCCAAGTCCTTGACTTGTCCCAACTCATTTCCATCATCTCACACACACTGGTTGAAAACCCTGGACATAGTTTAAGCAGCACCGCCCAACCGTCCTTGACCGTGGACACGGCTATTCGAATAGTTTTACACTATGCAGAGGTTGCACACTTTACCCACTAGATCCGGGGAACTTCCGTGTCATCCACGACCAGCGGTACCTCAAGTACCCGGGGTAAGCACCCGGTCACCGCCTTTCCCTAGACGACACTAACATGGAGTCCACTCGATTGGTAGTAATCCCCGTGCCAAACATTTCACATCATAAAGTTGTGGAGCCTCGCTCCCATATTCATCACATACCACAAGCACGGGTACCAGCGGTGTGTCCGGTGCCACGTGAAAACAGTCAAGGCCGCCCTACAGCACGACCCGTCCCAAGAGAGAGCACCAACTCTCCCCCATCACTAGTAATGCGGGCTCCAAGCTAGTATCGGTCTAGGTACTCAACAATGCCCTTTCCCATATAAGGGTAGAGTGGTCGTGCATGTAGGGTTGGGACAGTCATCAAATCTTAAATCTAATCCGTTTTCAAAAACAACACACACTTGCCTCGGTACACCACTTCGTCATCAAGTGGTTACCTTTCTCATCATCTCCCTCGGGCATAAATGGCACCCGATGGGGTTTTTGAAAGTTGTTTGAAAATATTTTGCCTCCTTCACCATGCATATCCCCGTCCCTTTTGCATAGCACTACTTAGCACCCTATCTACTCCCACCGGCATAACCCTCATAAGGAGGTAGGGCCATGCGCAATGCAAGTATCAACAAGAAAATAACGGAGGCAACCAACCACGTGGTTCACCATCTCACCATGATTCCGATGCATCAATAATAAAGAGCTATAAATGACATGCATATAAAGGGGTTTTCATAGTCATGGTCAAAGGGCTGCTTGCACGGTTCATTGGAGTCTTGAAACCTTCGGTCCTTCTCCAAGTATTTCGTCTACTTAAATCAACTATCGTTAAAAGCAATCATAATAAGCAACACAATAAGGCAGGAAATAAAAGTGCTCTAAAAAGGTGAGTTGGACTTTTCTGGGATACCTCTGGTCATATGAGGGATGACCAAAGTGGTTTCATTAGGATTGGATAAGTGGATATCTCTGAACATTTTGATATGATGGAATCAAGAGGTTTATGGATTTGCAAGAAGTGTACAGAAATATATTTTTGGAAAATGGGCAAAGATACCCATTTAACAAAGGATGAGTTTAGAAGCATTTAGGATTTGGTTTCACTGGATTTGGAGTTCAAATGAATATTCTATGGATTTGCAAAGTTGGCTATATATGAAGAAATAGACCACTATTTGAGGTGATCTGAAAGTATTAGTAAAAATGTTCAAAAACTAAGTTCTGAACTTATAAGCATCTAGGAATTTAAATCATGGAATTTGGATCAAAAATGGGCTCTCTGTGATTTTCTAAAGTTCATCACAGAAATGGAAAAACAAGATTTGATGAATATTTGTGAAGAAAATGTTCCTGGAAAAATGTGCAAGTTGCACCAATAGGTAGAGCATGATTTATGGAGTCTCTAGAAATTTGAATCATCAAATTTGGAGTTGATTTGATTTGTTCATGGATTTTAGAAACTCCACAGAAAAGAAAAAGGGGAAAAGGGCTTTACCCAATGGGCTGGATCTGGGCGGCGACGGCGCGCATCGGGCGAAGCTTAGCAGCAAGCGCCACTGGGCCGGCCCAGTGGCTCGGCCGCACGCGCGCAGGGCTACGTCGAAGGCGCATTCTCGGGAAGACGCCTTTCCCAAGCGAAGGCGGTGAAGGGCGAGCCCGTTTCACTTAAACAGGCAGGCACACTGCATTGGGTCGCGCACGCAGGCCCATCTGTCGAGTTCATCCCCAACCTCCAGCAGCGGCGGCCAGAGACAGAGGAGGCGAGGCTGGTCGGTGCGGGCGCTCTCCCCAGCGGTACCGGCCACCTCCGGCGACGCCCGGGGTACCGGAGCGCTCAGGAGGCCATGCCGCATCCAACCGTGGGTGGCACGGTCTCCCCGGGGCACCGGGTTGAGCAGGGTGCTGGCCGCGGCGGACAAGACATGTCTTGAGATTTGGGCACGGTGAGGTAGGCACGAGGAGGAAGGAGTGAGGTGCGGGGAGAGTTGGCGGTGGTGCTGGTGTTGCTCTGGAACGGAGAGGTCGGGAGGAGGGGCACTAAATGGCGCGAATTTAGGCGGAGGCCAGCGGCATTGCTCCGGCCATGGAGATGCAAGGAGGGCACGGGGAGGGGTGTGGGTTGGTCCAAAGGGACTCTAGGGGAGAGGGGGAGCAAACGGAGTGGAGAGGAGGCTCGGGGGTGGCCTTAAATAGCCGCCCGTAGCTCTGGTGGGCCTTGGCGCACGGGTGGCTTGGCAACGGCTCGGGAGGCCAGGAAGGAGGGAGTGAGGTTGTCTCGGCGTTCGTGGGCGTGGTCAAGTCGGGGAGAAGGAAAGGGAAGCGGGCGAGGTCGAGGCGCGTGTGAGGTCGCCCATTGAGCGCTTCAGGCGGGCGCTGCGTCGAGAGGAGGCGATAGAAGGGACAGAGAGGAGGGGCCAGCTCGGTGTCGTGTTGCGGACGTCGAGGAGCATCGACTGGCGCGAGGGGGAGGCTCGAGGTGGTCGGGAGTGCCGTGTCAACGGTCGGGAGCACGTTGGCGTGCTCAGAGGCCAAGAAATGGCCGGCACCGCAGCTTTTCCTCGCGTCCTCACGCGCCCACTTGTGTCCAGTGGCTGCTCAGGGGAGTAAACAATGTGGGAAAGGCATTGGATGCCCTGGGGCTTGCCAGGAGTAAGAGAGAGGTGAGAGAATGGGAGGAAAGCTGCGGTCCAAAGAGAGAAAGTGAGGGTTTCACCTCCAAATAATTGAGCTGTGGAGTTGCCATTGCTACTGGACGTGCAAGGTAACTAGGAGGGGCTGTGGTAACAAGTTGAGCTCATGGAGAATAGTGGTAGTGGCCAAAAATGGGATTTTGGTAAAGTGTCAGAAGGTGTTTGATGATGGTTTGGGTAAGTAAATGATTTGCATATGCCATGAGACTCCATAGGGTGAAATGACACACATAATTAGGGCCTTCCACCCATTTTGAGCTCATTTGGGCAAAGTTGTCAATGCAACTTTGGTAAACCCTAGAAATGAACAGAAATGGGTTTCCCAAGATTTAGTCATGAAAATATGTTCTCCTTGATGCACCACTTGGTGTAGTGTCATCATTTGATCATGTTAACATGCTCACAAAAGTTGGGGTCAAGGAGAGAAAGTTGGCAGTGCAAAGTTGTTCAAATTTGGTTCTGGACAAAAAGAGTTTTGGGGTACTTTGATCAAGTTAACTTGTTCTCCAACTTGTGCCATTTGGTCTAGATGAATTATTAGACCATATGAGAATGTGCACCAAGTTTGAGAGCATTAGGACATGTTTGGCAATGTAAAGTTGCTCAAACT
This sequence comes from Aegilops speltoides, assembly GCA_021437245.1. Classification (NCBI taxonomy): domain Eukaryota; kingdom Viridiplantae; phylum Streptophyta; class Magnoliopsida; order Poales; family Poaceae; genus Aegilops; species Aegilops speltoides. Next base: position 155,483,748 of record CM038144.1, read on the forward strand.
TCAAAATAGACACAAATGATCTTGAGAGGATTTGATGATGTTATCTTGCTCTCCAAGTCATGAGACTTGGCAAGATCATCCAATATGTCATATGTGACATGATAGAATTTTCTTGGAATATTTGGATAATATTTCCTTTGTAAATATTTCAAAAGCTTGAAATATCCAGAAAGGGTTTTTGAGGGATTTGACCAATATTTTGAACATGGCCATGTGTTGAAACTCTTATATATGGACAATATATGTCCTATGAGTTTCCCTAAATTTTGTCAAATATTTTTGAAGCAAGAAAATAATTTTTCCCTATTAAAGACCATTTCTGGCCTTAAGAAAAAGCTCTTACATAAATTAGGAAAATAACTTTCAAAATTATATTTTTGTGGTTTCTGGATATCCTATATCTAATAGGAGTCAAATATATTTTTAGAAGGATTTTTACTGCCCTTAATTAAGTACTTGCAGTGCAAACCTCAATTCAGGGGTTTTTGGAAAACTAATTTTTGAAAATACTATTTGGCCAAATTATTTTTGTAAGAAATTATTTTTAAGTCCTATACACATGGCATGATCATTGGTTCAAGAGTTTGGAGCAAGGAGATGAAGTATAGGAGTTGGAGGATTTGTTTGATTTTTTTAGAGCACTTGCAAACAGCAGACAAACATTCAATCAAGGCAAAGACAAAACACTCAAAAGTTTTTGTCAAACCACATTTTAGCATGATAAATGACTTAAGTGTTGTGGCATGAAAATCAGGGTGTGACAGTTACTTCGTTGGTAGAACCTCCAATTGTGTCAGAATGTTCGGTGTCAGGCCGTGCAGTTGGGTCCGGGTTATTATTTCCGGATTCCCCCTCCCATAGTACGGATGGCTTGAATAGCCTCTCTAGGAAGATGTTGGGAGGGACGGCATCGCGCTTTGCGCCAATGCGTGCCAATACGTCTGCTGCCTCGTTGTTATCCTGGGCTATATGGTGAAATTCGAGCCCCTGAAACCGAGCTGACATTTTTAGGACGGCGTTACGATAAGATGCCATTTTCGGATCCTTGGCATCGAAGTCTCCATTTATTTGGGATATCACGAGGTTGGAATCCCCGCGCACCTCGAGGCATTGAATTCCCGTGGAGACTGCCATACGTATTGAACCGTATCTCCGGTTGGGGACGTCAGGACGATGCCATCCCTAGACCAGCCAACATTTTGGAGCCGTCGAAGTGCATGATCCAGTTGGAATATGCGTCGTACTCTTTAGGGAGTTCGGCTTCAGTCCATTCGGCGATGAAGTCAGCCAAAACTTACGACTTAATAGCTCGTCGTGGCTTATAGGTTATGTCGAACGGGAGGAGCTCAATGGCTCATTTGGCAATCCGGCCCATCATGTCGCGGTTGTTTATAATTTCATTAAGAGGTACTTCAGAGGCTACTGTTATCGAACACTCTTGAAAGTAGTGTCGCAACTTCCGGGATGCCATGAATACCGCGTACGCTATCTTCTGATAATGCGGGTACCATGACTTGCATGGAGTCAGGACAGTGGACATGTAGTAAACTGGTTTTTGAAGGGGGAACTTGTGTCCGTCCGTTTCTCGTTCGACAACGAGTACCGCGCTCACCACTTGATGAGTTACCGCGATATATAATAGCATTTGTTCGCCTATGTTGGGCGTGGCCAGGACCGGGTTTGTTGCCAATATGGCTTTTATTTCTTCGAGTCCAGCCGTGGCGGCATCCGTCCACTCGAAGTGTTCGGTGCGTCGGAGGAGGCGATAAAGGGGTAATGCCTTTTCTCCTAAACGGGAGATAAAGCGGCTTAAATCCGCCACGCATCCCGTCAATTTTTGTATTTGTTTGAGGTCCTTTGGGATACCCAATTGTGACAGAGGTCGGATCTTGGCCAGGTTTGCTTCAATTCCTCTACCGGATACAATGAAGCCCAAGAGCTTTCCGGCTGGTACGCCGAAAACACAATTTTCCGGGTTAAGCTTAATGTCATACGTTTGGAGATTATCGAACGTGAGCCTCAAATCGTCTACTAGAGTTTCTTCTACGTATGCCTCCACTGTTTTGCTGATCTGGTTTGCCAGAAATGTCTAAATCATGCGCTGATATGTTGCGCTGGCGTTTTTGAGCCCAAAGGGCATTGTATTGAAGCAGAATGGGCCTTATGGGGTGATGAATGCCGTTGCGGCCTGGTCGGGCTCTGCCATCTTAATTTGGTGGTAGCCGGAGTATGCGTCGAGGAAACACAATGAATCGTGTCCTACGGTAGCATCGATAATTTGATCGATGTGGGGAAGGGGGAAGGGATCCTTTGGGCAAGCCTTGTTGAGGTCTTTAAAATCGACGCATAGGCGCCAGGATTTGGCCTTCTTTGGTACCATCACCAGGTTTGCTAGCCAGTCCGGATGTTTTATATCTCTGATGAATCCGGCCTCCAATAGTTTGGCTAGCTCCTCTCCCATGGCTTGTCTCTTAGGTTCGAAGAAACGCCAAAGAGCCTATTTGACTGGCTTGAATCCTTTTATGATGTTTAGGCTGTGCTCGCCAGCCGGCGTGGGATTCCTGGCATGTCTGAAGGGTGCCAGGCAAAGATGTCCCAATTTTCGCGTAGGAATTCTCGTACTGCGGCGTCTACATTGGGGTTTAATTGTGCCCCAATGGAGGCCGTTTTTGTAAGGTCCGTTGGATGGACTTGGAATTTGACTATTTCGTCCGCTGGTTTAAAGGATGTGGACTTGGATCTCTTATCGAGTATCACATCGTCCCTATTTACCGTGGAGCGCAGCGTAGTGAGTTCCTCGGCCGCTAGGGCTTCGGATAGTGCCTCCAGGGCCAGTGCGACTGTCTTGTTTTCAGCGCGGAGTGTTGTGTCGGCGTCACAAGCAAGAGTGATGATTCCGTTGGGCCCGGGCATTTTGAGCTTCATGTACCCGTAATGGGGTATAGCTTGAAAAATTGTGAATGCCTCTCGCCCTAACAGAGCGTGATATCCGCTGCTGAACGGGGCCACTTGGAACGTGACCTCCTCGGACCTGTAATTATTCGGCGTGCCGAACACCACATCCAGTGAGATTTTTCCAGTACAACATGCTTCCCGACTCGGGATTATTCCTCTAAAGGTTGTGCTGCTTCGCTCAATGCGGCTCCAGTCTATTTCCATTTTTTGGAGGGTTTCCTCGTAAATGAGGTTCAGTCCGCTACCACCGTCCATGAGTACCTTGGTAAGGCGAAAGCCGTCCACTATTGGACTGAGGACCAATGCGGCTGGTGCTCGGGCTGTTCGGAATTTAGGTTCGTCACATGCATTAAAGGTAATAGTCGTGTCACTCCATGGGTTTATTGTTTCTACTTGGTAGACTTCGACAAGGCTGCGGAGTGTTCGTTTCCGCATATTATTTGATGCGAAAGTCTCAAAGACTGTTAATACCGTACTGGTATCCTTGGACTGGTGCTCTGGAGTTAGAAGCTCTTCGCCACTTTTGGCCACCTGTCGTAGTATCCAACATGCTCTACGGCTATGAGTTGGAGTGACGCCCTCTGTACTATTAATTTTGCAGGGTCCGCTGAGCCATCCCTCCAGTACGGTTCCATGCCCTATAGAGGGTTTTTGCTTTTTGGTATTTAACCCGGGTGCCTGGCAATGATGCACCCTTTTAATTCGGACTAGGGTTGTATTCAGGGCCGGACTGTCCCAAAAATTGATTTCGGTTTTCTAGGCGCTTTCCATCGCACAGTACTTTCGTACTACGGACCCCAAGTCAGCGAAGCGTGTAATTTCACGACGACTTACAGCGTTGAGGATTCCCTTGTCCGTGCAAATATTGCAGAAGAATGAAATCGCGTCCTCCTCACGGCAATCCTTTATCCTGTTTATGACCAGGAGGAATCTGGCCCAGTAATGGTGTACTGTTTCTGCGGGCTCTTGCCAGATTTGGGATAGATCGCTTGTGTTTGGGTGGGCGGGTGGAATTAAATTCGGAACCCCGTCCAATCTAAAACTCAGGGACCAAGAAGTTTCCAAACTTGGAAGCTTGGGTTCTTCGATGTTGTCCAATGAATCTAGCCCGCTGCCTGACTTTAGGTTCAGGGCTCGAGTGACGTCCTCCCCTCCGCGGGAATCCGGCATGGAGGGATCAGGAATCCGAACGTAACTAGTCCTTAAGATAGAAGAAGGGTCGCCGCATTGTTCCTCTACCATAGCAACATTGCGGGTAACCTGGGGAGAGTTAATCTCTCTCAGATCAGGTTTAAGACCAATCTGATCATAGTCTGTAGCGACTCCCAGGGCGGCGATGCGATCCAAGAGCTCGTTTAAGGAAGAGAGCTCCATCGGATCTAACTGCTCGGCGAGTTCCGAGTTGACGTGAAGATTGCTTTCGATGACCCGAGAAGTCATCGTCGGTGCGGCGGCCGAACAGGCGGTCATAAGGAAACCGCCTATCCGGAGAGTTTGGCCGATAGCCAAAGCTCCTTTAGCCACAGTGCCGTCTTTAAAGACGGGACAGGGCATCCTTCCTGATGGTGACGACACAGAGGAACTCTCAATGAAAGCACAAATGTCGGTGTCAAAACCGGCAGATCTCAGGTAGGGGGTCCCGATTTGAGCGTCTAGGCGGATGGTAACAGGAGACAGGGGACACGATGTTTTTACCCAGGTTCGGGCCCTCTCGATGGAGGTAAAACCCTACTACTGCTTGATTGATATTGATGATATGGGTAGTACAAGAGTAGATCTATCACGAGATCAGAGAGGCTAAACCCTAGAAGCTAGCCAATGGTATGATTGTTGTTCGTCCTACGGACTAAAACCCTTCAATTTATATAGGCATCGAAGAGGGTTAGGGTTACACAGAGTCGGTTATAATGGTAGGAGATCTACATATCCGTATCGCCAAGCTTGCCTTCCACACTAAGGAAAGTCCCATCCAGACACGGGACGAAGTCTTCAATCTTGTATCTTCATAGTCCAGGAGTCCAGTCGAAGATGATAGTTCGGCTATCTGGACACCCCCTAGTCCGGGACTCCCTCAGTCCCCTCCTGGGCGGTTTACACTCAGTAGTTATATCCTCAACATTAGGCCCCAGATTGATTTGAACTTGTTCATGTCAATCTTCAATACTTAGAAAATTTCCCTGAACATCTTCATGTTAACCTTAAACCGCTATGACATCATCTTCAGAAATCACCGTAAACCGCCATGACGTCATCTGCATAAAAACGCTTAAAGATTCCCTTTCATTAACTGACTCCGAAGATCGAGGCGACAACTATGCCCCATTTTACCGCTTCGGGCTCCTCGATTCTCGCACTTGCCCTCTTTATCCATTCGCCTTATAAATAGGCCCAGGGGTCCTTCCCTTTTCCCCTTCCGCACTTCTTCTTCTTCCTCTCGACGCTCAAGCCCGACAGCTCTGCCGCCGCCATCGAACTTCAAGTGCTGCATCACCCCTGGCCGCTGCATCAACCTGAACGCACCAGAGATCCGCGGCTCTCCTCTGCTACTCCTATGAACTCGATAAACATTCTTCCCTCAAACCCTAGATCTGCATTAGGGTTTCAGTGCTTATCTGTGTTCATGAGAGTTCGTCCGTGCTTATTGTTTCGCCTTTACTACCTCATCGAATCTAGATCAACTTGACCTTTTTCCTCTGCAGCCGAAGCTATAGCTTAGTTCACCTTGCCATAGCATCCTTTTGATTACGAACAAACTTCATCTAGATCCTTTCTATTCCGCTATCGCCATTTTAGGGCTTTAATATTTTTCCTTTTCCTGAACTGTGCTAGATCCATAATAAATACCCTTAGCTTGTAAAACCTATTTGTGTAGCACTTAGCAATTTTCAGATCTGGTATCCCTCATACCACTGTAGGCGGTTTAACCTGTAGAAAATTATAATCCGGCAGGTACCATTAGCCCTTACGTAAACCGCCGTCCTTTCCTGAACATCCATATCCGGTTTAATGTTCACACACGCTTTGATTAGATTCTCCGGTTTGATACCAGTTGTGCATATCAATCTTGAACCGTGAACCGGCATTTGCACTTCCTTTACAGTTTGTCCTAAAAAATGGCCAAGCAATTCTCCTCTTTCAACTGTGTTCCTTCCTGGATCACAGAAGAACAACTCGATGGATATGTTCTAACTGGCGCTATGGCAAAGAAGGAAGTCATTCATTGGAGACTCCCTGGTGCCGAAAACCCTCCTGAACCACAAGATGGAGAAGTGGTTGTGTTTATGCAGCTTCTGGACCGAGGGTTTAGCCCTCCCGGATCAAAGTTTTACCGTGACGTACTTGCCAGCATCCAACTCCATCCTCAACATCTGCAATTTCCAAGTGTTCTGCGAAGTTTATTTACAAGAAGAACTGACTGTTGAACTCTTCAGAGACTTCTTCCACTTAAACCGCCATATGAATTTTTTGACGGCCCCAACACTGAGCTTGGTGGAGTGTCGATTTAGAAAAGGAAAGAAGTCGATCTTCCTCATGCCAAGCATCACAGCCACCCCAAGGATTGGAATCAAACATGGTTCTACTATCAGAACACTGCTCCTGCTGATGAAAACCCTCTGCAGGGTTACCGTGCTTACCGGCTCGGCAATGGCCATCCACTTCCTCAGCGTCTCACTGCCAAAGAACGACAAACCTATGCACCACAACTTGCTAAGCTCCCTTCTAGCAAACGGCTTAACCGGCATTGACCTCGTCCATTGCTGGGTTTCATGGGGCATCCTGCCCTTAAGTGCCACACCAGGTTGATGCATGAGTATACCGGGGATGTTAAGGACCCTCAACTGCACACTGAAATATAGATGAATGATGATGAAGTCACTGAATCTGTAAAGAAAACGCTAGATGAACCGATTGCTGAGTGTAGCAAGACTGGGCTGCGTCCCTTTTATGCTTATTAATCCGTCTCCGCTTTAACATTTTTTCCTGATAACCTTTCATTTATTCTTACAGGTCAAAGATCCTTTTTGGAAGAGGAAAACTCATGATAAACCGGCAAAAGCCCAAGACAAATTGGCAAGGGCTCATCGTGCCAAGAGCAAGGCCACAAAGAGGCCAGCCAAGAAGAAAAGCGCCAAGTCCTCTGATCCGCTCGAAGATGTTGATGGCTCGGAACAAGAGGTAGAACTTGACTCCCTTGGTTCATTTTTCATACATCTTATTGACAACAACCATTACCAGGATGATGCGGAAGCTAGACGTGCTGACCATGTAGAGGTAATCTCCCTTTCCTCCAATTCCAATCTTGTGCCCGTAAGAAAACTCCGTCGCGCAGTCCGAAAAGTGAAACATTCACATCCTGTCACTCATTTGGATCAGCATCCTGAAGCTCGTCGCACAACCCGGCATAGTGGCTAGCAAGTCACTTCCTCCGGTTTATCAGACACTCCAATCCGTAAGCGCCGTGCAGATGTCTCTAATAATTCTAACAAGTTCTATCCCTTGGCGGGTTACTTCCGATACCCTCTTAATTCATCTGACTCAAATTATCAGGTAACTTCCAATTCATCCTCTGGCGATTCATCAACCACGCAAATGCCTCCCCTCAAGACCGTCCCTGGGTAAGTATAATAATTTTAGCTCTGCCTTCTTGCGCCGGTTTACATAGTAACCTCTGTTTGCCATTTTGTAGTGCCAAAGCCCGACTCAGCAAGAAAGCAAAAACCAATGCCCCCACTGATGAGATTGAACCGGAGAAGGCCTCAGAAGGTGCTGGTGGAGATGCTGATATTGCTATGGACGATCCTGTGCCACAAGGTCAGGACACTCATGTTGATCCGCCAGAAGTTAACCCGGCTAGTCCTCATGTTGATCCACCAAGCCCAACTGCCAATCCTCCATGTCCAGCTGCTGATCCACCAAACCCATTCAAAGCCTCGGATAAACCGGCGAGCCCAAACAAATAAACTGATGATGTTGTGATTACCTGGTTTGGCCATACTTCTCCCGGCAATCCTGTCGCTTTGTCAAAGCATAGTGCCAAAGTGGAATCTACTGCTGAAGAGAAAGGCAAATGGAAGACTGATCTGTCAAGCTATGCTCATCTCCTCGCTCAAGAACTTCACTCTGGATACCTAAACCCCCTATATACAAGCCGTGACTATGAGGCCAGTTTAGTCAACTTGATGAAGGAGCGCTATGAGGTAAATTCCATTCCAAACACATCATGAATTTTCTTTGTATTGTATATCAACTCCATTGTATCCCCCAAGGGCCGGTTTATCTCTTCAAGATTAGTCGGGACTTTAGATAAAAAAGACTTCAACTGTGTAGCCCCCAAGTGCCGGTTTACCTCTTCGAGATGAACCGGAACTTCCGATTCAAAACTTGCCTTTGTTGAATTCCTTCACCTTTGATGTTTCTGATCAATTACCATTAGCCCCCAAGTGCAAAGATTAATACTTGTATTGAGCCCTGGGACTTTAAGAAATAGTCAAAAAAGAAACAATCCGCATTAGCCCCCAAGTGCCAAGTGTATAACTTGTTATGTGCTTGGACTTTGAGAAAAATCTTAACATCTGCAACATCTATCTTTTGCAGGCTGACTTGAATAACAAAGATTCGCAGATTGCCGATCTTCAAGAAAACATCAAGTCCCAGCAAGCAGAAACCTCCAAGGCCAAGGATGAATTGAAGGGCGCTTTAATTGCCATGGAGCAATTAAAGGATGGTTTCAAAAGCGAGCGAGCGGATTGGGAAACCGAGAAGGCTGCTTTATTAAAGTGGGCTGAAGATGCCGAAGAAGCTCTTAAACCGGTGGTAGAAGAGCTAAGTGGGCTAAAGCATCAAGTCAATGCAATGACTTCCGCCATATTTGGTAAGTACTCGTTGTAAAAACCTTTCTTAAACATCTTTGAAATTACCGGTTTAACAGCGAATACTTAAACCGTAGCAGGTAGTCGTATTGCTCATTTGGCTCGGATATGCGGATGAAGTTGACAGCAGCCTATATGTTGATAGAACAATTGTATACTAGTGCTCAACGAGTCATCTGTGTGGCCTCCTGCAACAAACTGGCACCAACCTTGATCAAGGATACGTTGGCCAAATTATCTATGACCCCGGCCCAAATGGAAGAGGTAAAGCGGTCTACCGCAAGAGCTGGCGCTTTAACAGCACTGACTCGGGCCAAAGCTTGGATTGCTGATCTTGATCCGGTAGATATCGCAAAGGGCCATCCCGGTCAACAAGAAGATGGACCAGACTTCGATAATGAAGCCCTCAAAGTTTTGAGAAAAGAGATGCGCCCACTGGCAAGCCAATTGGCTGAAGAGGTTGACTTGTCTATCTATCGGTCCAGCTATGACGCAGAAAACAAGCGGGTTGACGCAGCTATGAAAGAAGCACAGAATGTTATCCCTCCAATCCGTAAGCACACCTATGCCCCTGACGTTGAACCGTCCAATCTTATAAGAAATGAAGCTGTCCTCCAAGCCTTAACCAGGATTAATTGCACCATCCTTGACTTCCAGCCACTGGGTGATGTGGAGGAAGTTGAACCGACGCGAGATGATCCTTCAACTTCACGTCAGCCTGGTGACGAATCATAATCCAGCAGCCGGTTTGATTTTCACATATAGTGTTGTGGGCAACAAACAATTATTCTTTTGGGCATCAAAGCGCCTTGTAATAGGCTAGTTGAAACACTCTGATCTTTTGCCATCGGGCACTGCTACCTGATACTGTAATCCGGCATGATTGTTGCTTATGCTTGCTTTTCTTGCCTTGGTTTTTCTTAAAAAATCCTGCCTTCTACAAAACCAGAATTCACAAAACCAGAAACACTTAGACATGTCCGGGCAGTTTACCGCCGACCGGGTTATGACACCCAATACAAAACCAGAATTCACATAACCAAGGTTATGGAATAATGAAATATGAAATATATCATACCTGTGATATTAAATCACCTTTGTTGGTTTACCAACTTGTGTAGTAACGGTGATAACCCAAATTTGAGTGTTTGAAAACTCCCACCATGCTGCGCTGGTGCATAATAAGCCATGTCGGGTTATGATAAACACCGAATGATCATCCTGGCGACTTATAGTCAATGCCAAACCGGATTAAGAGATGCCAGTTCACCATTTATTATGTGCTAACAGCTGATAACTGTAAGCCACGCCGGGTTAAGAAACACCGGGTTGATGCAATGACATATAGTCGGGCCCGGTCAGTAGATGCCGGTTTAACCTGGAACCTTATCAGAAGAAATAGAAATTTGCAAAAACAAAATCAAATAAAAACTTGTAGTCAAGGCTTTTCAAGGGTCGTGGGTTCGAGCCCCATGGTATGCGCCAACTGTCATGGAATTAACACGTCAGATGTCCTAGCAGAAGGACTTAGTCGTGGAGCCATCGCAACGAGGTTATCTTAAAGGGGTTTAAACCGGAACAAAGGACACAGGAAGTTTATACTGGTTCGTCCCCTTGTGGTGAAGGTAAAAGCCGATCCAGTTGTTGTGGGATTGATTGATCTTGATGAGCAGGGAGCGAATCCGCTTTACCTATCACTCAAGCTGTTGTCTCTTGTCCCTGAACCGCTGCTGGGTCATCCCTTTATATACACAGGTTGACGCCCGGCCGGTTTACAGAATCCCGAGGCCGGCTCATACAAGTGTCCGGCTCGGTCTCTTCCCTTCCCTAACTTACAATACAAGTTTATACAACTATGGCGGTTTACAACTATGGGCCCTAATCCTCCTTTTGGGCTCCAGACCTCTAAGCTTTAATGGTAGACCGCCATCTTCCTTGTCTTCATGGGCTTCAATATAGTTGAGCGTGAACCAGCCCCTCCTGGGCGGTCTACACTCAGTAGTTATATCCTCAAGAGCCGTCATCCTATGGAAGGGCAATCCACGATGCTCACACTTGTCTTGAGGCTTTTAGTAGTTTCCATTTACTTGTCTATGAACTGTATAGGCAACCAAGTGGTCCGTTACGGTGGACGCGGCTATTCGAATAGATGATGTTAACCCTGCAGGGGTGTACTTCTTCATACATGTTTCCACCACATAGAGTTTGCACACGACATGTGCTCGGTAGACTTAAAGCGACAGCCGACATGGGTGTAGACCACAACTTGACTAACCACACTAATTCCAGGTTTATCTCCTATTCAGGTTCCATCCGCAGGGAGTCCGGCCGAGGTTTCCACATACGGCCCCGAACAATGTGTACAGGGTTCCGAGGCACCAAACGGCCACCCGGCTTACCCGGCCACGTACCTACCGCATCACAACCCAACCCGAGGGTCAGCGCTGTGCACGGCCTCCAATATACTACAAACACCAAGAAACTACTTGCAACTCCTGGACAGAGGACAGGGGCGGTTAATAAGTCGGGCGGGATCATATTTCAGGGCCCAACGCATGGTAGTAGCTGAATCTTAAATCACACGTACAGATCTCAGTTCTTAAAGATGGTTCCAATGAAACAACCCACCATGTACTCCTACATGGCCTCTCATCGATACCTTTACCAAATCGTGTTCAACACTTCACTCTCGTCACCGACATAATCATTTCACTCTAGCCCATCACCCAGATGAACCAGACCTGACACGACTCTAAGCATAGCAGGCATAGCAAGGCAGGAAACACAAACATGGCTCAATCAACTCCTACACATGCTAGTGGGTTTCATCTAGTTACTATGGCAATGACAGGTCATGCAGAGGAAATGGGTTGGACTACCGCAGCACTCAGAAGTTTGAATGTTGTTGTCTTAAATGCAGTAAATGAGAGCAGGAGCGAGAACATGGGATTTCATCGATATGATCAAATGGTGGTTGCTTGCCTGGCAGATCGATAGACGGGTACTATCCTTCAGTTCGATATTCACGGTAATCCTCTGGAACAGAAACTACCGCAGAGAATCATACCGGTAACACAATCAATACACAACAATATGAAACAATATGGTGCATGCATATGACAAGGCAAAATGAGTGTGTTGGGCTAATGCAACTACAACCATATGGGTTTGAGCCATTTTGAACCAAAGGATCAACCCCAAATTCATATTATGAACTTAAATAGCGCCTTATCATGTTTTGCACTACACAGCAGGGTTAAGTTGCTTCAACATGCATGAAACCTGTACAGATGGATAGACATGATTTTTCTAATCATTTTTCATACATAAATCTTTGCATTTGGAGTTACAGATTAATTTCTATGATTTTTAGAAGTTAGCACTATTTTTTTGGAATTTCATGAATAAGAATAAATCCAGAAAAGGCATTACTGTGTCAGCATTGCATCAGCACTGTGTCAGCAGGTCAACTGTGTGGTCCAGGTCAAATCTGACCAATGGGACACACATGTTAGTGTCACAGTTAGTTAACTAACTAATTAAGGTTAGTTTAATTGCTAAACTGGGTTTGACCAGATGCGGGGCCCACATGTCAGTGTCCCAGGGGGGTCAAATCCTTGCTCAACAGGGTCAAATCACCGGTGTTTAGCCGCCGGCGATGACCAGATGCGGCAGAGGGTGCGGGTTTCGCACTCCGGCGACCAAATGGGCGGCGGAGGGCATCTATGCGTAGCTGGGAGCGAGCCGCCTCGAATGGTGGTGGTGGTTGGGCTCGGTTTCGCCAGAAATGACGCCGGCGATGAGCTTGGCAGCTGCCGTAGTTTGGGCGAGCTCGAACTCGATGCTATGGTGCATGTGAAGGCTCGGGCTTAGCTCCTAGTAGGCCTACGCGGTGCGGTGAGTGCGTTGGGCATGGCGGTGAATCCGTTGTGTGGACGGAGCCACATCGGCGGTGAGCTCAGGCGGCGACACGTGCGGCTGTACTCAGTGCGATTTCTACGGCATGCGATAGCGAGAATGGAGAGGGGGAGAGGTAGGATCTCACAGCAATCACGGCGAGCTAGGCAACAGGGTCGGGGACGAGCTGGAGCGAGCGGGAAGGCGAAGTGGATCTCCGGCGACGGCGAGGCGAGATGAGGTCGGTGCAGTGGCTCCGGGGCGAATGAGCGATTGGGGCTAGATCTTCTCGATGAAGCGGATGGTGGCGGAAGCTTCTGGAGATAGCGGGGCGACGAGGGGGCAAAGGTGGCTGCAGTTACGACAGCGGTGCGGCTACGGCGGCGTCGGCCATGGCATGGAGAGAGCGAGAGAGAGGCGCATGGGGGCGAATGAGGTGTCGGGGAGGTTGGGACGATGTGCAGGAATTCAGCCACGCGTCCAACGGCTCGGCGGCAAGCAGGTGGAGGCATCGCGAGCTAGGGAGCGCCAGCGCTCACCTCTCTGCCTGCCTGGCGAGAGGAAGCAGCTGACTAGCAATTGGCCAGCACAGTGGTGGGCCGCCAGGTAGGTTTGGCCAGGTAAGTTGCTTTCCTTTTATTTTTTGTTTTCTTTTTTTCTGTAACTTTGGGGATTTATTAAAAAATACAAAGGCACTCTCAAAATCCATGAAACTGCTCAAGGACACTGTCTGGAATATTTCCAACAGTAAACATTTTAGTTCATGAATATTTGGACATTTAAAATATTATATAACATTTAAATGTCCAAATGCAAATAGAACATGATTAGTTCAGTGACCCAATGATGTCCTAGAAAAGTATGCACCATTTTTGTCAGAGGTTCTAGACCAAGGTAAAGATGATGAACATTTTTAAGGGCATTTCAGGTTCATTGAAAATGTATTTTAGTAACCCCAGTTGATTTAGGTGGTGCTCGGGGTTTCTGTCATCCCCAATTCAACTTTCTGAGAGAAGTAAACATGATACAATCACTCTAATGCATGCACTGACTAGGGTTGTGACAAGTCACCCCCACTCAGAAAAATCTCATCCCGAGATTTAGGATCCGCCGGAAAGAAAGTGGGGTACTCAAGTCGAAGACGATCCTCCCTTTCCCAAGTGGCTTCTTTCTCGGGATGGTGTGACCATTGAACCTTGAGAAACTTGATGTTATGGCATTGAGTGGTATGGTCGGCTTGATCAAGGATACGAACGGGATATTCCTAATATGTGAGATTATCTTGGTGATCAAGCGTTTCGTGGTCCACTCCATGGATAGGCTCCAAGAAGCAACGCCTGAGTTGAGAAACGTGGAAGAGATCATGAACTCTGGAAAGATGCAATGGTAGTTCCAATTGGTAGGCAACTTCTCCTCGTTTGGCAAGAATGCGAAAGGGACTAATCTAGCGAGGAGCCAATTTGCCTTTGATACCGAAGCAATGGGTTCCCTTCAGAAGAGTAACCCGAAGGTAAGCCTTCTTGTCAACTTCAAAAGTCATGGCCTTATGTTTACGATCATATTGGCTCTTTTGATGAGATTGGGCTGTTTTCAACTTTTCACAAACAATGTGAACCTGCCCTTTTGCTTCTTGGATCATGTTCGTGGCAAAGAATTGTCTTTCCCCAGTTTTTGACCAGTTAAGAGGCGTTTGACACCTTCTTCCATCGAGAACTTCAAAAGGAGCTTTGCCCAAGTTAGATTGATAGCTATTGTTATAAGCAAATTCGGCAAATGGAAGGCATTTCTCCCAGTCCATTCTGAATGAGATAACAGAAGCTCGGAGCATATCTTCTAGAATTTGATTAACGCGTTCTACTTGACCACTTGATTGAGGGTGAAAGGCGGTGCTAAAGGAGAGATGAGTCCCCATAGCATTTTGGAAACTTTCCCAAAACTGAGAGTTGAAGAGACTTCCATGATCTGAGTTAACATCCAATGGAACACCATGAAGGGACACTATTATGGAGATATAAAAATCTGCTAGCTGGCTAGCGGTTATACTCTCTAGAACAGGCAGGAAATGGGCTACTTCGGAAAGACAATCGATGACGATGAAGAGGACATTATTCCCTCTATTGGTCCTGGGAAAACCAGTGATAAAATCCATACCAATTTTATCCCATTCCCATTCAGGAATAGCTAATGGTTGAAGGGTGCCAGCAAGCCGTTGATGCTCTGAATTAATATGACAACAGACGTCGCAAGTAGCAATATATTGAGCAATTTCTCATTTCATCCAAGTCCACCAGAACCTCTGTCGTAGGTCATGATACATCTTAGTACTACCGGGATGAATGGTGAGAGGGGATTCATGAGCCTCCTTAAGGATCAACTGCCGTAGATGATGGTTCTTGGGAACCACTAGATGGTTCTCAAAGAAGACAACACCTCGGTCATCCATAGAGAAACATTTAGCAACCCCGCTAGCAATGTTCTCCTGGATGTGGGTTATACCTTTATCATGCTTCTGGGCAGCTATGATTTGATCCGTAAGGGTAGGTTTCGCCACCAAGGTTGAAAGCAATCCTTGAGGAACAATGTGAAGGTTAAGCTTCCAAAATTCCTCATGGAGAAGTGGTTGACTTTGTTGTAACATCAGGTTGTTACAATAAGATTTATGACTTAGTGCATCAGCCATGCCATTGGCTTTTCCAAGGGTGTAAGTTATCCCTAAGCCATAATCTGTGATCAACTCTACCGAACGTCTTTGTCTGAGATTCAAATCTGGTTGGGTGAATTTGTATTTCAGACTTTGGTGATCGGTGAAAATTTCGCAACGATTACCGAGAGGGTAATGTCGCCAGGTTTTGAGTGCATGGAGTACAACTGCAAGCTATAGATCATGTGTAGGATAGTTTTCCTCATGTGGATGCAACTGCCATGAAGCATAGGCAATTACATGGCGATTGTGCATGAGTATGCAACCTACTCCTTGTCGCGAGGCGTTCAATAGATAACAAAGTCCTTGGAGAAATCTGGTGGTACAGTACGGGAGCAGATGTCAGGCGTCTTTTCAGTTCCTGAAAAATGTGCTCGCACTTTGGGGTCCACTCGAACTTTTTATCATACTGGAGGAGTTCAGTTAGAGGTTTAGCAACCTTGGAGAAGTTCTCGACAAAGCACCAGCAGTAGCTCGCTCTCGGTGTCCTAGATTCGGGGGTATCCAGCCCTGGCTGCCTGCGGCCCACCATGTGGCTCCATCGGCGGCCTGGTACGGCCCAGCTTCAACACCAACACCACAAGACCCTCGCGAGGGGCCAAGCCTCGCGAGGTGGGCAACGCCATGACCCTGAAGATATCGGCCTCCTCAGGAGGGCTCCTGAGGGGCGGAGAGTTCTGTGCAAGTTACCTCACGAGACTCAGCTGACATGAGCCATGATGACCAAGGCCAGGCGGGCGCCAGGCGGGTGGAGAGCGCAGGTTTCCTCTTTGGTGCAAAGGAGGCAAGCCACAGGCGCGGAGTCCCAGGGAATCAGCCAAAGGTTTCCATTCCGGTGAAACAAGACCAAGACCTCTAGGACGGCAGGGCGAAGGTGATCAACGAGCCCACCGCAGTGTCACGACCAGAGGCTTTTCACAGGCGAAGAGGACTTTTGTGAGGATAGACTGTACTACTTGTCCCCTTTCAAATCCGACCATTGTGGGATCCCTTCCCACTCATATTTGGGAAGAGGACCAAGGCCACTATAAATAGGACTAGCCACCACCATAGAAGAAAACAAGAGAAGAGGGGACAGGAGAAGAAGGAGAACAAGTAGAGCTAGCATACACCACACCAGATCAAGAACACCTCACCTCCTGAGGTTTCTTCATCCACTGTACTAGTTCGGCTGCAGCCTACAAGGCAATCCACCACACAATACTGGATTAGGGTACTACACCAAAACGGTGGCCTGAAGCAGTATAAATCTCTATTTCTTTGTGTCTCTTTGAGCTCAACGCGCTAGGCTTAGGAGGATCGCGAGTAACCAGGCTGGGCAGGCTGAGATCTCTGCACGCACCCCAGAGTTGGAACCTCTCAAGGGTTTGCGGATCCCTAATTCTGAAATTTGGCGCACCAGGTGGGGGTGCGTCGGATCCTCTCTTCCGTCGTTCGGTCCACCACCACTCCGACGCCTCCATGGCCGATGCGCGCAGGGCTCGCACCGAGCGTCGGGCTGCAGTGGCCGCCAGCATCGCTCAGATGGCTCTGGCGGTGACGGCTGTGCCCGCCGCGATCCTTCTCTGGTGGCCAACGCCGCTACGGGCCCTGCCGGCCATAAGTAGCAAGATTCATCGTTCCACCCATCGGTGCGTCGTGACGGCCGCACTGCTACTCCGTCACTGACCCTAGCAGCTTCGTCATCCCACGAACGTTGCGGACAGGTGGAAGCGCAGGCCGCTCTGCTCACAGCGCGGGAGCTTCTTCGATACCGCCCAGTTGGTGATCTCTACAAGGAGTGGCTTGAGCAGATCGCCGAGCTCATCAGCGTCGCGCACGGGGGCTCCGATGGGCCGGCTCACTCGCTGCCTCAGCAACCACCTGCAGCGGGTGACCTGGTGCACAGAGCTCCTCCACCACCTCCGGCCTGGGGCACCATCATCGAGCCAAGGCGTATGGCTCCACGGCACGACCCGCAGCGCCTGGCGCAAGCTCAAGATGACGTAACCTGCCAGGTGGTGCAGCGTCCCCAAGGAGAAGCGCGCGTGCTGCCAGCACCCCAGCACCAGGCTCACGTGCCGCCACAGGAGGTGGCGGTGCGCGTGCACCAGGATCATGTTCCACCCCATCAACGACCTCCCGTGGCCATGGCAGGATGCCGCGTGTTCACTCCGGACCTCCGCAATGTTGTCTGGCCAAGCAAGTTCTAGCCTGACCTGCCTCCGCGTTACGACGGCACTGCCGACCCCGCCGAGTTCCTGCAGCTCTACGAGCTAAGCATCGAGGCGGCCAGCGGCGACGAGAAGATCATGGCAAACTGGTTCCCGATGGCCCTCAAGGATTGCGCGCGTTCTTGGCTCCTGAACCTAGCCAGAGACGAAGCGCGGCTGCGACTAGCCCGAGTCATCCAAGGGAAAGCAGCTATTCTGCGCCTTCCACAACATTTACAGCCACAACACCAGCGACTGCCAGGAGCTGAGGGCTCTTCGTGATGGGCGCCTCGGTCGACGCCCCGAGCGTAACTATCAAGGCTACGGTCGCGGAGGTGGCCGAGGTGGAGGACGCTGGGATGGACGCGACCGTCGTCAGGAGTGGCACGACTAGCCTCGTGAGGACTGCTGGTAGGGCGAGCCTCGCGAGGATAACTGGAGGGAGCAGCCTCGTGACGATCGACCTCAGGGCAACGCCGCTTTGCCTCCTCTACCTCCACCGCCAAGGAGGAAAGATCACCACCACGACGAGGGGGCTGGGGGCTTCCAGGAGCCTCGGGCCAGTTCCCGCATCTTGGGCAGCTCACAGGCCTCGGATTCCCACCGCATCTTCAAATAGTTCGTGCACGAGGTGAATGCAGTGATCCCCAAGCCTGAAGCAACTCGCCCTCTCAAGCGGTCCAAAGTGCACCATCACCTTTGACTCCTTAGACCGTCTCAAGTGCGCGGCCACCGCTGGTGCGCTCCCCATGCTCTGCTCCCCCGTCATCAGCAATGTGGTTGTCACCAAGACTCTCATCGATGGTGGAGTAGGACTCGATGTTCTCTCTGTTCAGACGTTCGACAGGTGTCAGATATGGGGTTCCGGCAAAACCCTTAAGGTTCAAACTCTGGGGTGCGCGCGAAGATCTTCTCCCTACCAATCCACGTCCCAACGCCTCGCTGAGAATCTAAGCTAAACGATGAACAACACAAGGGACACATGATTTATACTGGTTCAGGCCACCGTTGTGGTGTAATACCCTACTACAGTGTGTGGTGTGGTGGATTGACTCAGGGGCTAAAGATGAACAGTACAGGGGAAGAACAGCCTCGCGAGAGATGTTCTTGTGTGGTGGTTTGCTTGAGTAGGATTCTCTAAGGTCTCGATCTCTCTCCCTCAGATGCCTTCTACTGTGATGGCTAGCCCTATTTATAGAGGCCCTGGTCCTCTTCCCAAATATTGAGCGGGAAGGGCGCCAACAACGGCTATTTTGAAGGGTAACATCTAGTACAAGTTATCCTGACTAAAGCTGGTCTTCGGCAGCCAAAGGCACTGGCGTTGACGCCGTCTTGGGCTCCACGGTGACCTCCGTCCTGCCGCTCTGCCGGTCTTGGTCTCGTTGCACCGAAATGGTAACCTTTGCTTGATGACATGGTACTCCGCGCCTGTGCTTGCGCCCTTTGCACCAAAGAGGAAACAAGGACACTGCACAGGCCGGCGCCCGCCTGATCTCGATCGTCATGGCTTGCATCACGAACACCTCGCGAGACACCCATGCCTTGATCTCTCCACCTCCTCATGAGCTTGCCTGGTGAGGCCGCTCCTGAGGAAGCCTTGCGTCGTCCACCCCGCGAGGCTTGGCCCCTCATGAGGGTCTTGAGCTTGGGTTAATGAAGATGGGCCGTACTGGGCCACCACTTGAGCCATGCCACAGGCCGCAGGCAGGCAAGTCTGGGTACCCCCGTTCCCAAAATGCCGACAGTAGCCCCCAGGCCCAAGGCGCGCTCGGACTTGGCTTAGCAGAGAAACAAAGGGGCAAGTGCGGAGCGCTGCGGGCCCCAACATCCTGCAACCTTGGTCGTCGCGTGGCTGTCGATTCGATGTGGTCATCTCCGCTTCCCCATGCTGCCTCGGCAACTTCCCGATTTGACGAGTCAATGAATGCAAAAATGAGTCATGATTACCTGCGATCATGGAGGCCGACGGTTGGCCTCCCTCGGGTTATAATTGTGGGAGGGCACAGGCCCCCGCTTCACATCTTCCTCCTTCCGCTTGCTTCTTCTTTCTCCCTGCTCTAGCCACCCGCCGTGTCCTATGGCGCCGCCGAAGAGATTCTCGGCCACGGATAAAGGAAGCTCGTCGGGAAGGGACTGACTCCCCTCCGCCCAAGAGTGGTCGAGGTCGCCCCCGCAAGCACCCCGTGACCCCTGAGGTGGCTCCTCGTGGTCGTGGCGGTGATCCCCAGTGCGGTAACGAGTGCCCGGTGGGTGATGGAAGGCGCGTTATGGACACGCGGCCTCCCAGGCCATGCATCCACTCAGCTGAAGTGCTGCTGGAGTTCGACGTGTGGTTGGCGAATGCGACTAGTAACTGGCTCCAGCTTCCCTGCTTCTTCGCCGGCAAACTCCCGGCCGGCGCTCCTGGCGGCCTCTGGCTCCAAGCGGACGGCTGCTGTAGCAGGGCTTCCTGGGTCTCGTTGGAGATCTTTGTCACCGGGAACATGGCCTTGGCTCGCGGCTGGCAGACGTTTGCCCGTGCGCGCGGCCTTGGCCGGTGGTGCACCCTGCACTTCAAGTTTGATGGTGATGCGACCCTCTATGTGAGGGTGTTCGGAGGAGACGGCCATCGTGCCAGATGCTGCCCTGAAGACGACAACGGCGACCAAGTGCTGGGACTCGGTGACGGCGGCCACGAAGACGAAGGCGAGCCCGCTGCCGGCGGCGCTCGTAGCTCGCCAAGCTTCAGCGGCTCCCCCTCTAGTGGCAGCTCCTCCAGCGGTGGCCATGATCAACCACTGCACCGATGCGCGCGCTTCGAGGGTGGTAGCGGGTCAAACCGCCGTCGTGCCTCGGTGAAGCGCGAGGAGGAGTCTAATTGAGCTCAGGAGGGCGGCGCGAATCCTTCCTCTTGAGCCGTCGCTGGGCACGCCACGTTTGTTTTGTTTATCTCCTTGTCCTGCTTAGAAAGAGAGAAGTATGGGGCCCCGAGAGGCGCGCTGGACTATTCCCCTTAATGATTATGCTATTTCTATTATTCCCATGCTGTGTTATGGTATCGAGGTTGCGTGCTTGCGTGTAGGAACAACTTAGCTTGAGGGGTTTGATGCCGATTTCGCCTCGCGAGGTACCTGCATGAGGCCTCTGGGGCGCCTTGAAGTCTGCAAAATTCAGCCAGGAGGATAGCTTTCGAACCTTGGCTGCGAGGGCGCTCAGCCCAAGTCCTATGTTCGCGTTGTGATGCTCGTGGGGCACGGACCGGGAGGGGTGCTCCCGCTATGAACTTGAGGGAGGAAGCCTCACGAAATTAGGCAAGAAGGAACTCGCGAGGGTGCCCGTGCAGCTCCCTCGGAGGCTTGCAAAAGTGAGGACGAGTCAGGCGAAAATCAAAGACAAAGAATCAGGGTTGGGGATGGAAAACAACACTAAAAGCAACTCCAATAAAGTTTCAAACAAGGGGGGAGCAAGCCAACGACAGAAAGCAAATGAAAAGCCGCGTCCGGCACCTAGTCTAGTCTTCGATGTCTTCTCACCAGCGCAGAGCTAAGTGCTGCCACTAGGCGGGAGGGCGGGAGCCAACGAGGCCCGAGCGCGGCACTCTGGAGACTCTGGGGCATGTACAGCCCCAACTCATTATTACGTGAGAGTGTCACGGGCGGCAAGCTTCACAGGCATTGGCCTTCTTTACAGGCACTGGGCCTTTTCTTGGGGCGATGGGCTTCACAGGCACTGGGCCTTCTTCACAGGCACTGGGCCTTTCCTTGGGACAACGAGCTTCACATGCGCTAGGCCTTCTTTATAGGCACTGGGCCTTACTTCAATGGTAAAATCTCCGGAGGTGCTAAATGTTCCACGCGTTCGGGATGGGCACCCCTTCCTTGGTTTCCAAGCGCGTGGCGCCAGGTTAGGAGACATGAACAACCTTGAACGGGCCCTCCCATATGGGTGAGAGGTTGTGCAGCCCTTCCCTGGAGAGCACCCGCCTGAGCACGAGGTCACCTACCTCGAGAGTCGTGGGGCAGATGTTGCGGCAGTGGTACCACCGCAGCGCCTGCTGGTATCTTGCCGCTCGAAGCACGACCTCCCAACGGTGTTCCTCCCCCAGCATGAGATCCATCCCCCGCATGGCCTCCTGCTGCACTTCGTCAAACGCCAGGACCCGGGTGGAGCGACGCCTGACCTCGTGAGGGAGGACCGCCTCTGCTCCATAGACGAGGAAGAACGGGGTTTCGCCGGTTGACTTGGTAGCAGTTGTGCGGATGGACCACAACACGGACTGGAGCTCGTCGTACCAGCCCCTGCCGCAGGCTTCCAGCTTCTTCTTGACTATCTTGGTTTTGAGGCCTTTCAGGACCTCTGCATTGGCACGTTCAGCCTGGCCATTGCTCCGAGGGTGTGCCACCGAAGCATAGCATATCTGCATTCCAAGGTTAGGACAATATGTTTTGAAGAGATTGCTGGTGAACTGCGAACCGTTGTCGGTGATGATGCGGTTAGGCACCCTAAACCGGCTCACCAGGCCCTTGATGAACTTATCTACTGAACTAGCTGGATGGTGCGGATAGCTTCCACCTCTACCCACTTGGTGAACTTGTCAATGGCGACATAGAGGTAGCGATAGCCCCTGGCGCCCGGGGAAACGGGCCCAAAATGTCCAGCCCCCAAACCGCGAATGACCATGAGAGGGGAATGGTCTGCAGGCCCTGAGCCGGCTGATGAATCTGCTTGGCGTGGAATTGACAGGCTTCACAAGCCTACACCAGCTCGATTGCGTCGTTGAGTGCTGTAGGCCAATAGAACCCGCTGCGAAACGCCTTGCCGATGAGGGTCCGTGATGACGAGTGGTGCCCACAATCTCCATCGTGAATGTCTGCCAGCAACTCTTTCCCCTGCTCCCTAGAGACTCAACATAGGGAAACATCATTTGGCCGCTTCTGGTAGAGCTCTCCGTCTTGGATGCAGTAGGCCATGGCCTGCCGTGCCACGTGTTCCGCGTCCTCCTACTCCTCTGGCAGATTCCCTTGCATCAGGTAATCCTTGAGTTCCGCAGTCCAACATCCTTCCTGAGGCTCCAGCGCCAGGAGCAAGCATGCTCCTGAGGTCGGGCCACTGGCCGGAGCTCCTGAGGCAGGTGGTTGAGGGAGTTCCTCCCGAGGCTGCACTGTACTTGATAGTGACGGTGCTACTGAGGGCTTGAAGAGTCGTTCCTCGAAGACGCCTGGCTCTCGAGGCAGCCACCTGGACGCCCTCCTAGCGATGTCATCAGCCTCTTGATTGGTGCCACGAGGCACGTGCTGCAACTCCAACCCCCAAAACTGCTTTTCCATTCTGCGAACCTCTGCAAGATACGCTTCCATGTGCTCGTCCTTCGGCTCCTACACCTTGTTGGAAAAGTTGACGAGGAGCTGTGAATCACCCTTTGTGATGAGGCGATTTACCCCCAAGGCTGTTGGAGCCTTCAAGCCTGCTATCAGGCCCTCGATTCTGCTATGTTGTTGGAGACCTCTCCACGCTGGAAACATAGTTGTACGGCATAATAGAGCTTGTCTTGAGTTAGAGATATAAGCACTGCGCCAGCCACCGCGCCATGTCATGAGAACACTCCGTCAAAGTACATGACCCAGCCGTCCGGTGCCTCACTTCCTGCGGAAAGTGACCGATCTTCGCCTACTTCGAGCCCTGGCGCCTATATCCATTCTACCACAAAATCTGCATGTGCGGCTCCTTTGACGAGCCTCGTCGTGCCGAATTCCAACTGAAACGCTTGCAACTCGATGTTCCATTTGGCGACCCTTCCCGCTGAGTTGGTACTCCTGAGTACCCTTTCCAATGGATATGCCGAGAAGACCTTGATGGGGTGACCTTGAAAGTAGTGATGTATCTTGCGCGAGGCCACTAATAGTGCGAGCAAGAGCTTCTGAGGCATGGGGTATCGTTCCCTCACATCCCGCAGCACTGTGCTAACGAAATACACTGGATGCTCGACGAGGGTAGGCGTGCTGGCAAGGTCGGTGCCCTCTGAAGGGACAGACACCTCCTGAGACGACGGAGCCCCCAGCCCCTGGCTACTTGGTGCGGCCTCTTCTGCCCTTGGGGCGTCCCCCTGTTGAGGCTGGCCTCCATCTGCTGCGGCCGTGGTCTTCGCGAGGCCTTCTTGGTCTTGCGCTGCCGTGGCCGGGGCCGTGGCCGGTCGTGACGCAGCTTTGACCTGGCGCTCCTCCCGTACCGCCACTTGAGCTGCACTGGCGGAGTAGGGTGTGGCGGCGAGGTAGAGAACCAAGGGCTCTCGAGGTTGTGGAGCCACCATCACCGAAGGGCTGGTCAGGTAGTTCTTCAGGTCTTGGAATGCTTTGTCAGCCTCTTGAGTCCATTAGAACGGACCCTTCTTCTTCATCAGCTTGAAAAAGGGCAGGGCATGTTCTCCTAGCTTGGAGATGAAGCGCCCTAACGCGGTTACTCGCCCAGTGAGCTTCTGCATTTCCCTGAGGGTTTGCAGCAGACTCATGTCTTTGACTGCCTTGACCTTCTCCGGGTTAGCCTCAATACCTCTGTGGGACACAAGGAAGCCCAGAAGCTTGCCAGAAGGAACACCGAACACGCACTTCTCCGTGTTGAGCCGTAGGTCCACCTCGCGAAGGCTCGTGAAGGTTTCTCCCAGGTCCTGTATCAGGGTTTTAGCCTCCCGAGCCTTCACCACAATGTCGTCGACGTAGGCCTCGGCGTTTCTCCTGAGCTGCCGGCCCAAGGGGATATGCTTCAGTCGCTGAAAGGTTGCACCTGCGTTATGCAACCCGAACGGCATGCAGGTGTAGCAGTACACCCCGCATGGGGTCAGGAAGGCCGTTTTCTCCATGTCTTCTACCGCCATCTTGATTTGGTGATAGCCAGAGAAGGCATCCAGGAAGCACAGCAGGTCGCACTCGGCGGTGGAACCAACGATCTGGTCAATGTGGGGGAGCGGGAAAGGGTCTTGAGGGCAGGCTTTGTTGAGGTTGGTGAAGTCGACACACATGCACTCCTTTCCCCCCTTCTTTGGCACAACAACAGGGTTGGCCTGCCACTCAGGATAGCGAACTTCGCGAATGACACTCACAACTTCGAGCTTACGGGTTTCTTGGACGATGAAGGCCTGCTTCTCGGTGGACTGTCGCCTACCCTTCTGCTTCACGGGGCGCACGTTGGGGCACAAGTTCAGATGATGCTCAATCACCTCCCTTGGACCCCGCGCTAGCTGCTTGGATTCCCATGCGAACACCTCCTTGTTCGCGCGCAGGAATTTCACCAAGGCCTCTTCTTGGTCAGGGTTGAGATTGGCGCCTATAGTGAAGGTGGCGCCGGAGGATCCATCCTCATCGACTGGCACTTGCTTGGTCTCCGCCTTGTCTTGGGTGAACAACTGCTTCTTCTTGGCTGGCGCAGCCCCCTTGGCCTTCAGGGTGCCAGTGCCGGCGGGCTGCGCCACAGCGGCCGCCTTGAAGGCCAGCCTGAGCGCCTGCAGGGCATCTTTTGTATCTCCAGACAAGGTGAGGACGCCGCTACTCCCGGGCATCTTCATGAGTTTGTAGGCCGGGTGAGTCACTGCCATGAACTAGGCCAAGGCAGGGTAGCCGAGGATGGCATTGTACGGGAGGCCGATGGGGGAGATGTCGAAGTCGACCAGCTCCGTGCGGAAGTTGTAATGGGTGCCAAAGGTCAACGGGAGGCGGATCTGCCCCAGGGAGCCGGTGGAACTGCCTCCGACACCCGAGAAGGGCTTGCTGGGTTGGGGTCACTCCAGCGGCACGTGGAGGAGGCTGAAGGCCTCCGCCGAGAGCACGTTGAGGCCGGCACCACTGTCGGTGTACTAAAGTAGGGGGGTACCTTAGTACCCCGAACTTGTGCACGGGCAGTCGCAGCACCCCGCGGCAAGGCTTGCCGGACGCCCGGCAAGGCTCTCCACCACTCCTTATTACTGCCATTCAAGAACAAAGTACTAGCCAAGAACACGAAGGCCCCGGCAAGAGGAGCTTGCCGGGAAGGCCAACCAGGGCATCACCAGAAGACTTGCCCTTGGCGCCCCGCCGCCGGCAAGCCCAGTGCCCGGCAAGCTTGCGGCGCAACAAGAGGCCCATGGCAAAGCACTTGTCGCATGCAAGGCTGCCACCCAACTCTAGCGCACCCAGTGACGCGTCGTCACCAGGCCATCCCAAGGGCACGTGGCGAGGCACTACGCAGCCATACGGAGCGAGGTGGCAAACGGAGCTGACAGAGGCGCCATCGTGGCAACCGGTGGCTCACCTAACGGTCGTTTCTTTACACTGTTGGGGCGACCAGACGGGCATTTAATGCCCTTGTCTCCTGCCGTCAGAGTTAGGTAGGGGCACTGTTGTGCACTGTTGTACCAACCTACGCTTTTACATTTCTACCCCCTCTCCCTACGCTGCCACCTGTGGGTACCCCCTTCAGACTATAAAAGGGAGGCCCATGCGCACGTAGAAGGGTTCGGGCCATTCGACACCCACAAAGACCACCATCATACACGCCGCACGAGCAAGATCAAATAACAACACAAAGCAGCAGAGGGGTGTTATCTCCGGAGAGCCCCGGCCGGGTAAAGATTGCCGTCTCCCGCCTCGACCTCGATCTGCTCTGCGATGACCCCGCTCCCTTGCCGAAGGGCCCCAAAGGTGCCCCATAGGTGCTCGAGGCCACGAGACACGCCCGACATCTTTGGCGCGCTGTAGGGGGCCGAGGTCGTGACCATCGATCCGGTCTCCACGCGCTACTACAAGATCTTCATCAGCATGCCACGAAGAAGAAGCCTTGGAGGTGGCCGCCCGTCTACATCGATTCCGCCACCACCGCTGGAGCAAGCAGGCGGTGGAGTGGACGCCGGCGGAGGAGCAGGCGCTGCCGGTGGGTCTCGTGTTGTCACCAGATCCAAAAACAAGGCCCCGCAAGCGTCGGCGACCGAGCAGACGCCGCACCCTTCCCAGGAAGTGCAAGGTCAACAACGCCCGGTGCTCCCTAGCACCGTGCTCGCGTTGGAGCAAGGCTGCTGGTGGGTCGCGGGGACGCCGAGGTCAGCATGTCGCCCGCATCTCGGGCGCGAGTGAGGTGCGGTCGCCGACGAGGTGTTGCTCCTCCCAATCCGGTTGGGAGTCCGAGCACATCCGCTCCTCGCGCGCTCGTCGCCGCCGCCACCTAAGATAGCGAGAGAAGCGCTGGCCCGAGCCCAGCTGCTTCTAGATTTCTCCGGCGCCGCACAAGATCGACGATCGAGGATGGCCATACACAGCCTCGCCGGCCGCTTAACGCGACAAGCCCAGCGACCGAAGCGCGTCGAGGGCCGGCAAGACGCCCGGCGTAGGCCGGCGCCGACAGAGACCGCTGGGTGCCGCTTCCGGCGCTTCCCAGCCCCAAAGGCTAAGATCGCCAGCTTCGCCAGACCAACCCCGACGCCGACTCCACCGCTGTCGTGCCGGATCCGCGAACTTCGCCGTGATCAGCGCCATGTTCTTCAAGAGCGGCAACACGAAGATGCTCGTACCCGCATCGAGCGCCGGAGAGAAGCGCGACGTCAATCTGACCAGCGCACTGGGCCCGTTGTCGACGCAGACGCACCGGAGAACTGTGCGACTTGCCAGACGCGGCGGGTTGCCCTGCGTTCACCCGCGAGCTGCGCAAGTCCAAAGTGGCCCAAAACCAAGAACTTCAAGCCGACGCGTGCCGAGAAATACGACGGCAGGATACACCCGTCGGAGTTCTCAAAGCATCTACACCATCGCGGTGCGCTGCTGAGGGCGTGGCGAGAAGATCCTTGCCAACTACTTCCCGCTGGTACTCAAGCCCACGTCGCCGATCTTGGCTCATGCACTTGCCGGACGGCTCCATCTCCTCATGGGCGGACTGTGCCATCGGTTTGTCGGCGCCTTCACGGGTGGCCACAAACCTCATGGCCAGAGAGTGACCTCCACTTGCTCGCCCGAAGGAGGGGAGCCCTAGCAAGTATATATAAAATTCAGCCAGGTGCAACGCAACATCCCAGACGTCCACCCTGCCGCGGTTATTAGCGCGTTTCATCAGAACGTGCGTAACCGCATGATGAGGGAGGAGATGGCGATGTGCAAGATCAGAGATGTCAGCGAGCTTTACGCTCTGGCTGACAAGTGTGCACGAGCTGCGGAGGGGAGGAAAATTCCTGGAGAGATTGCCGGAGCAGAAGGATCTGACAGTGAAGGTGCTGCCCCGGCAAGGAAGAACCAGAGGCGGAACAACAGGAAGAGGAAAGCTAAGGATGTGCTAGCTGTTGAGCATTCCGGCAACGGAGGCGGCTCCGACAAGGCCAAGACCGACGACTCTAGCGAGGCTGTAGCAGCCGCCGACAAGCAGGATGGCTCCGGCAAGCGTTATTGCAAGATTCACCGCACCAAAGGCCATGATCTCCAAACCTGCAAAAAAGTAGAGCAGATGGCGGAGCTGCAAAAAGCTGAGTACGAGCGCCGCGATAAGGAGACAGCCCAGGGAGGTGGCGGAGGATCCGGCAAGAAGCTTCCCGCCCGGGGAGGGAACCGCGGCAAGGCCAAGCCGCGGCAAGGAGACAGGCCTCCCCGCGGCCGCGACAAGGACGAAGATGAAGATGAGGATGAAGAGATGGAGGAAGATGAGACCGATGATCAAGAGTTTCAGAAGGCGACAGAAGTGTTGTGCATCGACGGCGGCGCCTCCCTGCATTCCTCGCACCGCCAACTCAAACAGTGGGTGCAAGAAGTGAATGCGGCAGAGCCGTCCGTCGAGGCACGCAGGCCTCTGAAGTGGTCCGGCACGCCCATCATCTTCGACGTGGAGGACCACCCTGATCGTGTCACCGCGGTCGGGTGTTTGCCGATGTTGGTTTCACCAACAATCCGCAACCTCAAGGTCACGAAGATCTTTGGTTGTGGCGGGGCCGGCCTGAACTTGATTTCCTCCGCAGTACTCAAGAAGCTCCAGATCCCCGACAGCGAGCTCGAAGAAACTGGTGCCTTTCAAGGAATGAATCCGGGAAGGAGCAAGCCCAAGGGGAAGATCACATTGCCGGTGACGTTCGGCAGCGAGCTGAACTTCAGGACCGAGAGGGTCACATTCGACGTGGCTGATATCCTCTTACCCTACAATGGGATACTCGGCCGACCCGCACTCGCCAAATTCATGGCGGCCTCTCACCACGCGTACAATGTGCTCAAGATGCCCGGTCCGATGAGTGTTATCTCTGTCCAAGGCGACAAGAGGGATGCGCTCATCTGCGCCGACAAGATCTACCGGGAAGCAGCAGCTGCAGCAGAGCGCGAGCCACTTGCCGCTGAAGCTCCCCGGGGGAAGAAGAAGGCCTAGTCCGGCAAGAATAGCTCTGGTGCCGACTCCGGCAAGCGCACCTCCCCGGAGCGCTGCGCTGCCGTCGAGGACGCACCATCGAGCTCCACCGGCAAGTGCGAGAAGGCGAAGGCAGACCAACTAAAGGCTAAGCCCGGCAAGGACAGCTCTGGTGCTCGCTCCGGCAAGCGCATCTCCCCGGAGCACCGCGCTGCCGTCGAGGACGCGCCATCGAGCTCCGCCGGCCAGTAGGGCAAAGAAAGTTGCCGAGCTTCGAACTTTTGGGTTGTGCTCCCTGAAAATTCGTACCTTGTATGAAGAACCCGAGCGCGGAAGGGTTGAATCGTGGTTAGGTTGCGCCGTCGATCCGTTTCGAGTCCGCTCGATGATAAAAGCGCGCCGCAACCAGCCCGACGAGTTCTTCCCGCCGGAGGCAACACCGCCAGCGGGCGTGATGCCTCGCGCTCAACAAGCGTGTTTGCGATGGGTTCCCAAAGCGTAAGGGCGAGAACATACAAGGGGAAAGATCGAGAGAAGCACGGCTCGACGGATTGTTGAAGACGGAAAAGCTAAGTCGTCAGAAGTTTTTGTACGAGCACTTCTTAGTTCCATGCTTTTTTTATGTTATGTTCCTCGTGCGTTCGTCCTTTGTACGTAATGCACAGTGCGGCGGAGGAGCCAACTCGTGGTTAAGTTGCGTCCTTGCTTTGTTTCCGAGCCCGCTCAACAATACAAGTGCACTGCAAGTGGCCCGAGAAGGTTGCTTGCCGGAAACAACACCGCCCGGGCTGCTGATGTCCGTGCATCGATGGCGTGTTAGCGCCGGCAAGTTCCTAGAAGCATAGGGTAAAAGCTCACAAAGGATATAACGAAGTAGAGGGCGTAACATAGCAAGCCTTGCCGTAAGGCGCCCTTCGTATGAGAAACTTGTGCGGCGGAGGAACTAACTCACGGCTGAGTTGCGTCCTTGATTTGTTTCGAGTCCGCTCAACAATTCAAGTGCACGCAAAGCGCCACGAGAAGGTTTCTTGCGGAAACAACACCGCCATTGGCTTCTTGATGTCCCGTACTCAGCAAGTGTGTTAGCGCCGGCGAGTTCCCTAGCAGCGTAGAGTATAAACATACGAAGGGCAAAGCATGGCATCGTTTTGCAAAATCGCACATAAAATAAAATATAGATAAAGAATAGCTCATTACAGCGCTGTCTCAGTCGTTTTCGTGGCTACGATCACAGTGACAAGGAGAAGCCAGAAGGGCGTGGCCAGACAGCCTGGCAAGCCAACTTCACTGGGGGGCTGCAAGTGCCAAAGTCCCTTCGCGGCGAGGCGGGGGCCCCGGAGGCCGTGGCGCGGCGATAAGGGCCAAAGAAGGCGACCACACAGGTCTTGCCGAGCCAGAGTTGCCGGGGGGCTGCGAAGGCCAAGGTCCCTCCCCCGGCAAGATAAGGTCGCCCGGGAGCTACGAAGTCAGATAAGTTCTTTTGATCCCTCATCATGCATCCTCTTGTGGACCGGGGAAGGCGGGGCCGCATCCTTGAACGAGTGTGCTTTGTAAAAAGAAACCTGTGCGCGGAGGAGCCGAGTCGCGGCCAAGTTGCGCCCTTGGTTTGTTTCCGAGTCCGCTCAACGACACAAGCGCGCTGCAACTGGCCCGACAAGGTTTCTTGCCGGAAGCAACACAGCCAGCGGGCTGCTGACGTCCCGCACTCAGCAAGCGTGTTCGTTCCGGCAAGTTCCCTAAAAGCATAGGGTGGGAATGTACAAAGCACAAAATCAAGTAAAGGACTTAGTCCGGCAAGCATTCCCCTCTTTTTCATTAAAAACATCCCAGTTTAGTACAAGTCCATGAAAAACATGATAGAGAGGATTACAGATTTTAAATGCAGCTAAGGCCCGAAGGCTTACAAATTAAAAGATAAGATGCCCGTAATCCCCCTCCTGTTTCTTTGTTCAGGAGGTAGGTCAAGGAGGCCCCGGCAAGAGAAGCTTGCCGGGGGGAAGGCGCCTAGGAGAGCTACAGGCAGAAGACACCAAGAGAACTTCCGGGGGCCGCCGGGAGCTTGGCGGAGGCGGAGGCGCCGGAGGCGAGCTTGAAGGCGGGTGGTGGAACGTCGGCCTGCTGCCGAGGGCTCCTCGCCCTCGTACTCCGACTTGACGGCCTTGCCGCCACCCCTCTTCCTCTTCCGCAGCCTCCCTACGCCAGCCGCCCAAGGAGACGGCCCCGGGGAGTTCAGAAGGCCGGCGACCCGGATGATGGGGTCGCCGGTGGCGCGCGAGGCAGCGTCCGACGCCTAGTCAGACCCGCCATCCTCGTCGTCGTCGCTGTCGCTCCCCTCCTCGTCACTCTCGCTCGAGGAGGGGCCTTCACTATCGGAGGAGCTGTCCACGCAGCACCTCGCCCGGGTGCCGGAGTCCCCGAAGACCTTGACGGCGAGAAGGTCGCCCTCCATTAACTTAAAATGGAGGGTGAACCCCGCCGTCAAGCTGTGGATGCGGGCGAACATCTTCCACCCTCGGTCGAAGTACATCACGCCGGGGGCTGGGGATACGACACTCACTCGAGTGCCGCTGATCCCGCAGCCCCTCATGCGCAACTCCAACATCTCGGGCGGATCCGGCTCCATCGCGCTCGCGAACGGGGCCGGCAGCCGGAGGCGGCGACGAGGTGCTCGGCGCAGCTTGATGAAGAACTCCCAGGGATCGTCTCCGGTGTGGACCGCCTCGAGGAAGGGAGCCGCTGGCGGAGACGGGGGAGGCGCGTCGCCCCGGCCGCCCCTCCCCCGAGCGCCTCGACCACCTCCTCGACCTCGTCCACGGCCTCGCCCCCTCCCTCTCCCCCTCGTGGCGGCCCGCCACCACAAAGGGATAGGGAGAGGCGCGCTGCTCGAGGCAACCCTCGCTGCCACCGTTGAAGGACCAGGATTCTCTCCTTCCATGGCAGATGAGAGGAAGAGTGAAGTTGAAGACGAAGGGAGAAGAGGAAGTGCGGGACTATTGTGCTCCCCTTCCGCCCCTTTTAAAGGGCGAGGTGGGGTCTCAACCGCCCCGCTCAGCCAATCAAGGAACGAGGAGGGCAGAGGAGCGGGGCCGGCTAGCCATCCTCGCCCGTGACGGCTCGGTCTCCCACCTTCGCCGCCCGCGACCCCCCCACGCATGTGAGCCGCGTGGCGAGAAAGCGGAGCCGAGGCGACGAGTGAAGTGACCTCGCCCTGCGCCATGATCACGAGGGTGGATGCCTTAAAGACCGCACGCGCCACCCACGTCTCCCACGACGCTGCAATCGGCGCTTGCGTGCTATGGGGCGCGGTGGTGTGCTGGAGCCGTTGTTGTGCGGACCAGGCCCGCAGCGTGCCGTGCCTTTGTTTTGGGCCTGGCCCAACAACGCTTCGGCACCGTGTATGGCCCAGGCCGGGGCTCTGCCGGTGTACTAAAGTAGGGGGTACCTTAGTACCCCGAACTTGTCTGCGGGCGACAGGCAGCACCAGCGGCAAGGCTTGCCGGACGCCCGCAAGGCTCTCCACCACTCCTTATTTCTGCCATTCAAGAACAAAGTACTAGCCAAGAACACGAAGGCCCGGCAAGAGGAGCTTGCCGGGAAGATAACCAGGCATCATCAGAAGACTTGCCCTGGCGCCCAGCGCCTCGGCAAGGCCCAGCCGTGCGACAAGCTTGCGGCGCAACAAGACCCATGACAAAGCACTTGCAGCGGCAAGGCTGCCACCCAACTCCAGCGCCCAGGTGGACGTCGTCACGAGCCATCCCAAGGGCACGTGGCGAGGCACTACGCAGCCATACGAAGCGAGGTGGCAAAAGGAGCTGACAGAGGCGCCTTCGTGGCAACCGGTGGCTCACCTAACGGTCGTTTCTTTACACTGTTGGGGTGACCAGACGGGCATTTAATGCCCTTGTCTCCTGCCGTCAGAGTTAGGTAGGGGCACTGTTGTGCACTGTTGTACCAACCTACGCTTTTACATTTCTACCCCCTCTCCCTACGCTGCCACCTGTGGGTACCCCCTTCAGACTATAAAAGGGAGGCCCATGCGCACGTAGAAGGGGTTCGGGCCATTCGACACCCACAGCACCACCATACGCTCGCACGAGCAAGATCAAATAACAACACAAAGCAGCAGTAGGGGTGTTATCTCTCCGGAGAGCCCCGAAGCTGGGTAAAGATTGCCCGTCTCCCCACGCGCGCCCGACCTCGATCTGCTCTGCGCACGCCCCCCGCTCCCTTGCCGAACCAGAAGGGGCCCCCAGTGCCCCATAGGTGCTCGAGGCCACAGAGACACGCCCCGACAACCACCGTCGATGAGGGTCCTAGTGACGGCCACCTGGCAAATGGCGGGGGTGCATAGCATCGAGAGCACGCCCGAGCGGGCAGTGTTGGAGGGGTGATCGTCCGAGCTGAAGGTCAAGTCGGCCTTGGGTGCCACCCAGCCTGGGGGAGCTTCGCGGCGCTTCAGGGTGGCACTGATCTGGCGGACGAAGGGCTTGACGTGGCGGCTCGAGGGCGGGGCTTGCGAGCCGCCCAGGAGAGCTGCGATGACCGGGAGCACCGGCGCAGCATAATGGGCGAGGAAGAGGCTGCGCAGCTCCTCCCAGGAGGCCACCGAAGCCGCTGGCAGGTGGAGCAGCCACATGCGGAGGACGCCGGTGAGGACCATGGGAAGCCAGTTAGCCATGACCCTATTGTCGCCCCCGGCCTTGAGGACGGCCTCCTCAAACACTAGGAAGTAAGCTAGCGGATCCGCCGCGCCGTCATAGCGTGGTGGCATGTCTGGCTTAAACTTGCTCGGCCACTGCACCTGTCGCAAGGCAGGGGCCAAGGCTTGGAGCCCCCTGGCTGTAGGCGGAGCGGGTGGCGAGTTGTCCGCCATGAGGGCTAAGCAAGGTGTTGACGAAGAGCGGGTCAACGGAAGGGAGAGCTCCGGCGCACCCCTACCTGGCGTGCCAAATGTCGGATATGGGGTTCCGGCAAAACCCTAAACATTCGAACTCTGGGGTGCGCGCAAAGATCTTCCCCCTACCGATCCACGTCCCAACAGCTCGCTGAGAATCTAAGCTAAACAATGAACAACACAAGGGACACCGAATTTATACTGGTTCGGGCCACCATTGTGGTGGAATACCCTACTCCAGTGTGTGGTGTGGTGGATTGCCTCAGGGGCTAAAGATGAACAGTACAGGGGAAGAACAGCCTCGCAAGAGGTGTTCTTGTGTGGTGGTTTGCTTGAGTAGGATTCTCTAAGCTCTCGATCCTCTCTCCCTTAGAAGCCCTCTACTATGGTGGCTAGCCCTATTTATAGAGGCCTCGGTCCTCTTCCCAAATATTGAGCGGGAAGGGCTCCAGCAACGGCCATTTTGAAGGGGAACATCTAGTACAAGTTATCCTGACTAAAGCTGGTCTTTGGCTGCCGAAGGCACTGGCGATGACGCCGTCTTGGGCTCCACGGTGACCTCCGTCCTGCCGCTTTGCCGGTCTTGGTCTCATTGCACCGAAATGGTAACCTTTGCTAGATGCCTCGGTACTCCGCGCCTATGCTTGCCCCCTTTGGACAAAAGAGGAAACAAGGACACTGCGCAGGCCGCCGCCCGCCTGGCACCCACCTAGTCTCGATCGTCATGGCTTGCGTCACGAACACCTCGCGAGGCACCCTTGCCTTGATCACTCCGCCTCCTCGCGAGCCTGCCTGGTGAGGCCGCTCCTGAAAGAAGCCTTGGTTTGTCCGCCCTGCAAGGCTTGGCCCCTCACGAGGGTCTTGAGCTTGGGTTGATGAAGATGGGCCGTACTGGGCCACCACTTGAGCCACGCCGCAGGCCGCGGGCAGGCAAGTCTGGGGACCCCCATTCCCAGAACACCGACAACAGGCTCCAGGTGCCATACTGCCAGCTTCACCCCACCAAGCCATTCTCAGGAGTGACCGACGGTTCGACACACCCAATCAGGCAAGTTCGCCTCCATGTGACCTTCGGTGAGCGCAACAACTACCACACCGAGCTCATCGACTTTTATGTCGCCGATATGCACCTGCCCTACAACAACATCCTAGGGTACCCAGCACTGGCCAAGTTCATGTCAGCCACACACCACGGCTACAACATCCTCAAGATGCTCGGAAGCGGCGGCGTCATCACAGTCGTCTGTCAAGAAAAGGATGCGGTGTGCTCCCTCGAGCGCGCCTTCCATGCCGCAGCGGTCGAGAACCACGAAGACGAGGACGACACCCTCCCTCCTAAGGTCGCCTCCGGACACGACACCTTCACCCATTGCATAGGAAGGAGCACCCGGCGCTCCTCTCAGGCTGGGCACGGGGGCTCTCCTTTGGAGGGCCTCAAATCTAGCTGATGTCGCGAGGGAGGCGCTCGGGCACTCCTACCTCTTGAGCACTGCGTTGGTTTTCCCTTGAAGAGGAAAGGGTGATGCAGCAAAGTAGCATAAGTATTTCCATCAGTTTTTGAGAGCCAAGGTATCAATCCAGTAGGAGGCTCCTCAAAAGTCCCTCATACCTACACAAACAAACAAGAACCTCGCAACCAACACGATAAAGGGGTTGTCAATCCCTTCATGGCAACTTGCGAAAGTAACATCTGATAGAGATCATAAGATAAGATAAATATTTTTGGTATTTTTATGATATAGATTGGAAAGTAAAGATTGCAAATAAAAGTAAATTGGAAACTTATATGATAAAAGATAGACCCGGGGGCCATAGGTTTCACTAGTGGCTTCTCTCAAGATAGCATAAGTATCACGGTGGGTGAACAAATTACTGTCGAGCAATTGATAGAAAAGTGCATAGTTATGAGATTATCTAGGCATGATCATGTATATAGGCACCACGTCCGCAACAAGTAGATCGAAATGATTCCGCATCTACTATTATTACTCCACACGTCGACCAACTCCTGCCTGCATCTAGAGTATTAAGTTCATAAGAACAGAGTAACGCATTAAGAAACATGACATGATGTAGAGGGATAAACTCAAGCAATATGACATAAACCCCATCTTTTTATCCTCGATGGCAACAATACAATTCATGCCTTGCTGCCCCTACTGTCACTGGGAAAGGACACCGCAAGATTGAACCCAAAGCAAAGCACTTCTCCCATTGCAAGAAAGATCAATCTAGTAGGACAAACCAAACTGATAATTCGAAGTGACTTGCAAAGATAACCAATCACACATAAAAGAATTCAGAGGAGATTCAATTATTTTTCATACATAACTTGATCATAAACCCAGAATTCATCGGATCTCGACAAACACACAACAAAAAGAGTTACATCGAATAGATCTCCAAGAAGATCAAGGAGAACTTTGTATTGAGATTCAAAGAGAGGGAAAAATCCATCTAGCTAATAACTATGGACACGAAGGTCTATGGTAAACTACTCACAACTCATCGGAGAGGCCTTTGAGATGATGTAGAGGCCCTCCATGGTTGATTCCCCCTCCGGCAGAGCGCCGACGAAGGCTCCAAGATGGGTTCTCGCAGATACAGAAGGTTGCGGCGGTGGAAATAGTTTTTCGTGCTACCCCTTGATATTTTCAGGGTACGGGAGTATATATAGGCGAAGGAGGTAGGTCAGGGGAGCCACGAGGGATCCACGAGGGTGGGGGGCACACCTACCCCCCTAGGGCGTCCTCCTGCCTCGTGGCTGCCTCGGCTGCTTCTTGACGTCCACTCCAAGTCTCTTGGATTGTGTTTGTTCCAAAAAGATCGCTCGCGAAGGTTTCATTCCGTTTGGACTCCGTTTGATATTCCTAGTCTTCGAAACACTGAAATAGGCATAAAAACAGCAATTCAGGTTGGGCCTCCGGTTAGTAGGTTACTCCCTAAAATGATATAAAAGTGTAAAGTAAAGCCCATAAACATCCAAAATGGGTAATATAATAGCATGGAACAATCAAAAATTATAGATACGTTGGAAACGTATCAAGCATCCCCAAGCTTAATTCTTACTCGTCCTCGAGTACGTAAATGATAAAAACAGAATTTTTATGTGGAATGCTACCTAGCATATTTCTCAATGTAAATTTCTCTATTGTGACAAGAATGTTCAAATCCAAATGATTATAAATAAAAGTTCATATTGACATAAGAGTAATAATAGTTCAAGCATACTAACAAAGCAATCATGTCTTCTCAAAATGACATGGCTAATGAAAGCTATCCCTACAAAATCATATGTAGTCTGGCTATGCTCTATTTTCATCACACCAAATATTTAATCATGCACACCCTCGATGTCAAGCCAAGCAATTGTTTCATACTTTAGTATTCTCAAACTTTTTCAACTTTCACGCAATACATGAGCATGAGCCATGGACATAGCACTATATGTGAAATAGAATGGTGGTTGTTGAGAAGACAAAAAAGGAGAAGATAGTCTCACATCAACTAGGCATATCAACGTGCTATGGAGATGCCATTAATAGATATCAATGTGAGTGAGTAGGGATTTCCATGCAACGGATGCACTAGAGCTATAGGTGTATGAAAGCTCAACAAAAGAAACTAAGTGGGTGTGCATCCAGCTTGCTTGCTCACGAAGACCTAGGGCATTTAGAGGAAGCCCATCATTGGAATATACAAGCCAAGTTGTAAAATGAAAAATTCCCACTAGTATATGAAAGTGACAACATAGGAGACTCTCTATCATGAAGATCATGGTGCTACTTTGAAGCACAAGTGTGGTAAAAGGATAGTAAAATTGTCCCTTCTCTCTTTTTCTCTCATTTTTTTTATTTGGGCTTCTTTGGCCTCTTTTTTTTATTTGGGCTTCTTTGACCTCTTTTATTTTTATAAAGTCCGAGGTCTCATCTCGACTTGTGGGGGAATCATAGTCTCCATCATCCTTTCCTCACTTGGGACAATGCTCTAATAATGAAGATCATTACACTTTTGTTTACTTACAAATCAAGAATTACAACTCGATACTTAGAACAACATATGACTCTATGTGGTTGCCTCCGGCGGTGTACCGGGATATGCAATGAATCAAGAGTGACATGTATGAAAGAATTATGAAGGTGGCCTTGCCACAAATATGATGTCAACTACATGATGATGCAAAAGCAATATGACAATGACGGAGCGTGTCATAATAAACGGAACGGTTCAAAGTTTCATGGCAATATATCTCGGAATGGCTATGGAAATGCCATAATAGGTAGGTATGGTGGCTGTTTTGAGGAAGGTATATGGTGGGTGTATGGTACCGGCGAAAGTTGCGCAGCACAAGAGAGGCTAGCAATGGTGGAACGGTGAGAGTGCGTATAATCCATGGACTCAACATTAGTCATAAAGAACTCATATACTTATTGCAAAAATCTACAAGTCATTGAAAACAAAGTACTATGCGCATGCTCCTAGGGGGATAGATTGGTAGGAAAAGACCAGCGCTCGTCCCCGACCGCCACTCATAAGGAAGACAATCAATAAATAAATTATGCTCCAACTTCATCACAAAGCGATTCACCATATGTGCATGCTGGAATCACAAACTTCAACACAAGTATTACTCAAATGCATAAATACTCCACTAGAATGACTCTAATATCACCATCCTCATATCTCAAAACAATTATCAAGCATCAAATTGATCATAGCATCCAATTCACTTTCTATGATAGTTTTTATTATTCCCAACTTGGATGCCCATCATTCTAGGACCAAATTTATAACCATAGCAAATACCATGCTGTTCTAAAAGACTCTCAAAATGATATAAGTGAAGCATGAGATATCAACAATTTCTACAAAATTAAACCACCGCCGTGCTCTAAAAGATATAAGTGAAGCACTACAACAAAATTATCTAGCTCAAAAGATATAAGTGAAGCACGTAGAGTATTCTAATAAATTCCAAATCAAGTGTGTCTCTCCCAAAATGTTTGTACAGAAATAATGATTGTGGTAAACTAAAAAGCAAATACTCATATCATACAAGATGCTCCAAGCAAAACACATACCATGTGGCGAATAAAAATATAGCTCCAAGTAAAGTTACCGATAGACGAAGAAGAAAGAGGGGATGCCTTCTGGGGCATCCCCAAGCTTAGGATTTTGGTTCTCCTTGAATATCTTGGGGTTCCATGGGCATACCCAAGCTTGGGCTCTTGCCACTCCTTATTCCATAGTCCATCAAATCTTTACCCAAAACTTGAAAACTTCACAACACAAAACTCAGCAGGAAATCTCATAAGCTCCGTTAGTGCAAGAAACAAAAAACACCACATAAGGTACTGTAATGAACTCATTATTTATTAGTATTGGTGCTAAAACTACTGTATTCCAACTTATCTATGGTTCATACCCCCCAATAATATCCATAGATGCATCAAAATAAGCAAACAACACACGAAAAACAGAATATGTCAAAAACAGAACAATCTGTAGCAATTTGTAACTTTCGAATACTGCTGGAACTCTAAAAATCCTACCAAAATAGGAAGTACTGGGAACTTTGTCTATTGATCAACGTCAAAAATAATCAACGCTAAATGACGCTTCTGTGATTTATTAAAATTATTCTCGTGCGTGCAAAAGTTTCTGTTTTTTAGCAGAATCAAATTAACTATCACCGTAGGTTATCCTATAGGTTCTACTTGGCACAAACACTAATTAAATCATAAAACCACATCCAAACAGAGGCTAGATGAATAATTTATTACTAAACAGAAGCAAAAAGCAAGAATCTAAAATAAAATTGGGTTGTCTCCCAACAAGCGCTATCGTTTAGCGCCCCTAGCTAGGCATAAAAGCGAGAATAGATCTAAGTATTGCCATCTTTGGTATTGGGAAAGAAAAGAGAAAATTTCCTTTATATAGCATTTATTCTTCTATTTTGGGAAATCACATTGCCATTAACGGAGGAAGAAAGGTTAAGCACATTACAGAAATTTGCATCTAAGCTAGCCTTCATTTCTTTGATAATTTCGTTTTGATAAAAGCATAAGAGAGTGGTGGATTCAACCTTGTCATTATTGGGGTGCCCACATATAGTTTTCATTTTTTTCATAAGTATCTATAGCATCCCCTTCAAGAAAACCTCCTTCAAAAATAGAATCAAGAACTTGCTTGAAAGAAGTGGGTAAGCCTATATAATAGCTTTTTAAGTATATCTCAATTTGATATTGTGGCACATAGCTAGCCCAAACCCTTAATAACCTATCCCAAGTATCTTTTAAAGACTCATCAAGTAAATAACGAAAAATTTCGGAGTCATCTTCATCAAAATAATTTAAACTCTCATTGGTAACACCAGTAGGTCTTTCCATAGCATCGTTATTTATGAGCTTAGAGAGGATATATGGACTATTCAAGGTACTAAAACCCTGGAAAGAACCCTTAGTTCTTTTCTATTTGGCCATGGCAATGGGAAGGCAAACGGTAAAGAGAGGGCGAATATAACAGCAAGGGTTAAGTGGGGGGGGAGGAAAACTAGAGGCAAATGGCAAATAATGTAATGCGAGGGAGATGAGTTTGTGATGGGTACTTGGTGTGTCTTGACTTGAGCGTAGACCTCCCCAGCAATGGCGCCAGAAATCATTCTTGCTACCTCTTGATCACTGCGTTGGTTTTCCCTTGAAGAGTAAAGGGTGATGCAGCAAAGTAGAGTAAGTATTTCCCTCAATTTTTGAGAACCAAGATATCAATCCAGTAGGAGGCTGCTCAAAAGTCCCTCGTAGCAACACAAACAAACAAGAACCTCGCAACCAACACGATAAAGGGGTTGTCAATCCCTTCACGGTAACTTGCGAAAGTGAGATCTGATAGAGATAATAAGATAAGATAAATATTTTTGGTATTTTATGATATAGATTGGAAAGTAATGATTGCAAATAAAAGTAGATTGGAAACTTATATGATAAAAGACAGACCCGGGGGCCATAGGTTTCACTAGTGGCTTCTCTCAAGATAGCATACGTATTACGGTGGGTGAACAAATTACTGTCGAGCAATTGATAGAAAAGTGCATAGTTATGAGATTATCTAGGCATGATCATGTATATAGGCATCAGGTCCGCAACAAGTAGCTCGAAACGATTCCGCATCTACTACTATTACTCCACACATTGACCGACTCCTGCCTGCATCTAGAGTATTAAGTTCATGAGAATAGAGTAATGCATTAAGAAAGACGACATGATGTAGAGGGATAAACTCAAGCAATATGATATAAACCCCGTCTTTTTATCCTTGATGGCAACAATACAATACGTGCCTTGCTGCCCCTGCTATCACTGGGAAAGGACACTGCAAGATTGAACCCAAAGCTAAGCACTTCTCCCACTGTAAGAAAGATCAATCTAGTATGTCAAACCAAACTGATAATTCAAAGAGACTTGTAAAGATAATCAATCACACACAAAAGAATTCAGAGGAGATTCAATTATTTCTCATAGATAAACTTGATGATGAACCCACAATTCATTGGATCTCGATAAACACACCGCAAAAAGAGTTACATCAAATAGATCTCCAAGAAGATCGATGAGAACTTTGTTTTGAGATTCAAAGAGAGAGAAGAAGCCATCTAGTTAATAATTATGGACCCGAAGGTCTGTGGTAAACTACTCACAACTCATCGGAGAGGACTTGCAGATGATGTAGAGGCCCTCCTTGGCCGATTCCCCCTCTAGGGGAGCACCAACAAAGGCTCCAAGATGGGATTTCGCGGATACAGAAGGTTGCGCCGGTGGAAATAGCTTTTCATGGTGCTCCTCGATGTTTTCACTGTACGGGAGTATATATAGGTGAAGGAGGTAGGTTAGGGGAGCCACGAGGGGCCCACGAGAGTGGGGGCGCGCCTACCCCCTAGGGCACGCCCTCCTACCTCGTGGCCGCCTCGGCTGCTTCTTGAGATCCACTACAAATCTCCTGAATTGCGTTTGTTCCAAAAAGATCGTTCCTGAAGGTTTCATTCCGTTTGGACTCTGTTTGATTTTCCTTTTCTTCGAAACAATGAAATGGGCAAAAAAAAAAGCAATTCGGGCTGGGCCTCCGGTTAGTAGGTTAGTCCCAAAAATGATATAAAAGTGTAAAGTAAAGCCCATAAACATCCAAAATGGGTAATATAATAGCATGGAACAATCAAGAATTATAGATGGAGATATATCAGGCACCATGTGGAGGCGCTCTTTAGAGCATGCTTCCCAGGAGAAGGTGGCAGGCATGAGGCACCAGGCGTTCAGGAGTTCATAAGTAAGGAAATCAAGGAGATTCAGGAAGGAAGGGTTCTGCAAGGCAGTCATCGTCCACCGCGTGGCGTAGCTCACTGCCCTGGCATGGGTAATGAGTTCCGCGTCTGCATCGACATCCCCAGGCTCAACAAGGCCACGTCTTGACAGCTCATGTGGCCGTCTCGTGTCTGCCAATGCGAGGGTCCGCCTCACAGCCACGTCCGCATGCCTTTTGGCCTGGCGGGCGCGGCTGAGGCGTTCCAGCGCTGCATGAGGGAAGCTCAGACAGCCTGCGAGGCCAGGCACCAGGCGGTCCTGGCGGGGATGGAGGAGCACCTTCAGGAGCCTCTAGGTCCCTCCGAGTCTCCTGAGAGGCTCGGCCCCAGAGCGGCTCATGAGGGATGGCTTCAGCGGCGTGCTTTTTTGGCTACACCAACACTTCTTCAGCAACGGTACCAGGTGACATCTCTCTAGTTCGTTTAGTTTGGAGGCGCCCCTCGGGCTGCATCATCCCCAGGCCCTG
The DNA here is from genome assembly GCA_021437245.1 of Aegilops speltoides. Taxonomy (NCBI): domain Eukaryota; kingdom Viridiplantae; phylum Streptophyta; class Magnoliopsida; order Poales; family Poaceae; genus Aegilops; species Aegilops speltoides. Next base: position 155,526,387 of record CM038144.1, read on the forward strand.
TGGGTCCGTCCCTATGGCATGTATCCCTTCCGCATTTATGAGAGCCATTTACAATCCTTTGCAAGCTACTTTGGAATCATTGACTACCTGACCGGTGCTTCGTCGCTAAGAACGTGTCGCGCCATTGCAAGTCCTCCCACCTCATGATTAAGGAGTGGCACGGCATCTATGCTCGGGTCCGTCCCTGTAGCGTTGCTAAACCCAAGTAGCTGAGCTCCGGCACATGGGCTAGTTCCCGTGTACGTCACCTCCCATTGCTCTCGGTGCCTTATTCTCGCATGGGCTAATCGTGGGTAGATGAGTGAGGGCGCGCGACCTGGTGCCCACGTGCCCACGAGAACCGCGCGTCGGTTGTTTTTCTTTAGGATCTTTGCATGAGAAGACTAGGCACGGCGTGCGTGCTTGGGTCCGTCCCTACAGCATCGATAAATCCAACGACTAAGCTCTGTCTGGCGGGCCGGTACCGTTCACATCGCCTCCTTGGGTCATTGGTGTCTGGCCTTCTGATGCAATAACCTCAGGAAACTCATTCGGCGCAGGCTGCCTAACCATCTCGCAGGACCAATTCAAGCACCTCCAATCAAGACCAGGCGCAACCCGCCCTGAGGTAGGGCCTCGTGATTCCCGCGCTGGATCACGGGTGCCCATATACACATCCTCCAGCCCTGCCGTGCAAGCCACGTGTCAGGGCGGAGCTATACACGCCGCGGGTCCTCTCCTCAGAGGGAGCCCCCTCCCACGCACTAGTGGAAGCACCATGCTTCGCACTGGCCGTCGACACTGCCGAGGAGCGGATATGCCCATCCAAGAGCGGAAGCGCTATGCTCCGCGCTGGTGATAAACAACTGGGGGTGGCCTCACGGCTTCATTAACCTCAGGGAGCCTCTGGGCTCAGTGACTAGCCTCACCGCGCTGCTCTCCCTCGGGAAGGTAGCGCGAGGGGGCTGGGCACCGGGGTTTTGCTAAGGTCACACCTGGCGTACCCCACCTCGCCAGGCCTCACGGGCCTGGTCTTCGCGAACCCCTCGCAAGTGAGAGCTCGACGAGGAAAAGGTATGATGGTCTGTTCGTACGTCAAGGGGAACTCTTGAGCATCGCGTCTCAGGAGCCTAACTGTTCACGTATCCCCTCACCTCTTGGGCTCGTCCTGGTGATCCGGACTACGCAACGACGGCTGAGGCATGCGCGGATCCAGGCCCTACCGACACAGAACGCCAAGACCTAGCTTCACCCTTCTTTTTCAAGCCATTCGCACGTCAAGGGGGACTCCTGAGCATCGCGTCGCAGGAGCCTAACTGGTCACGTAGCCCCTCACCTCTTGGGATTGTCCTGGTGATCCGGACGACTCAACGATGGCTGAGGCATGCGGGGGGCCGGGCCCTGCCGACGTAGAACACCAAGGCTTGCCCCTGCACCTTTTCCTAAGTTGTTCGCACATCAAGGAGGACTCCTGAGCATCGTGTCTCAGGAGCCTAACTGGTCACGTAGCCCCTCACCTCTTGGGCTCGTCCTAGTGATCCGGACGATCCAACGACGGCTGAGGTACGTGCGGGGCCGGGCTCTGCCGACGCAGAATATCAAAGCAAATGGAAAAGCCGAAGGAGCATAATCTAGTTATTACAAGACATATTGTTCCAAGCAAATAGTTTTAAACGCCTCCCCAAGGCATGTTGCATGATACAGGACAGACAAGGAAAAGCAGAATCGCCGGGCCACCTCTTCAGACTTGGGTGTCACCACCGCCCGCCAGCAGAGCCTCATCGCCAGGCGTGTTGCCTGCCGCACCGGCTTCAGTTGGAGGACCAACGACCAGTAACTTGCTCAGCATGGCATCCACGAAGCACGGCGGGCAGCAATAGCATCCTGGGAGTTTGTGTTCACCAGAGTAAGGAAGGAGAGGTCGAAGCTGGCATCCTGGAGATAAAGATGGCTGAAGACGCACGTCAGAGCCGAGAAAGAAAGTGAGCGTGCCTCTCTTTCCACCAAGGAGGCAAACCTGTCGACAGTGTCTTCGAGCACCGCCACGACTTCGGGAAGTAGAGCAGCAGGGCTCTCCCTCGGGGTCGTCACCACCGCCTTCTTCGAGGGATCATCTCCAAAGAGCACCATACGGGCCTTGTGGAAACATGACTCGAGGGAGGTAAGTGTGCTACACTCCATGGCAGCCACCTTCTTGGCCTCGGCGAAGGCCGCTTGGGCTGCCTCCGCCTCCTCCTTCAGCTTTGTCAGGCGGTTGCGCTCTCTAGCCTGCTCTAAGGTCGTCTTCTTCACCTCGGTGTCTTGGTTGGCGACGGCAGCTTCCTGGGCCTTCAGCTTCTCCTCACGCTCCTGGAGCTGGCTGGCCTGGGCGGCCTGCCGGTCCTGGAGAGCCTTTAGATTAGCCTCCGTCATGCGGCACCGGTCCTCAGCTTCTGTGGCCTCCTTCCGCGCCAGGTCGCGTGCCGTGGCGGCCACCCTGAGCGCCTTCTGGGCTTCCTACGCAAAACCCCAGGCCGCGCGAACGTATGCATCTGCCTTGAGCCAACCAGAGATTAGCCCCACGCATCCCTGCGTTGAACGACGATCCGGGCCCTGAAGTTCACCCTGGAGGAGGTCCAGCGCTGCCCTTGCCTCTTCCAGGGTCCCGGATGGGGCAGAAGCGCCATGACTCGGCCACGCACTGGGCAAGGGAGGAGACGCCCTTGGCGCCAAGGCAGAAGAAACCTCAGCCTCAGGAAGGAGCAGGGGCTCAGGAGGCTGGTTGACCTCAGCAGTTGCGGCAAGGCTGGGAGCTGGAGGGGTCAGGCCTGCCGAGGGTACCGGCCCCTCCTGAGGATGGGCGTCCACATCCTTGGGAGATGGCATCACCTTTGGGGATGCGGAGGTAGCGGTACTCTCCTTCACCAGGGTTGTGGCAGCCTCTTCAGCACCTGCAGCCGCGGCAGCCTCCGTGCCCTCCTTCTGGTTCTTCGACCGCTGCTGCCTAACGGCAGGCGAAGACGCTAAGTATCGCCTCAAGATCCAACAAGCAAGGTTAAGGGAGAGACTTACTGGCCGGCGAAGGCATATCTCCACTTCATGCTCAGCATTGGGCGCAGAGGTGGAGTAGTGTGACACCCCAAAATTTTGACCTTGTTTTATTAATTAAAATTTTGCCAGGAAACTAAAACTTTTATTTTCTGGGCTCCCTTTTGATTTTTGAAACTTTTTCTCCCTTGCTATTATGGAGTTTTCCCCATAGAGAAAAACTTTTCAAATATGTTATTGGGCTTGTTTAACCCCTCAAGAAAAACTTTTCTCTTATTAGTAGAACTAATTACATAATTAATTTGCTTGATCTTTATTTTCTTGAAAAATGGTTTTTCAAGGTTATATGGCCATTTTTGAACTACAACCATTTGATATATTTATCTAAAAATCCAACCAAAATTTGGAGATGTCATGTGATGCTTTTAAATCACTTTTATGCAAAAAGATATTTCATTCATTGGATATTTTGAGTTCTACACCTAGTTTTCAAATCTGGTCCAATGGGCAATTTTACACTACAACCTATTTAAATATTTCTTTAAAACTTTTACCAAAATTAGGGGAGGTCATTAGGAGCATATTATTCCACTTTGTGCAAAAACCCATTTATGTTCTTTGAAAAATTTGAGTGAATCATCCTCTTTTGCATTCTGGTCTAATTTGAGGATTTGTACAGCAACCACCATTTTAGTTGCTCCCTTGCCCATGATTCCTTTTCATACCTGTAGCCCTCCCTACTAAACTCCTAAGTCCAGGAGCATGCAACCATTGGCATAATTTTGGTTCATGAAATAATGCCATTCACATCCTGTCCAGGAATGTAGTTTTGCAAAACTTGCACTAGCAAGTTTCTCCTTTCTGCAAACTAACTTCACCACTCCCTCTTTCATCCACAGAGACACTAGTCTGGAAGATTTGGCCCCTCCAAGAATAGCCTAGGTGCCATTGGCATTTTGACAAACACCTAGAGTGCATGGACTGAATTGGCATGATCTCAAGTCTACACTATGAACTTGCACCTCTGATCAAACAAGCATGTCCACTAGACTCCCCGTTACTCCTAACCTAGATCTGCTAAATGCCAGCCTCACCCAAGCTCTGTAGCATGCTCTGGCATTACGTCGAGCACGTCCCGTGCACGCCAGAGCCTTGAGCGAGCGTGCGTTTGGCACGCACATGCGCCGAGCCGACACGCTGGCCCCCACGGTTTTGTCCCGCTCTGCAGCACCACACCACGCGCTCCCCTTCTCACCGCAACACGCCAAGCCGCCCCTCGCCACGCCCCGGCAGGCTAAGAGCTAGCCGCCGTGGTCGCCCGACAACCCCTGCTCATGTCGGCGCCGTCCGAGCCTCCCCCGCTCGCCAGCTCACCCCTGGAGCAGTGCCCACTCGTCCGCTAGCTCCTGCCGTCATCCCTAGCCACGCCACGTTGCCCTGCAAGCAACAAAGAGGCGGTTCGCCGGCATCCTCATCCGCCGCCACGGAACCGACCTCGACGAGCTATAAAAGGAGGCCCCCGAGCTTCCCCGAGCACGCGGGCAACCTCAGGCCACCCAAATGGCACTCCCCTAGCTCGCATTCGACCCGGGGAGGCCTCCTTCCTCATCTCCGGCAATTCCTGCCGCCGCCACTGCCCCGGCCAATCCAGCACCCCTAGTACCTCCCCCTCTCCGTTCTCTTCACCAAGAGCTTCCTCATCCTCCCGTGAACCATTCCCACTACTTAATTTTGATCGGGAACCACTTTCGCCCCAAAACCACTTCGCCGCCGAAGCCTTCCTCCGCCGCAGAGCTCGCCGCCGGCAGCTCACTCCGTCCCCATCAATTCCTCGACCACCGGAGGAACCGCCCCAGTCGTGCGGATCCATCCCCACCCTCGGGGGCCCGCGAGGAGCAGCCGTTCGCCGGTGACGATCGCCGGAGCCCCCGCTCCGCTTGGGCAGAGGAGGGAGACGACACGGGTGACTGGTCAAACCTGACCAGTGGGCCAAGCGGGCCCACTGTCAGTGACACCACGCGCCGGTCCACGTGTTTAAGTGAAAGCGTAAAAAGCCCAAGTACGTTTCCCCCGCTTCGAAAGCGTATTCCCCTCTGAAACGTTTTCTTTTTCTATTTTATTTAAAAACAGATTTGACCAGAACTTTGACTGGTTATATCTTTTTAAATATAACTCCAAATGAACTAATTCTTTTTCTACCTCTCTCAAATTTCACCTAGTTTATTTTAAGATTTATTTGAAAAAAATTCAGAACAACTTTTGGTTCTGTTTTTGTTTTGTGTGTTAATTCTTTATATTGCTAAAATAGGAGTTTTGAAGAGAGGAGAAATGTTTCAAGTTTTGGAGTGCACCCTGCCTTTCCACACATTGAAGGCAAGCATTCTGAACCCCGGCATAATATTTTTGGTGTGTTCGTTGACACGTTTATAACACCACCTCATTTCTAAGGACTTGTTATTTCACGTGATATGATCATTTGCATGAATGCATATTGGTAATTTCCATGCTGTTGGAAATGAGTATACTTGTGACGGTAATCATCCTCATGTATCTTGCATGCATGCCGGAAAGGAATCCGGGAAAGCCTCTGCCTTGGGTAGGCGTGAGCTTGTCGCCGGTCTCCGTCGGGACGGGTATGTTCGGTATGGCATGGTAAGATATAATGAGTGTTGATTGTATTGGTTGAAATATATTTGTTATACATGTCATGCAGGAAACTATAAACCTCTGAGTCGACCAGTAGATCGAGTCTTGTTCGATAACCCCACACTTGTTTCGTGCTACCACTTGTTCCTCGCCACGGGTAGGGTGCAGTTCATAATTTGTCAACCCCTTTCTAGCACACACGTCATGAGGGGCGGGATGAGGGTACCATGGCCATGGATTAAAGCCAGTCATCCGGTTAGGGGGCATGGGTGTTTCCGGTTGGGACCGAGAGGGGAGGCCACCCCCTTAGAGTGCGCGATATAAATTTGATCCCATGCTACGCGAGGTTGTAGCCTCCCCACTTAGAGTTTGCTTGACGGGTGTCGTGGGTGATTCCAGACACCGGTAAGTTAAGCTGGTGTGTGCAAGTCAGGTGTGTTTTCATTTAAAAGACCGTAAGCGGAATTAGTCCCGATGGACTAAAGGAATCCGTTACTCGTGGGTAAAGAGTACACCCTCTGCAGAGATTAAAACCTATTCGAATAGCCGTGACCATGGTTAAGGACTACAGTCTGGGATGGGTCAAGTGTCGGTCTTCGGAGGTGAAGCTGTTAACCAGAACTGGAACAACATGGATTGTGACTTGTGACTTATGATGATTATGATTATTATTATCGTTGACTAACCCATGATATTATTGTTATTATCGAGTATCTCCGGGATGGTTCTACCTCCGAGATATTCACTATGATTGTTTATTTTAAAGCCCTTTATGTGGTGTCGCTTAGACGCCCGACTGTGGCATTTCTTTTAAAGCCCTTTATGCGGTGTCGCTCAGACGCCCGACTGTGGCATTTCTTTTAAAGCCCTTTAGGCGGTGTCGCTGAGACGCCCGACTATGGCATTTCTTTTAAAGCCCTGTATGCGGTGTCGCTCAGACGCCCGACTGTGGCATTTCTTTTAAAGCCCTTTAGGCGGTGTCGCTCAGACGTGGCATTTCTTGTTATTTACTTCATAAATTTTAATACTACTATGTTATTGCACATTCATAAATAACGAGCTTGCATGCATCAGAGATTTAATTTTGTGACTGACGTCATGAGCATAAAATATTGTCAGCACATCATTGTTATATTATACTGTGTTCAAAATGTTTGTAGTACATTCAAAGTACTCACCGGCTTGTCCTCGCTATTGTCTTGGCCAGATTTTCTTGCATGGAGAGGAGCGATGCGATGACAGCCGGAACCTAAGCAATGGAGATAGCAGCCTCGCGAAGATAGGAGTTAACCTGGTCACTGTTCTGTGGGAATTGGAGTCCCATAGACACCGATGATCCACAAACCGCTTCGCCATCAACCACTAGAAACCATTTGTTGTACTCACAGCCGAGAATGGTCTTGTACTGCATATTTTGTATTTTTGCTTGGAATTTCATCAAGTTGGAGCCTCATCACCTAACAAGTAATCACGGGGCTGATGAGCACGACGGTCTTTTCTGGAAATTTATTACCCGGAAAACCGGTCGTGACAAGTAGCTGGGGCCGAACTCTTGGGAGCAGGAGAACTTGTAGTTGGAGCCGATCGGGACAGCGTCGGCGAAGGCTGGCTGATCCTCGGAGGAATCAGCACGGTCCTACTCTTGTTCGTGACCACTCGCTTGGGCTATTTCAAAGAGGCCACTCCAGTCATCGTGGTGACTCTAGAAGGGCGCGACACCTCCATCACCGGGGGTTCATCATCATCATCATCATCAGGAAGGTCATGCAGGTGCTTCCTTTACTGCAGGGCAGAGGATTCCTCCACCAACTCATCCGTGGTGGCTTCGGAGGAATTATCATCAGAGGACAGGTGCACCAAAGCAGCAGGAAGCAGGGAAAGCCCCGGCCGCATGATCCCAAGCTCGTCGAAGACAGGCATGGCTGTGTAACACCCCGGATCCGATGCGCCAGGTGTCCGCCAGTTATTTGCCGTTGTTGCCATGTCATTTGCTTGCGTGTTGCATTTGCCATGTCATCATATGCATTTTATCATGTCATCATGTGCATTTCATTTTGCATACATGTTCGTCTCATGCATCTGAGCCTTTTCCCCGTTGTCCGTTTTGCAATCCGGCACTCATATGTCCTCCGGCGTCCCCTTCTTCTCTCCTGTTGTGAGCGGGTGTTAAACTTTCTCGGAATGGCCCGAGGTTTGCCAAGCGGCCTTGGTATAGCACCGGTAGACCGCCTGTCAAGTTTCGTGCCATTTGGAGGTCGTTTGATACTCCAACGGTTAACCGGGTAACCGCAAAGCCCCTTTTGTTGCAGCCCAACACCCCTTCCAAAGTGGCCCAAAACCCACCAAACTCCTCTCCATGCTCTCGGTCGTTCGATCACGATCGCGTGGCCGAAAACCACACCTCATTTGGACACTCCTAGCTCCCTCTATGCCTATTTATACACCCCCCATTCCATTTTCGCGGTCTAATCCCCCGAAACCCTAGATCAAATCGCCCCCGCCGCCGCCGGACGCGTCCTGACTCTTATAATTATTCCCAGTGCTATCCTAAATTCTTTTCCAAGTTTGACGTAAGAATGAGTTATCATCAGTCAAATACTTTTCTCCAAGATCTTTCAAATTCTTTCATAGTTGGCTCAACCTCTTCGCTTTTGATTCTTTCGGTGTGCCTCAATAATTCTTGGTGGTGTTTCTCGTCATCATTCTCATCATTTGAAGACCGAAGAAGAGTTTTCTCTTAAATCTTGCTCCATCCTCTTCAAGATTCATGGTTCTAGCGTGATGCCATCCTCTCATAATTGTTTTCGATTGTGAGAATTCTTTTCTTACCATCCGGAGCATTTCATGAGTTGTTTCCGTTTTCTTTCCTCCGAAGGCCATCATGTCATAATTCCTCATTCTCGGCTTTCAACTATCGTTCTCTAAATCTTACCGGTGCATCATTCAAGTATTCTTTAATCAGCTCTCGTTCATTTGTATCTAAATACCCTCAAGTATCTTCATTCGTTTTCCAATTCTTCCCGGTGAATTGTGCCCTTGCTACTTTCATTTTCAAATCTTACGGTGGTTCGTTCAAGATTTCACCTCTTTCGTTATCGTATCAATTCATTCATTTTTTCGTGGTTTCAATCCCACCGGTGATTCCATCAATACCTTCGCAAGTTTTGCGCTATACCTCTTTTAATCCTTTCTACGGGAATAAGTAGTATGCCAAATCCGTTGATTGTCATCAATATAAATTGGTGAAGGATACGCATAACAAAATTCTTGTTCTTGTTTCATCCAAGTGATTAATCCTTTCCTTCGGAGTTTGTTCAGGAGTAATAAATTCTTGGCTTCTTGTTGTTCATCTTTCTTCCGGAGCTCCAAGTTTTCCGCATTATCTCGCCGCAAAGCTCCATCTAAATCATTGCAAGGTTTCACCTTGTGTTTTCAACTTCTCTTTCTTTTATCATCCTTTTCTTACCGGATTTCTTCATGGAGGCTCTACATGGTGGTTCCTCAAGGATTCTTTTCATTCTCCAATTGTTCTTCAAGGTTTCTCTTGAAGTTATGACCCGCCAAGCTATACTCAAAAATAAACCTTGTGCCCAACACATGTTTTGTTTTGAGAGTACAAGCATTCTTCATCTTGCATTCCAAAGTGCAATTCCTTCTATCTTACCTTTTGAGATGGTGTTATATCATTCTTGACAATTTCCATTCATGTTTCATGATTCATATGTTGTCAAGAATGAGGTATTTTAAATCCATCTATCCCTTTGTTGGAGTTATCTTCTGTCAGATTTCACCTAAAGCCTTTCCTTAAGGGATGTTGCTATTTTGGTGCTTATTAATGGCCCAATTTATCTCTTTTCCATCTTGATGGAACAAGCTTTCATCTCTTCGTTAATCTCAAGCAAGCAATTGTTTCCGTTAGTGGCCGGTTGTCACCTCATAATTTTGAGAAGTTTTCCATAAGCCCACTACAACTTGTGTTTTTCGTTGTTGGTCTTCCAACAACTCTATTCTAACCTTCTTGGAAGGGTGCTTTCCAAGATCATTTGTGGCAGAAGTTGTCATTTTCTATTCCAATGATCTATCTTCTATTCTTTTGTTTCGGAGGCATTGTGATGTTGTGCTCTTCAATCATCATCTCGAGTTGCGAGGTCGTGTTCTTTTCTTGCTTATCCATTTAACCGGAGTGTTGTATCATCTCTTCAATATCTTTTAATCTTATCAAGTTTTTCTTCTCTTTTCTACCGGAGTGCTGTCCAAATTCTGCCATTCTTGTTCCTTGGCTATCTCATTATACCGAGGTGGTCATATTCTTTTCGATCCTCAAACTCTTGATTCATGTCTTTGCAACCTTCAAGTTCTCGTAATACTCCTTGTTCATCTTTTCTAACGGATTGTTTGCATTCTCGTTCATCTCTGTTGTACTCTTTCTTTCATATTGCTCAACCTCTCAAGGTTCGTGGTTTCACTTATTTCTCAAAGAAGCAACTTAGTTTTACCTATTCTCTTCCTCTTCCGTTTTCCCTCCGGTGCCATTCTAGATCTCGGGACGAGATCCTCTCGTAGTGGTGGAGTGTTGTAACACCCCGGATCCGATGCGCCAGGTGTCCGCCAGTTATTTGCCGTTGTTGCCATGTCATTTGCTTGCGTGTTGCATTTGCCATGTCATCATATGCATTTTATCATGTCATCATGTGCATTTCATTTTGCATACATGTTCGTCTCATGCATCCGAGCCTTTTCCCCGTTGTCCGTTTTGCAATCCGGCACTCATATGTCCTCCGGCGTCCCCTTCTTCTCTCCTGTTGTGAGCGGGTGTTAAACTTTCTCGGAATGGCCCGAGGTTTGCCAAGCGGCCTTGGTATAGCACCGGTAGACCGCCTGTCAAGTTTCGTGCCATTTGGAGGTCGTTTGATACTCCAACGGTTAACCGGGTAACCGCAAAGCCCCTTTTGTTGCAGCCCAACACCCCTTCCAAAGTGGCCCAAAACCCACCAAACTCCTCTCCATGCTCTCGGTCGTTCGATCACGATCGCGTGGCCGAAAACCACACCTCATTTGGACACTCCTAGCTCCCTCTATGCCTATTTATACACCCCCCATTCCATTTTCGCGGTCTAATCCCCCGAAACCCTAGATCAAATCGCCCCCGCCGCCGCCGGACGCGTCCTGACTCTTATAATTATTCCCAGTGCTATCCTAAATTCTTTTCCAAGTTTGACGTAAGAATGAGTTATCATCAGTCAAATACTTTTCTCCAAGATCTTTCAAATTCTTTCATAGTTGGCTCAACCTCTTCGCTTTTGATCCTCCTCCGTCAGGCATCCACCGGCCCTGGAGGTCGGAACCGGACATTGTTGAGGATCCGAGGCGCTCGAATCTGAAGCTCTAGGGGTTAGAACTGGGAGCGGAGGAAAGATTCGATGCGGGATTGAAGAACAAGGACAGGCCTTGGTCCTCTTATAAAGGGGGAGAAATACCAAGGGCCGTCTCCATGACCGTTTGGGATTCCCCTTCGATAGAGGAGGTGTGGTGACGGGAACGGTTGGGTTACCCACGCACGTATTGATGAGAATCCCGGAATAAGGGGAACATGATCTCTGCTTCGACAAGACGTGCCAAGGAAACGCGCCGCTAAAGCGTTTGAGGTGGAGTAGTAAAAACGATTCAAGCGAGGGCTTGGCTGCGGCGTGATGTCACGCCGCATAATGCGTCGGCAGATTGAGCTAAGTGTATATTTTATTCTCTCTATGCTGGAATGTGGAATTTATTTTGCAGAGCGGACACTATCCCGGTGTTCATTACCTTCTCCGGATTATTCAAGGAGGAACCCGCCTTGCAATGCCGAACATTATGCACGCCGGACTTATCGTCATTGAAGACCGGTTCAGGCTCTTGAGGAGTCTGGACTAGGGGTGTCCGGACAGCCGGACTATCAATATCCGCCGGACTCCCATATTACGAAGATAGAAGATTGATGACTCCGGCTCGTGTCCGGAAGGTACTTTCCTTGGCGTGGAAGGCAAGCTTGGCAATACGGATATGTAGATCTCCTACCATTGTAACCGACTCTGTGTAACCCTAGCCTCTCCGGTGTCTATATAAACCGGAGGGCCTTAGTCCGTAGCACGAACATTGCATCTCAATAATCATACCATAGGCTAGCTTCTAGGGTTTAGCCTCCTTGATCTCGTGGTAGATCTACTCTTGTACTACCCATATCATCAATATTAATCAAGCAGGACGTAGGGTTTTACCTCCATCGAGAGGGCCCGAACCTGGGTAAAAACATTGTGTCCCTTATCTCCTGTTACCATCCGCCTAGACACACAGTTCGGGACCCCCTACCCGAGATCCGCCGGTTTTGACACCGACACCGACACTCGCTAGGCCAAGGAAACTCTGAACTTCCTTGGCTGATTCAGGTGGAGTCCAATTAAACACGGCTTGAACTAACTCGGGATTGACAGCAATACCCTTTCCAGAGATTACATGGCCTAGGTAGGTCACTTGTGGCAACCAAAATTCACATTTGGAGAATTTGGCATAAAGGCGATGCTCTCAAAGTTTCATCAATACCAGCCTTATATGCTCGGCATGTTCTTCCGCATCGAATTTATCCAAATACTCCATGAAGATCGAGTTCATTAACCGAGATAATGTGGCTAGGGCATTGGTAAACCGAAGGACATGACGGTGTACTCGTATTAGCCATAACGAGTAACGAAGGCCGTTTTGGGAATGTCCTCGTTCTTGATTTTGATTTGATGGTAGCCCAACCTCAAACCTATCTTGGAAAAGATTGAGGATCCAATGAGCTAATCATATAGGCTATTGATCCTGGGGAGCGGATACTTGTTCTTTATGGTGACCAAATTGACGGGTCGATAATCTACAACCATCCAATCCGTACCATCCTTCTTCTTGATGAAGAGGACGGGACAAGCCCATGGAGAAGAACTAGGACAGATGAAAACCTTTTTCAAGGACTCATCGAGTTGTTTCTTGAGTTCAGCTAATTCTAGGGGTGCCATCTTATAGGGTCTCCTAGAGATTGGGACAGTTCTTGGGACAAGATCTATCACGAACTCAACATCCCTGTCAGGTGGAACACCTGGCAGTTCTTCTGGAAAGACATCCGGGAAGTTGTGGACTACCGGGGCATCTTCAAGGTCTGGCAGAGGACTGGCATTAATGGAGTAGAGCTAATGCTCGGACACTCGGGTCAAGACATTGAATACCTTGCCCAATGTATGTGTAAGTAGAACAGCCGAGAGTAACAATCAATCTTAGCATGATGGGCTGTCATCCAGTCCATACCCAAGATGATATTTATGTCCGAGGATTTGAGAGCTATCAAATATGCAAGGAAAACAAGTCTATCTTCATGAATTTCATTCCCATGGCTTACTCTAGAAGTTTGCCACCTAGAACCAGGAGTAGAAATTTCCATGGTGGGCGGCATATCACAAAATGTGGTGTTGTGCAAACGTGTATAGCCCTCAGATATAAATGAATTAGATGCTCTAGTATCGGAAAGAACAGATGCCGGATGGTAATTAACAAGGAGCATACCAAGAACGGCGTGGGGATCATCCTGAGCCTCTTCAGCTGAGACACAGTTCACATGGCCACGTACAGTGGTGGCTGGCTTGGCATAACACACCTTTCCTGTTGGTTTGCCACAGCCAAAGCCTTTTGGACTAGTTGGCATTGTTGATCTGGGGACACTCTCGCATGTAGTGACCAATTCTCCACACTTGAAGCATGTCATGGTGTTGGTGCGTGGAGGAGCATTGGCGGCTGATCCACCACAAGCCTTAGGTGGTGCATACTGCTGGGTTGGGAGAGGCGCCTGATACGATGGCCTCAGAGTGAACCTGGGTGGTAGATCCATGTTTGGCACCCACACCCGGTGCTTTTGAGAGCCAGAACCGGATAAGGAACCAGTGTCACGGGCATGCTTGCGTGTAGCTCCATAGTCAGTCTGACCTGTCTCAGCCCTGATAGCCTTAGGAGGTGCATTTATGCAGCGGAAGATCATGGCGAAGCTCAGGGTTGAGTCCCTTGCAGAACCTCACTTGCTTCTTGGTGTCGGTGGACACTTCTTCAGGTGCATAGCGTGCCAGGTTTCCAAACTCTCTACTATATGCATCCACGGTTAGCCTACCCTGGTGAAGTTGCAGAATTCCTCCCTCTTACGATCCATAAGACCTTCCATGATGTGGTGCTCACGAAAAGCCTCGCTGAAATCTGCCCAAGTTGTATCCTGGCCAGCTGGGCGCATGGCCTCGTAGTTTTCCCACCGAAGGCTGGCGGGACCTTCAAGATGATAAGCAGCGTAAGTGACCATGTCAGCTTTGGCTATGTGTGCAGAATGTAGCTTGTGGGTGATCCTTTGGAGCCAATCATCCGCATCGAGAGGCTCGACGAAATGAGGGAAGGCTGGCGGGTACAGCTTAATGAAGTCATTGAGAGACATCAAGTCGTTCCTATGGTGATGTGCAGTGTTCTGCTCAATGCGTTCCAGCAGTCGATTGGTCTCAAGTTTGTTCCTTTCAGCCTCCAACATGACTTCAACCAAGGAAGGTGGATGAGACAGATTCCCGTCCCTAGCCCCACTGGCTTCACCCTGCTCTTGGGCAGCAGGGGTGCTTCGGGTGTTGACCATCCTAGGAAAACAAAACAACAGTTTAGACAAGGATGGTAGAACTCTAACATAGGAGTGCAGAATGTAATGGATGTCGTGGAATGCAGAGATGTTCATGTGTACAACATGGTAATACAGAAACTGCCATATATGCCACCGGTCATAGTTTAGTACAAGGCCAGGCTGAAGTATAACTACGGTGAAAGAAAGATTACATCTCATCAGAGGCATTCCAAAGCTCCTATACATTATTTTTCTACACCTCCAGAATTCAGTACACACTAAGTCATATTCCACAAGACACGCAGGACTGTGGAGATACAACTACTACAATACTACAAGTGCCATGACCTTGCTCAGTCGTCTCCGTCTCCGTAGTAATCTTTATAAAAATTACACGCGTGGCCAGGAAGCGGAACATGCAGATCTGGAAACTATTGGTCCCGTGGGGCCTGTGGACCATGCATAAGGGCAAGGATGAGGCCTTGGTCCCACGAACGGTGGCAGACGACGCCCACGTGGAGGTGTGATTCCTCCAACATCAGGATAGTCCATACGAGCTGGAAGACAAGTGCATACGGGGTACAAATCCCGCATATCAAGATAACCCATCTGCACGGCGGGTGAGGGAGTCCTGGATTGGTCCTCGGACAGCCGAACTATATACTTTTGGCCGGATTGTTGGACTATGAAGATACAAGATTGAAGACTTCGTCCTGTGTCCGGATGGGACTCTCCTTTGCGTGGAAGGCAAGCTTGGATACTCGGATATGTCGATTTCCTTCTTTGTAACCGACTCTGTGTAACCCTAGCCCCCTCCGTTGTCTGTATAAGCCGGAGGGTTTAGTCCGTAGGACAACAACAATCATAATCATAGGCTAGCTTCTAGGGTTTAGCCTCTACGATCTCGTGGGAGATCAACTCTTGTAATACTCATATCATCAAGATTAATCAAGCAGGAAGTAGGGTATTACCTCCATCAAGAAGGCCCGAACCTTGGTAAAACATCGTGTCCCCTGCCTCCTGTTACCATTAGCCTTAGACGCACAGTTCGGAACCCCCTACCCGAGATCCGCCGGTTTTGACACCAACATTGGTGCTTTCATCGAGAGTTCCATTGTGTTGTCGCTGTAACGCTTGATGGCCCCTTTGATCTTCTTCAACGATGTGGTCCAGGGGGAGGTTTTCCTTCTCGTACAGATCTTCGTATTCGGCGGCTTCGTACTGCGGACCAAATCGCTTGGCCATCTGGAGCAAATCGATAGCTACGCCCTTGGCCATCAGGTCAGGTTTGGAAGCTTAAACTACACTGCCGACACCCGCGGAGACTTGATCTTCGACGGATTCGGGCTCAGGACAGGTGCGCTGAAAAGTCACACGGACATGACTTTGATCTGCCGCCGGATAGTATTCATGAAATCGCACCCACGTTGGCGCCGGTAATCAACCCGGAGCAGATCGTGCCTTCCGAGGACGGGTGGATAGACCCCGCCAGGGAGGCCGCACACTCATCAGCGTCGGAGCCGAACACTGATCCCACCTCCTGTGAGAGTGGTGTCGTTGGACCCCCGGACTCTTTCCCAGTTGCAGGATCCGAACCGCGTGCGTCCGTGCCTATCAAATCAGATTGGGCACCCGACATGGAGTTCACCACCGCGGATATTTTTCAGCACTCACACTTGCGAGATGTGCTGAACTAATTAAGGTCTCTGTCCTTGTCAGGAGACTCTTGGCTGAACTATGTCCGACTCGAGTGGGAAGCGGACTCGAGTGGAAATTCGTTACCCACCCACCACCCACTTCATAGCCACTGTCGATGACTTAACCGACACGCTCGATTTTGACTCTGAAGACGTCGACGGTATTTACGACGACGCAGGAGAAGAACAGGAACCACCGCCCATTGGGCGCTGGACTGCCACCTCATCATACGATATTTACATGGTGGACACACCAAAAGAAGGCGATGGTGACGATACAACGAATGGTAATCCCCTCAATAAGCCACCTAAGCGGCGCCGTAGACGCCGCTCTAAATCCCACCACAGTAAAAACAGCGACAACAGCGCAAGAAATAATAATACCCCGGTCGATTCCAAAGGAAACGACAACCCCATGGACCCAGCGATGGAGCAGGATGAGCCAGGGGATGGTGAAAACAGTCCGGAGAGAATGTCAGATAACGCCGATCCCGAGGGTAAAATTCAACAACCTGTCTTCGAAGAGGAGGACAGCCCGGACGATGATGCACTTATCATCCCAGAAAAACTCTTGGAACAAGAGAACCTCCACAGAAGACTTATCTCCACCGCGAGGAGCCTAAAGAAGCAGAAGCAAAAGCTTAAGGCCGCGCAGGATACGCTCAACCATAGGTGGAGCAAAGTGCTCGACATAGAAGAAAAATAAGGCGACGATCGCCACGCAAAGAGCTATCCAAAGCGCAAGCTGCTGCCCAAATTCGATGATGAGGCCATAGAGCCCACTCAGCCGAAAACTACCGATCAGCCAGACTGACTGCCCCGTGGCCGTGACAAGATGGCTAAGGATGCCGCGCACAAGTCTGCACACGATTTACGTGAGCTCCTGGACAGAAAGTCCGGTATGGCCAGATCCATCTACGGATCTAGGAAGCGCGCTCTAGCGCAGGATCAGAACTACCGACATGATCACATTGATCGAATACCAGCTTGGAATCAGAACCAAGAAAAACAACCGTAGACAGCATGCCACGACACAACCAAATACAGGGGTGCCGCACACCCCCTGTGCTTCACTGATGAGGTGCTGGATCATGAATTTCCGGAAGGATTAAAACCCGTGAATATAGAGGCATACGACAGAACTACAGACCCTGCGGTCTGGATCGGGTACTTTATCCTTCATATCCATATGGCTCGCGGAGACGATTTCCACGCCATCAAATATCTACCCCTCAAATTAAAGGGACCAGCTCGGCACTGACTAAAAAGCCTTCCTGAAAACTCAATTGGAAGTTGGGAAGAGCTCGAGGATGCTTTTAGGGCCAATTTTCAAGGGACCTATGTCCGGCCTCCGGACGCTGACAACCTAAGTCATATAATTCAATAGCCCGGAGAGTCAGCCCGAAAACTCTAGAACAGGTTTCTTACTAAGAAAAAGCAAGTAATCAATTGCCCTGACACCGAGGCTTTAGCGGCCTTCAAACACAGTATCCAGGACGAATGGCTGGCCAGACACCTTGGCCAAGAAAAGCCGAGGACGATGGCAGCCTTAACAAGCCTTATGACCCACTTTTGTGTGGGCGAGGACAGCTGGCTAGCCCGTAGCGGCACTAGTGACCCAAGCACATCCGAAGTTAGGGATGGCAACAGGAAGCCGCGACGCAAAAAAAACAAGCATCAAAACAATAATGACAGCCCAGAGAATACGACAGTCAATGCCGCATTCAGGGGCTCTCGACCCGGTCAACAGAAGAAGCCATTCAAAGGCAGCAGAGATGGACCATCCAGCCTAAACAAGCTTCTAGACAAATTATGTCAGATTCACGGCACCCCCGAAAAGCCTGCAAACACACACCCATAGAGAGTGTTGGGTTTTCAAACAAGCCGGCTAGCTGAACGCCGAACAAATGGGTAGGGAGACACCAAGTGAGGAGCCACGTCAGCCGAACACTGGAGGACAGAAAAATTTTCCCACCAGAAGTCAAAACTATGAATATGATTTAGGTACCTCACATCCCAAAGAGAACGTGCAAATGCGTACTCAGAGACGTATACGCTATTGAGCCCGTTGCCCCCAAATTTAATCCCTGGTCAGCCTGCCCGATCACCTTCGATCGCAGGGACCACCCGACTAGTGTCCGGCACGGAGGATCGGCTGCCTTGGTGCTTGACCCAATAATTGACGGATACCATCTCACACGAGTCCTCATGGACGGCGGCAGTAGTCTAAACCTGATATATTAGGACACTGTCCGCAAAATGGGGATAGACCCTTGAAGGACCAGCCTAAGTAACACCTACCTTTAAAGGAGTAATACCAGGTGTTGAGGCCGACTGTACGGGCTCCCTAGTACTAGAAGTTGTATTAGGTTCCCCCAACAACTTCAGAAGCAAGGAATTAACCTTTGACATCGCTCCATTCTGGAGTGGCTATCACGCACTACTTGGATGAACGGCCTTCGGTCGTTTTAATGCAGTACCTGTCACACCCTGCATCTTGTAACATTTCATTTTCATTATTAAAGCATGAAATTTTGGACCAACAAAAACTTTTTTGCATTATTTGGCTTTTATTTGGAGTTGGTTTTCTCTCTGTGTTTCTTTCAAGTGCTTCTTGAAGTCAACTACTCTACCCTCTATATTTCATCTCCTTACCCCAAGCTCCTGACCAATGACCATGCCATGTGAATAGTGCTATATGGAATTTTCTTACAAAAATAATTTGGCCGAAAGTATTTTCTAAAAGTAGTTTTCAAAAACCCTGAATTGAGGTTTGCCTTTGCAAGTACTTGATTAAGGGCAGTAAAATCTTTCAAAAATATATTTGAATCCTATTAGATATAGGATGCCGGGAACCACAAAAATATAATTTTAAAAATTATTGTTCTATTTTATTTAAAAGCTTTTTCTTAAGGCCAGAAATGGTCTTTAATAGGAAAAATTACTATCTGTTTCAATAATATTTGACAAAATTTAGGGAAACTCATAGGACATATATTGTCCATATATAAGAGTTTCAACACCTGGTCATGATCAAAATATTGGTCAAATCCCTCTAAAACCCTTCCTGGATATTTCAAGCTTTTGGAATAGTTACAAAGGAAATATTCTCCAAAAATTCCAGGAAAAATTCTATCATGTCACATATGAGATATTAGATGATCTTGCCAAGTCTCATGACTTGGAGAACAAGATAACACCATCAAAACCCCTCAAAACTATTTCTGTCCATTCTGAAGTTTGATCAACTTTACATTGCCAAGTATGTCCAAATGTTCTCAAACTTGGTGGACATGCTTCATTGGTCTAATGATGCATCTGGACCAAATTGCACAGGTTGGAGAAGAGGAAATCTTGGTCAAAGTGCCTCAAAACCCTCTCTGACCAGAATCAAGTTTGAACTACTTTGCACTACCAACTTTTTCTCCAAGACCCCAACTTTGGTGAGCCTGATCACATGACCAAATAAGGCCACCACACCAAGTGGTGCATCAAGGAGAAATGATCTACTCCACTGGATCTACACAAATCCATTTCTGCCCATTTCTAGGGTTTGCAAGAGTTGCATTGGCAACTTTGTCCAAATAAGCTCAAAATGGGTGGAAGGCCCTAAATATATGTGACATTTCACCCCTTGGAGTATATTGGCCAGTGGGAGTCATTAGCTTACCCAAAATTCCATCAAACACCTTCTGGCAAAATACTAAAAAGCCTATTTTTGCCACTTTCACTAATCTCCTTGAGTTCATCTTTTTGCCACAACCCCTCCTCACTCCCCTCTGTCACTTAGACACTTTTCTACCCGAGGAAGCAATGTGGAGGAAGGGGGAATCACGTTTGTCCTCTCTGGACAACAGTTTCCTCTCTCTCTCACAGCCTCTCTCTCTCCCCTCTGCACCCCAGAGCATCCAAGGCTCTTTCCAGGTTTTGCCCCCTTCCACTGTAGCTTCCAGACAGAAGAGGACACGCGCGCGACGCGGAAAAACCGCGGATGCCGGCCAAAGTCGCGCTCTGGAGCGCCTGCCAGAGCACCGACCGTTGACACCGCGCCTCCCGACCGCCTCGTGCCTCCCTCTCGCGCCAGTCGATGTGTCTCGACGTCTGCGACACGCCGCCGTGCAGTCCCCATTGTCTCTCCCTCTCTCTCCCTTCTGCAGCAGCGTTCAGCGCCGCCCGGCTCGCCAATGGCCGGCCTCACACGCTGGCGCCGGAACCCTCCCCTCTCTCTCCTTCTCCTGGCGCCCTACTCCATCCCCACAGCGCCGTGGACAGCTCAAACCCTCTCCAACAGCCTCCAGAGCCGATCCATGGCGCCAGAGGCCACGCCACGGTGAACCGCGCCGCCTATATAAGGCACCCCGAGCCTCTCTCTTCCTCCTGTCGCTCCTGCACACACCCAATCAACCTCGGAACCACCCACTTCTCTCTAGAGCCGCCGAGCTCGAGATCGAGCTCGAGCTCCGCCGCCTCGGGTCGCCGTCGTCTGCGGTACAGGCCTCCTCCGCCTTTCTCTCTCGGCTGGACTCCCCTCGCCTCCTTGATGCTTTCCCTCTCTTTCCCCTTGTTTTGCAGCCGGAAGCGGCCGGAGCCACCGGCGCCCGGCACCTCCTCCGCGGGACCTCGTCGCCGTGGCGGCAGCCACTCGGTGACCGTCTCCACCACCACCGAACCGCGACTCGCTCCCGAGTCCAGCGGTAGCCTCCGCACCCCTTCCGTGCCTGTATCGCCGCCGGCGAGCTCGCGTCGCCTCGGCGGAGGTAGATGACGGCCGCGTGTGGGGCGGCTGTCGACCTCGGCATACCGACGGTGGGATCCACCGTCGAGTTTAAACGCGTCTGCTGCCAAGACCGATCCGCATGCGTCGGTGGGCGTATTCAGCCTTTACGCCTTCGACGTGGCGGCCGCATGGGCTGGGTTTCCCCCCTGGGCCTGCTGCTGCTGTGGCCTCTCTGGCCCAGTGGCACAACGCCGTTTTTCTTTTTCCTTTTCTGTATTAATTCCAAATATTCCACAGGGCAGAATATTAATCCAAATGCATTGATTCCAATTTCTAAATTCCTAGAATATTGTAACCTATTTAATGGTGCAACTTTCACTCAAATCCAACCACCTTTTCTTCTCTGTAAATATTTAAATGTGGTTTTTAGCATTTAAATAAGCCTTTGAAATTCCATAACTCCTATTTTGCTGCTCCAGAACCAAAACCAAAAGTTGTCCCCTTCCTAGCCTTCCTCCTAGTATTTTACAAAAATAAGTTGACATTTTTGTGAGCACTTTGACTTTTCTGTTTTTATTATTGTCTTATTTTCCGTTGTTTTCTTGCGACGTTAGATCCCGAATTTGACGAGGTAGCTGAGGAAGAAGGAGGAGCAGGCTCAAGACTTTGAAGATCAAGCCAACCAAGGCAAGCGCCCTTTGACCATGACTATGATACCTTTATATGCATGTCATTTTAGCTCTTTATTATTGATGCATCGGAATCATGTTGAGATGGTGAACCACGTGGGTTGGTTGCCACGATTACATCCTCGTTGATACTTGCATTGTGCATGGCCCTACCTTCTTATGAGGGTTATGCGGTGGGGAGTAGATAGGATGCTAATGTAGGTGCCACGCAAATGGGATGGGTTTGTGCATGGTGATGGAGACAAAATATTTTCAAAGTCTTTGAAAACCCGTCGGGTGCCACTTATGCCCGAGGGAGATGATGAGATGGGTGACCACTTGATGACGAAGTGGTGTGCCAAGCAAAAGGGTGTGTTGTTTTCAAAAGCGGATTGGTCGGAGTTGCGACCGTTATTCCAACCTTACATGCGCGACCACTCTACCCTTATATGGGAAAGGGCATTGTTGAGTACCTAGATCGATACTAGCTTGGAGCCGCATTACTAGTGACGGGGAGAGTTGGTGCTCTCTCTTGGGGCGGGTCGTGCTGTAGGGCGGCCATGACTGTTTTCACGTGGCACGGACACACCGTTGGTACCCGTGCTTGTGGTATGTGATGAATATGGGAGCGAGGCTCCACAACTTTATAATGTGAAATGATTGGCACGGGGGGTTACTACCAATCGAGTGGACTCCATGTTAGTGTCGTCTAGGGAAAGGCGGTGATCGGGTGCTTACCCCGGGTACTTGAGGTACCGCGGGTCGTGGATGACACGGAAGTTCCCCGGATCTAGTGGGTAAAGTGTGCAACCTCTGCAGAGTGTAAAACTATTGAATAGCCGTGTCCACGGTCATGGGCAGTTAGGTAACCGCTCTTGGGCTCGTCCACTTGTTTTCAAACCCGTGTGTGTGAGATGATGATGATGTCTTGGACCAAGTCGAGGACTTGACACGATTGAGATGGGTTGGTGCCTGTCTGCATTTATGATGAATGGGTGGTGCCCAATCTATTTATGTTGATATCTGTAACCAGTTCTTATGGTTACTTGAATTCTCTTGATGCATGCTTTATAGGATGTTGAACATGTCCTTGCACTCAAAACTAGCTTTATGCAAAACTTTACCTATGTCATGCATTACTGTACCTTGAACCAAATCATGGGTTGCTTGCGAGTACATTCAAAGTACTCATTGGCTTGCCACTGGTTATTTAATTGACCAGGCATGGGAGAACCGGAGTTCGAAGAAGAGTTCTTTGGAGACGATCATGCGAACTAGGACGTGTCCCAAATGAATGCTGTAGGGTTAAGGCAGATGGCATGGGTTCTACTTATCGACGACGATTTCCGCTGCTATGTTTCATTTGATGTTCAGCCCTTAAGGCTTTATCGATGTAAGACTTGACCATGTTGGTCACTATTTGTGTAAGACGGTATGTATGGATGTAAGACTCTTGTTATTCAGCTTATGTGTGTTCAGTGAGCATTGATCTCGGGATCCTTTGTACACGTGCATTCGGTGATCACGACTTGCAGTCGGGGTCCCCACAGAGCTGGTACGAGCCATCTGTTGTAGGAAGCCTTAGTTAGCATGGGCGTTAGTTAGAGCGAGACTATCCCCTAGATTACCCATATACCTATGTTTTATGTTAGCATCCCAAACACAGGTCACATTCCTTTATTGACCCTTCCCCTTCCACTTTTTGTAGATGGCCGCCGCACCCGAGGACTTCCTGACCACTGGGTTTCCCGTGCTTCTTGAGGATAGCCTCAGGAAGTGCCAGTTCACTCGAGTCCCCACCTTCTCCTACCACGAGCACTGGGTCGATAGCACCAAGAAGGAGTATCACGTGGAGGTAGTCGTGAGGGCGAATGACGCCCCGACGAGCTGGTTCTTTGAGGGGCCCCAGATGGCGACACTACTCCTCGCCGTGGAGACTGCTGCCCTCAAGGCGCTGACTCGCCTCCGAGATCTCCTGCCAGAGATGGCGAGAGGGCCAGCCACTCGTTACCTGCCTTATTGTAAGGAAGGTGATGACGAGAGCAGCGCACCAGCACCACCCATGGACGAGGGACTTTCTCTCCGCTTCCAGACCTACTTCAGCTTGTGTGCCGACAGTCTGGCACAGCACCTGGCCTTGGAGTCGACGGAGCTTCGGAAGGAACTCCGCGAGACCAAGGAGCTCCTCCGCATAGTTCGGATGAAGGCGGACAGGATCAAGAAGGATGGAGCACCCCTGGACAGCCCGCAGATAGCTTATCGAGGCGGACGACCCCCACAGGTCGCACCTGCCAAGGGAGCACCTCAGCCACGCCGTATGACGGCAAAGGAGTACCGCAACCTCTTCACGACGCCACCAACAAAGCAGCACCGTGTTCAGCTCCTTCACTCCCCCGCTTCCTCAAGCGATGAGGAGACCAAGACAGATGAAGATGAGGAGGAAGACCCAGAGGAGCCAGAATACCCGACCGAGCATTCCACCACTTAGACTCCGTTCAGGACTAGGATAGGCTAGCTTGTAGCCTATGGTAGGATAGGTCGTGTACCCCCTTTTGCAAAGTCAAGTCCTTGTAATGGTTCTTATGAAACCATGTTATGTTGTGTTTGCTTTCAATTTGCTTTGATGAAGTCGTACTTTCCCTTCGGGAACTTGTAAACGACTACATTCCCCATTTGGTTTTAATGCATGAGTTTGGCCCTTCTGGCCTTTGTTTAACTTAATTTGCGTCACACCACCCCCTTACTAGGCATTCCATCTATACTGCTTTCCCTCATTGATGTTTCCAATCATGAGACCTTGACCGCTCAACGGGATGCTGTTGTAACACGTCTTGGTACCTCTACCCAGCCGAAGAAGCCGGAGGTTCTGCCGAGGCGGAGCCAGCCAGACCAAGCCCAAGGACAGACTCCACCACCACCACCTCCTCCAAGCATGGATATGGCTCAGCTTCTCCAAGCCTTTCGAGAGGCGCCAAGCCAACACTGCAGCCCTCCAGATGATTGCACAGCTGTCAACCGCCCAATCGGCGGGCACAGCCATGGGCGTTCCACTGGTGGAGTTCAAGAAGCATGCACCACCCACTTTCATCGAGACTCTGAACCCCGGATGCACGATCGGGTCCGCACCATTGAGGATCTGCGGCACTAGTCGGATGCACCGAGGATCGTGATAAAGTGGCGATATCGCCCACTTGTCTCGGGACCGCCAGAGCTTGGTGGGATGGATTCAAGGCTATGCATGTTGAGCAAGACATCACTTGGGACACCTTCAAGACGGAATTCCGCAAGGCCCACATTCCTTCTGGGATCATGGCCATCAAGAAGCGTGAGTTCCGAGCCCTGAAGCAAGGTAGTAGCACCGTCAAGGAGTACATGCAGAAGTTCGGTGTTCTCTCAAGGTATGCCCTCGAGGATGTCAAGACCGATCTTTGCCAAGCGGGGCGCTTCATGGAAGGCCTTAATCGGACTCTGAAGATACTCGCTTGTTGTGTGTGACCGCCCAACCTTTCGATCTGGTGAACAAGGCACTCATGCTTGAGGATAAGCGGCGTGCCTTGGATGACACTCGTAAGCGCAAGATGGTCGGCAAGGGTAGCTCCAAAGCAACGAAGCCTCGCCCATGGCAGCCAGCCCCGGTCAAGCCAACCTATCGGCAACCAAGAGCTCCTGCACCTGCACCAACTATCCACCTCAGAAGTATGCCAACCCGAGCCAGCTTACAACAACCCCAATAACAATCTGGCAAGGCGTCGTCCCCAACCAAGTCACTTGTTTGGATGTGGACAGCGGGGCATTACTCCAAGAATTGCCCCAACAAGAAGCCCGACGCCCGCGCCCCAATGCGCAGAACCCAGGACAAGGCCATGGAATGCCACCGAGGAACCAAGCTCCCGCAACTTGCCCAACAATGGCAGGGTCGTGTGAATCATGTCATCATGGAAGAAGCCCAGGAAGACCGGACGTCGTCTTTGGGTGCGTTCTTGTCAATTCAGCACCATAGAATGTTTTGTTTGATTACGGAGCCACGCATTCTTTTGTCACCCAAAGTTTTGCATTAAAAAGTGGCATGACCCCTACACCCCTGAATAACCCTATGGTGGTACAAACCCCCGGAGCAGAGATGAGAGCCAAGATAGGATGTAAAGGAGTCGGGATTACCATTAACGGGGTAGACTTCCTAGCAGACCTTATCATCCTAAAATCACAAGGCTTGGATGTGATCTTGGGAATGGATTGGCTCAGCAAGCACCAAGGCTTGATTGATTGCGCCAACCGGACTGTCACTATGACCAATGGCCGAGGAGTCGAAGTTAAGTTTGCCTCCAACCCCTCCTCTGCTCAAGCCAACCAAGTCAACTGTCTGACTGAAGTTGGATTGGAACAAGTGCCGGTAGTATGCGAGTATCCCGATGTTTTTCCTGATGAGCTACCAGGAATGCCTCCTGACCGAGACATTGAGTTCATCATCGAGCTCATACCCGGAGCAGGACCCATCTATAAGAAGCCTTATAGGATGGGATCGGAGGAGTTAGCGAAATTGAAGAAGCAGGTGGAAGAGCGATTGAGGAAGGGTTTATCCGCCGTAGTGCCTCCCTTGGGGATCACCTGTTCATTTGTGGCAAAGAAGGGCGGTACCATCCGGTTATGCATTGACTACCGCTCCCTCAACGAGGTTACAATCAAGAACAAGTACCCACTTCCCAAGATTGAAGATCTGTTTGATCAACTCAATGGGGCCAAGGTGTTCTCCAAGATCGACCTCAGATCTGGGTACTACCAACTGAAGATCAGACCCCAAGATATTCCGAAGACGGCATTCGTAACCAGATATGGCCTGTATGAATGCACGGTCATGTCCTTTGGGTTGACCAATGCCCCAGCTTACTTCATGTATCTCATGAATAAGGTCTTCATGGAATATTTGGACAAGTTCGTCGTCGTCTTCATTGATGACATCCTTGTCTTCTCGAAGTCGGAAGAAGAGCACGAGCAACACTTGAGGATGGTCCTAGACAAGCTTCGAGAGCACCAACTGTATGCCAAGTTCAGAAGTGTGAATTCTGGCTGCGTGAAGTTGGATTTCTGGGTCATGTTCTAACTGAAGAGGGATTGTCAGTCGACCCTGCTAAGATTGAAGCCGTGACTGAATGGCAATCCCCGAGCAATGTGAAGGAAGTCAGAAGCTTCCTCGGACTCGCGGGATATTACCGCAAGTTCGTTGAAGGGTTTTCGAGCATTGCCCGACCCATGACTCAGCTCATGAAGAAGGACAAGAAGTTTGAATGGACGCCGAAGTGCGAAGAAAGCTTCCAGGAGCTGAAGAAGAGGCTAACCACCGCTCCAGTTCTGGCCACACCAGATATACACAAGGAGTTTGTGATATATTGTGATGCGTCAAGAATCGGACTGGGAGGTGTTCTAATGCAAGAAGGCAGAGTCGTGGCCTACCTTTCAAGGCAACTACGACCTCACGAAGAGAACTACGCTACTCATGACCTTGAGCTAGCAGCAGTGGTTCATGCCCTGAAGACTTGGCGACATTACCTCTTGGGGAAGCGATGTGAGATATACACGGATCACAAAAGTCTGAAGTATATTTTCACTCAAAGGGAATTGAACATGAGGCAGAGAAGATGGCTGGAGTTGTAAAGGATTATGACCTCAGTGTCCAATACCACCCTGGAAAGGCTAATGTGGTAGCAGATGCGTTGAGCAGGAAGGCTTGCTCCTTGAATGCTATGCTAAAGCACAAGCTACCCGCCTTGTATGAAGAACTTGAAAGCTTCGGGTTGGGACTGGTTGCACCAGGATTCTTGGCCAGCCTCGAAGTTAAGCCTACCTTGATGGATGATATCAAGAAAGCTCAGAAAGGGCATGAGAGTATTGAAGGCATCAAGAGGAAGATCAAGGCAGGCAAGGCCTCAGGATTCTCAGAAGATGAGGAAGGAATTGTGTGGTTTGGGAATCGCATCTGCGTGCCCAACAAAGTTGAGCTCAAGAACCTGATTTTGCAAGAAGCTCATGACAGCCCATATTCCATTCACCCTGGAGGCACCAAGATGTATCAAGACCTGAAGGAAAGATTTTGGTGGCACGGGATGAAAAGGGAGATTGCCACCTATGTTGCCAAATGTGACGTATGCCAGAGGGTCAAAGCTGAACATCAGCGACCTGCTGGATTACTCCAACCACTCAAGGTTCCCGAGTGGAAATGGGATAAAATTGGAATGGATTTCATCACTGGACTACCTAGGTCAAACAAGGGACATGACTCCATCTGGGTCATAGTTGACCATTTGACCAAGGTGGCCCACTTCATTCCTGTCAAGACGACCTACAAGGGGAACCAGTTAGCCAGTCTCTACATCAACCGAATTGTGAGCCTTCATGGTGTTCCCAAGGAGATTGTGTCAGATCGAGGAACCCAGTTCACCTCAAGGTTTTGGATGAAATTCCAGAGGCCATGGGGACCAAGTTGTCCTTGAAGATTGCTTTCCACCCACAGATCGGAGGTCGACCGAAGCGAGTGAATCAAATACTCAAGACATGCTCCGAGCCTGTGTCTTAGCTTATGGAGCTAAGTGGGAAGATTGCCTCCCTTTCGCCGAGTTCTCTTACAACAACAGTTATCAGGCCAGCCTTCAGATGGCACCATTTGAAGTGTTATATGGGCGGAAGTGCCGTACACCTCTCAACTGGTCGGAGGCCGGAGAAGGACTTGTCTTTGGGCCTGATATCCTTCGTGAATGTGGGGACCCCGACTCACAAGTCGTGATCACCGAATGCACGTGTACAGTGATCCCAGAGATCAATGCTCACTGAACACACAGAAGCTGACTAACAAGAGGCTTACATCCATACATACCGTATTACACAAGTAGGACCATTATGGTCGAGTCTTGAGTATAACATCGCAGCGGAAATCTCCATCGATAACTTGGACCCATGCCATCTGCCTTAACCCTACAGGCATTCTGACTGGGAAGCGTCCTAGCTCGCATGCTCGTCACCGAAGTGTCCTTCGTCACATCCTGTTCTTCCATGCCTGGTCAATTAAATAACCAGTGGCAAGCCAATGAGTACTTTGAATGTACTCGCAAGCAACCCATGTTTTGGTTCAAGGTACAACAATGCATGACATAGGTAAATTTTGCATAAAGCTAGTTTTGAGTGCAATGACATGTTCAACATCCTATAAAGCATGCCTCAAGAGAATTCAAGTAACCATGAGATCTGGTCACGAGATATCAACATAAATAAGTGGGCACCAACCCATTTATCATAAGCAGTGGGCACCAACCCATCTCAATCGTGTCAAGTCCTTTGACTTGACCCAAGTCATTCCATCATCACACACGCTGGGTTTGAAAACAAGTGGACGTATCCCAAGAGCGGTTACCCAACTGTCCTTGACCGTGGACACGGCTATTCGAATAGTTTTACACTCTGCAGAGGTTGCACACTTTACCCACTAGATCCGGGGAACTTCCGTGTCATCCACGACCCGCGGTACCTCAAGTACCCGGGGTAAGCACCCGATCACTACCTTTCCCTAGACGACACTAACATGGAGTCCACTCGATTGGTAGTAACCCCGTGCCAAACATTTCACATCATAAAGTTGCGGAGCCTCGCTCCCATATTCATCACATACCACAAGCACGGGTACCAGCGGTGTGTCGGTGCCCTGTGAAAACAGTCATGGCCGCCCTACCTGGCACGACCCCGTCCCAAGAGAGAGCACCAACTCTCCCCCGTCACTAGTAATGCGGGCTCCAAGCTAGTATCGGTCTAGGTACTCAATAATGCCCTTTCCCATATAAGGGTAGAGTGGTCGCGCATGTAAGGTTGGAATAACGGTCGCAACTCCGACCAATCCGTTTTGAAAACAACACACACTTTCCTTGGCACACCACTTCGTCATCAAGTGGTCACCCATCTCATCATCTCCCTCGGGCATAAGTGGCACCCGACGGGGTTTTCGAAAATACTTTTGAAATCACATTGCCTCCTTCACCATGCACAAACCCATCCCATTTGCGTAGCATCTACATTTGCATCCTATCTACTCCCACCGGCATAACCCTCATAAGAAGGTAGGGCCATGCAGAATGCAAGTATCAACGAGGAAGTAACCGTGGCAACCAACCCACGTGGTTCACCATCTCATCATGATTCCGATGCAACAATAATAAAGAGCTAAATGACATGCAAAAAAAAGGTTCCATAGACATGGTCAAAGGGCTGCTTGCCTGTTCGTCGGAGTCTTCAAGTCTTCTGGTCCTTCTCCAAGTACTCCGTCTACTTCGTCAACTAACGTCGGAAACAAACACAATAAGCAACACAACAAGGCAAGAATAAATGTGCTCTAAAAATGTGAAGTTGACTTTTATTGGATACCTCTGGTCATATGAGGAATGACCAAAGTGATTTCATTGGAAGTGGATCAATGGACATCTCCGAACATTTCAATATGATGGAATCAAGAGGTTTATGGATTTGCTAGAAGTGTACAGAAATATATTTTTGAAAAATGAGCAAAGGCACCCATTTAACAAAGGATGATTTTAGAAGCATCTAGGAATTGGTTTCACTGGATTTGGAGTTGAGATGATTTTCGTATGAATTTGCAAAGTTGCCAAATATGAAGAAATGGCTCATTATTTTGTGGGGTACAGAAAGTATTAATAAAAATGTTCATAAACTAAGTTATGAACTTAGATGCATACAGGAGTTTGAATCATGGCATTTGGATCAAATATGAGCCCTCTGTGATTTTCTAAAGTTCATCACAGAGATGGAAAAACAAGATTTGATAAATGTTTGTGAGGAAAAAGTATCTGGAAAAATGTGCATGTTGCACCAACAGGTAGAGCATGATTTATGGAGTCTCTAGAAATTTGAATCATCAAATTTGGAGTTGATTTGATTTGTTTATGGATTTTTGAAACTGTACAGAAAAGAAAAAGGGGAAAAAGGGTTCTACCCAAATGGGCTGGATCTGGGCGGCGGTGGCGCACGCTGGGCGGAGTTTAGCAGCAGGGCTCCACTGGGCCGGCCCAGTGGCTCGGCTGCGCGGGTGTCAGGGGCGACGTCGAAGGCGCCCAGCTGGAGTACGCCTTCGCTGCGGGGACGCGGGAGAAGCTGAATGCGCCTCCACTTGCTGGCGTGGCCCGTGGTGGGCCATCGACAGCGGGCCCCGCTTTGTCGAGTTCGCCGTCTTCCTCCCAGCGCTTGCTGGCGAGGGAGCAGAGAGCCCGACGGCGGCGCCAAGACTACGGAGCACCTCCGCAGCGCTCCGGCTATGGATGAGCTCGGCGAGCGCGCGCATCCATTCGTGTATGCCATGGCTGCCGGGGACGGTCGAGGCGACGGCGGCTTGGATGCCGGCGGACGGTGGCGTCGGACGAGTTTGGGCATGGCGCTACGGTGCGTCCCCGGTCGAGGGAAAGAGCGTGGGAGCTCCGCCTTGCTCAGGGGAGGCTGCTGGTGGAGAGGGGAGAGCGAGAGGAGCTCGGGCTCGGCTGAATTTAGGTGGAGGCCGGCGGCGGATCTCCGGCCATGGAGGGCTATGGAGGGCGCGAGAGGAAGAGTGAGTTGGTCCGGGGGGTGCAAGGGAGAGAGGGAGATCAAATGGAGCAGAGAGGAGGGCCTGGGGTGGCCCTTAGTAGCCAGCCCGTGGCTCACCGTGGACGTGGCGCACGGGTGGCCGCGGCAACGGCTCGGGCGGCCAGGAGGGAGGGAGTGAGGTTGCCTATGGCGTTCGTGGGCGTAGTCCAAGTCGGGGGGAGAAGGAAAGGGGGAGCGGGCGAGGTCAGAGGCACGCGCGCGTGTGAGCATGCCCATTGGAGCTCTCGGGCGGCCGGCGCGCGTGCGAAGGGAGGCAGCAGGAGGGAGAAGGAGGAGTGGGCCACCTCGGTGTCGTGTTGCGGACGTCGAGGAGCATCGACTGGCGCGAGGGGGAGGCTCGAGGTGGTCGGGAGTGCCGTGTCAACGGTCGGGAGCACTGTTGACGTGCTCAGGCCGCAAATCGCCGGCACCCGCAGTTTTTCCTCGCGTCCTCACGCGCCCACTTGTGTCTAGCGGCTGCTCGGGGAGTAAACAATGTGGGAAAGGCATTGGATGCCCCAGGGCTTGCCAGAGGAGAGAGAGGTGAGAGAATGGGAGGAAAGCTGTTGTCCGGAGGGGAAAGTGAGGGTTTCACCTCCAAATAATTGAGTGTGGATCAGCCATTGCTCTTTGGACGTGCAAGGGGACTAGGTGGGGCTGTGGTAACAAGTTGAGCTCATGGAGAATAGTGGAAGTGGCCAAAATAGGCATTTTAATTATCTGCCGAAGGTGTTTGATGTTGGTTTGGATAAGCTAATGACTTCCATCGCCAAGATACTCCATGGGGTGAAATGTCACATATGATTAGGGCCTTCCACCAATTTGGAGATCATTTGAAGAAAGTTGACAATGCAACTTTGGTAAACCCTAGAATTTAGCAGAAATGAACTTGTGTAGATTTAGTTGAGCAAATCACTTCTCCTTGATGCACCACTTGGTGTGGTGGCCTCATTTGGTCATGTGATCAAGCTCACAAGAGTTGGGGTCAAG
The DNA here is from genome assembly GCA_021437245.1 of Aegilops speltoides. Classification (NCBI taxonomy): domain Eukaryota; kingdom Viridiplantae; phylum Streptophyta; class Magnoliopsida; order Poales; family Poaceae; genus Aegilops; species Aegilops speltoides. The sequence goes on from CM038144.1 coordinate 155,558,370, forward strand.
GAGAGAAAGTTGGTAATGCAAAGTTGTTCAAATATGGTTATGGACAGAAAGAGTTTTGGGGCACTTTGATCAAGTTAACTTGCTCTCGAACTTGTGCCATTTGGTCTAGATAAATTATTAGACCATTTGAGAAAGTTCACAAGTTTTGAGAACATTTGGACATGTTTGGCAATGTAAAGTTGCTCAAACTTCAAAATGGACAGAAGTGGTTCTGAGGGGATTTGATGATGTTATCTTGTTCTCCAAGACATGGAACTTGGCAAGATCACCAAATATGTCATATGTGACATGATAGAATTTTCTTGGAATTTTGGAGAATATTTCCTTTGTAAATATTTCAAAAGCTTGAAATATCCGAAAGGGTTTCGAGGTATTTGACCAATATTTTGAACATGACCATGTGTTGAAACTCTTATATATGGACAATATATGTCCTATGAGTTTCCCTAAATTTTGCCTAATATTTTTGAAGCAATAAAATAATTTTTCCCTATTAAAGACCATTTCTGGACTTAAGAAAAAGCTTATAAATAAAATAGGAAAATAACCTTTAAAATTATATTTTGTGGTTTCGGGAATCCTATATCTAATAGGAGTCAAATATATTTTTGGAAAGATTTTACTGCCCTTAATTAAGTACTTACAAAGGCAAACCTCAATTCAGGGTTTTTGGAAAACTAATTTTTGAAAATACTATTTGGCCAAATTATTTTTGTAAGAAAATATTTTTATGTCCTATACACATGGCATGATCATTGGCTCAAGGGTTTGGAGCAAGGAGATGAAGTATAGGAGTTGGAGGATTTATTTGATTTTTAGAGCACTTGCAAACAGCAGACAAAAATCAAATCAAGCAAGGCCCAAAACACTCAAAAGTTTTTGCCAAACCACATTTTAGTATGATTAAGAGCTTAAGTGCTGTGCCATGAAAATCAGGGTGTGACAGACCTACCCCCCTTACAAGAATCTCGTCCCCGAGATTCCTAGGCTAGGCGCGGAAAGGAGTACAGAAACTTGGATCTGGGGTAGTCTTCACGTCCTCATACTGCTTCTGCTTCTGAGTGGTGCTCCATGGAATCTTGAAGGACCTGGTGCTGTGGCTTCGTGCATGACGCTCTTCTTGATCCAAGCTGCTAATGTGTAGCTCGCAGTAGGTTAGATTGGGCTAGGGTCTATGGCCCGGTGGTCAATGTCCTTATTAGTGCTCGGGCTAGCTAGGAAGTTGGAAACACCTTCGGGGTTGGGATGCATGGAAAGCGTTGTGCACCTCAGGTAGCTCAGGTGGCAACTTCAGCTGGTAGCCGTCTATTCTTCGTCTTGTGGTGATCCTGAGGGGGTTGTTAAATCTTGGAGTGATCTCGAAGAAGGCCGATGAATCTTGGGGCGAGCTTTCCTTTGACATGGAAGTGCTGGGTTCCTTTGAGAGGGGTGACCCGGAGATAAACATGGCCTCCAACCTGGAAGGTCATGTCTCGATGACGTGAGTCAGCGTAGTTCTTTTGTCTTGACTTGGCAGTCCTCCAACGCTCTCTGACAAGCTGGACTTGCTCTTCGGTTTCACGGAGGATATCAGGCCCAAAGACAAGTCCTTCTCTGGTCTCTGACCAATTGAGGGGTGTGCGGCACTTCCGTCCGTATAACACTTCAAATGGTGCCACCTGAAGGCTTGACTTCAAGGTTAGTTAAGAATCCTGGTGCAACCAGTTCCAACCCGAAGCTTTCAACTTCATACAAGGCGGGCAGCCTATCCTTAAGCATAGCATTCAAGGAACAAGCCTTTCTGCTTAATGCATCTGCTACCACATTAGCCTTCCTAGGGTGGTATTGAACACTGAGGTCATAATCTTTGATCAAGTCTAGCCATCTTCTTTGCCTCGTGTTCAATTCCTTTTGAGCGAAAATATACTTCAGACCTTTGTGATCCGTGTATATCTCACATCCCTTCCGTAAGAGGTAATGTCGCTATGTCTTCAGGGCATGAACCACTGCTGCTAGCTCAAGGTCATGAGTAGCATAGTTTTATTCATGAGGCCGTAGTTGCCTTTGAGAGGAGTGGCTTGCAGATATGCACAGTCTTCAACGCGGAAGCTCACATCTTGACGACGGTGGTTGGTATAGTTCTTCCTCCTTGACATGACAGTCTTCGGACGTTCCCTAACCAGCTGATCAACTCTTCTTCCATCTTCAAGTGGACATTCATGTCCTCAAGTAAGGATGATGATCTACTTGCCCAAGTACTCTATGAAGTAGGTGGGGTACGTAGAGTGGGCTGAGGCATTAGTGAGGGTCACGGTTGAGCATTGGTCAAGGTCTTATTGATCTAGAGCCAAGGCCCAAGGTCACGATCCAACCGTGTTGTGGCTTGGTAGGGCATAAGGGTTTCAAGGATTCTAGTGTATGAATGAAAGTTTATCATCCCATCCTTGAGCACAGTTTCTGAGATGCCAATAGTCTATCTAGTCCTCCAAACAGATCACCTTATACTATTGAAAGCATCATTTCGTATAGGCCAACTCCAATCATCACTCATGCCTTTCGTGTCCTCATGACTCCCAAGAGGAGGTCTAACAAAATCATACATGTCCATAATCCCCAAACTCATATGTATGTCTACCCCTAATAATCCATGGGTAGAACATACAAGTTCAAGCTGGAATAAAACAGACAATCCAAGTGCTCATCCTATTCCTCCAAGGTCCATGTCAAGATCTCTCGTATTAAGGAAACACATCATATGCCACTCCAAAATCTTGTTTCCTTCCCTATGAATCAACTCCAACAACCTGTTAACTTCCATTAATCGCTACATAATCCATTAATTCTACAAACCCAACGCCTATGCTAGTGTTCCACATGATTTCCTAAAGTCCTATAATCCCCAATACTTGAAAGGGCTGCCTTACTATAGTTAGTCCACCAATTCCCATTATTGTGTTCTAATAATACTCCAAGGTCAAACTCACAAAGATGCCTAAATAAACTCTGGCAATTAGCCCAATCTCCTAGTTTATCGTCCACTGAGAAACATGGTATCATGATCGAGATCATCAGTCTAAATCCATTTTACTCCGAACCATGTAGTCATACTCAGCATCTATATTCAACTAGGATCACCTATTTAAACCCAAATCTTTTGTCCAACGAGAAATCCTACATGTTTCCCCCAAGTCACTTACGTAATATCAACTGTCTCCTATCAAAATCCCGTGGCTAAGTTAAATCCAAATACTTCCAAGAATTTCAGCTTGTGATCATAATTGTCATATAAATCCAATCTACTCGGGGGTAACGAAAGCTATGCCACTCTATAATCATGATCCCACCAAGTTCATCACCAACATGGTAGCCTCATAATCCACCAAATAGTCTCGAACGATCCTTCAAAGTTATTGACATAAACTCACCAGGTCATCTGTCCTCAAATCCTATATCCTCAAACTGGTCTTCCTATGGCATCTTCAGTTCTGGTGCTATATTAGGATGACAATGTGCTCGTTCACTATGTCCACTAGTTCCATAATGAACCCAGTGTTGTGCAAGGTTTACTGCAGCTTAACTTGTCCTCTTGCGATTCCGTAGGTTAAGCTCAGGGTTAAGGTTTCGAGCTGGGGTATCTCGTGAAGTCTCGAAGGGCCTAGGAATGGGTTTCTAGTCTTGAGGGTTAAACATAATTCTCTACGGGTTTCACTTGGGCGAGGAGGCTGCAACAAAAGTCTTCATTGCTAGTTGGTTGCGAAGCAGATTCCTTGGTGCATCTTGTCTGCTGGTCTTGAGTTGAGAGAGAGAGACGAGAGGAAAAGTAGCATAGAGAAGGGGAATGCCTAAAAGGGGGTTCTATAGTGCAAGTGCGAACAAACAAGTGCCAAAAGGGTCAAACACAAACAACAAAATAAGGCAGGTGATATAGTCGCATACTTGTTGCCTAGGGCAAAAGTGCGACTTATATCAAAACTAAACAAATAAAAACAAGCAACACACAATCATGGTTCTACTCGAACCATCATACGGACTCGACTGCGCATAGGGGGTACACGACTCATCCTACCCTAGGGGTTCTCGGACTCCATAGTCGTGCCTTGTGCCTCGTGCAGTCTCCCGGGTTTCCCTCAGGTGCTGCTACGTCTCTGTAGTTGTTTGATGAAACGATCCCGGTTGATCTTGAGGAGTCTTCAACAACTTCTTGCCTGTTGAAGTGATGGGGTGAAGGTGGCTTCTCATAGCAGGCATTGACTCGATCTTCTGTTGTCTTCTTAATCATGACGATCCCTTTTTGTGTTCTAAGCCGTCGATGGTACCAGGTAGGTAATCCTTTATGCAATGACATTATCAAGGCGTAATAGAGGTCCATCCTGTTGGTTACGTTGATGACAACTTCGACACCAAAAGCGGGGGATGAGGAGAACCGTTTTGCTGCTCACTATGGTGAGGCGGACCAAATGGCTAGGTTCGCATCCATCGGTGGTTGCCGATACAACAATGGTAGTGACAGGGTTACCCTATTAGCGATGCATATCACGTTCTTGCATATCCTATGCCCTGGTCGTCATAGGCTAAGGTTGCATCATCTTGGAGCAGTGTCAAGGGTGTCGCCATCTCCTGGGTCTTCAGGTCCTCATTCCTCGAGGATGTATCTTCTGTTGGTATCGTCTGGTTGTGATGTCGCCAATCTTGTGGTCAGTAGATGTGGGTGAATGTCTGGCAAGGCATCATCCTTCCAGATTATCCACGAGGATTACAAGGAATCCTGTGGTCAGGGGCATAAGGGTTCTAGCGACCAAAGGTTTTGAAGGGGGAGAGACCCATAAGGAAAGTATATCTTAGTTTTTGAAAAACTGAGGAGAGAAGAGAAGTATAGATTGTTTTGAAAACCAGTAGTAGTTTTGGAAATATTTTTACCCTAACTGACGACCATGCTAACTAAGGCTTCCTACAGTCAGGATGGCTCTGATACCAGCTCTGTGGGGACCCCGACTCACAAGTCGTGATCACCGAATGCACGTGTCAAATGATCCCGAGATCAATGCTCACCGAACACACGAAGTGACTAACAAGAGGCTTACATCCATACATACCGTATTACACAAGTAGGACCATTATGGTCGAGTCTTGAGTATAACATCGCAGCGAAATCTCCATCGATAACTTGGACCCATGCCATCCGCTTAACCCTACGGGCATTACGACTGAAGCGCCCTAGCTCGCATGCTCGTCACCGAAGTGTCCTTCGTCACATCCTGTTCTTCCATGCCTGGTCAATTAAATAACCAGTGGCAAGCCAATGAGTACTTTGAATGTACTCGCAAGCAACCCATGTTTTGGTTCAAGGTACAACAATGCATGACATAGGTAAATTTTGCATAAAGCTAGTTTTGAGTGCAATGACATGTTCAACATCCTATAAAGCATGCCTCAAGAGAATTCAAGTAACCATGAGATCTGGTCACAGATATCAACATAAATAGAGTGGGCACCAACCCATTTATCATAAACAGAGTGGGCACCAACCCATCTCAATCGTGTCAAGTCCTTTGACTTGACCCAAGTCATTTCCATCATCACACACGCTGGGTTTGAAAACAAGTGGACGTAGCCCAAGAGCGGTTACCCAACTGTCCTTGACCGTGGACACGGCTATTCGAATAGTTTTACACTCTGCAGAGGTTGCACACTTTACCCACTAGATCCGGGGAACTTCCGTGTCATCCACGACCCGCGGTACCTCAAGTACCCGGGGTAAGCACCCGATCACTACCTTTCCCTAGACGACACTAACATGGAGTCCACTCGATTGGTAGTAACCCCCATGCCAAACATTTCTCATCATAAAGTTGCGGAGCCTCGCTCCCATATTCATCACATACCACAAGCACGGGGTACCAACGGTGTGTCCGGTGCCCTGTGAAAACAGTCATGGCCGCCCTACCTGGCACGACCCCGTCCCAAGAGAGAGCACCAACTCTCCCCCGTCACTAGTAATGCGGGCTCCAAGCTAGTATCGGTCTAGGTACTAAATAATGCCCTTTCCCATATAAGGGTAGAGTGGTCGCGCATGTAAGGTTGGAATAACGATCGCAACTCCGACCAATCCGTTTTGAAAACAACACACACTTTCCTTGGCACACCACTTCGTCATCAAGTGGTCACCCATCTCATCATCTCCCTCGGGCATAAGTGGCACCCGACGGGGTTTTCGAAAATACTTTTGAAATCACATTGCCTCCTTCACCATGCACAAACCCATCCCATTTGCGTAGCATCTACATTTGCATCCTATCTACTCCCACCGGCATAACCCTCATAAGAAGGTAGGGCCATGCACAATGCAAGTATCAACGAGGAAGTAACCGTGGCAACCAACCCACATGGTTCACCATCTCATCATGATTCCGATGCAACAATAATAAAGAGCTAAATGACATGCAAAAAAAAAGGTTCCATAGACATGGTCAAAGGGCTGCTTGCCATTCGTTGAGTCTTCAAGTCTTCGTCCTTCTCCAAGTACTCCGTCTACTTCGTCAACTAACGTCGGAAACAAACACAATAAGCAACACAACAAGGCAAGAATAAATGTGCTCTAAAAATGTGAAGTTGACTTTTATTGGATACCTCTGGTCATATGAGGAATGACCAAAGTGATTTCATTGGAAGTGGATCAATGGACATCTCCGAACATTTCAATATGATGGAATCAAGAGGTTTATGGATTTGCTAGAAGTGTACAGAAATATATTTTTGAAAAATGAGCAAAGGCACCCATTTAACAAAGGATGATTTTAGAAGCATCTAGGAATTGGTTTCACTGGATTTGGAGTTGAGATGATTTTCGTATGAATTTGCAAAGTTGCCAAATATGAAGAAATGGCTCATTATTTTGTGGGGTACAGAAAGTATTAATAAAAATGTTCATAAACTAAGTTATGAACTTAGATGCATACAGGAGTTTGAATCATGGCATTTGGATCAAATATGAGCCCTCTGTGATTTTCTAAAGTTCATCACAGAGATGGAAAAACAAGATTTGATAAATGTTTGTGAGGAAAAGTATCTCGAAAAATGTGCATGTTGCACCAACAGTAGAGCATGATTTATGGAGTCTCTAGAAATTTGAACCATCAAATTTGGAGTTGATTTGATTTGTTTATGGATTTTTGAAACTATGCTGAGAAAAGAAAAAAGGGAAAAGGGTTCTACCCAAATGGGCTGGATCTGGCGGCGGCGGCGACGCTGGCGGAGTTTAGCAGCAGGGCTCCTTGGGCCGCCCAGTGGCTCGGCTTCTGTGGTGTCGAGGCGACGTCGAAGGCGCCCAGCTGGAGTACGCCCGCTGCGGGACGCGGGAGAAGCTGAATCGCGCCCACTTGCAGCGTGGCCCCTGGTGGGCCAGACAGCGGGCCCCGCTGTCGTTCGCCGCCTTCCTCCCCGCGCTTGCTCGGCCGAGGGAGCAGAGAGCCCGACGACGATCGCCGGCGCTACGGAGCACCTCCGCAGCGCTCCGGCTATGGATGAGCTTCGGCGTCGGCGCCGCATCCATTCGTGTATGCCATGGCTGCGGGGACGGTCGAGGCAACGGCGGCTTGATGCCGGCAGACGATGGCGTCAGACGAGTTTGGGCATGGCGCTACAGTGCCCCGGTCGAGGAAAGAGCGTGGGAGCTCCGCCTTGCTCGGGGAGCTCTTTGGTGGAGAGGGAGAGCGAGAGGAGCTCGGGCTCGGCTGAATTTAGGTGGAGGCGGCGGCGGATCTCCGGCCATGGAGGGCTATGGAGGGCGCGAGAGGAAGAGTGAGTTGGTCCGGGGGGTGCAAGGGAGAGAGGGAGATCAAATGGAGCAGAGAGGAGGGCCTGGGGTGGCCCTTAGTAGCCAGCCCGTGGCTCACCGTGGGACGTGGCGCACGGGTGGCAGCAGCAACGGCTCGGCGGCAGGAGGGAGGGAGTGAGGTTGCCTATGGCGTTCGTGGGCGTAGTCCAAGTCGGGGAGAAGGAAAGGGGAGGCGAGGTCGAGGCACGCTGCGTGTGAGCATGCCCATTGGAGCTCTCGGGCGGCAAGGCGTCTGAAGGGAGGCAGCAGGAGGGAGAAGGAGGAGTGGGCCACCTCGGTGTCGTGTTGCGGACGCCGAGGAGCATCGATCGCGCGAGGGGAGGCTCGAGGTGGTCGGGAGTGCCGTGTCAACGGTCGGGAGCACCTGTTGACGTGCTCCAGAGCGCAAATGGCGGCACCGCAGCTTTTCTCGCGTCCTCACGCGCCCACTTGTGTCTAGCGGCTGCTCGGGGAGTAAACAATGTGGGAAAGGCATTGGATGCCCAGGGCTTGCCAGAGAGAGAGAGGTGAGAGAATGGGAGGAAAGCTGTTGTCCAGAGGGGGAAAGTGAGGGTTTCACCTCCAAATAATTGAGCTGTGGATCAGCCATTGCTACTGGACGTGCAAGGGGACTAGGTGGGGCTGTGGTAACAAGTTGAGCTCATGGAGAATAGTGGAAGTGGCCAAAATAGGCATTTTAATTATCTGCCAGAAGGTGTTTGATGTTGGTTTGGATAAGCTAATGACTTCCACTGGCCAAGATACTCCATGGGGTGAAATGTCACATATGATTAGGGCCTTCCACCAATTTGGAGATCATTTGAAGAAAGTTGACAATGCAACTTTGGTAAACCCTAGAATTTAGCAGAAATGAACTTGTGTAGATTTAGTTGAGCAAATCACTTCTCCTTGATGCACCACTTGGTGTGGTGGCCTCATTTGGTCATGTGATCAAGCTCACAAGAGTTGGGGTCAAGGAGAGAAAGTTGGTAATGCAAAGTTGTTCAAATATGGTTATGGACAGAAAGAGTTTTGGGGCACTTTGATCAAGTTAACTTGCTCTCCAACTTGTGCCATTTGGTCTAGATGAATTATTAGACCATTTGAGCAAGTTCACAAGTTTTGAGAACATTTGGACATGTTTGGCAATGTAAAGTTGCTCAAACTTCAAAATGGACAGAAGTGGTTCTGAGGGGATTTGATGATGTTATCTTGTTCTCCAAGACATGGAACTTGGCAAGATCACCAAATATGTCATATGTGACATGATAGAATTTTCTTGGAATTTTTGGAGAATATTTCCTTTGTAAATATTTCAAAAGCTTGAAATATCCAGAAAGGGTTTCTGAGGTATTTGACCAATACTTTGAACATGACCATGTGTTGAAACTCTTATATATGGACAATATATGTCCTATGAGTTTCCCTAAATTTTTCCTAATATTTTTGAAGCAATAAAATAATTTTTCCCTATTAAAGACCATTTCTGGACTTAAGAAAAAGCTTATAAATAAAATAGGAAAATAAACTTTAAAATTATATTTTTGTGGTTTCTGGGAATCCTATATCTAATAGGAGTCAAATATATTTTTGGAAAGATTTTTACTGCCCTTAATTAAGTACTTACAGTGCAAACCTCAATTCAGGGGTTTTTGGAAAACTAATTTTTGAAAATACTATTTGGCCAAATTATTTTTGTAAGAAAATATTTTTATGTCCTATACACATGGCATGATCATTGGCTCAAGGGTTTGGAGCAAGGAGATGAAGTATAGGAGTTGGAGGATTTATTTGATTTTTAGAGCACTTGCAAACAGCAGACAAAAATCAAATCAAGCAAGGCCCAAAACACTCAAAAGTTTTTGCCAAACCACATTTTAGTATGATTAAGAGCTTAAGTGCTGTGCCATGAAAATCAGGGTGTGACAGTGAAGCAGAAGAGCAAGTCCAGCTTGTCAGAGAGCGTCTGAAGTCTGCCAAGTCGAGGCAGAAGAGCTATGCGGACTCACGTCGCAGAAACATAAACTTCCGAGTTGGAGACCATGTCTATCTCCGGGTCACCCCTCTCAAAGGAGCCCAGCGCTTTCATGTCAAGGGAAAGCTCGCTCCGAGATACATTGGGCCCTTCAAGATCAATCGGCGACGAGGAGAAGTGGCTTACCAGTTGGAACTTCCACGAACTTTTCGATGTGCACTGGCGTGTTCCACGTGTCACAACTCCGGAAGTGTCTCCAAGTACCAGACAAGCCTGATCTATACAAGGACGTCAATCACCAAGCCATTGATCTTCAACCTGATTTGACTTATCGTGAGAGGCCCATCTGCATTCTGGATGAGGCTGAGCGACGCACTCGAAGCCGCACCATCAAGTACTTCAAGGTCCAATGGAGCAACCACACTGAAGCAGAAGCAACTTGGGAGCGTGAAGACTACCTTAGATCCGAATTTCCGTATCTCTTTTAAGCCTAGTTTAGGAATCTCGGGGACGAGATTCTTGTAAGGGGGGTAGGTCTGTCACACCCTGCATCTTGTAACATTTCATTTTCATTATTAAAGCATGAAATTTTGGACCAACAAAAACTTTTTGCATTATTTGGCTTTTATTTGGAGTTGGTTTTCTCTCTGTGTTTCTTTCAAGTGCTTCTTGAAGTCAACTACTCTACCCTCTATATTTCATCTCCTTACCCCAAGCTCCTGACCAATGACCATGCCATGTGAATAGTGCTATATGGAATTTTCTTACAAAAATAATTTGGCCAGAAAGTATTTTCTAAAAGTAGTTTTCAAAAACCCCGAATTGAGGTTTGCTGCAAGTACTTGATTAAGGGCAGTAAAAATCTTTCCAAAAATATATTTGACTCCTATTAGATATAGGATGCCCAGGAACCACAAAAATATAATTTTAAAAATTATTGTTCTATTTTATTTAAAAGCTTTTTCTTAAGGCCAGAAATGGTCTTTAATAGGAAAAAATTACTATACTGTTTCAATAATATTTGACAAAATTTAGGGAAACTCATAGGACATATATTGTCCATATATAAGAGTTTCAACACCTGGTCATGATCAAAATATTGGTCAAATCCCTCTAAAACCCTTCCTGGATATTTCAAGCTTTTGGAATAGTTACAAAGGAAATATTCTCCAAAAATTCCAGGAAAAATTCTATCATGTCACATATGACATATTAGATGATCTTGCCAAGTCTCATGACTTGGAGAACAAGATAACACCATCAAAACCCCTCAAAACTATTTCTGTCCATTCTGAAGTTTGATCAACTTTACATTGCCAAGTATGTCCAAATGTTCTCAAACTTGGTGGACATGCTTCATTGGTCTAATGATGCATCTGGACCAAATGGCACAGGTTGGAGAAGAGGAAATCTTGGTCAAAGTGCCTCAAAACCCTCTCTGACTAGAATCAAGTTTGAACTACTTTGCACTACCAACTTTTTCTCCAAGACCCCAACTTTGGTGAGCCTGATCACATGACCAAATAAGGCCACCACACCAAGTGGTGCATCAAGGAGAAATGATCTACTCCTCTGGATCTACACAAATCCATTTCTGCCCATTTCTAGGGTTTGCAAGAGTTGCATTGGCAACTTTGTCCAAATAAGCTCAAAATGGGTGGAAGGCCCTAAATATATGTGACATTTCACCCCTTGGAGTATCTTGGCCAGTGGGAGTCATTAGCTTACCCAAAATTCCATCAAACACCTTCTGGCAAAATACTAAAAAGCCTATTTTTGCCACTTTCACTAATCTCCTTGAGTTCATCTTTTTGCCACAACCCCTCCTCACTCCCCTCTGTCACTTAGACACTTTTCTACCCGAGGAAGCAATGTGGAGGAAGGGGGGAATCACGTTTGTCCTCACTGGACAAAAGTTTCCTCTCTCTCTCACAGCCTCTCTCTCTCCCCTCTGCACCCCAGAGCATCCAAGGCTCTTTCCAGGTTTTGCCCCCTTCCACTTTAGCTTCCAGACAGAAGAGGGGCATGGCGCGAAAACCGCCGGATGCCGGCCAAAGTCGCGCTCTGGAGCGCCTGCCAGAGCGCCGACCGTTGACACCGCGCCTCCCGACCACCTCGTGCCTCCCTCTCACGCTAGTCGATGTGTCTCGACGTCTGCGACACGCCGCCGTGCAGTCCCCATTGTCTCTCCCTCTCTCTCCCCTCCTGCAGCGCGTGCCCGACGCCGCCCGGCTCGGCCAATGGCCGGCCTCACACGCAGCAGGCGCCGTAACCCTCCCCGCTCTCTCCTTCTCCGGCGGCCTACTCCATCCCCACGAGCGCCGTGGACAGCTCAAACCCTCTCCAACAGCCTCAGAGCCGATCCATGGGCGCCAGAGGCCACGCCACGGTGAACCATGGCCGCCCTATAAGGCACCCCGAGCCTCTCTCTTCCTCCTGTCGCTCCTCCACACCCAATCAACCTCCGAACCACCCACTTCTCCAGAGCCGCCCGAGCTCGAGATCGAGCTCGAGCTCCGCCGCCTCGGGTCGCCGTCGTCTGCGGGTACAGGCCTCCTCCGCCCTTTTCTCTCGGCTGGACTCCCTCGCCTCCGATGCTTTCCCTCTCTTTCCCCTTGTTTTGCAGCCGGAACGGCCGGAGCCACCGGCGCCAAGCACCTCCGCCGCGGGACCTCGTCGCCCGTGGGCAAGCCACTCGACGACCGTCTCCACCACCACCAGAACCGCGACTCGCTCCTGAGTCCAACGGTAGCCTCCGCACCCCTTCCTGTGCCCTGTATCGCCGCCGGCGAGCTTGCCGTCGCCTCTGGCCGGAGGTAGATGACGGCCGCCGTGGGGCGGCTGTCGACCTCGCATACCGACGGGTGGGATCCACCGTCAGTTTAAACGCACGCTGCCAGACCGATCCGATCCGCGTCGGTGAAGGCGTATTCAACCTTTACGCCTTCGACGTGGCAGCCGCATGGGCTGGGTTTCCCCCCTGGGCCTGCTGCTGCTGTGGCCTCTCCGCCCGAAAGGGCACAGCGCCGTTTTTTTTTCCTTTTCAGATAATTCCAAATATTCCACAGGCAGAATATTAATCCAAATGCATTGATTCCAATTTCTAAATTCCTAGAATATTGTAACCTATTTAATGGTGCAACTTTCACTCAAATCCAACCACCTTTTCTTCTCTGTAAATATTTAAATGTGGTTTTTAGCATTTAAATAAGCCTTTGAAATTCCATAACTCCTATTTTGCTGCTCCGAACCAAAACCAAAAGTTGTCCCTTCTAGCCTTCCTCCTAGTATTTTACAAAAATAAGTTGACATTTTGTGAGCACTTTGACTTTTCTGTTTTTATTATTGTCTTATTTTCCGTTGTTTTCTTGCGGCGTTAGATCCCGAATTTGTGAGGTAGCTGAGGAAGAAGGAGGAGCAGGGCCTGAAGACTTTGAAGATCAAGCCAACCAAGGCAAGCGGCCCTTTGACCATGACTATGATACCCCTTTATATGCATGTCATTTTAGCTCTTTATTCTTGATGCATCGGAATCATGTTGAGATGGTGAACCACGTGGGTTGGTTGCCACGATTACATCCTCGTTGATACTTGCATTGTGCATGGCCCTACCTTCTTATGAGGGTTATGCCGGTGGGGAGTAGATAGGATGCTAATGTAGGTGCCACGCAAATGGGATGGGTTTGTGCATGGTGATGGAGACAAAATATTTTCAAAGTCTTTGAAAACCCCGTCGGGTGCCACTTATGCCCGAGGGAGATGATGAGATGGGTGACCACTTGATGACGAAGTGGTGTGCCAAGCAAAAAGGGTGTGTTGTTTTCAAAACGGATTGGTCGGAGTTGCGACCGTTATTCCAACCTTACATGCGCGACCACTCTACCCTTATATGGGAAAGGGCATTGTTGAGTACCTAGATCGATACTAGCTTGGAGCCCGCATTACTAGTGACGGGGGAGAGTTGGTGCTCTCTCTTGGGACGGGGTCGTGCCAGGTAGGGCGGCCATGACTGTTTTCACGTGGCACCGGACACACCGCTGGTACCCGTGCTTGTGGTATGTGATGAATATGGGAGCGAGGCTCCACAACTTTATAATGTGAAATGATTGGCACGGGGGATTACTACCAATCGAGTGGACTCCATGTTAGTGTCGTCTAGGGAAAGGCGGTGATCGGGTGCTTACCCCGGGTACTTGAGGTACCGCGGGTCGTGGATGACACGGAAGTTCCCCGGATCTAGTGGGTAAAGTGTGCAACCTCTGCAGAGTGTAAAACTATTCGAATAGCCGTGTCCACGTGTCGGGACGGGACAGAGGAGACCCGCCCGCCGCGAGCACCTATGGGGCCGGGGCCCCTTCGTGAGTGCGGTACGAGGGCGGAGGAGGCACAGAGAGCAGATCGAGGCGATGCACGCGGGCGGATTTTACCCAGCTTCGGGCCGCGATGGACGCGTAAAACCCTACTGCTGCTTTGTGTTGTATTGTGCTCGGGAGCTTGAAGAGCTACAGTAGTAGCTACACCGAGCGTGGGAGTTGCCAAGGATTCGAACCTCCCCTACGTTGTGCATGGGCCTCCTTTTATAGTGCAAGGGGTCACCGACAGGTGTCAACGTAGGAGAGAGGGGTAAAAATGTAAAAGAGGTGGTAGTTGGAACAGTGCGGGAACAGTGGAGCTACAGTGCTTGAACAGTGGTTTCTACCTACTTTGACAGTGGGGGACAAGGGCATTTAATGCCCGTCGCCGTCGACCCCAAAAGCTCCCGCCCTTGCGTCTCCGTCTGCCACGGCGATGGATTCACCACCGTGGAGTGCCACCGCACCCCCCATGCTGCACAGCCATCCGCCACGCGTCTCTGGAGAGGGCTCAAGGCGACGCGTGGGCAGATGAGCTGGAGTGCGGGCACATAGCGCAGCTCTCCCGGCAAGTACCTTGCCGGGGTCTTGATCTTGCCGGACCCGGGAGCTTGTCGGGCTTCGTAACTTGCCGCTCCCCGGGCCCTCGCCGGGACGCGGGTAGCGCCGAGGCGTGTCTTCTACGATGTAATCTTCTAGTCTCCCCGGCGAGCTCCTCTCGCCAGGGCCTTGCGTGAGTGATGTAACCTTGAGCCTGGGACGGCCTTCCCGGCAAGCTCCTCTTGCCGGGGTCTCGATCTTCTGTCTTGTACACTTTGTTCTTGAATGGCTTGATATGGAGCGGGGATGGTCTCCGGCAAGCATGTGGTAGATCTAGCCGCGGGGAGCTGCAACTGCCCGTGCACAAGTTGGGGTACTGAGGTACCCCTACCTTAGTACACCGACAGGAGCCCCCGGGCCTGGGCCACACACGGTGCCGAGCGCTGTTGGGCCAGGCCCAAGACAGTGCACGGGCACACGCGGCCCACGGCGCGTCGAATCTACTTCTACATCCGCCGCCTCCCCCGTAATGGCACGCGTCGATTGCGGCGTCGTGGGAGACGTGGGCGGCGCATGCAGTCTTTAAGACATCCACCCCGTGATCGTGGTGCAGAGCGAGGTCGCTTCACCCGTCGCTCCGGCTCCGCGCCACGCTGCCCTCATGCAGTGGGTCGGGCGGTGAAGGTGGGAGACCGGGCCGTCCACAGGCGGAGAAGGCGAGTCGGCCCGCTCCTCGGCCTCCTCGCTTCCCGATTGGTCGGAAGGGCGGTTGAGTCCCCACCTCGCCCCTTTAAAAGGGGCGGAAGGGGAGCACAATGGCCACACTCATCCTCTTCTCCCTTCGTCTTCATCTTCCGTTCCTTTCTCTGCCATGGAGGGAGGAAATCCCGGTTCTTCGACGGTGGCAGCGAGGGTCACCTCCAAGCTGCGCACCTCTCCCTATCCTGCTCCCGTGGCGGCGGAGCCGGCCCCGAGAGGGAGAGGGAGGGGCGTGGCCGCGGACGAGGCCGAGGGCGTGGCCGAGGCGGTCGGGGGAGAGGCGGTCGTGGCGATGTGCCTCCCCCGTCTCCCCCGACGTCTCCCGTCCACGATGCGGTCCATACTGGAGACGATCCCTGGGAGTTCTTCATCAAGCTTCGCCGAGCGCCTCGTCGCCACCTCCGGCTGCCGGCCCCGTTCGCGGACGCGATGGGACCGGATCCGCCCGAGGTGATGGAGTTGCGCATGAGGGGCTGCGGGATCAGCGGCACTCGAGTGAGTGTCGTGTCCCCAGCCCCCGGCGTGATGTTCTTCGACCGAGGGTGGAAGACGTTCTCCCGGATCCACAGCTTGACGGCGGGGTTTACCCTCCATTTCAAGTTAATGGAGGGCGACCTTCTCGCCGTCAAGGTCTTCGGGGACTACGGGACCCGGGTGAGATGCTGTGTGGACAGCTCCTCGGATAGCGAAGGTCCCTCCTCGAGCGAGTGACGAGGAGGAGCGACAGCGATGACGAGGGGGATGGCGGGTCCGACTAGGCGTCGGACACCGCTGCCTCGCGCGCCACCGGCGACCCCAGAATCCGGGTCGCCGGCCTCCTGAACTCCCCGGGGCCGTCTCCTTGGGCGGCTGGCGTAGAGAGGCAGCAGAAGAGGAAGAGGGGGAGTGGCGGCAAGGCCGTTCATGCCGAGTACGAGGGCGAGGAGCCCTTGACAGCAGATCGACGTCCGCCACCCGTCTTCAAGCTCTGCCTCCGACGCCTTCGTCTCCGCCAAGCTCCTGGCCGGCCCCCGGGAAGTTCTCTTGGTGTCTTCTGGCGCCCGTAGCTCTCCGGGGGCGCGTTCCCCATGCCCGTCACCTTGCGCAGCTCCTGAGAGTACGCCACCCGCAGGCCGCAGTGGGCGCTCACCGCCACGCTCTCCTAGGCGCTCCTTTCGCCCTCCCCGGCAAGCTTCTCTTGCCGGGGGCTCCTTGACCTACCTCCTGAACTCCTGAACAGAGAAACAGGAGAGGGATCACGGGCACCTTATCTTTTTAACTTGTAAGCCCTCGGGCCTTAGCTATATTTAAAAACTTGTAATCCTCTCTATCATGTTTTTCATCCTCTATGGACTTGTATCAAACTAGGATGTTTTTAATGAAAAGAGGGGAAAAACTTGCCGGACTGAGTCTTTTACTTGACTTCGTGCCTTGTATGTTCTTACGCTATCGGGGAGCTTGCCGGGGCAAACACGCTTGCCGAGTGCGGGACAGCCCGCTGGCGGTGTTGCTTCCGGCAAACAACCTTGCCGGGCGATTATGACGCTTAACTTGCGAAAGCAGGCTCGAAAGCAAGGTAAGGGTGCAGCAGCACACTTGTGTTTGTTGAGCGGACTCGGAAACAAAACAAGTACGCAACTGGGCCACGACTTGGCTCCTCCGCGTACGGGTTTTACAAGACACGCTCGTTCAAAGACGCAGCCCCGCCTTCCCCGGTCCATAGGAGGATGCATGACGAGGGATGAAAAACTTATCTGATACAGCAGCCCCCAGCAACTCTGGCTTGCCGGAGACGAATCTTGGTGCTCGCAGCCCCCAGCGAGGCTGGCTCGCCGGAGACGAATCTTGGCACTTGCAGCTCCCAGCGACGCTGGCTTGCCGGAGACGAATCTTGGTGCTCGCAGCCCCCAGCGATGCTGGCTCCGCCAAAATCCAAGTGCCGGTGCGCTCTTTTGGTTTCTCCTTGTTGCTGTAATTTCAGCCATGAAAACAGCTGAGATAGATCTGCAACAGCTTCATCATCTACATGTACATGCATATAAATCCTTTCTATGTGACTCTGCAATACGATGCCGCGCTTTGCCCTTCGTATGTTTGCACTCTACGTTCTTGGGGAGCCTGCCGGTCGCGAACACGCTTGCTGAGTGCGGAACATCAGCAGCCCGCTGGCTGGTGTTGCTTCCGACAAGCAACCTTGTTAAAGCCAGTCAGAAGGCTGCTTGTGTTTGCCGAGCGGACTCGGAAACAAGGCAAGGGCGCAGCTGGACCACGACTTGGCTCCTCTCGCGCACAAGTCTCTCATACGAAGGACATCTCACGGCAAGGCTTGCCACGTTACACCCTCTACCTTACATCCTTTGTGCGCCTTTACCCTACGCTTCTAGGGGAACTTGCCGGTGCTAACACACTTGCTGAGTGCGGAACATCAGCAGCCCGCTGGCTGGTGTTGTTACCGGCAAGCAACCTTGCCGCGTCTAGTCGCGACGCACTTGACTTGCTGAGCAGACTCGAAACGAAACAAGGGCGCGAAGCTGGTCGCGGCTCACTTTTAACTCGTTGAGTGTGCTCGAAGCAAAGTAAGGGTGCGGCTATCCACGGCAGCTCCTCCTCCGCGCATGGTTTTGCGCACAAAGGTCGAACGCACGAGGGATATAACACAAAAAAGCATGGAACTAAGGAGTGCTCTGCACAAAAGCTCGAGCAACTTAGCTTTTCTTTTTCTTGTTTCCTCGCACTTGCCGGTGGAGCTCGATGGCGCGTCCTCGACGGCGGCGCAGAGCTCCGGGGAGATGCGTTTGTCGGGACGAGCACCAGAGCTGCCCTAGCCGGGCTTAGAGCGCTCCGAGGAGCTGCGCTCGCCGGAGTGAGCACCAGAGCTGTCCTTGCTGGACTCGGAGCTCGATGGCGCGTCCTCGACGGCAGCGTAGCGCTCCAGGGAGATGCGCTTGCCGTATTGGAGGGTAGCGGGGGCGAGCGGC
Source organism: Aegilops speltoides (assembly GCA_021437245.1). Taxonomy (NCBI): domain Eukaryota; kingdom Viridiplantae; phylum Streptophyta; class Magnoliopsida; order Poales; family Poaceae; genus Aegilops; species Aegilops speltoides. The sequence continues at coordinate 155,576,745 of CM038144.1, forward strand.
GCGAGGAACAGGATATGCTCGGACTCCTAGTAGCGATAGGAGGAGCAGGGTCCTACCCCGGCACTTTCGCTTTGCTCATGCATGGACCGTAGTCCGGAGCATCCCGCGAGCCTCCGGCGCGCTCTTGCTCCAGCAGGCGGATACCACCTCCCGTGGTATGGCGCTGCTGGGTCATCGTGCGCTGAGATGGACGTGGATCCGCGGAGACCGAGGCGCGGTCATCCGTCCTGTCCCTGGATCTGGTGGCGCCGCGAGTACCCTCGCCGGTGTCCACCCTTCCGCTGGCGTCTCCTCCGCCCACCGCTGGCTCCGGTGGCGGCGGGTGAGACGCAGACGGGTCTGCAACCCTTGAAGCCCTCGTCTTGGGGCCATGGCGCGATTGCCGGCGAAGTCGGAGAGGTTGATGAAGAACGCGCCGCCTAACGCCGGATCAGGTCCGCGACAGCTCGACGCCCCTACCGGCGCGCCAAAGATGTCGGACGGACGGAGGAGACCCGCCGCCGCGAGCACCTATGGGGCGGGGCCCTTCGTGAGTGCGGACGAGGGCGGAGGAGGCACGAGAGGCGGTCGAGGCGATGCACGCTGGCGGATTTACCCAGCGGCCGCGATGGACGCGTAAAGCCCTACTGCTGCTATGTGTTGTATTGTGCTCGGGAGCTTGAAGAGCTACAGTAGTAGCTACACCGAGCGTGGGAGTTGCCAAGGATTCGAACCTCCCCTACGTTGTGCATGGGCCTCCTTCTATAGTGCAAGGGGTCACCGACAGGTGTCAACGTAGGAGAGAGGGGTAAAAATGTAAAAGAGGTGGTAGTTGGAACAGTGCGGGAACAGTGGAGCTACAGTGCTTGAACAGTGGTTTCTACCTACTTTGACAGTGGGGGACAAGGGCATTTAATGCCCGTCGCCGTCGACCCCAAAAGCTCCCGCCTTGCGTCTCCGCTCGCCACGGGCGATGGATTCACCACCGTGGAGTGCCACCGCACCCCATGCTGCCTGACCATCCGCCACGCCTCTCTGGAGAGGGCTCAAGGCGACGCGTGGGCAGATGAGCTGGAGTGCGGGCACACAGCGCAGCTCTCCCGGCAAGTACCTTGCCGGGGTCTTGATCTTGCCGGACCCGGGAGCTTGTCGGGCTTCGTAACTTGCCGCTCCCCGGGCCCTCGCCGGGACGCGGGTAGCGCCGAGGCGTGTCTTCTACGATGTAATCTTCTAGTCTCCCCGGCGAGCTCCTCTCGCCAGGGCCTTGCGTGAGTGATGTAACCTTGAGCCTGGGACGGCCTTCCCGGCAATCTCCTCTTGCCGGGGTCTCGATCTTCTGTCTTGTACACTTTGTTCTTGAATGGCTTGATATGGAGCGGGGATGGTCTCCGGCAAGCATGTGGTAGATCTAGCCGCGGGGAGCTGCAACTGCCCGTGCACAAGTTGGGGTACTGAGGTACCCCTACCTTAGTACACCGACACCACGGTCATGGACAGTTGGGTAACCGCTCTTGGGCTACGTCCACTTGTTTTCAAACCCGGTGTGTGTGAGATGATGATGATGTCTTGGACCAAGTCAGAGGACTTGACACGATTGAGATGGGCTGGTGCCCTCTCTGTTTATGATGAATGGGTCGGTGCCCAATCTATTTATGTTGATATCTGTGACCAGTTCTTATGGTTACTTGAATTCTCTTGATGCATGCTTTATAGGATGTTGAACATGTCCTTGCACTCAAAACTAGCTTTATGCAAAACTTTACCTATGTCATGCATTACTGTACCTTGAACCAAATCATGGGTTGCTTAAGTAGTACATTCAAAGTACTCATTGGCTTGCCATGGTTATTTAATTGACCAGGCATGGGAGAACCGGAGTTCAAGAAGAGTTCTTTGGAGACGATCATGCTTAACTAGGACGTGTCCCACTCGTAATGCCCGTAGGGTTAAGGCAGATGGCATGGGTTCTACTTATCAAGACGATTTCCGCTTCTATGTTTCATTTGATGTTCAGCCCTTAAGGCTTTATCGATGTAAGACTTGACCATGTTGGTCACTATTTGTGTAAGACGGTATGTATGGATGTAAGACTCTTGTTATTCAGCTTCAGGTGTTCAAGTGAGCATTGATCTCGATCATTTGACACGCAGCATTCGGTGATCACGACTTTGAAGTCGGGTCCCCACAAGATCAAGACTATGCCTACCTCAAACTTAAGATGCCTGGTCCATGCGGCGTCATCACAGTTAGCGGAAACACAGAGCGTTCCTTACGCGCGAAAGAATATGTGGCGGATCTAGCAGCCGAACACTGAGTGGTCGCTCCAGTCAGGACTAATGGCTGGTCGTCAAGACCACGGACACGGTTAGACGAGTCCGGCGCTCCACCTAATGTAACAGCCTAGTTGGGATTTCCCCATAAAAGATGCTAGGGGCTGCTCACAAAAAGAGCCCATAGTTTGGCTCGACCTTATCAATACAATAGCATATTGCATTTTCATTAACGAACACCTCGCACGAAGTCTTTCAACTGGGTTTTTTCTTTTACAGGCGACCATCGTGCTACGCCCTTCCAGGATATGGCACAATGGAGATAAAGGCCCAGACGTGCAGCAGGGCCCCGCACAAAGGTTTCTCTTTATATTAAGACCATGCGTAAACCTTTTTAACATCTCTTGTTGCTTCTTCCCCTCCGGAAACTTTATACAACCGGGGGGGGATATTGGTGTCTTTGGCATTTTTGTCACACCAGAACACTGCTCATGCCTGGAAACTCAGGGCTCATTGATAAGGGCGTTATTCAGCCCAGTACACATTATAAAGTCCGAATACCTTAGGGACTGTTCGGCGTCGCGAGTTTGGCCTTATATGCATCAGCTCTGAATCATGTCTTTGGTCAAATGTTGGGTTTTCCCGGCTCCCATGTTTTGCTACCTTACGTTCCATTCTATCGGCTAGGGCGGCACCGGGAGAACTATTGCGATTGTGCCCCGGTTCACCTGGACAAGCACCACAGTAGAGAAAGCCGAAAACTGACTGTCATGATACAGCGCGAGACTGGTCAACCACTCGATGACCCCGCGAAATCCTCGCGATTCCTCCGCATTAACGAAGGACCGGTTTGCCTGTTACGTACATACGCACACCATATCCGGCTGAACGCGAAAGTACCAGGGGCTATATAGTAGCCCCACCGTCAAACTCCTATGGCTAAGTGAAAGTGTTAAAGCTATATAGTCCGATTGCCTGGTTCGCCGCGCTATCACCTCCTTCATGGACCAAGACGTTGGATCAAGTGTGACTACGCGCTTTCCCGAACACCCCTGCATTATATGCGTGGGGGCTGAAGCCAACAACTGCAAACTTTTAGGATACATATGTATACATAAACGGCCGCACAGGAGGCATTATAATACTTTCAGGCAAAAGTATAAAAAAAGCCTTTATAATCGAAATAGCATTGTTACAATCGTGATACATGTCATTCGAACATGGCACTCTTCGAGCACTGAGCCTCTTTTAAACGAGCACCTTCTAAGACTTCTTCAAAATAGTGCTCGGCCATGTCCTGGCCGTCCGCCGCACTCCGGATCGCAATAGCGGTGGCTTCCATCCTAGCCCAGTATGTTTTAACACGGGCAAGAGCCATCCGCGCACCCTCTATGCACGCCGACCTCTTCACAATGTCAATATGCGGCACAACACTAAGGAATTGTTGCACTAATCCAAAATAACTGTCCAGCCTTGGCCCTTCTGGCCAAAGATGATCCACGATAGCCCTCATAGCAAGCCCGGACAACCTGTGGAGTTCGGCCCACGTGGCCATCTTTTCATTTAATGGCAGCGGACGTGTCGGGGCACTGAACTGCGATCAGAATAACCTCTCAGCCTTATGGTCCTTCCGATCTTTGTAAAACTCGGATGCATCAGCAGCACTCTTTGCCAGGTCCACATATGCGTCCGCCGCACTCCACAACTGATCCAGAGGGGCATACTCCGGATCTCCGAATTTCATCCGCAACAGATAGGGATTTCCAGCCACGATATCTTGGGTTTCATGAAGCTCCTCCTTCATCCCCCTTATTTCAGAGCGGGTTTCCTTGGCTGCCTCTAGGCCCTTCTTCAGGTCAGCTGCTTTTGCTTGATTTTCCTTTTCAAGGAGCTCGCGGCGGTTGGCGGCATCTTGAAGCTCGGTAGCCATCTGAGCCATCTTTTCTTCGCTCCGGTGATGAGCAGCCTGTTCGGCTTTTAACTCCTCGACCGCCTTCAGAGCGGCCGCATCACTTATCTAGGCTTGCTCCTTGGATCGAGCAACCTCCGCCCGAAGGGTCTCCACGGCAACAGCTCCATCTGCAGTAACAACATATTATAGAAACTAGCATCATGTTCCTCTTAAAGTTTTTGCTGATAAGCCGAATATACATACCCTGGGCCTCGTCAAGCCGCTTGTTAAAAAGCGTGATGTCGGCGTCGGCCACGTCTAGCTGCCGCTTTAGTTCAGCAAAATCAGCAGATCGATCGGCCGCCGAACCCTCAGCCACCTGCACATAAAGCAGCACAATTATTAACAGAGATTATGATCCTCTGTCTGCCACATTGATGGAAACCAGAGTCTCAGGGGCTACTATCTATATAGAGCACACTTAGAATGTGTGGAACCATCAAAAATACATTTTTTGCATACCTCAAAACCTCTTAGCAGACTCATAAAACCTTCGTTCAAACCGCCTTTCGCTGATGAAATCCTCTCAACTACTGTGCCCATTAAGGCACGATGTGTCTCGGAGATGGCCGCTCGCTCCAGAAGGCCCATTATGGTGTCCGGCTGTGTACCGGACAATCCCAGACTCCCCCTAAAGCTCTCCTTGGGAGCCGGATATCCCAGACTCCGGGCGGCCGAAGTATCAACTTCTGGCATTGATGGATCAGGAGAAATCCTCCGTGACGACACTTTGGGGTCATCTGCCCTGTGTGACGGGGAGGCAGGGGGAGGCAATTTCCTCTCGATCATCTCTGGGGGAAGATCCCCCGAGGACGAACTCTGTGCAGAAGGGCTATGAGCCGGACTGCAACAAATATGTTTCGGTCATTATCCTCAAGAAAATAAACGGGGTATGTATACCAAAGTACTCTCTCACTTACAGCTCGGTGGAGGGCCGGTCCCCTTGTGAGGTATTCTTACCTCGTTTAGAAGCCTCCATTTCCAAATCTTCGGAGGCGGCCCTTTTCTTACCTTGGGGAGAGGGGATTTTAGATTCCCCTCCTAGATTATCCTCCTTCGCGGAGGCATCTACTCCTCCAATCTGGATGTGTAAAAAATGAGGCCACTCTATGGCTTCTCTATTCCTCCCCTCGTCTTCGCCTGATGGCACCTGATACGGCGCATGGTCAAGCATCCTGGTCAACAAAGGATTCGGCGAGCCTTCGGAAAGAGGGGCCGGACACCTAATCCTCTCCACCTTCTTCAGCCAGTCCTGGCAGAGAACATTTTTTAGAATTATGTTATAGTAAATGTAAACAATGGTGTGTTCAGCAGAGAAGTATTTACTTGGGTATCCGGATGGTTGCAATTGAGACTCGCATCCCTGGTGGTGTCCGGACACTTTATTCGTGATCCGAAGAATAACTCGTACATCTCTTTGAGCGTCAGGCCAAAGAATTGTGGAACGGTTCGCGGTCCTTCTGGGTTGAACTCCCACATACAGAGAGGAGGACGTTGGTAGGGAAGGACTCGACAGACCAACATCACTTGTATTATCTTGGCAAGACTGATATCCCTCTTGAGAAGGTCTCGGATGCGGCTCTGCAATGTGGGCACGTCATTTGCCGGCCCCTTGTCCAGCCCTTTGTTGACCCATGATGCTAGTTGTGGTGGAGGGCCCGGGCGAAACGCTGGAGCATCCATCAGCTTTGTACCTCGGGGAGTGGTGATGTAAAACCACTCCTACTGCCATAAATCAGAGGTCTCCATGAAAGAACCCTTTGGACATGGGGCGTCAGCGCCTTTGCTTATTATAGCGCCTCCGCAATCCGCGTAACGCCCGTTGTCGGTGTCAAAACCGGCGGATCTCGGGTAGGGGGTCCCAAACTGTGCGTCTAGGCGGATGGTAACAGGAGACAAGGGACACGATGTTTTTACCTAGGTTCAGGCCATCTCGATGGAGGTAAAGCCCTACTCCTGCTTGATTGATATTGATGATATGGGTAGTACAAGAGTCGATCTACCACGAGATCAGAGAGGCTAAACCCTAGAAGCTAGCCTATGGTATGATTGATACCATAGGGGGTGTCCGGACAGCCGGACTATCAATATCCGCCGGACTCCAAGACTACGAAGATACAAGATTGAAGACTCCGTCCCGTGTCCGGATGGGACTTTCCTTGGCGTGGAAGGCAAGCTTGGCAATACGGATATGTACATCTCCTACCATTGTAACCGACTGTAAACCCTAGCCTCCTCCGTGTCTATATAAACCGGAGGGCTTTAGTCCGTAGGACAACATACATTACAACAATCAAACCATAGGCTAGCTTCTAGGGTTTAGCCTCCTTGATCTCGTGGTAGATCCACTCTTGTACTACCCATATCATCAATATTAATCAAGCAGGACGAGGGTTTTACCTCCATCGAGAGGGCCCGAACTCGGTAAAAACATCGTGTCCTCGCCTCTTGTTACCATCCGCCTAGACGCACAGCTCGGGACCCCTACCCGAGATCCGCCGGTTTTGACACCGACATTGGTGCTTTCATTGAGAGTTCCTCCTGTCGCCACCGATAGGCTTGATGGCATCTTCAACCAGCAACGCTGTCCGTGGTGAGACTTTTCTCCCTGACAGATCTTCAGATTCGGGCGGCTTCGCGACCGCAGCTAATTCACTTGGCCATCTCGAGCAGATCGAAAGCTACGCCCCTGGCCGTCAGGTCAGATTTGGAAGCTTAAACTTCACGGCCGATGTCCGCGGAGACTTGATCTTCGACGGACTCGAGCCACAGCCAAGCGCACCGCACTTTGACGACGGGCATGATTTAGCTCTGCCACCGAACAGGGCCTTGGTGGCCGCACACGGGTCCGCTTTGGCCATTAGCCCAGAGCCGATCGCCCAGATCGAGGGCCGGTGGATAGACACCGCCCTGGGGGCTTCAACATCCACGGCGATGGAGCCGAACACTAATTTTGTCCCCTGCGAAACTCGTGATTCCGAGGCGCCGACTCGCGGACTCCGAACCTCCCGCGCCCCTACCAATCGATCCGGATTGGGCGCCGTTATGGAATTCACCGCCATGACATCTTTCCAATACTCGCTTTTGGCGATATCCTGAATTCATTAAGGCACCTCTCGTTATCGGAGAGTCCTGGCCGGATGGTGGCTGTGATGGTTGGGGTACGGACGATGAAGAAATTCAGAGCCCACCCACCACCCACTTTGTAGCCACCGCCGATTTATCTAACCGACATGCTAGACTATGACTCAAGACATCGACGCTATGGACGACAATGCCGGAGATTTAACAGAACCAGCGCCACAGGCACTAGAAGACCACCTCGCCATACAACATATACATGGTGGACACCCCAAAAGACGGGATGGCGAAGAAACAGCGGAGGTAGACTTTAAAGAAGCAGCCCAAACGCCGCGCCGGCAAGGCCGCCTAAATCTCGCCACAAAGAAGAATGGAGATTCCGACACAGAGATAATAACACTCCAGAGAGCGCCGAAGACAATCCCTCCAAGAAGACTCAGCGCAGAGGATGCGTACAAGCCCTCATGAGGGGGCGGCATTTAAGAGGTTGAGGATCATAACTATATGCCTCCTCCAAGACGGCAAGCCTCAACGATGACGAATTCGCTGCACTCCGAGGATCCTGTCAACAAGAGCGCTTCAAGCGCAGGCTTATCGCCACAAAGAAACAGCCTAAAGAAAAGCAGCAACAGCTTCAAGCTGATCAGACTGCCGGCCGATCGATGGACCGAGGTCCTCGCGTCAAGAGTATAAAATTGAACGCCCCTCCAAAAGTTACCTAAGACGCAAGCTGCTCCCCGATTAGAGGAGGAAGCATACGCACTTCCATCACCAACAAGACGATATGGTCGATCGACCACCCCGTGGTCGTGATGAGAGGCATCCAGCCCCAGCCAAGACCATACCCCGCATCGCTTCCAAAAGTACGGCCAAGAGGGAACGCGCCGGACTTGCAAGACATATTGAGGACAAAGCAAGGCAATCCAGATCCATCTATGGATCACGTGGGCGCCCTACGACCCACGCATTTAATACCGCCGCCACGGATACAATAACCCTGGCCGGGCCGAAAGCACAGCAGATAGCGCCTCTCGAGCTGCATCACGATATTGCTCAATACAGAGGCGCCAAGACACCCGCTATGCTTCATCGACGAAGTAATGGATCATCGATCCTCAAGGGTTTAAACCCAGAACATCGAATCTTACGATGGCACAACAGACCTCGCGGTTTGGATCAAGACTATCTTCTCCACATCCATATGGCCCACGGCGACGCATCTCCACGCCATCAAGTACCTCCCACTCTGCTTAAAGGACCAGCTCGGCATTGGCTTAACAGCTAGCCCGCAGAGTCAATTGGTGTTGGGAAGACCGAGGCCGCATTCCTTGATAACTTCCAAGGCACATATGTGCGACCACCGACGCCATGACCTAAGCCACATCATTCAGCAGCCTGATTTAATCGCCGCATAATTTCGACACGGTTCTAACAAAGAAAAATCAAATCGTCGACTGTCCGGATGCAGAGGCCCTTGCAGCCTTCAAACATAACATCCGGGACGAATGGCTAGCCCGGCACCTGGGGCAGGAAAAGCCAAAATGCATGGCATCGCTCACATCGTTAATGACCCGCTTTTGTGTGGGAGAGGACAGCTGGCTAGCCCGCAGCAACAATCTCCGTAAAAATTATGGCAGTCCGGATACCAAGGACAACAACGGCAGGTCACGTCGAAACAAAAACAAGCGCCGCATTAACGGCGACGATAAGGAGGATACGGCCGTCAATGCCGGATTCTGAGGCTCTAAACCCGTCCGGAAGAAGCCATTCAAAAGAACCACTCCGGTCCGTCCAATCTGGACCAAATACCCGACCGCTTATGCCGATACATGGCACTTCCGAAAAGCCAGCTAACCACACCAATAGAGATTGCTGGGTGTTCAAGCAGGCCGCAAGTTAATTACCCAAAACAATGACAAGGCTAAATAGCGACGACGAGGAAGAGACCGAACCACGAACAACAGAGGATGAAGGGTTTTCCCGCAAGTGCGGACGGTGAATATGATATACGCGACCCACATACCCAAGAGGGAGAGGAACGCGCACTACGGACGCCTATGCGATGGAGCCAGCCGCCCAAAGTTCAACCCATGGTCCTCTTGTCCGATCACTTTCGATCAAGAGACCATCCGACCAGCATACGCCATGGCGGATTCGCCGCATTGGTTTTAGACCCAATCGCCGATGGGTTCCACTCACGAGTCCCGATGGACGGCGGTAGCAGCCTGAACCTGCTTTATCAGATACAAGGCGCAAAATGGGCATAGACCCATCAAGGATTAAACCTACAAAGACAACCTTTAAAGGTGTCATACCAGAGTGGAAGCTAACTGCATGTGCTCACCACACCGAAGTGGTCTTCGGATCCCGGATAATTTTCGAGCGAAGAGTTAATCTTCGACATAGTCCCGCTTCACAGCCGCTATCACGCCTCGCCGGACGAACCGCTGCTTGTAAAATTCAACGCGTGCCGATTATGCATACCTAAAGCTCAAGATGCCAGCCCTCGTGGAGTCATCATGGTCAATGGGAATACGGAACGCCCTCCGAACGGAGGAACATACAATGCTCTCGCGCGAAGTACAGAGCAGCCTCTAAGGCAATTTCGAGTCCGCCGTTAAAAGGCCGGATACAGCAAAGCGCCCCGAGCAATGCCAACCAAGACCATCCGGCGCGATCGAGCACGCCAGAGTAATGCGGCCCCAACCTCGCCCACGCATGATCGCAAGAATAACACCGCACGACATCATTACGCTTTGGAGATACCATGGGCACATGGAGGGGGCACGATCGCAACGGACCCAGAGTGCGGTTCGACCACACCGGGGGCTCGCAAGTGTGCCCCCCTTTTTTTATTTTTCTTCTTTTATGTACGCAGGGCTCTGTTAACCAGAAGCCCTGTCTGGCGGCGAACCTGCCAAACTGATGATGCAATAGTTAGGGACTAAAGAAGGCCGCACCTAACACTCAGGTGGTCTCAATTACGAGCATTAAATTTGATTATATACACCAAATCCACAGCTCATCCCTGGAGGGGGACATGTTTATTTAGTCCAAATCCCTTGCTTATCAAGACTATTTGTATCACCGCTTTACTAGCGATTTTCTTTCATAAATAATGCAGCACTTTTATGATCGCAATTGCATTACCTTATATATATATATATATATATATATATATATATTTTATATATATATGCTCATTATATGACATCTTGCACCAGATATTTTGGTACGGCATAATACACCGGGGCTTATGTTCCCACTCTATGGTGTGATAAGTCCTAACACTTTCACAAGTGCGGCACCTTAACTTATAGCATTATATGAATCGGCTCAATCATGTCTTGGGTCAATAGTTGGGTTTGCCCTGCCCCATGTTTTGGTGCCTTACGCTCCGCTCCGCCGGCTAAGGTGGCACGGGAGAACCATCGCGATTGCGCCTCGGTTGAGCCGGGTGAGCGCCTCAAAGGAGAAAGCTAAACTGATCGGGCATGATAAGGCGAGAGACTGGTCGCTGTTCGAGAGGTTTTTTCGGTCCTTAAAGACTCACGCCGCTCGAGCGAAGTTCCGACAATGTCCAAGAAGTTATGGATAGCGCCCGGATTCGCCTTCGAATACCAGGGGCTTCACCAAATTTAAAATTATAGAATTCTATGGCTAAGTGAGAGTGTTCAAGCATTATAAGTCCGTTGCCTTGTTCGTTGTGTTGAGCGCCCCTCGATGGACCCAACAATGGGAACAAGAGTGCTCATGTTTATCCTTAACACCCCAAAGACACGCGGCTTGGGGGCTGAAGCCAACGACTTGCCATCTCTCGATTTTATAAACGGCCGCATGAAGGTAATATTTTAAATTAAACAAGTGTTGCTCATGGCGATATAAACGAAGTTTTCAGCGCACAGATAAATACATAGCGAAGTTCACTCAAAGATTACATTTCAAGAGCACTCATCCGCAATATCGCAGGCTCCCTTCAGACAATTTTATAATATTCCGCGACGATACTCCCCGACCGGGCGGTGGATCCGTGAGAAGCTCCGCATCCAACTTGCCCCAAGCAGCACCTTTGTGCGGGCAAGGGCCCGACGAGCGCCTTTCAATACAAAGCGGAGCGCTTGATGACCTCCACCTGGGGCATGCATCCACCAGCCACCGCGACAAGGCCAAAGTAGCTCCTGTGCATGGCTCTGTCCCAGCCACACCGGACTATGAGGCCCTTCATGGCCTCCTCACCTACCTTAGGAGTTCGACCACCGCTTCACCTGGTCGCTTGGGGGCACTGATGGCCGGCCTCAAAGATACCGAGACCGAAGACCTTCTCCGCCGAGCTCCCTCCTCGCCACGATAGAATGCGGCGGCATTAGACGACTACGCGGCAGATCTGCAAACGCCTCGAGAGCTCCAATGCGGTAAGTGTCGTAGTTCACATTAACATGCTTGCTTTGCATGAAAAATGCCTTACCGCCGCTATTTTCTTTATATCTTCAACCTCCTGAAGGGCCTTACGGGCCTCGGCCTTGGCGGACTTGGCACTTTCGAGAGCCGAGGCAAGCTCGACTCTCGAAGTCTTGAGTCACGCCCAAACTCTCATGCTTTTCCATGAGAGCCTGGAGCTCTTGCCGAACTTCCGCCACCCCGTGCCTCCTGCTTTTCGCTCGCCTGCCATGGCCGCACTATGTTCGCCATGACACAAGATCCTTCGTGGCTGCCACCTTGTTAGTGGCCCCTGCAATACACATATTATCCCTGTTCATTTTATTGCAACCAAAACCCTTTTCTGTAAGGTAACTATTAAAAGTGGTGTTACTCACCTTCTTTTTCCTCGAGCTGCCTCTTGGCATGGCCGAGCTCTTGCTCGACCGCCGAGATCCTTCTTCAAGACATCGACTCCGCCGCTAGTGCGGCAGAGGTCAGCAAGCAGCCTCAGAAACCCATATTGACATATTTTTAGCAACCTCAAGATATCTTGATAGATCCTCATCCGCTTTTCTTTCCAACACCGAATCGAGCATCAGGCTACCGCCTATGCGGTACTACATTACATAATTTTAACTTCATACCTCAAAGCTCGTTAGAAGGTGCTGCAGAAGCTTTGGTCAGCCCGCTTTAGCAAGCTGAACTTGAATCACCGCACTCATGATAGTGCGGTGTTCTTCCTCAATGGAAGCGCCTTTAAGCGCCCAGAAGTTATCCGCGCCCGTTGGACGGAGGGCCGGCGCGCCACGGTCCTGCCCTTCTTTCAAGGCCGCTTGTTGACTCGAACCACCGCGGTTCCGGCGTAGAGTCCGGGCGAAAGTCCGGAGGCTGCCCGACGCGCCCGAACCTCCTCCCGATGGGTCCTCTTTGGGATCCCACCGACGTCTTCGCCGGGGTAGTGGCGGTCGGAAGTGAGTCCACATCCGACGGGCCAATGACCCGCTTGATGAAGCGGGAGATCGCCATCGGCCGGACTACGGATAGAATACGGCGTTAGAAGGACACACGTGACATAAAAGATATTGCATATCAAGGATCCGGATATTTACGATCTCGCCAGACGCCTCGCCCTTGAGGCCACTTCATCTCGCCAACGCTGATGTTGGCGAACTGTCCGGGGATAGTTCTCCTCTGACCCTTCGCCTCCCCTATTGGGGAAGCCTTCCTTTTCTTCTCTCCTCCTCCGGAGAGAGTACCTCCTCCTCCTCGCCTTCGTGGGAGGAGTCCACGCCGCCGTCAGACGCCCGATGGCGGAACTCTTTCGAGTCCCCGCGCCACCTTCTTGGTTTTCTTCTCCCAAGACCACGGCGGTGCCGAACCAGCAGAGCCCCGCTAAGCGGGCGCCCACCGGGTCTTCGCATGGGAGCCGGGCTGATAAGCAGCTTGGCCTTTCCATCCATTCCTCGCCAAAGGAAGAGGCAGAATGAAACCTCACTAAGATTCAATTTAATTATCACAAGTGTCCCGTGAATGGGGTTGAATCACTTACCTCGCCGCTTGATATCGCGAGCTGAATCGCGATCTTCCGTCATGACGCGGGCTTTGGCGCTTTGAACAGCACCTCCAGCGCCTTCAGATGTTGTATCAAGAGCCCGCTTAGCGCTCGGTGCTGTTCGGATTGAACTCCCACAAATTGAATGCCCGTTTGGCATGGGAGGATCCGCCGGATGAGCATGACTTGACCACGCCGACGAGCCCGAGCCTATTGCTCACCATCTTCTTGATGCAGGCTCGAGTCCCGCCACCTCCATCGGATTGCCCCACCGCAAGCCCTTCTTTCCAGAGGTGAGCTGTGGGAATGCCAGATCTAAACTCGGGGCCGCCGCCCATGTGGGTTTGCGCTGCTCGGTGATGTAGAACCACCCCGATTGCCACCCCTTGACGGAATCCACAAAGGCCCCTTCGAGTTAAGGGACGCTGGGCAATTTGCCCAACATGGCGCCCACATTCCGCTTATGCGTTCTTCACAACCTTCGCTTGACATTGAAGGTCTTGAGCCACAGCCAAGTGGGGCCGGATGCAGAGGAAGGCCTCGCACACGCATTTATAAACGCCGAGATGTTGAGGATGAAGTTTGGCGCCAGATCGTGGAAATCCAGCCGAGTAAAACATGAGCCCCTGACGAATGGATGGAGCGGAAAGCCCAATCCATGGAGGAAGTGGGGAGGAAGACGACCTCTCATGAGGCCCGGGTAGGGATGAGCTGCCCTCGTCGGGCAGCCGGCGCGCGATATCGCTGGAAGGTATCCGCATCAAGCAAGAAGCTTGGTGATGTCCTCCTCCTTAGCGGTGGAGGCTAACCATTTGCCTCCCGCCCGACATATTCGGAGAAGGTCGAGGCGAGATGCGCGAGCTTGGGCGTTGGAGCTTGAGCGCCGGAGATGGATAAGCAAAGGAGGAAGAAGGCGAGGTGAGAAGGTGAATCCTTATCCCTTATATATAGGCGATTTAAAACTATGCGCCTCCCACCGCCCGGTAAAACTCGCTTATCTCCCAAGCGCCACCATCAATGGCGCGGCTGGGTTACCCACGCACGTATTGATGAGAATCCCGGAATAAGGGGAACACGATCTCTGCTTCGACAAGACGTGCCAAGGAAACCGCTTCGCTAAACGTGCTGAGGTGGTATAGGAAAAACAGATTCAAACAAAGGCTTGGTAGCGGTGTGATGTCGCGCCGCATAATACGTTAGCAGATTGAACTAAGTGTACATTTTATTCTCTCTACAGTGGAATGTGGAATTTATTTTGCAGAGCCGGACACTATCCTGGTGTTCATGATCTTCTCTGGATTATTCAAGGGAGGAACCCTCCTTGCAATGCCGAACATTATGCTACCGGACTTATCGCCATTGAAGCCTGGTTAAGGGCTACCGAGGAGTCCTCGACTAGGGGTGTCCGGACAGCCGGACTATCATTATCCGCCGGACTCCAAGACTACGAAGATACAAGATTGAAGACTCCGCCCCGTGTCCGGATGGGACTTTCCTTGGCGTGGAAGGCAAGCTTGGCAATACGGATATGTAGATCTCCTACCATTGTAACCGACGCTGTAACCCTAGCCTCCTCCTGTCTATATAAACCGGAGGGCTTTAGTCCAGAGGACAAAATACATTACAACAATCATACCATAGGCTAGCTTCTAGGGTTTAGCCTCCTTGATCTCGTGGTAGATCCACTCTTGTAATACCCATATCATCAATATTAATCAAGCAGGACGAGGGTTTTACCTCCATCAAGAGGGCCCGAACCTAGATAAAACATCGTGTCCTCGCCTCTTGTTACCATCCGCCTAGACGCACAGTTCGGGACCCCTACCCGAGATCCGCTGGTTTTGACACCGACAGAATACTTTATAGAAGATTTTGAACACAAGGATAGTGTCCGGCTCTACAAAATAAGTTCCACATACCACCGTAGAGAGAATAAAATTTACACAAATTCAATCATGCTGACGTATCTCGCAGCGTGACATCGCACCACGGCCAAGCCTTTATTCGAATTGTTTTTACTGTCCCACCTCGGTGCATTTAGCGAGGCTGTTTCCTTGGCATGTCTTGTCAAAGCAGAGATCGTGTCCCCTTATTCCGGGATTCTCATCAATACGGGCGTGGGTAACCCAATCGTGCCCGTTGGCACATCTCCTCTATCGAAGGCGAGTCCCGAACGGTCACGGGGAAGGCTCTTGGTATTCAACCTCTTTATAAAGAGACCAAGGCCCCACTCCTTTCTCTCAATCTCAATCAAATCCATCCCTCGCCTCGAGTTCCAACACCCAATGCTCCAGATTCAGGCGCTTCAGACTTCCGATGATGTTCGGCTCCGACCTACTAGGCCGGTGGACGCCTTCCTCTGTTACGGAAGAAGACGTGCTAAAGCTAAGAGATGCCAGGTATCTAACCAGCAAAATTTTGCATAGGTTGCCTGCCCAAGGGCAGGTTATTCCCACTCCCTAGCCTTGTGAAAGCATGGTGTTCGCGTCTCACTTCCTTCGGGGGCTAGGCCTCCCGATGGACCTCTTCGTCAGGGGGCTCATTTTTTACTATGGGTTGGAATTTCATGATTTGGATCCGGAGTCCGTCCTCCACATCTCATCGTTCATTGTCGTATGCGAAGCCTTCCTCCGCGTTACCCCTCACTTTGGATTGTGGCTCAAGACCTTCAAGGTGGGGCCGAAGATGATCAAGGGCAGCAGCAGAAAAGTGAGGGGCTGTTATAAGCAAAAATGCTGATGCTCCGTGGCCCGAGGGCTCTTTTCACGAGGAGCTCATCCTATGGCAACCAGAGTGGTTTTATATCACAGCTCCTAGGGGCACCAAATGGGTGGCGCCACCTGCCTTTCGCTCGGGTCCTCCACCGCGGCTGGCATCATGGGCCAATAAAGGACTCGACTGGGGGCCGTCCAAGGACGTGCCCTTGTTGCAGGGCCGCATTCAAGATCTCCTAGAGAGAGAGAGAGATCACTCTGGTCGTAGTAGCGCAGGTCATGCTGATTAGTCGCATCCTGCCCTGCAGACGTCACCCCCTCCGCGTGTGGGAAATTAACCCGGAGGGACCTCGAGCTCTCCAACATTTTATGGGCGCGACGCCCGTGGAGATGTACAAGCTTTTCTTCGGATCACAAGCGATGTGTCCAGACTTGACCGAGGACGCAGGTCTGAGCTGCAATCACCTGTATACTCAAGTAAGTAGCCCTGTACCCGGACACGCTATCCCGTATTTATCATGAATTTGCCCTCAAAAGAGTTGTCCCTTGAACAGGAGTGGATAGTGAAAGCAAAGCTAATTAGGTGACTGGCCCCCCTCCCTGAGACCACGCCGGATCCCGTGTTAACCAGGATGCTAGAGGTTGCGCCTGCGGAAGAAGGTGAAGGGGGGAACAAGGAAGCTACCGCCTCCGCAAAGGAGGCTGCCAGGAAAGGAGGGATCGAGAATCCCTCCATCCAAGGGAAGAAGAGGACCGCCTCTGAAGACCCGGAGACCATGATCTCAAAGCGGGGGAAGAAATCTTCGTCAGAGGGTCCTACGCCGAGAGATGCCTCGGTCGCATTATGCCCCCAAGGGGATCAACCCTCCAACGAGCCGTAAGTAAAAAAGGGGAGTTCTTTTTAAAATAAAGGATATCCCTGCCCTATTTCTGATGAAGATAACCGAAATTTACCTTGTAGTTCGGATCTCAGCCCTTCTCAGCAGAGCTCATCCTCGGGGGTTCTTCGTCCGGAGATGATTGAGAGAGAAACGCCTCCCTCTGCCGTACCGTCTTGCGAGGCGGGCGACCCCGAGGTGTCGTCGCGGAGGGTTTCTCCGAGTTCGGCGGGGCTGGAAGGCAGTCGTATGTCCCCTCAAAGCCCTGCGTCCGGCCATCGAAAAGGTCCATCGGACGAGTCTGGCACCACCTGGTGTACGGTCAGAGGAGCTGAAGGATCTGCTCGGGCGAGCTTCTATCTCAGAAGATCACCATGCGTTAATTGGTATGGTGATCGAAAGGATTTCATCCGCTGAGAGCGGATTGCACGAACCCGTCAGAAGTTTACGGACAGGTTTTGATGCACGAAAAATGATGTACCTTCTGACAGTTCCGCATATAAAATGCGCCCTGTGTAGATAGTACCCCCTGAGACTTGGTGTGTTGTCAAAAATGACAGCGCGTCGAGGATCATAATCCCAGGTATAATATGTTGCCCTTCCTATGTAGGTGGCGGCGTCCGTGGCTAGCCGGATCGATGGATTTGCCAACTAAAGCGGCAACTTGACGTGCGGATGCCGACATCGCGCTTGTCAATAAGCGGCTTGACGAGTCACAAGGTATGTGATTTCTCCATGACACCTGGTAAGGAGCTGACGCCTCGCCTTACAACAACATGTATGCTTGATGCAGATGGTGTTGTTGCCATGGAGAACCTTCGGGCGGAGCTCGCCCGAGCCAAGGAGCAGGCCAGAAAAAGTGATGCGGCTGCTTTGAAGGCGGCCGAAGGGCTAAAACCTGAACAGGCTGCTCACTGCCGAAGCAAGAAGGAAATGGCCGAGATGGCCATGAAGTTGAAGAATGTTGCCAACCGCTGCAAGCTTCTTGAAAATGAAGATCGAGCGGTGCAAGAGGACCTAAAGAGGGCCACTACCGAGGCCAAGGATGCTCGCTCTGCGATGATAGCTATGAAGGAGGAGCTGCGTCAGGCCGGAGATATCGTGGCTGGAAAGCCCTTCCTGCTGCGGAGGAAGTTCACGGATCCTAAATATGCTCAGTTGGACTGGCTGTGGAGTTCGGAGGATGCTTATCTGGACTTGGCGGCAAGTATCCCGGACGCGGCCGAACACTTCCGAGATCAAAAGGATCAAGAAATGGAAAAGGTTTTTTGGTCGCAGTTCCATAATCCACAGTGCCCTCTTCCATTAACCGATCGCTTGGTGTCGTGGAAAACGAGCACCTATGGGGCAGGGCCCCTTTTGGTCCGGCAAGGGAGCGGAGAGCGCACGAAGAGCGGATCGAGGCGAAGCATGCGAGGGATTTTTACCCAGCTTCGTAGCTCTCCGGAGAGATAATACTCCTACTGCTGCTTTGTGATTGTATTATGTTCTTGCTTGAGAGCGTGGGAGTGGTATAGTCTCGAATGAGTCGAACCCCCTCTACGTTGCGCATGGGCCTCCTTTTATTGGCTAAAGGGGTCACCGACAGGTGGCAACACAGGCGAGGGTAAAAATGTAAAAAGGGTGGTTGGTACAACTGCAATCTACAATGCACCCTACCTAACTCTGACTGCAGGGGACAATGGCATTTAATGCCCGTCTACGTCGCCTAAACAGTGCAGAAAAGCGACCGTTAGGGGCGCCATCGCTTGCCATGATGGCCTTCTCGTCATCTCCTCTTGCCACCTCGCACCGCTTGGCTGCACAGACTTCCCGCCACGTGCGCTCGAACGATCTGCGGCGACATCGCCGATCGATGCGCTTAGAGCATGGGCGCGGAGTGGTAGCCACGCTGACAAGCGCCTTTGCCTTGATCGTTGTCTTGTCGCACCAAAGCTTGTCGCTCGTCGGGTCTTGCCGGACGCTTGTGGCGCGCGCAAGTTCTTTTGATGCCTTGTTATCCTCGGCAAGCTCCTCTTGCCGGGGCCTTGTCCTTCCCGGCAAGCTCCTCTTGCCGGATTCTTGTCTTCCTAATTAAAACACTTTGTTCTTGAATGGCATCAATAGGAACTACGGAGGATCTTGGCGGATGCCCGGCAAGCCTTGCCGCGGGACGCTGCGACTGCCCGTGCACAAGTTCGGGATACTAAGGTACCCCTACTTTAGTACACCGACAGGAGCCCCCGGGCCTGGGCCACACACGGTGCGGAGCGCTGTTGGGCCTGGCCCAAAACAGGGCACGGGCACCCGTGGCCTGGGTCCACACCAAATCTAGCTCAGATCCACGCGCGCCCCGTGAACGGCCTGCGTCAAATGCGCGTCGTGGGTGAGATCGTGGGTGATTCTTTAATCGAAAAAGGCGAACGCTCGCCTCCTCCTCTTATAAGCAGGGAAACAGGGCTGTTCCCCACCTTCGCCACTGCGCTTGCTTCCTCAGGAATCTCTGCCGCTCCCATCCGCTTCTCAAAGCCGAAAGAGAGCAGCGCTCCGCCGCCCGTCGCCGCCGTCGCTGCCAATGCCCCCGCTCTCCCCCACCGCCTCCGCCATGGCTCCGAAGACCGGGAAGGGTGCGAAGTCGGCCGAGGCGCTGCGGCTTGAGGCGCTGCGCAAGGAGCGAGCACTTTTCCCCCCCGATCTCACCACGAAGGAGCTGCGGGAGTGGTTCTATCTCTTCTGGTCGACGAAGACGCGGGCGCATCCGCGCACGCAGGTACTCTCCGCCGAAGCTTCTACCTCGAAATGGTGTCCAAAAGGATACTACTTCTTTCCCTTGTTCTTCTATTGCGGGCTCTGCCCGCCCTTTTCCCATTTCTTCTGCGATATCATGAATACCTAGGGTTTCATCTCCTTGACTTCACCCCCAACACCGTTCTGACCATGGCGGTTTTCGCACACCTCTGCGAGAACTTCGTCGGAATCCACCCAAATGTTGCCCTTTTTCGCCACTACTTCATGCCCCGGGATGAGAAAGGA
This sequence comes from Aegilops speltoides, assembly GCA_021437245.1. Classification (NCBI taxonomy): domain Eukaryota; kingdom Viridiplantae; phylum Streptophyta; class Magnoliopsida; order Poales; family Poaceae; genus Aegilops; species Aegilops speltoides. Next base: position 155,596,601 of record CM038144.1, read on the forward strand.
GAGCCCTTAGCTGGCGGGATCGCCTGGATCTCGAGCGTCGGCATGAAGGAGGTGTATCTGCAGGGGGAGCTCATAGCAAATGGGAGGAGTGGAGAGCGGAGTGGTGTTGGAGTGTTGATGAGAACCTGCATCCATTCACCAACTTGCGCCAAGCCGAGTAGTGCGCGGCAGTGACTGGAGCGCCCTGGCGGCGGACGATGCTAGATTGAAGATCGCCACCACCCGGATCTTGCGGCTCAGGCTTGCCGGGCTCAATGTGGGGGCTGTTGGCGCGGACTTCCTTCGCCGCCGCATCGCCCCTCTGCAGGAGAGGGGGAGACCCGCCTGGTTGTTTGGGGGTCCGGCGGATATCATGAGGCTGCGCCCAGGCCTCAATTTTAAATTTACTGTCATGGAGTTGGATGGGACGCTGAAGGAGCTGTTCAAGCACGACCCCAACCATCCCGAGTGGTTCAGGCTGCTGCAGGGCGTCGTCCCGTTGGGCAATAACTCCCAGCTCGACCGCATCCGCGCAATGATGCCGGAATGCGACTCGCATGGGATTATCCCAACTTGGCAGGAGCCCGCCGACGATGTCGTGCAGCAATTCTTCGACAATTTGGTGGAGGTGGCGGTCCGCTGCAGTGAGGCAGCAGGCTTTCACCCGCGACACCACCGCGATGAGATGCGGCGACGCCACCAGAAGCGGAGGAGGCGGTCGGCCGCGGCCATGGGCGAAGTTTGGTTTTACTTTGGAGGAGGCAGAGGCAGGCGAGGCGGCAAGCCTTGCCGACCGAGAGGATCTTGGCGGGGAGGTCGTTGGCGAGGGAGAGCCCGAAGCCGAAGCGAGCGAGCCTGCCGGGAGCGCAAGTGGCCAACCGTCTTCAAGCAACTTGCCGCAGACGGAGCCCTCAGTGCAGCCCCCAACTCAACCAAGAAGGCGCCTCCGCAGGACCGGGGACACAGCAGGGCGGCAGACGGGCCAACAGCCGCCGCACCGCGGGACACGCTCCACCGCGCCAAGCACCGTTGCCACGGGAGCATCTCACGCCGCTCCGGCAACTGGGGCGGGGTCTTCTCGGGCCGCCGCTTCCGATCCTGCCGCAGCTTCCGCCAAGCATCCAAGGGAGCCTACTCCTCCGCCTCGTCGTGCTGAAAGGGTGCCGGACTTTGATCTCTCCGCGCTCAGCTCCGACGAGGAGGAAGAAGAGGAGGACGAGTAAGTCTTTTCTTTTTTTTGTACTTATGGTTCTTCAATTCTTTCTATTTCTTGTCTTGTTTCCGATCTGCCTTCTTCTGAACCTAGTTCCTTTTCAGGACTCTGGCCCAGAGAGCGGCGAAGAGGGCCAAGGTCCTCGTGGTTGTCATCGAGGGCGATCTGTTGTAGGCAACAGAGGGCGATCCGAGACCACCTTTTCGACCCGCAATCTCTCCCGAGCCGAGCCCGGCGCAGCCCAGCCAGAAGTTCGCAATTTCACTTCCCGCTGTCAGGCGCGCATGGGCATTCTTTCCTTGCTGATATCTTGTTTATTGGTTCGCTTGTGTAGGAGCAGAACAGGCTCACCAGGAACAACCAGAAGCTGCCCCTGAAGTGCTATCTACTTCGACTACGCCGCCAAGAGGTGATTCTCCGGCAAGGGAACGCTCTCCGGCAAGGGAGAGGTCCCCGGCAAGGGAGGAGTCTCCGGCAAGGGGCAGCACCAGCGACCCTCCGGTGGTGGAGCCCATGACCGTGGATCCCAGTACTGGTAATTTCTCTTGCTTGAAACTTCCCTTGGGTTCTTCTTCTTTTGGTCTTCTTTTTTTTTGATATTTGCTTGACTTTTTTTTCTTTCCTGTCTTCAGATCCTCCCTCCTCGGAACCGATGGAGACCGAGGCCACCGGCAAGGAGAACGTGCGCGACAATGTTGACGAAGCCGCTGCCACCGAGGAAGGGGCCGGCGCTGATGATCCTGCCGACGAAGAGGCCGCCAAGGCTCTTCAAGCGCTGAGGCTGGCGAGGATCCGCGATCACATCGGCGACTCACAGGGGCCGCAGGAGCGCAGGGCGCTACACCGACCGCCGATCCCTCCACCGTTGACACAGCGCCAAGCTCCGAAGAGCCCCAGCCCGGCGCCTACTTGAAGGCCAGCGAAGGTGTCTTCATCAAGCTCCCCTAGGCGTCAAGCTCCAGGGCGCCGGTCGAGGGAGAGACTTTTGACAGAGAAGTGCTCGCCTCCGCTGGGCTGACAGTGGTGGACGCGCCAAGCAGCAGCAGCAGCGAGTCTGAGAAGGAGCTGCTGCTCCAGAAGTTAGTGTCACTCTACCACGCCCGCCAAGCAAAACTGGAGTCCCGGGAAGCGCTTGTCGCGCAGGCGGGAGTGGACATAGAGAAGCACGCGGAGGAGCTCCAGAGCCGCAACCAAGAAGCTCTCCGGGCCATTGCAGAGGAGCGGGCGCAGCTCGTCGAAGCGCGGAAGGCTTTCATCCTCGAGAAAGCAGAAGCCGAAGAGCAACAGCGGCTTGCCGCCGAGGAGTTATCCGTGCGGGAAGGAGAGCTGACGCAGAAGAAGGTCAACTTGGACAGCTATGAGGAGGAGCTCGCTGCACGTGAGGAGACACTTGGCGGAGCCCTTAAGGAAGCGAAGGACGCTGCTGCAGCTGCCGAGGCCGCCAAGAAGGAGCTGGAGGTGAGGGTGACAGAGCTGGAAGCCACCATCAAGTCAAAGAATGAAGAGCTTGCCACGCCCCAGCGCGAGCGCGAGAAGGACGCCCTTTCCCATGGTGAGCTGCAGGGTCGTCTCTCTGAGAAGGGCAGGGAGCTGAGCACCGCCAAGGACGCCAATGCCGATCTCGAGCTGAAGCTGGCCACGCTAACGGAGACGCTGGACGGCGCCAAGAAGTGGGAGGAGGACTTGAAGCAGGAGATCAAGGCCAATGAGGCGCTGCTGACGAGGGCCGCCGAAACCCATAACACCTTCAGGGCTACCGTGGAGCTATGGATGGAAGGCCTCTTCAACATCGCTGCAGTCATCGACGAGGAGCTGGCGCAGCTGGATTTGGAGGGTTTCGGGTACTCTTCTGATGAGAACCTCCAGCCCAGCGCCAAGCTCACACTGTTCTTCAAGGGCGTGGCGACGGCTCTCCAGCAACTCCGGGAAAGGATCCCAAGGCAGCTGGCTGACGAGTCGCGTGCAATCTGCGCCAGAGTCTTGGAGAAGGTGTTGGTGAAGGTGCTCTTCCGCAATCCGAGCCTCAACCTCACCAACGTCCTCAAGAAGCTGCCGGCGGGTGCCAATCTTGAAGAGCTCAGGGCCCTTGTCGCACCCATTGTGGACAAGGTGAATGAAGTCAGGAGGGTCGACGGTGATCGCGTAGACTAGGCCGCCTTTTTCCTCCTTTTTCTTGCCGCTGCCATTTATGTTATGAAAACAATTTAGTCAGTGCCACGACAAGTTACCTTTGTAATATTGGGCAGTATTTGCTATGCTATCTCTTTTACTTGATTCCTTCTTTTGTATGTTTTTACCCTACGCTTTTAGGGAACTTGCTTGGTATGAGCACCCTTGCCATGCGAAATACTGAGTGTGGAATATCAGCAACTTCTTTGGCTGTCTTTTCGAGAAGAAACCTTGCATAACTAGTCGCTATAAAGACACTTAGTTTGTTGAGCGGACTCGAAACAAAGTAAGGGCGCAACTTGCCACGGGTTGGTTCCTCCGCGCACAGGTTTTCCATACAAAGCACGGTCGTTCAAGGAAGATAGCTTAAGAAATCTTAAAATTGATTGTGCTCAAACTTTGGCAACTTAGCTTTTCTGTCATTTTCGTCCTGGCAAGGCAATGCTTTCTTGAACGACGCCTGGTCCACACCATTATCTCCTCCTCCCCGGTGAACTTGTGGGCGAGGGAACCTTCCTTTTGAGAAAAAGAAAGAAGAGAAAATAACGATATGGAGCCTTAAGGCTCGTTATTGCTTACCGGGGGTAAGTGCTGCACAAAGTGTCAGATAATACATGCAAAAAAGAAAAAGGCATGAAATTTGACAAGATGTGCGAAGCACGTGAGCTTTATTTATGCACGGGATCTGCGCCCGGCTTTGTACAAAGGGTTACATGCAACAGCGGCAAGGCTTGTACAAAAGGTGGTTGCGGAACAGAGTTCCGCAACCGCGCTTTATGGGTAAACTTACGAAGATGCTCAATGTTCCAGAGTTGCTCACCGAAAGCTATCTTCGGTCTCAAGGCGGACAGCGCCAGGCCTAGTGACTCGCTTCACCCGATAAGGGCCTTCCCACTTCGGCGTCAACTTGTTGGAATTCTTGGCGGATTGAACACGCCGAAGAACAAGGTCACCTTCCTTGAAACTTCTGGCATTGACTTTGCGGCTATGGTAGCGGCGCAAAGCTTGCTGATATCGAGCAGCTCGTATAGCAGCCCGAAGACGATCTTCCTCAAGGAGCAGCGCGTCATCTTGTCGCAGCTGCTCTTGCTCAAGCTCATCATAAGCGTGCACTCGAGGCGACCCATATACGAGTTTCGTGGGGAGAACTGCTTTTGCTCCATAGACTAGAGCAAAAGGTGTCTGGCCAGTGGCTCGATTTGGCGTCGTCCTGATCGACCAAAGAACCACTGGCAGCTCCTCGATCCAATTCCTTCCGCACATGTGCAGCCTGTCGAAAGTCCTGGTCTTGAGCCCGCGCAGCACTTCAGCGTTTTCCCTCTCCGCTTGTCCGTTGCTTCTCGGATGAGCAACAGAAGCGAAGCAGACCTTGGCGCCAAGATCTTGGACGTACTGCATGAAGGTGCGGCTCGTGAATTGTGTGCCATTGTCGGTGATGATCCTGTTAGGGACTCAAAGCGACAAACAATTGACACGAAGAACTTGGCGCTTGTTGTCTGTCACCTTCCTCACTCGCTTCCACTTCCGCCACTTTGTGAACTTGTCGATTGCCCGTACAAGTACTCAAAGCCCCGAAGCTTCGGGAAAGGGCGAGGATGTCGAGCCCCGGACCAAAATGGCGAGGATAAAGGGTTAAATGCAGGAGAGCTTGAGCTGGTTGATGTATCTGCTTGGAGTGGGCCAGCACGCTTCACACTGGTTACTTGTCTGGTTGCATCTGGAGGGCTGTTGGCAGAAGAAACCTTCGGGAAAGCTTTCTTGGCAAGTGCTCTTCTTGCCAATGTGATGACCACATATGCCTCCACTGTATCTCCTGCAACAGCATCCATCTTCTCGGGAATGCACTTCAATTTCACTCCGTTGAATCTTCTTACATGCAAGTATGTCGTCGACAAACTGGTACATACTTGATTGCCGGGCTACTCTCTCCGCTTGTTCTTATTCTTCGGGAAGATCTCCTGTTTGAAGGAAATGGACAATCTGCTGTGCCCATGCTGGAGCTTGCGGCTCAACAACAAGGACTAAAGGCACAAATGCTGCTGCTAGAACATCTGCTTCTACGGCAAGAACGTGCGGTTCAGCCGGAGCTTGGTGTTCCCCGGCAAGCTTGCCGGAGCAAAACTTGTCGGGAGCGTCTGCTTCAACGGAACAAACCTTAGGGCTTGTCGGAGCAGACTGCTCCTCAGCACTCTTGGTGTTGATCTTGGGGACCTTCTTGGCGGCGGCTTCGGGGAGCTCAGCCGGAAAGTAGTCACCAGAAACCAACTTCCTTTTCTTGCTCTGTCCAGTTGATGGTATCACAGATGGTTGAGTCAGCCTGAGCACAAAAATCCCTGGTTCCATAGGTAACTTGAGTGCGGCGCATTTTGACAGACCATTTGCAATGTCGTTTTGGGCTCTTGGAACGTGCTCCATCTGTAGGCCGTCAAAATGCTCTTCCAACTTTCTTACTTCATCAATGTAAGCTTCCATCAACGGACTCTGATAATCTTTGTTCTTGGCGGATGACAAGCTGCAAGTCACCCAAAACAATAAGCTTCTTGATCCCAAGGTCTGCCGCGATTCTAAGTCCGGCAAGCAAGCCTTCATACTCTGCAGTATTGTTCGTCGCTTGCTCCTTGGGAAAGTGCATCTGGACGACGTACTTGAGGTGCTCTCCGGTGGGTGCGACAAGCAACACGCCAAGCGGCGCCTTTGCAGCGAGAAGGCACCATCGAAGTACATGATCCATTCTTTGCTTGCTTCCTTGACGGGGATGCTCGTCTCTGGAGTTTCTTCATCAGGTGTTGGCATCCATTCTGCTATAAACTCTGCCAATGCTCGGCTCTGGATAGTTGACTTGAGGCCAAAGCTTGACAATTCCAGTGCCCACTCGACAATCCTGCCTGTTGCTTCTGGATTCTGCAATATCCTCTTCAACGGAAAGCGAGTGACAATTGTAATCTCATGTGCTTGAAAGTAATGGCGCAGCTTTCTCGAGGCCATGAGAAGGCCGAAAAGCAACTTATGCACACTAGAGTACCTTGATCTAGCCCCCTGCAGAAGGGAACTGACAAAGTAAACTGGGCGCTGCACCATTTTCTTTTGCTTCTCTTGTTGTGGCTTCACAGATTCATCCTTGCCGGGACCAGAGCTTGTCGGGGAAGCCCCTTGCTTGTCGCTGGGTGTACTTGCCGTGGCCGCTGGCTCATCATCCGCCTCCCTTTCCGCTACTAACGCAGCACTAACCACTTGATTGGTTGCCGCTAGATATAGCAGCAACTTCTCTTGTTGTTTAGGTGCGACATGTATTGGAGTGGAGGACAGGTATCTCTTCAAGTCCTGCAGCGCAGCCTCCGCTTCTGGAGTCCATTTCATTGGACCTGCCTTTTTCAAAATTTTGAAAAATGGCAGTATGCCGCCAGCAGACTTAGAGATGAACTCTTTGAGAGGAGCCACGCACCGGCAAGCCTTCGCACATCCTTGGCGTGCTTGATTGCTTCAATCTGCTCAATGGCCTTGATCTTGTCGGGATTAGCCTCAATCCCATTTGAGACACAAAGAACCGAGAAGCTTGCGAAGGGACTCCAAACACGCACTTCTCGGGGTTGAGTTTGAGATTTATCTTCGCAGATTTGCAAAGGTCTCGTCCAAATCTTGAATCGAGTTGTTCGTCTTTGCTCTTGACCACTATGTCATCCATGTAAGCATCTACATTTCTGTGCAACTGTGGCTCAAAAGCTTCGTGAACTACCCTTGCAAATGTTGAACCAGCATTCTTTAGTCCGAAAGGCATCCGCACAAAGCAGTACGTGCCACACGGAGTAATGAATGCAGTTTTCTCCTCATCCTCTTCTGCCATGAAGATCTGATGATATCCTGAATATGCATCAAGAAATGAAAGCAGATCACACCCTGCCATGGAGTCAACAATCTGGTCAATGCGCGGCAAGGGAAATGGATCTTTGGGACAAGTTTTATTAACATCAGTGAAGTCAATACAAAGCCTCCATTTCCCGTTCGATTTGCGCACGACTACAGGATTGGCCAACCATGTAGGATGGAGCACTCCTCTGACCAGGCCTGCTGCTTCCAACTTCTTGATCTCTTCAGCAATGAATTCTTGGCGCTCCACTTCTTGCTTCCTAACTTTACGCTTGGCCGGCGCGGCGTGAGGACGACGAGCGGCAAGCTGGTGCTCAAGTACTTTCCTAGGAACCCGGAGATGTCGGATGGTTGCCATGCAAACACATCGACATTCGCCCATGAGAAACGCAATGGCGCTTTCCTATTTAGGGTCAAGCGTGGCACTGATGGTAAAGGTACCACCAGTGCCGTCCTCCTTGGCGGCCACTTTCTTGGTCTCTGGTGGCGCTGCCTTTGCTTTCTTACACTTGCCGGTGGAGCTCGATGGTGCGTCCTCGACGGTAGCGCATCACTCTGAAGAGGTGCGCTTGCCGGAGTGGGAATCAGAGCTCTTGCCGGACTTGGTCTTCTTCTTCCCCCCGGGAGCTTCAGCGGCAACTGGTTTGCGTTCGGCTGCGGCTGCTGCTTCCCGGTAGATCTTATCGGTACAAATAAGGGCATCCTTCTTGTCGCCAGGGATAGAGATGACACTTATCGGACCAGGCATCTTGAATACGTTGTATGCATAATGGGATGCTGCCATGAACTTGGCGTATTTGGACGACCCAGTATCCCATTGTAAGGCAATGGGAAATCAGCAACGTCAAAAGTAAATTTCTCATCACGAAGTTCAGCTCGCTGCCAAATGTCGCGGCAATGTGATCTTAACCTTGACTTGCTCCTTCCGGATTGATTCCTTGGAAAGTACCGGTCTCTTGAGCTCATTGTCGGGGATCTGGAGCTTCTTGAGCACCGCTGAGGAGATCAGGTTCAAGCCGGCCCCGCCGTCAACCAGCATCTTTGTGACCTTGAGGTTGCGGATGGTTGGTGAAACCAACATCGGCAAGCACCCGACCGCAGTTATGCGATGAGGGTGATCCTCAACGTCAAATATGATGGGCGTGTTGGACCACTTCAGAGGCTTGCTTGACTCAACTGGTGGTTCTGCTGCATTCACTTCCCGCACCCATTGTTTGAGCTGGCGGTGCGAAGTATGCAGAGAAGCACCACCGTCAACACATAGAACCTCTGTTGCTTTCTGGAACTCTTGCTCGTCGGCCTCATCATCCTCCATGTCTTCGTCATCGTCTTCATCTTCATCCTTGTCGCGGCCGCGGGGAGGCCTGTCCCCTTGCCGCTGCTTGGCCTTGCTGCGGCGCCCTCCCCGGCCGGGACGCTTCTTGTCGGATCCTCCACCACCTTCTTGGGCCTTCTCCTTGTCGCGTCGCTCGTACTCAGCTTTTTGTAGCTCGACAAGCTGTTCAACCTTTTTGCAACTTTGGAGATCGTGGCCCATGGTACGGTGGATCTTGCAGTACTGCTTGTCGGAGCTGCCACAGGTTCTGCTTCCTTGGTGCCACCTCCGTTGCCGGCCTGCTCGACAGCTACCACATCTTTACCTTTCTTCTTCTATTGTTCCACCGCCGGTTTTTCTTTGCCAGGGCAGCATCCTCACTGTCAGACCCCCTGCTCTTGTGTTCTCTCCGGGGAGTTTCCTCCCTTCCTCAGCACGTGCACATCTGTCGGCCAGGGCACAGAGCTCACTGACGTCTCTTATCTTGCACATCGCCATCTCCTCCCGCATCTTGCGATTCGCGACGTTCGATGGAACGCGCGATAACTTGGCGGGTGGACATCTGGGATGTTGCGTTGCACTTGGTGAATCTTTGTATGGACTTGCTTGAGGCTCTCCTTCCTTCAGGCGGCGGATCTGGATCGCTCTCCTGGCCATGAGGCTTGTGGCCGCCTGTGAAGGCGCCGACAAACTGAATGCACAGATCCGCCCATGAGGAGATGGAGTTGTCCGGCAAGTGCATGAGCCAGGATCTAACGTTAGGTTTGAGCACCAGCGGAAAGTAGTTGGCAAGGATCTTCTCGTCGCGCCCCCCGGCAGCTTGCACCGCAATGGTGTCGATGCTGAGGAACTCCGACGGATGCAACCTACCATCATACTCCTCCGGTACATCTGGTTTGAAGTTCTTTGTGCTGAGCCACTGGACTTGCCGCAGCTCACGGGTAAATGCAGGACAACCTATCGCGTACGGCAAATCACCTGGTTCCCCTGGCGCATGCATGTCAACAGCGGGCCCAGCGCGCTGGCCTGATTGACGCCGCGCTTCTCTCCAACGCTCGATGCGGGTGCGAGCGTCTTCGTGCTGTCGTTCTTGAAGAACTTGGCGCTGATCGCGGCGAGCTCGTGGATGTGATGACGTCGTGGAGTCGGTGTCGTGGTTGATCCGTGAGCAGCGATCTTAACCTTCGGGCGGGAGTGCATGGTGGTTGCACCCCACAGTCTTATCGCCATCGACTTCGCGCTGGGCGTCTTGCCGCGGCTTCGATGCACTTTCGGTTGCGGGGAGTGTCGCCGTTAAGCGGCCGATGAGGCTCTGGATGGTAGACCTCAATCGTCGATCTTGTCCGGTGGAGGATAGTCTAAGTAGTTGAGCCCGCCAGCGCTCTTACGAGTCTTCGGCGGCGGTGGCGGCGCGAGGAGCAGGACATGCTCGGACTTCAGCGGGTTGGAAGAAGTACCCGTCCGAGCGGCCGTACTTCACTCGTGCCAGCATCTTTGGCGTGCATGCTGGTCTTGACGCCCGAGATCCACCAGCTTGGCCTTGCTCTAATGCGAGTACGGTGCCACGAGCACCATGACGCTGTCGATCCCGCGTCTCCTGAGATGGGCGCGGTGCGTGTACGGACGCCGAAGTTTGCGGGGCCTTGTCCTTGGATCTGGTAACGACATGAGTCCCCTCATCAGCGCCCGCTCCTCCGCCGGCGTCTACCCCACCACCCGTCTGCTCCGGTGGCGGTGGGATCGACGCGGCTGGAGCAGCCACCTCCGAAGCCTTCTTCTTCGGTGGCATGTCGATGAAGATGATGATGAACTGGCTTGCGTGAACGACGGATCGGGTTCACACAACCTCGGCCTTCTACTCGGGCGCCAAAGATGTCGTGGAAAGCGAGCACCTATGGGGCAGGGCCCCTTCGGTCCGCAAGGAGCGGAGAGCGCCTGGCGGATCGAGGCAAAGCACGCGAGGGATTTTACCCAGCGGAGCTCTCCGGAGATAATACTCTCACTGCTGCTTTGTGATTGTGATACATTCTTGCTTGAGGCGTGAGAGTGGTATAGTCTCGAATGAGTGAACCCCTCTCGTTAGCGCATGGGCCTCCTTTTATAGGCTAAAGGGTCACCGGCAGTGGCAACACCTGAGCGAGTACAAATGTAAAAAGGGTGGTTGGTACAAGCTGCCATCTCTGATGCACCCTACCTAACTCGACGGCGAGGGACAAGGGCATTTAATGCCCGTCTGCGTTGCCTAAACAGTGCAGAAAAGCGACCGTTAGGGGCGCCATCGCTTGCCACGATGGGCTTCTCGTCATCTCCTCTTGCCACCTCGCACCGCTTGGCTGCACAGCTTCCCGCCACGTGCGCCGGAGCGATCTGTGGCGACACGTCGGCGGATCTTGTTGGAGCATGGGCGGGAGCGATGGCCGCCTTGACAAGCGCCTTTGCATGTCGTTATCTTATCGCACCAGCTTGTCGCTCGTCGGGTCTTTGGGACCTTGTGACACGTCGTGATAAGTTCTTTGCGGTGCCTTGGTTGGTCCTCGGCAAGCTCCCTTGCGGGGCCTTGTCCTTCGGCAAGCTCCTCTTGGAGTCTTGTCTTCCTAATTAAAACACTTTGTTCTTGAATGGCATCAATAGGAACTACGGAGGATCTTGGCGGATGCCGGCAAGCCTTGCCGCGGGACGCTGCGACTGCCCGTGCACAAGTTCGGGATACTAAGGTACCCCTACTTTAGTACACCGACACTTGGCCGAATGGGCAGAGCTGAATAGGTTATCCGGACTTGCCATGAAGGATGTTGTGAGTCTTTTGTGGCCGAATAGGCCCGAGCCGAAGAGTTATTTTGGCTTAGTGCAGCAGTTCCTTGGTGCGGTGCCGCATATCAATGCAATGAGGAGGTCAACATGCATAGAGGGTGCACGGATGGCTCTTGCCCGTGTCTAGACATACTGGGCAGTGATGAAGGCCACCGATGTTGCATCCCCAGATTCGGATGGAAGCCGAGTACTTGTCGAGCAATATTTTCAGGAAGTTCTGCAGGGCGCTCATTTAATAGAGACGCAGTGCTCGAAGGATATTATGTTCGAATAACATGTATTATTGTGAAACAATGTTTCGATGGAATATAAAAGCTTTTTATACTTGTGCCTTCAAGAATTAAAATACCTCATGTGCGGCCATTAATGTATATGTGTATATAACCTGAAAGATGGCAGTCTTCGGCTTCAGCCCCCAAGCATATAATGCGGGGGTGTTTGCAAAAGGCGCATTTTCACACTTGATCCAACGTCTTGGTCCTATAAAGGAGGTGGTAGCGTAGCAAACTAGGCAACCGGACTATAATGCTTTATCACTTTCACTTAGCCATAAGAGTTTGACAGTGGGGCTACTATATAGCCCCTAGGGGCACCGCAGCTCACCCGAATTCGAGAACACGTATGTACTGACGAAAGCGACCTTCGTCAATGCGGAGGAATCCTATAGATTCCGGCGGGTCATTGAGTGGTTGACCAGTCTCACGCTATATCATGATAGTCAGTTTTCGGCTTTCTCTACTGAGGTGCTACTTTGGCGAACCGGGAACTGTCGCGATAGTTCTCACGGTGCCGCCATAGCGATGAGAGCGGGCGTAAGGCAGCAAAACAGGAGGCGAGCAAACCCAACATTTGACCAAAGACATGATTCGAGTTGATGCATATAAGGCCTAACTCGAGACGCCGAACACTCCCTAAGGTATTCGGTCTTTATGAAAACGGGCCGAACAACGCCCTTGGTAGTAAGCCCCTAGTGTCCAGGTATGCGCAAAATTCTGACGTTGCCTATGCCAAAATGCTAGCCTCCTCCTCGGTTATAGTTACAAACTAGGGGATGTGTATCAACAAGAGACAGTAAAAAAAGGTTTATGCAGGGTATTAATCTGAAAATAATCCTTGCAACGGGTCCCTACTGCACGTCTGCGCCTGTGTCTCCATTGTGCCATATCCTGGAAGGGTGTCGCACGGTGTTCATCTGTAAAAGAGAGGAACTTAGCTGAAAAAGATCATGCGAAAATGTACGTTATATTAAAGAAACAAAGTACGTTTCAAAAAATGAATAAAATTGAGCTTTATTGTCTCTTGTTGTATATGTGCGGAGCCCCTTATGCGGGGGTGTGTGGCTGGTAAGCCCCTGTATGTTTACGTCGGACTCGTCTAACCGTGTCCGTGGTCTGAACGACCTGTTTGGGTGCATGGATTAGTGAAGCCGGTTTGGTGTGTGGCTATCGACGCAATCACACAATCTTCCGCGCTCGAGGAACACTCGATATTTCCCTTTAAGGAGATGATGCCTCGTGGACCGGGCATTTTAAGTGTGAGGGATGCATAATGCGGTATTGCGTTAAAGCGGGAAAGCTTGGCGTGATGGTGCTTGATAGCTACTTGTAAATGGGGCGAGGTTGAAGGTTAACTTTTCACGGTGGAAGTTGTCGGGTGAGCCGAACACAACTTCTAGCAATAGAGAGCCTGTACAATGGACATATCGGCCTGGCATTACCCCTTGAAAGGAAGTGTTGCTATGGCGAATTTTGGTTGGGTCTATCCCCATTTTGCGGATTGTGTCCTGATATAGCAGGTTTAAATCACTGCTGCCATCCGTTAGGACTTGTTTAAATTGGAGTCCGCCGATTATCGGATCTAATATCAAGGCAGTCCATCCTGCATTACGGATACTTCTAGAGTAATCGTGATGGTCGAAGGTGATTGGTTTTGACAACCAGTGCGGGACTCCTCTGGGATAGGCCGTATGGCGCGTATACCAATGGGCGCCGTTCTGTTTTTCCCTTTTGTCACGTAAAGTAAGTTTACTGATTTGACTTCTTGTGGGAAATTCTTTTGTTCTCCGGTGCTCTGCTTGTGGGGTTCGTGTCAGTGTACTAGAGTAGGGGTACCCTAGTATCCCGAACTTGTGCACGGGCAGTCGCAGCATCCCGCGGCAAGGCTTGCCGGGTGAATGCGGAGGTCCTCCATGGTTCCTTTGGAGCCATTCATGAACAAAGTATTTAAGCCAAGGAGACAAGGCCCCGGCAAGAGGAGCGTGCCGGGAAGGCCAACCGAGGCATCTCAAGGAACTTGTCGTGACGCGCCACACGTCCCGGCGAGGCCCGATGAGCGACAAGCTTCCGGACGCGACAAGACAACGACCGCGGCAAGGCGCTTGCCGCGGCAAGCTACCACTCTGTACCCGCGCTCTAGCACATCCACCAACGTGTCGCCCTGGGACCTTTCTAGCCGCGCGTGGCAAGAGGCTGTGCAGCCAGCGGTGCGCGGTGGCTAGCGGCGCTGACAAGATTGCCATCGTGGCAAGAGGTGGCGTCCCTGACGGTCCCTTTTTGCACTATTTGGGCGACGAAGACGGGCATTTAATGCCTTTGTCCCCTGCCGTCAGGGTTAGGTATGATACACTGTACAGGTAGTTGTACCAACCGCAACACCTTTCCATTTTTACCCTTGTCTACGTTGCCACCTGTCGGTGACCCCTTGAGCATATAAAAGGAGGCCCATGCGCAACGTAGAAGGGGGTTCGGAGGCAGAAAAACACTCAGGCTTGGTCTCGTTAGCAGCTAGTGTGTACTGTAGCATTCAGCGCTCCTGAGCAAGAACTCAATACACTCAGACATGCAGCAGTAGGAGTATTATCTCTCCAGAGAGCTCCGAAGCTGGGTAAACTGCTCGTTTTCTTCGCCTCGATATGCTCTTCGCGCGACCTCCGCCCCCCGCCGAACCGAAAGGGGCTCGGTCCGCCGGTCCCATAGGTGTCCGTGGATCAGTTCCCCCGACATCTATGGCGCGCCAGGTAGGGGGCGTCGAGGCTGTGCGGCGTTCACACGAGCTAGATCTTCATCTTCTTCATCGGCATGCCACCAAAGAAGAAGGCTTCGGAGGCAGCTGTTCCGTTCGCGTCGATCCCACCACCACCGGAGCAAACGGGTGGTGGGGTAGACGCCGGCGGAAGAACGGGCGTCGACGAGGGAGCTCACGGTGCTACCAGGTCCAAGGACAAGGCTGCGCAGACTTCGGCGTCCGTACGTGCACCGCACCCATCTCAGGAGGCGCGGGACCGACAGCGTCATGGTACTCACGGTGCCATACGTTCGTTGGACCAAGATCGAGCTTGTGGATCTCGGGATGCTCAAGACCAGCATGCGCCAACATCTTTGGCACGGCGGGACACGATCGCTGGGCGGGATCTGCTCCTTCTAACATAGTTAGAAGTCCGAGCATATCCCGCTCCTCGCACCGTTCGCCACTACCACCCACCACTTCAGCAGAAGCTTTGGCGCGAGCTCAATTGCTCCTGGATTACCCTCCAACGACAGACAAGATCGACGAATGGAGGGCCACCATTCAGAGTCTCATCAGCTTCGCCAATGGCGACACCCCATGGCAGCCGAGTACATCGCAGCCGCGACAAGATTGCCAGGCACAAGCCGATGGCGACAAAACCGGCGGGGGTGCAACCACCGTGCACTCTCCACCTCGAAGGCCAAGATCGCCAACTCGCCGGATCTACCTCCACAGCGACTCCACCGCGTCATCAGATCCACGAGCTCGTCGCGATCAGCGCCAAGTTCTTCACGAAGGACAGCAAGAAGATGCTCGTACTCGCATCGAGCGCCGAAGAGAAGCGCGGCGTCAATCGGACCAGCGCGCTGGGCCCTCTGTCGACATGCATCGCCGCGAGGGAACCAGCAACTTGCGTCGCGATGCGTTCCCTGCGTTCACTCGTGAGCTGCGGCAAGTCGATGGCCCAAAGACGAAGAATTTCAAGCTAGGCGTGCGAGAGAAATGCGGCGGCAAGTCGCATCCATCGGAGTTCCTCGGCATCTACACCATCACGGTGCAAGCTGCCGGGGGGGTGGGACGACAAGATCCTTGCCAACTACTTCCCGGTGCTCAAGCCCAATGTCGTCTGGCTCATGCACTTGCCGGATGGCTCCATATCCTCTGGCAGACCTATGCCATCGGTTTGTCGGCGCCTTCTACAGCGACCACAAACCTCATAGCCAAGAAGCGACCTTCATCTGCTCTCCCGAAGGAAGGAGAGCCCCGCGCAAGTACATTCATAGATTCACCGTGTACGGCACAACATCTCAGATGTCCACCTGCGCGCGGTCATCGGTAGCGTTCCATCGAAACGTCGCGAAACCGCAGAGATGCGGGAGGAGATGGCGATGTGCAAGATCAAAGACGTCGATGAGCTATCATACAGGCCGACAAGTGTGCGTCTTTGAGGAAGGAGGAAACTCCGGAGAGAATCTGAGGAGCAGGAGGGTCTGACAGCGAAGATGCTGCCCCGGCAAAGAAAAACCGGCGGCGGAACAACAGGAAGAAGAAAGGCAAAGATGTGCTAGTCGTTGAGCAGTCCGGCAACGGAGGTGGCGCCTAGAAAGCCAAAGCTAGTAGCTCCGGCAAGGAGATTGCGGCATGCACCAGCTGCCAGGCTGTGGCGGTCACCGACAAGCAGGACGGCACCAACAAGCTGTAACGCCCCAGATCTGATGCGCCAGGTGTCCGCCAGTTATTCGCCATCGTTGCCATGTCATTTCCTTGTGTGTTGCACTTTATCATGTCATCAGATGCATTTCATATCATGTCATCATGTGCATCTCATTTTGCATACATGTTCATCTCATGCATCCGAGCCTTTTACCCGTTGTCCGTTTTGCAATCCGGCGCTCCTATGTCCTCCGGCGTCTCCCTCTTCTCTCTTCTCTTGTGCGGGTATTAAACCTTCTCGGAATGGCCCGAGGTTTGCCAAGTGGCCTCGGTATAGCACCGGTAGGCCGCCTGTCAAGTTTCGTGCCATTTGGAGGTCGTTTGGTACCCCAACGGTTAACCGGGTAACCGTAAAGCCTTCTTTTGTTGCAGCCCAACACCCTTCCAAATTATTTAAAACCCACCAAACTCCCTCCATGCTCTCGGTCGTTCGATCACGATCGCGTGGCAAAACCTCCTCATCTGGACTCTCCTAGCTCCCTCTACCTATAAATTAGCCCCCCTCCTCCAAATTAGCGGTGCAAACCCTAGCAGTTTCCTCCTCGCGCCCACGGACGCGTCACTTGGCCGGACACGTCCGCCGGCCACATCACTCCGGCCAATAGGGCGTCGCCACGTCACTCTCCTCGCCGCCGCAGCCAACCAGCGCCCTCCACGTCACCGCCGCCCGACCCAAGCGCCACCATGGGCCTTGAGTCGAATCCAGCCCGCCGATCGCGCCGCCGCCCGCGCCCATGCGCCCGCGCCGCCGCCCGTCGAGCTCCGGCCACGAGCCTCACGAACCCGACTCGCCGTCGCCTCGCCGCCACGGACCCCGCTGCCGTCGCCTCTCCGCCGACAGCCCGTCCTCGCCCCCGCGTGGGCCGGCCTCGTCCTGGCCCATCGCCGGCCCTCCTCCTGCTGGCCTGCTCCAGTCCGCCTTGCCCTTCTCTGAAATGGGCCATGGCCCAGGGGTGAGCAGCCCCCAACAGCCCCTCTGTTCTGTTTCGGGCCAGATTTGGCCCATGCATGTTTGTTTTCAAATCTGCGATTTTAACATTTTCCGGTGAATTCTGTTTTCTGAAAAAACCCTTCATGATCATGCATTTAATAACTCACAAATGGTGCATCGGATTAAAATGTTTCAAATATGTAAAATGCTTAGTTTTTCATCTAGTTTCATAATATGCCACTTTCATCCATGTTTAAAATGTTTAACATGTTGTTTGTTTAAATTTGCTAAATGTCATGCTTAAATGATTTATTTCATAACTAAATAACCGTAACTCGGAATTTAATAAACTTTATATGTAAATGGGGTGGAAAAATGCCTAGTTTAACATGGTGCACTTTATTCTCCTGTGTAACAACTTTAAAATATGTTTAGGGCAGAACAGTAGCAAATTCATAAATTGCTTATGAGGATTTTCCGGAATTGTTGTTTGTTCTTCCGGCCTCATTTAAACTTGCCTAAATAGTTAGTTTACTTTTGTTACACCCCTTGCCATGTTAAACAACATTTAACATTCTTTGTGTACCTAAGCAGGAGTGAACTAAATAACTTCGATGTGGTGTTTTGTCAATATGCAACTCGTTGCATATTGAGCTCCACTTAACTTGTAGTATCGGTTTGTTGCACTTTGCCATGCCATGCCTCATTAAACCGGACATGCATCATGCTTGTTGTGCATCATGCCTTGTTCATGTGTAACACCCTCGATGCGGCTATATCTCCCACGTGTCGAAGCACGACTTAGAGGCATAACCGCATTGAAAGCAATGTCGCAAGTGAGGTAATCTTCACACAACCCATGTAATACATAAGGGAAAGAGATACATAGTTGGCTTACAATCGCCACTTCACACAATTACATGAATAAAGCATTACATCATCCAGATACAATCAAGGTCCGACTACGGAACCAAAATAAAAGAAGAACCCCAAATCGACAAAGGTCCCCGATCGACCCCAACTGGGCTCCACTACTGATCAACTAGAACGAAACAACACAAAGGGCAAGATCTTCGTCGAGCTCCTCCTTGAGCTTGGTTGCGTCACCTGCACGGTTTCATAGGCACCTGCAAACTGGTTTTGGAAGTATCTGGTGAGCCACGAAGACTCAGCAATCCCATTACCATGGGTATCAAGACTAGCAAAGCTTAATGGGAAAGGAAGGGGTAAAGTGGTGAGGTTGCAGCAGCGACTAAGCATATATGGTGGCTAACATACGCAAAGAAGAGCGAGAAGAGAACAAGCGGAACAGACGTCAACTAGCAATGATCAAGAGGTGATCCTGAACACCTACTTACGTCAAACATAACACAGAAACCGTGTTCACTTCCCGGACTCCGCCGAGATGAGACCATCACGGCTGCACACGCGTTTGGTGCATTTTAATTTAGATCTGGTGTCAAGTTATCTACAACCGGACATTAACAAATTCCCATCTGCCACATAACCGCGGGCATGGCTCTCGAAAGTTTATACCCTGCAGGGGTGTCCCAACTTAGCCCATGGCAAGCTCTCGCGATCATCAAAGGAGTAGACCATCACCCGAGACACTCCGATCAGACTAGGTATCCCGGTACATCAAGACATTTCGACAATGGTAAAACAAGACTAGCAAAGCCTCCCGATGCGCCGACAATCCCGATAGGAGCTGCACATATCTCGTTCTCAAGGCAACACTGGATGATACATCCTACGAGTAAAACCAGACCTCGAGTTGCCCCGAGGGGGCCCCGCAGTCTACTCGGTTCGAACCAGAACTTAGACAAGCACTGGCCCGGGGGGGGATGAAATAAAGATGACCCTTGGTTTGGCCGACCCAAGGGAAGGGTATAGGTGGTGGTGAGGCAAATGGTAAAACCAAGGTTGGGCCTTGCTGGGCAAGTTTTATTCAAAGCGAACTGTCAGGGGGGTCCCATAAATCACCCGACCGTGTAAGGAACGCAAAATCCGGGAACATAACACCGGTATGACAGAACGGCAAGAGTGGAACAAAACACCAGGCATAAGGCCGAGCCTTCCACCCTTTACAAAGTATATAGATGCATTAATAATATAAGAGATATTGTGATATCCCCACCAAAATCCTATCCACCATGGAGAAATCTTCAACTTGACCTACAGCTAGCAACGCTATAAGAGGGGCTGAGCAAAGCGGTAACATAGCTAAACAACGGTTTGCATAGGAAAGGTGTCAAAGGTTAGGGGTTCATGGCAATATGGGATGGCTTGATAAACAGGTAATAGGTAGCGCAGCATAGCGATACAACGAAGCAACTAGCATAGCAAAGATAGTAGTGAGATCCAGGGTAGCGGTCATCTTGCCTGAAATCCCGCAAGGAAGAAGAACGAGTTCATGAAGAAGATGAACGGGCGTAGTCGAACGAATCCTCACAACTCCGGAACGAAACCGAAGGTAACGAGAGAAGCAACCCGGAAAGAAGCAAACAACATGGTAAACACACAATCATAAGCATGGCATGATGCACAAACAAGTATGATGCATGTCGGTTTAATGAGGCATGGCATGGCAAAGTGCAACAAACAATACTACAAGTTAAGTGGAGCTCAATATGCAGCGAGGTGCATATTGACAAAACACCACATCCGAAAGTTATTTAGTTCGCTCTCGTTTAGGTACACAACAATGTTAAATGTTGTTAAACATGTCAAGGGTGTAACAAAAGTAAACTAAATATTTAGGCAAGTTTAAATGAGTAGGAACGACAAACAACAATTCGGAAAATCCTCATGAGCAATATTGAATTTGGTACTGTTCTGCCCTAAACACAATTTTAATGTTGTTAAACAGGAAAATAAAGTGGACCATGTTAAACTAGGCATTTTCCACCCCATTTACATATAAAGAACATTTAATTCGGAGTTACGGTTAAATATTTATGAAATAAATCATTTTAACATGGCATTTGAGCAAATTTAATCAAACAGCACTTTAAACATTTTAAACATGGATGAAAATGGCATATTATTAATCTACACAATTTTCTGCGCATTTTACATGTTTAAACCATTTTAATCCGATGCATGGTTAATGAGTTATTATATGCATGAACATTAGGAGTTTTTCTGTAAAACAGTAAAACACAGGATAATGCTAAAATCGTAGTGCAGGGAAAAAAACATGACACTGGCCGAATCCACTGGCCCAACATGCACAGGACAGAGGGGCTCATAGGAGGCTCACCACTGGGCCGAGCCCAGGTCGGAGAGGAGGAGGCCCAAGCGGGGGCGCTGGCTGGAGGGAGTTGGGCCTGGCGCAGGCTGCGGTCAACGGAAGCAGCGGACCGATCTGGACTTGGCGCTGGTCGATAACGGGGTCAACGCGCGGGCGAGGCGCTCGTCTCCTCAAAGCAGTGGATGGACCGATGGCTTCGTGCAGCTTGGGACTCCGGCGATGGTGCGATGGAGGCCGGGGCGGCATGGATCCAGGTGGTGGAGGGCATCGGGGTTCCGTTCTCTGCCGAATCGAAGCGGAGGCGGTTCCATGCGAAGCAGGCGTGGCAATAGTGCGATGCGGCTGGGCGGCGCGCCTCCTGGACCCACGCGACGAGGAGGAAGACGAGGCGCGGGTGAGCTCGTGCCCGAGCGCCTGAAGATGGCGCGGCGGCGGAGCTTGTCGCGTAGGGGCGGCGCGGCAGTCCGTGGTGGTTGGAGACGAGGTGAGGCGAGGCGAGGAGCACGGCCTGCGGGTGGCTCGCCGGAGCTCGGACGGCCGGAGGACACAGGAGGCGGGGAAGCTCGCACGGGCGTCCATGGCGCTCCTGCAGGTGGCGGCGGTCGGAAGAGGCTGAGGGTGCTGCTCATGGCGGCTCCTGCGGGCAACACACATCGAGAAAGAGAGAGGGATCAGAGAAGGGAAGGAGAAATGAGTTAGGGAGGAAGGGAAAGAACATGGCGCGCGACGGGGCTGGCCTTGCGATGGATCTGGAGCTGCTGCTCGCCGGTGGCTCGGCCGAACGGGGTGGCAAAATCGAGGAGGGGAAGGAGGAGGCTTGGCTGCGCTGGAGCGAAGGGGATCTGGGAGGATGCCAAGGTAGGGTTTGAGTGGAGCTAGTGGCGGCGGCGCGATGGGACAAGGGAGAGGATTTTTAGGGTTCGCCAAAATGGGCTAGGGGTGGATGACTATATATGCATCACATATTAGGTTAGGGGCTATCTCGACCCTACGATCGCAATCGGACGATCGCGGATAAAATAGCTAGGGAGTCCAAAAGAGAAAACGGAGATATTTTGTAGACGTTAGGGGATGATCCGGACCCAACGGTAATGACAGAGCGGGTCGGGTTCGGGGAAGTTTTTCGAACGCACGGAAGAGGGGGTCGGTGGTCGGACAAGAGGGAAGCGAAACACGGTTGGTGCAGGAGCAGTCGGTAGGGCAAAGCGATCTGAGGAAGGTGATGAAGGCAAAGGAGAAATGGCAACGACGAACGAATGCAAGTTTTAAAATATGACGGCAACGGAGTGCCGATGCAATGCGAATGATGCGATGATGAAATGCATGACATGAACAAAATGCAAAAACGGAAGACAAAAACCCAACCACGGAGAAAAATAATATATCGCATCTCCGGAAAAGGCAGGAGTTGGAGTTACGAATATGGAAAGTTGCATCCGAGGCGTTACAACACTCCACCACTACGAGAGGATCTCGTCCCGAGATCTAGGATGGCACCGGAGGGAAATGGAAAAGAAAGAGAAGAGGTAAAACTAAGTTGCTTCTTTGACCAATGAGTGAAACCAAAGAACCTTGAGAGGTTGAACAAATTGAAAGAAACAAAACAACGGAGATGAGCAAAGTTGAAAACACTCCGTTCGAAAAGAGGAACAAGGGAACATTACGAGAACTTGAAGGTTGCAAAGACATGAATCAAGAGTTTAATGGACAAGATAGAATTCGAAACCACTCCGGTTAAAACAAGATGAGAGAGGAAGAATGATATAATTTGGGCAGCACTCCGACTGTAAGTGGAAGGAATTGAACATGAACGTGACAAGATGAGAGGATACTTGATGAAATCAACAACACACTGCCTCCGGAACGAAAGAATAGAAGTTAGATCATTGGAATAATAGAATGGAGAAGAAAATGCCAACTTCTGCCACAAATGAGTTTGGAAAGCAACCTTCCAAGAAGGTTCAAACGGCGTTGTTGGAAAACCAACAACGAAACGAATAATCTTGTAGTGGGCTTATGGAAAACATCTCAAGACTATGAGGTGACAACCGGCCACTAATGGAAATCATAGATTGGATTGATATCAACAAGGAGACGATAAACTTATTTCACCGGGAGGACAAATGAAGAACTTGGGTCATTTATAAGCACCATAAATAGCAACAATCCTTAGGGAAAGCTTTAGGTGAAATATAACCCAAGATAACTCCAATGAAGAGACTGATGGATTTAAAATACCTCATTCTTGACAACAATATGAATCATGAAACATGAAGGAAATTGTCAAGAGTGACATAACACCATCTCAAAAGATAAGATAGAAGGAATTGCACTTTGGAATGCAAGACGGAGAATACTTGAACGCCTCAAAACAAAACATGTGTTGAGCACCATGTTTATTTTGAAGTATGGCAGCGGATCTTAACCCGAGAGAAATCTTGATGAACAATTGAAGAATGAAAAGAATCCTTGACGAAGCACCATGTAGAGCCTCCATGAAGAACTCCGGTAAACAAAAGGGTGATAGAAAGAAAGAGAAGTTGAAAACACAAGGTGAATCCTTGCAATGATTTAGATGGAGCTTCGCGACGAGATAATTGAGAGAGCTTGGAACTCCGAAAAAGAAGGATGAGCAATTGAAACCAAGAATTTTTTGATGAACCTCCGGAATAAGGAATTGAATTTAATCGATGAAACAAGAATAAGAATTACATTATGCTTATCCCTCATCAATTAAATTGATGATCCACAATGTATTTGGCATGCCACTTATTCTCGTAGAAAGGATTAAGATAAATACGGCGCAAGCTTGGGAAGGTCTTCAACGAACCACCGGTAGGATTGGAAAGAACTAATGAATTGATATGATGAACAAGGAAGAGAGATCTTGAAAGAACCACCGGTAAGATTTGGAGAGTGATAGCTACACACTGAGAATGAAGAATTATGGCATGATGGCCTTCGGAAGAAAGAAATGGAAACAACTCAAGAAATACTCCGGATGGTAAGAAAAGAATTCTCACAATCGAAAACAATTATGAGAGGATGGCATCAAGCTAGAACCATGAATCTTGAAGAGAATGGAGAAAGATTTAAGAGAAACTCTTCTTCGGTCTTCAAAATCCGAGAATGACGATGAGAAACAACCATGAATTGTTGAGAAACTCCGGAAGGATTAAAAGAGAAAAGGTTGAGCCAAAGCTGAAAAGAATTTGAAAGTGATCTTGGAGAAGCAATATGACTGATGAAAATTCATTCTTACGTCAAACTTGGAAAAGAATTTGAGAATGGCTCCTGATAATTAGAAGAGTTAGGTAAGATCCTGGGAAAAGACCTGTGGGTTAGGGCCCACTCACAAGAAAACACCATTGGAAATGTTTTTAAAGAGAGATTGCACCGGTTGAAATAAATGGCTTGAATGAGATAACAATCTCCAAATAGCTTGAACGGATTAAGAATGGAAACACAAATCTTGTGAGATATCTTCAGCACTCCAGATATGAACTGGGAGAGGTGAATAAATAAGAGATCCTTGGATAAGAAATTCACATGGGAAGATATGTGAAACAAAAGGAAGAGATTTGATCAACATCGAAGCTTGAATTGAATCCACCGGAGAAGGAAAAAAAACGAGGGATCACCAGATCAGAGCATTGACGGAAAAGAATGGAGAAACTTCACAAAAATAAAAGGATACTTGTTAAAGAAATCTTAGTCCTTGAGGAAAAATGGTGGGTGGGCAGGGAAAAACAAAGGCAACTTGGAGACGATGAAACAAACACCGTTGAGAAGAAATGATAATTGGTCTTGCTGATGTTGAAGTTATCGGATCCACTTGAAGAGAAACACGCCGGTTCAAAAGGATTGACATGACAATCTCGATGATCCAAAGGATTAGTATTCACATAGCAATATGAGAACACCGTTTAGGAAAAGGTATGGATTTAACATTTGACTTCGAAGCAACTCGAATACCACAACTCAAAACAAAAACAAAGGACTGGCTTGCAGAATTAGCCGGAAACAAACATATGGTAGAGATTTACCCAATCCCATATCATGCATTTGTCGGAAAGATATTCTAGGAGCTACTTGAATTCCCACCTATGAAACTCCCGAAACTTTCTGGTTATGCAATCTGGTGTTGGGGATACAGGGGAAGCAATATATCTCACCCAGACTAACAATACCTACATCCAAGCGGTATCCATCCGTCAACACATAACCAAGAAACCTTCGGAAATCGTGTACCTCAACCTTGAAAAGCATCCGTTATACTGAGTCATGGCAATACTCCGTACTCACCTCGATCTTTGGGTTAGCGGGGTTATCTCACCAACGAACTGCATAAAAGAGATTTTCGATGTCGGGTACTAAACTCGGTATTCGAGAACTGCAGCGATAAAATTATGGCGACAACACCTCGAGCTCAACTCCGGGACACCTCCACTAAACCCCTCTTGCGGGAGGCACCAAGACAATGTTGTCATCATAAAACCATCGAACGATTCCAAAATACCAGCGTGATCCTAAAAAAAATTTAGTGAAATTTGAGAAGAGAAGAGTCAAAACTCGTCGGGATGACTTACGAGGCGACGAAGGGACCGAGGAGGTAAAAATTCTAACTCTCCGATATATATAATCCTAAATGACTCAAAACATTTTCTAGACACAACTCGGCGCTAAAAGCGATCAATCGATTGGGGCTCCTAAGGTGGGGATGGCTCGATTACCAACTTGTAGCGCCATCGATCGGCTATATCTCCCGTGTCGAAGAACGACTTAGAGGCATAACCGCATTGAAATCAATGTCGCAAGTGAGGTAATCTTCACACAACCCATGTAATACATAAGGAAAGAGATACATAGTTGGCTTACAATCGCTACTTCACACAACTACATGAATAAAGCATTACATCATCCAGATACAATCAAGGTCCGACTACGGAACCAAAATAAAGAAGAACCCCAAATCGACAAAGGTCCCGATCGACCCCAACTGGGCTCCACTCTTGATCAACTAGAGCGAAACAACACAAAGGGCAAGATCTTCATCGAGCTCCTCCTTGAGCTTAGTTGCGTCATCTGCGCAGTTTCATAGGCACACGCAAACTGGTTTGGGAAGTATCGGTGAGCCACGAGGACTCAACAATCCCATTACCATGGGTATCAAGACTAGCAAAGCTTAATGGGAAAGGAAGGGGTAAAGTGGTGAGGTTGCAGCAGCGACTAAGCATATATGGTGGCTAACATACGCAAAGAAGAGCGAGAAGAGAACAAGCGGAACGGACGTCAACTAGCAATGATCAAGAGGTGATCCCGAACACCTACTTACGTCAAATATAACACAGAAACCGTGTTCACTTCCCGGACTCCGCCGAGAAGAGACCATCATGTCTACACACGCGGTTGGTGCGTTTTAATTTGGATCTGGTGTCAAGTTATCTACAACCGGACATTAACAAATTCCCATCTGCCACATAACCGCGGGCACGGCTCTCGAAAGTTTATACCTGCAGGGTGTCCCAACAGCCCATGACAAGCTCTCGCGATCATCGAAGGAATAGACCTTCGCCCGAGACACTCCGATCGGACTCGGTATCCGGTACATCAAGACATTTCGACAATGGTAAAACAAGACCAGCAAAGCCGCCCGATCGCCGACAATCCCGATAGGAGCTGCACATATCTCGTTCTCAAGGCAACACGGATGAGACATCCTCTGAGTAAAACCAGGACCTCGAGTTGCCCGAGGGGCCCTTGATCTACTCGGTTCGAACCAGCACATAGACAAGCAGCGGCCGGGGGCTGAAATAAAGATGACCCTTGGGTTGGCGACCCAAGGAAGGGTATAGGTGGTGGTGAGGCAAATGGTAAAACCAAGGTTAGGCCTTCTGGGCAAGTTTTATTCAAAGCGAACTATCGGGGGTCCCATAAATCACCCGACCACGTAAGGAGCATAAAATCCGGGAACATAACACCGGTATGACGGAAACTAGGGCGGCAAGAGTGGAACAAAACACCAGACATAAGGCCGAGCCTTCCACCCTTTACCGAGTATATAGATGCATTAATAATATCAGAGATATTGTGATATCCCAACCAAAATCCTGTCCACCATGGAGAAATCTTCAACTTCACCTGCAGCTAGCAACGCTATAAGAGGGGCTAAGCAAAGCGGTAACATAGCCAAACAACGGTTTGCATAGGAAAGGTGTCAAAGGTTAGGGATTCATGGCAATATGGGATGGCTTGATAAACATGTAATAGGTAGCGCAGCATAGCGATATAACGAAGCAACTAGCTTAGCAAAGATAGTAGTGAGATCCAGGGTAGCGGTCATCTTGCCTGAAATCCCGCAAGGAAGAAGAACGAGTCCATGAAGAAGATGAACGGGCGTAGTCGAACGAATCCTCACAACTCCGGAACGAAACCGAAGCTAACGAGAGAAGCAACCCGGAAAGAAGCAAACAACATGGTAAACACACAATCATAAGCATGGCATGATGCACAAACAAGTATGATGCATGTCCGGTTTAATGAGGCATGGCATGGCAAAGTGCAACAAACAATACTACAAGTTAAGTGGAGCTCAATATGCAACGAGGTGCATATTGACAAAACACCACATCCGAGTTATTTAGTTCGCTCTCGTTTAGGTACACAACAATGTTAAATGTTGTTAAACATGTCAAGGGGTGTAACAAAAGTAAACTAAATATTTAGGCAAGTTTAAATGAGGCCGGAACGACAAATAACAATTCCGGAAAATCCTCATGAGCAATATTCGAATTTGGTACTGTTCTGCCCTAAACACAATTTTAATGTTGTTAAACAGGAAAATAAAGTGGACCATGTTCAACTAGGCATTTTCCACCCCATTTACATATAAAGAACATTTAATTCAGAGTTACGGTTAAATAGTTATGAAATAAATCATTTTAACATGGCATTTGAGAAAATTTAATCAAACAACACTTTAAACATTTTAAACATGGATGAAAATGGCATATTATTAATCTACACAATTTTCTGCGCATTTTACATGTTTAAACCATTTTAATCCGATGCATGGTTAATGAGTTATTATATGCATGAACATTAGGGGGTTTTCTGTAAAACAGTAAAACACAGGATAATGCTAAAATCGTAGTGCAGGGAAAAAAACATGACCTTGGCGAATCCATCGCCCAACATGCCACAGACGAGAGGGGCTCACGGGAGGCTCACCTGGCCGAGCCAGTCGGAGAGGAGGAGGCCCAAGCGGGGGGCGCTGGAGGAGTTGAGACTGGCGCAGGCTGCGGTCAACGGAAGCAGCGGACCGATCTGGACTTGGCGCTGGTCGAGAACGGGGTCAACGCGCGGGCGAGGCGCTCGTCTCCTCAAAGCAGAGGATGGAGCGATGGCTTTGTGCAGCTTGGGACTCCGGCGATGGTGCGATGGAGGCCGGGACGGCATGGATCCGGGCGGTGGAGGGCATTGGGGTTCCGTTCTCTACCGAATTGAAGCGGAGGCGGCTCAGCGGCAGTAGCGGCAATAGTGCGATCTTGGCTGGGCGGCGCTTCTGGACCAGCAGACGAGGAGGAAGACGAGGCGCTGGTGAGCTCGTGCCAGCGCTGAAGATGGCTTGGCGGCGAGCTTGTCGTGGAGGGGCGGCGTGGCGTCCGTGGTGGTTGGAGACAGGCGCGGCGAGGCGAGGAGCACGACTGCGGGTGGCTCGCCGGAGCTCGGACGGCCGGAGGACACAGGAGGCGGGGAAGCTCGCACAGGCGTCCATGGCGCTCCTGCAGGTGGCGGCGGTCGGAAGAGGCTGAGGGTGCTGCTCACGGCGGCTCCTGCGGGCAACACACATCGAGAAAGAGAGAGGGATCAGAGAAGGGAAGGAGAAATGAGTTAGGGAGGAAGGGAAAGAACATGGCACGCGACGGGGCTGGCCTTGCGATGGATCTGGAGCTACTGCTCGCCGGTGGCTCCGCCGAACGGGGTGGCAAAATCGAGGAGGGGAAGGAGGAGGCTTGGCTGCGCTGGAGCGAAGGGGATCTGGGAGGATCCCGAGGTGGGGTTTGAGTGGAGCTAGTGGCGGCGGCGCGATGGGACAAGGGAGAGGATTTTTAGGGTTTGCCAAAATGGGCTAGGGGTGGATGAATATATATGCATCACAGATTAGGTTAGGGGCTATCTCGACCCTACGATCGCAATCGGACGATCGCGGATAAAATAGCTAGGGAGTCCAAAAGAGAAAACGGAGATATTTTGTAGACGTTAGGGGATGATCCGGACCCAATGGTAATGACAGAGCAGGTCGGGTTCGGGGAAGTTTTTCGGACGCACGGAAGAGGGGGTCGGTGGTCGGACAAGAGGGAAATGAAAACACGGTTGGTCTGGAACGGTCAGCGAGGGCAAGGCAATCCGAGGGAAGGTGATGAAGGCAAAGGGAGAAACGGCAACGACGAACGAATGCAAGTTTTAAAATATGACGGCAACGGAGTGCCGATGCAATGCGAATGATGCGATGATGAAATTCATGACCTGAACAAAATGCAAAAATGGAAGACAAAAAGCCAACCACGGAGAAAAACAATATATCGCATCTCCGGAAAAGGCAGGAGTTGGAGTTACGAATATGGAAAGTTGCACCCGGGGCGTTACATCATGTGTGGTGTGTTTACCTATGTTGTGTGCTTCTTGTAAGTTCTTGTTCCGTTGCGATCGTGAGGATTCATTCGTCTACGATTGGTTTGGCTTCATCCGTTTGTCTTCTTCATGGACTCGTTCTTCTTCCTTGCGGGATTTCAGGCAAGATGACCGCTACCCTGGATCTCACTGCTATCATTGCTATGCTAGTTGCCTCGTTCTTTCGCTATGCTGCGCTACCTATTACCTGTTTGCCAAGCCATCCCATATTGCCATGAACCTCTAACCTTTGACACCTTTCCTATGCAAACCGTTGTTTGGCTATGTTATCGCTTTGCTCAGCCCTTCTTATAGCGTTGCTAGTTGTAGGTGAAGTTGAAGATTTCTCCATGGTGGACAGGGTTTATGTTGGGATATCACAATATCTCTTATATTATTAATGCACATATATACTTGGTAAAGGGTGGAAGGCTCATCCTTATGCCTGGGGTTTTGTTCCACTCTTGCCGCCCTAGTTTCCGTCATACCGGTGTTATGTTCCCGGATTTTGCGTTCCTAACGCGGTCGGGTGATTTATAGGACCCCCGACGGTTCGCTTTGAATAAAACTTGTCAGCAAGGCCCAACATTGACTTTTACCATTTGCCTCACCACCACCTACTTTTCCCTTGGTAGTAATTAACCCAAGGGTCATCTTTATTACAGCCCCGGGCCAATGCTTGTCTAAGTGTTGGTCCAAACTAGAAACCCTTTGCGCCCCCTGGAAACTTGAGGTCTGGTTTTAGTTATGCGGATTGCTCATCCGGTCGTGGCTCGAGGCGAGATCTGGCGCAGCTACTATCGAGGATGTCGGCACGCGGGAGGTCTTGCTGGTCTTGTTTTACCATTGTCGAAATGTCTTGATGTACGGGATAACGAGTCCGATCGAGTGTCTCGGGTGAAGGTCTATTCTTCGATGATCGCGAGAGCTTGTCATGGGCTAAGTTGGGACACCTGCAGGGTTTAAACTTTCGAGAGCCGTGCCCGCGGTTATGTGGCAGATGGGAATTTGTTAATGTCGGTTGTAGATAACTTGACACAGATCCGAAATAAAACGCATCAACCGCGTGTGTAGCCGTGATGTTCTCTTCTCGCGGAGTCCGGAAGTGAACACGGTTTACGTGTTATGTTTGGCGTAAGTAGGTGTTCGGGATCACCTCTTGATCATTGCTAGCTTCATGACCGTTCCGCTTGTTTCTCTTCTCGCTCTCATTTGCGTATGTTAGCCACCATATATGCTTAGTCGCTGCTGCAACCTCACCACTTTACCCCTTCCTTTCCCATTAAGTTTTGTTAGTCTTGATACCCATGGTAATGGGATTGCTGAGTCCTCGTGACTCACCAGATACTTCCAAAACCAGTTTGCAGGTGCCTATGTTACCGAGGAGGTGACGCAATCAAGCTCAAGGAGGAGCTCGATGAAGATCTTGCCCTTTGTGTTGTTTCGTTCTAGTTGATCGATAGTGGAGCCCGGTTAGAATTCGATCGGGGACCTTTGTGCATTTGGGGTTCTTTTTTATTTTGGTTCCGTAGTCGGACCTTGATTGTATCTGGATGATGTAATGCTTTATTCATGTATTTGTGTGAAGTGGCGATTGTAAGCCAACTATATATCTCTTTCCCTTATGTATTACTTGGGTTGTGTGAAGATTACCTCACTTGCGACATTGCTTTCAATGCAGTTATGCCTCTAAGTCGTGCTTCGACCGTGGGAGATATAGCCGCATCGAGGCGTTACAAGTTGGTAATCGAGCCTTCCCGACCTTAGGAGCCCCTTTGCTTGATCGTTTTTAGCGGCGAGTTGTGTCTAGAAAAATGTTTTGAGTCATTTAGGATTATACATATCGGAGA
Source organism: Aegilops speltoides (assembly GCA_021437245.1). Lineage (NCBI taxonomy): Eukaryota > Viridiplantae > Streptophyta > Magnoliopsida > Poales > Poaceae > Aegilops > Aegilops speltoides. The sequence continues at coordinate 155,627,378 of CM038144.1, forward strand.
GTTAGGAATTCTTTTTACTCCTCGGTCCTTAAATCGCTCTGGTGAGGTATCTGACGTAGAGTTTTGACTCTTCTCTTCTCAAATTCCACTAAAATTTTTTAGGATCACGCTGGTATCTTAGAATCGTTCGATGGTTTTATGATGACAACATTGTCTTGGTGCCTCCCGTCGGTGGGGTTTTTTTAGCGGAGGTGTCCCGGGAGTTGAGCTCGAGGTGTTGTCGTCATAATTTTATCGTTGCGATTCTGGAATACACGAGTTTAATACGCCGACATCGAAAATCTCTTTTATGCAGTTGTTGGTGAGATAACCCGCTAACTTGATCTTGAGGTGAGTGCAGGAGTATTGCCATGACTCGTATAATGGATGCTTTTCGAAGGTTGAGGTACACGATTTCCAAAGGTTTCTTGGTTATGTGTTGACGGATGGATACAGCTTGGATGTAGGGATTGTTAGTTTTGGTGAGATATATTGCTTCCCCTGTATCCCCAACACCAGATTGCATAACCAAAAAGTTTCGGGAGTTTTATAGGTGGGAATTCAAGTAGCTCTTAGGATATCTTTCCGACAGATGCATGATATGGGATTGGGTAAATCTCTATCATATGTTTGTTCCGGTTTATTCTGCAAGCCAAATCCTTTGTTTTGTTTTATTTGTGGTATTCGTGTTGCTTCGAAGTCAAATGTTGAATCCATATTTTTTCCTAAACGGTGTTCTCATATTGCTATGTGAATACTAATCCTTTTTTATCATTGAGGTTGTCATGTTAATCCTTTTCCAACCGGTGCGCTTCTCTTCGAGATGATCCCATCATTCTCCCCATCTGCAAGATCATCTAAGTTTTATCAACGGTGTTTGTTTCATCCGTCTCCAAGTTGCCTTTGTTTTCCCGCCCACCCACCCTTTTCCTCAAGGACTAAGATTTCTTTACCAAGTATCCTTTTACTTTTGTGAAGTCTCTTCATTCTTTTCAATCAATGTTCTTATCCGGTGATTTCCCATGAAGATGCTCAACAGTTTCAAGTTCATCATCCTTCATAATTTTTTCTTCTTTTCCGGTGGATCCAACTCAAGCTTTCGGTTTGATCATATATCTTCCTTTTTGTTTCACATATCTTCCCATGTGAATTTCTTATCCAAGGCTCTCTTATTTATTCACCTCTCCTAGCTCATATCTGGAGTGTTGAAGATATCTCACAAGACTTGTGTTTCCATTCTCAATCTGTTCAAGATATTTCTAGGGTGTTATCTCATTCAAGCCATTTAATTCAACTGGTGCAATCTCTTTTTAAAATCATTTCAACAGTGTTCCTTTTCAGTGGGCCCTAACCCACAGGTCTTTTCCCAGGATCTTACCTGACTATTCTATTTTCCCAGAGCTATTCTTTTCCAAGTTTGACGTAAGAATTAGTTTTCATCAGTCACATGCTTTTCTCCAAGATCTTTCAAATTCTTTTCATAGTTGGCTCAACCTCTTCGCTTTTGATTCTTCCGGTGTGCCTCAATAATTCTTGGTGGTGTTTCTCGTTGTCATTCTCATCATTTGAAGACCGAAGAAGAGTTTCTCTTTAATCTTGCTCTATTCTCTTCAAGATTCATGGTGCTAGCTTGTTGCCATCCTCTCATAATTGTTTTCGATTGTGAGAATCTTTTTCACCCATCCGGAGCATTTCATGAGTTGTTTCCGTTTCTTTCCTCCGAAGGCCATCATGTCATAATTCTTCATTCTAAGCGTGTAGCTTTCGTTCTCTAAATCTTACCGGTGATTCGTTTAAATATCCTCTAATCAGCTCATGATCTCTTCATCCACTTGTATCTAAATCCCTTCAAGTATCTTCATTCGTTTTCAAAATCTTTCCGGTGAATTGTGCCCTTGCTACTCTCTTTTTCAATTCTTACGTTGGTTCTTTCAAGATCTCTTTTCCTTGTTCATCATATCAATTCATTTGTTGTTCCAATCCTACCGGTGGTTCGTTGAAGACCTTCTCAAGTTTCGATATATCTCTTTTAATCCTTTCTACGGGAATAAGTAGTATGCCAAATCCATTGATTGTCATCAATTTCATTGGTGAAGGATAAGCATAACACAATTCTTATTCTTGTTCATCCAAGTGATTAATTCTTTATTCCGGAGGCCCTTAAAATTCTCGGCTTCATTTGTTTCATCTTCTCTTTTTCCCGGAGTTCCAAGCTCTAATTATCACGGAGATCCATCTAAATCATTGCAGGGATTCACCTTGTGTTTTCAACTTCTCTTTCTTTTTATCATCCTTTTATTACCGGAGTTCTTCATGGAGGCTCTACATGGTGGTTCATCAAGGATTCTTTTCATTCTTCAATTGTTCTTCAAGATTTCGCTCGAAGTTAAGATCCGCCAAGCTATACTCAAAATTAAACATGGTGCTTAACACATGTTTTGTTTTGTGGAGTCTAAGCATTCTTTATCGTGCATTCCAAACTGCAATTCTTCTCCTTTATCTTTTGAGGTGGTGTTATGTCACTCTTGACAATTTCCTTCTTGTTTCATGATTCATATGTTGTCAAGAATGAGGTATTTTAAATCCATGAATCCCTTTGTTGGAGTTATCTTGGGTTATATTTCACCTAAAGCTTTCCCTAAGGATTGTTGCTATTTATCGTGCTTATAAATGACCCAAGTTGTTCTTTATCCTCCCGGTGATATAGCTTTCTCGTCTCCTTGTTCATATCAATGAAATTCTTTTCCCGTGCTTGGCAGGTTGTCGCCTCATAATTTGAGATGCATTCCTTAAGACCATATCAAGCTTATTCTTTTGTTGTTGGTTTTTTTTCCAACAACTCCATTCGATTCTTCTTTGCAAGGATGCTTTCCAAGTTCACTTGTGGCAAAAGTTGTCTTTTTCTTCTCCGTCCCTTTATCCCAACGGTCTAACTTCTATTCTTTCGTTACGGAGGCATTGTGATGTTGTGCTCTTCACCCATCACCTCGTTTTGTGAGGATCGTGTTCTTTTCTTGCTTATCCATTTAACCGGAGTGGTTTCGAATTCTATCTTGTCCATTAAACTCTTGATTCATGTCTTTGCAACCTCTTGGTTCTCGTTGTATCCCTTGTTCCTCTTTTCTAACGGAGTATTTTCAACTTTGCACATCTTCGTTGTTTTCTTCCTTTCCTTTTGCTCGACCTCTCAAGGTTCATGGTTTCACTCGTTGGTCAAAGAAGCAACTTAGTTTTACCTCTTCTCTTCCTCTTCCGTTTTCCCTCCGGTGCCATCCTAGATCTCGGGACGAGATCCTCTCGTAGTGGTGGAGTGTTGTAACGCCCGGATCGATCGCCAGTGTCCTTGATTATTCGCCATCGTTGCCATGTCATTTGCTTGCGTGTTGCACTTTATCATGTCATCAGATGCATTTCATATCATGTCATCATGTGCATCTCATTTTGCATACATGTTCATCTCATGCATCCGAGCCTTTTACCCGTTGTCCGTTTTGCAATCCGGCGCTCCTATGTCCTCCGGCGTCTCCCTCTTCTCTCTTCTCTTGTGCGGGTATTAAACCTTCTCGGAATGGCCCGAGGTTTGCCAAGTGGCCTCGGTATACACCGGTAGACCGCCTGTCAAGTTTCGTGCCATTTGGAGGTCGTTTGGTACCCCAACGGTTAACCGGGTAACCGTAAAGCCTTCTTTTGTTGCAGCCCAACACCCCTTCCAAAGTGGCCCAAAACCCACCAAACTCCCCTCCATGCTCTCGGTCGTTCGATCACGATCGCGTGGCCGAAAACCGCTCCTCATTTGGACTCTCCTAGCTCCCTCTACCTATAAATTAGCCCCCCTCCTCCAAATTCGCGGTGCAAACCCTAGCAGTTTTCCTCCTCGCGCCGCCGGACGCGTCCGCCCGCGCCGGACACGTCCGCCGGCCACATCACTCCGGCCAATATGGGCGTCGCCACGTCACTCTCCTCGCCGCCGCAGCCAGCAGTGCCCTCCGTCACCGCCGCCCGACCAGCGCGCCACCAAGGGCCCGCCAGATCCAATCCGGCCCGCCCGTCGCGCCGCCGCCCGCCCGCGGCGCCGCCGCCGCCGCCCGTCGAGCTCCGGCCACCGAGCCTCGCCGGAGCCGACTCCGCCGTCGCCTCGCCGCCCACGGACCCGCCGCCGTCGCCTCTCCGCCGGCAGCCCGTCCTTGCCCGCGTGGGCGGCCTCGTCTGGCCCATCGCTGCCCTCCTCCTGGCGCTGCTCGATCCGCCTTGCCCTCCTCTGCAAGCGGGCGTGGGCCGGTGCAGCAGCCCCAACAACCCCTACATTACATTTGGGCCAGATTTGGCCCATGCATGTTTTTTTCAAATCTGCGATTTTAACATTTTCCGGTGAATTACTGTTTTACAGAAAAACCCTTCATGATCATGCATTTAATAACTCACAAATGGTGCATCGGATTAAAATGTTTCAAATATGTAAAATGCTTAGTTTTTCATCTAGTTTCATAATATGCCACTTTCATCCATGTTTAAAATGTTTAACATGTTGTTTGTTTAAATTTGCTAAATGTCATGCTTAAATGATTTATTTCATAACTAAATAATCGTAACTCGGAATTTAATAAACTTTATATGTAAATGGGGTGGAAAAATGCCTAGTTTAACATGGTGCACTTTATTCTCCTGTTTAACAACTTTAAAATATGTTTAGGGCAGAACAGTAGCAAATTCATAAATTGCTTATGAGGATTTTGTGGAATTGTTGTTTGTTCTTCCGGCCTCATTTAAACTTGCCTAAATAGTTAGTTTACTTTTGTTACACCCCTTGCCATGTTTAACAACATTTAACATTCTTGTGTACCTAAGCGGAGTGAACTAAATAACTTCGATGTGGTGTTTTGTCAATATGCAACTCGTTGCATATTGAGCTCCACTTAACTTGTAGTATCGGTTTGTTGCACTTTGCCATGCCATGCCTCATTAAACCGGACATGCATCATGCTTGTTGTGCATCATGCCTTGTTCATGTGTGGTGTGTTTACCTATGTTGTGTGCTTCTTCTTGTTAGTCCTTTTCTGTTGCGATCGTGAGGATTCATTCGTCTACGATTGCTTTGGCTTCATCCGTTCATCTTCTTCATGGACTCGTTCTTCTTCCTTGCGGGATTTCAGGCAAGATGACCGCTACCCTGGATCTCACTACTATCATTGCTATGCTAGTTGCCTTGTTCTTTCACTATGCTGCGCTACCTATTACCTGTTTGTCAAGCCATCCCATATTGCCATGAACCTCTAACCTTTGACACCTTTCCTATGCAAACCGTTGTTTGGCTATGTTACCGCTTTGCTCAGCCCTTCTTATAGCGTTGCTAGTTGCAGGTGAAGTTGATGATTTCTCCATGGTGGACAGGGTTTATGTTGGGATATCACAATATCTCTTATATTATTAATGCACATATATACTTGGTAAAGGGTGGAAGGCTCGGCCTTATGCAGTGTTTTGTTCCTCTTGCCACCCTAGTTTCCGTCATACGGTGTTATGTTCCCCGGATTTGCGTTCCTAACGCGGTCGGGTGATTTATGGGACCCCCCTGACAGTTCGCTTTGAATAAAACTTGTCCAGCAAGGCCCAACATTGACTTTTACCATTTGCCTCACCACCACCTACTTTTCCCTTGGGAGTAATTAACCCAAGGGTCATCTTTATTACAGCCCCCCCGGGCCAATGCTTGTCTAAGTGTTGGTCCAAACTAGAAACCCTTTGCGCCCCTCGGAAACTTGAGGTCTGGTTTTAGTTATGCGGATTGCTCATCGGTCGTGGCCTCTGACGAGATCTGTGCAGCTCCTATCGGGATGTAGGCACGCCGGGAGGTCTTGCTGGTCTTGTTTTACCATTGTCAAAATGTCTTGATGTACGGGATACCGAGTCGATCGGAGTGTCTCGGGTGAAGGTCTATTCGCCGATGATCGCGATAGCTTGTCATGGGCTAAGTTGGGACACCCTGCGGGGTTTAAACTTTCAAGAGCTGTGCCCGCGGTTATGTGGCAGATGGGAATTTGTTAATGTCGGTTCTAGATAACTTGACACGGATCCGAAATAAAGCGCATCAACGGCGTGTGTAGCCGTGATGTTCTCTTCTCGGAGTCCGGGAAGTGAACACGGTTTCTGTGTTATGTTTGACGTAAGTAGGTGTTCAGGATCACCTCTTGATCATTGCTAGCTTCACGACCATTCCGCTTGTTTCTCTTCTCGCTCTCATTTGTGTATGTTAGCCACCATATATGCTTAGTCGCTGCTGCAACCTCACCACTTTACCCCTTCCTTTCCCATTAAGCTTTGCTAGTCTTGATACCCATGGTAATGGGATTCTTTGAGTCCTCGTGACTCACGGATACTTCAAAACCAGTTTGCGGTGCCTATGTTACCGGCGGTGGCGCAATCAAGCTCAAGGAGGAGCTCGATGAAGATCTTGCCCTTTGTGTTGTTTCGTTCTAGTTGATCGATGAGTGGAGCCCAGTTGGGGTCGATCGGGGACCTTTATGCATTTGGGGTTCTTCTTTTATTTTGGTTCCGTAGTCGGACCTTGATTGTATCTGGATGATGTAATGCTTTATTCATGTATTTGTGTGAAGTGGCGATTGTAAGCCAACTATGTATCTCTTTCCCTTATGTATTACTTTGGTTGTGTGAAGATTACCTCACTTGCGACATTGCTTTCAATGCGGTTATGCCTCTAAGTCGTGCTTCGACACGTGGGAGATATAGCCGCATCGAGGGCGTTACACAAGCAGTACTGCAAGATCCACCGCACCAAGGGCCATGACCTCCAGAGCTGCAAGAAGGTCGAGCAGCTTGTCGAGCAGCAAAAGGCTGAATACGAGCGACGCGACAAGGAGAAGGCCCAAGAAGGTACTAGAGGATCCGGCAAGAAACGCCCCGGCCGAGGAGGACGCCGCGGCAAGGCCAAACGGTGGCAAGGAGACAGACCTCCCCGCGGCCGCGACAAGGATGAAGACGACAACGACGATGAAGATATGGATGATGACGAGACCGGTGAGCAGGAGTTCCAGAAAGCCACAGAGGTCCTGTGCGTTGACGGCGGTCCTTCTCTGCATACTTCACACCGCCAGCTCAAGCAGTGGGTGCGGGAAGTCAATGCGGCAGAACCACCCGTCGAGTCACGCAAGCCTCTAAAATGGTCCAGCACGCCTATCATCTTTGATATTGAGGACCACCCTGATCTCATAACTGCGGTCGGGTGCTTGCCGATGTTGGTTTCACCAACTATCCGCAACCTCAAGGTCACTAAGATGCTAGTTGACGGCGGGGCCGGCTTGAACCTGATCTCCTTCGCGGTACTCCAGAAACTCCAGATCCCTGACAGCGAGCTCGAAGAGACAGGCACATTCCAAGGAATCAATCCGGGAAGGAGCAAGCCGAAGGGAAAGATCACGTTGCCGATGACATTTGGCAGCGAGTTGAACTTCAGGACTGAGAGGGTCACTTTTGACGTTGCTGACTTTCCATTGCCTTACAATGGGATACTCGGCCGTCCAGCGCTCGCCAAATTCATGGCAGCCTCTCACTATGCATACAACATGCTGAAGATGCCAGGCCCGATAAGTGTCATCTCTCTCCCTGGCGACAAGAAGGATGCTCTTATCTGCGCCGACAAGATCTACCGGGAAGCGGCAGCCGCAACAGATCGCAAGTCACTTGCCTTTGAAGCTCACGGGGGGAAGAAGAAGACCAAGTCCAGCAAGAGTTCTGATGCCCACTCCGGCAAGCGCACCTCTTCGGAGTGCTGCGCTACCGTCGAGGACGCACCATCGAGCTCCACCGCCAAGCGTAAGAAGACAATGGCAGCTCCACCAGAGACCAAGAAGGTGTCCGCCAAGGAGGACGGCACTGGTGGTACCTTCACCATCAGTGCCACTCTCGACCCTAAATAGGAAAGCGCTCGTTGCTTTCCTACGGGCTAACGTCGACGTGTTTGCGTGGCAACCGTCTGACATCCTCGGTGTTCCCAGGAAAGTAATCGAGCACCATCTTGCCGTCTGTCCTCATGCGCGGCCCGTCAAGCAGAAGGTCAGGAAACAAGTAGTGGAGCGCCAAGAATTCATCGCAGAAGAAATCAAGAAGTTGGAAGTAGCAGGCCTTGTCAGAGGAGTGCTCCATCCTACGTGGTTGGCCAATCCTGTAGTCGTGCGCAAGGCAAACGGGAAATGGAGGCTTTGTATCGACTTCACCGATGTCAATAAAGATTGTCCCAAAGACCCATTTCGCTTGCCGTGCATTGACCAGATTGTTGACTCCACGGCTGGATGTGACTTGCTTTCATTTCTTGACGCATATTCAGGATACCATCAGATCTTCATGGCAGAAGAGGATGAGGAGAAGACCGCATTCATCACTCCATGTGGCACATACTGTTTCATACGGATGCCTTTTGGTTTAAAGAATGATGGTTCAACATTTGCAAGGGTAGTCCATGACGCTTTTGTGCCACAAATGCACAGAAATGTGGAAGCCTACATGGATGACATAGTGGTCAAGAGCAAGGACAAGGCAACTCTGATTCACGATTTAGACGAAACCTTTGCAAATCTGCGCAAGATCAACCTCAAGCTTAACCCCGAGAAGTGTGTGTTTGGAGTCCCCTCGGCAAGCTTCTCGGGTTCTTGTCTCGGCGGGAATTGAAGCCAATCCCGACAAGATCAAGGCCATTGAGCAGATTGAAGCACCAAAGTGCGTCAAGGATATCTGAACTTGCGGTTCGTGGCTCCTCTCAGCGAGTTTATCTCTAGGTCTGCTGAAGCGCGCCTGCCGTTTTCAAAATATTGAAAAAGGCAGGTCAATGAAATGGACTCGAAGCGAAGCTGCGCTGCAGGACTTAAAGAGATACCTGTCCTCCAATCCAACACTTGTCGCACCTAAGCCACAAGAGAAGTTGCTGCTGTATATAGCGGCAACCAATCAAGTGATTAGTGCTGCGTTAGTAGCGGAGAGGGCGCATGATGAGCCAAACAACCACGGCGGATGCATCCAGCGACAAGCAGGGGACTTCACCGACAAGCTCTGGTCCCGACAAAGATGGATCTGCGCAGGCGCGTGAGGAGATACAGAAGAGAATGGTGCAGCGCCCAGTTTACTTTGTCAGTTCCCTTCTGCAGGGGGCTAGGTCAAGGTATTATGGTGTGCAAGAATTGCTTTTCGGCCTTCTCATGGCCTCGAGAAAGCTACGCCATTACTTCCAAGCACATGAGATCACAGTTGTCACTCGTTTTCCGCTGAAGAGGATACTGCAGAATCCAGAAGCAACAGGCAGGATTGTCGAGTGGGCACTGGAACTATCAAGCTTTGGCCTCAAGTTTGAGAGCACTTCAACTATCCAAAGCAAAGCATTGGCAGAATTCATAGCAGAATGGACGCCAACACCAGATGAAGAAATTCCAGAAACGAGCATCCCAGTCAAGGAAGAAAGCAAAGAGTGGCTGATGTACTTTGATGGTGCCTTCTCGCTGCAAGGCGCCGGTGCGGGCGTGCTACTTGTTGCGCCCACCGGAGAGCACCTCAAGTACGTAGTCCAGATGCACTTTCCCTAGGAGCAAGCAACAAACAATACCGCAGAGTATGAAGGTTTGCTTGCCAGTCTCAGGATCGCAGCAGACCTTGGGATCAAGAAGCTCATTGTCAGGGGTGACTTGCAGCTTGTCGTTCGCCAAGTGAACAAGAATTATCAGAGTCTGTTGATGGAAGCTTACGTTGATGAAGTGAGAAAGTTAGAAGAGCACTTTGACGGCCTACAGATGGAACATGTTCCAAGAGCTCAGAACAACATTGCCGATGGCCTGTCAAAGTGCGCCGCACTTAAGTTACCTGTGGAACCAGGGATCTTTGTGCTCAAACTGACTCAACCGTCTGTAACGCCATCAACTGGACAGAGCAAGAAGAGGAAGTTGATTTCTGGTGACTATTTTCCGGCAGAGCTCCCCGAAGCCGCCGCCAAGAAGGTCCCCAAGATCAACACCAAGTGTGCTGAGGAGCAGTCTGCTCCGGCAAGCCCTATGGTTTGTTCCGTTGAAGCAGACGCTCCCGACAAGTTTTGCTCCGGCAAGCTTGCCGGGGAACGTCAAGCTCCGGCTGAACCACAGGTTCTCGCCGTAGAAGCGGATGTTCCCGCAGCAGCAGATGTGCCGTCAGTCCTTGTTGTCGAGCCACAAGCTCCAGCATGGGCACAGCAGATTGTCCGTTTCCTTCAGATAGGAGAACTTCCCGAAGAGCAAGAAGAAGCGGAAAAAGTAACCCGGCAGTCAAGTATGTACCAGTTTGTCGACAACACACTGTACATAAGAAGACTCAATGGTGTGAAATTGAAGTGTATTCACCGGGAAGATGGACAAAAGCTGTTGGCAGAGATACATGGAGGCATATGTGGTCACCACATTGGCGCAAAAGCACACTTGCCAAGCAAAGCGTTCGGCAAGGTTTCTTTTGGCCGACAGCCCTCCGGGATGCAACCGCACAAGTAACCAAGTGTGAAGCGTGCAGTTCCATTCCAAGCAGATACACCAGCCAGCTCAAGCTCTCGGGCGATCCCTTTATCCTGGCCATTTTGGATGGGGCTCGACATCGTCGGCCCTTTTCCCCGAGCTGTCGGGGGCTTTGAGTACTTGTACGTCGCGATCGACAAGTTCACAAAGTGGCCGGAAGTGGAAGCAGTGAGGAAGGTGACAACACTGTCAGCAGTCAAGTTCTTCAGGTCGATTGTTTGCTGCTTCGGGATCCCTAACAGGATCATCACCGACAACGGCACGCAATTCACGAGCCGCACCTTCATGCAGTACGTCCAAGATCTTGGCGCCAAGGTCTGCTTCCCTTCTGTTGCTCATCCGAGAAGCAACGGTCAAGCGGAGAGGGCAAATGCTGAAGTGCTGCGCGGGCTCAAGACCAGGACTTTCGACAGGCTGCGCAAGTGTGGAAAGAACTGGATTGAGGAGCTGCTGGTGGTTCTTTGTCAATCAGGACGACGCCAAATCGAGCCACTGGCCAGACACCTTTCGCTCTAGTCTATGGAGCAGAGGCAGTTCTCCCCACGGAACTCGTATACGGGTCACCTCGAGTGCTCGCTTATGATGAGCTCGCGCAAGAGCAGCTGCGACAAGATGACGCGCTGCTCCTTGAGGAAGACCGTCTTCAGGCCGCTGTACGAGCTGCTCGATACCAGCAAGCTTTGCGCCGCTACCATAGCCGCAAAGTTAATGCCAGAAGTTTCGGGGAAGGCGACCTTGTTCTTCGGTGCGTTCAGTCCGCCAAGAATTCCAACAAGTTGACACCAAAGTGGGAAGGCCCTTACCGGGTGAAACGAGTCACTAGGCCTGGCGCTGTCCTCCTTGAGACCGAAGATGGCATTCCGGTGAGCAACTCCTGGAACATTGAGCATCTACGTAAGTTTTACCCGTAAGGCGCGGTTGCCAGAACCTGTTCTGGCAACCACCTTTTGTACAAGTCTTGCCGCTGTTGCATGTAATCCTTTGTACAAAGCCGGGCGCAGACCCCGTGCATAAGTAAAGCTCATGTGCTCCGCATATCTTGTCAATTTCATGCTTTCTATTTTTTGCATGTGTTATCTGACACTTTGTGCAGCGCCTACCCCCGGTAGGCAATAACGAGCCGTAAGGCTCCATATCTTTATTTTCTCTTCTTTCTCTTTCTCAAAGAAAGGAAGGTTCCCTCGCCCACAAGTTTGCCGGGGGGAAAGGAGAAGATAATGGTGTGGACCAGGCGTCGTTCAAGAAAGTTTTGCTTTACCAGGAAGCAAACGACAGAAAAGCTAAGTTACCAAAGTTTGAGCAATCAGTTTTAAAATTTTTAAGTTATCTTCCTCGAACGACCGTGCTTTGTATGGAAAACCTGTGCGCGGACCAACCAACTCGTAATTAGTTGCGCCCTTACTTTGTTTCGAGTCCGCTCAACAACTTAAGTGAGCTGCGACTAGTTGCGACAAGGTTTCCTGTCGGTAGCGGCACCGCCAAAGAGGCTCTTGGCGCCCCTTTTCGGTGCTTTCATGACTAAAGCGCCTCCACCGGCAAGTTACCTAAAAGCGTAGGGCAAAAACATACAAAGGAAGGAATCAAGTAAAGGAAATAACATAGCAATCGCTACCCAAAATAGAGTTATATTACAAAATAGCTTGTCGCAACTCTAACAGATTGTTCTCATAACATGACCAGCAGCGACAAGAAAAGGAGAAAACGGGCGGCCTAATCTACGCGATCGCCCTCAACCCTCTTGATCCTGCTCACCTTGTCCACAATGGGTGCAACAAGGATCTTGAGCGCTTCCATATCAGCATCCGGCGGCAAGGTCCTGAGGACGTTGGTGAGGTTGAGACCTAGGTTGCGGAAGGCCACCTTCACCAACACCTTTTGAAGAGCTCCCGCACAGATCTTGCGCGACTCATCGGCCAGCTGCTTTGGGATCTTCTCCCGGAGTCGCTGGAGGGCCGTCGCCACGCCTTTGAAGAACAAGCTGAGCTTGGTGCTGGGTTGCAGGTTCATATCGGAGGAATACCCGAGATCCTCCATCCCCAGCTGCGCCAGCTCCCTGTCGATGGATGCGGCAACATCCACGAGACCCTCCGTCCAGTGCTCCACATTATCCCTCTCCCTGTCGATGGATGCGGCAACATCCACGAGACCCTCCGTCCAGTGCTCCACATTATCCCTAAAAGTGTTCTGGGCGGCAGCAGCACTCGCCAGCAGTGCCTCGTCGGCCTTGATCTTCTTCCTCAAGGCCACCTCCTGCTCCCTGGCACCGTCCAGCGTCTTGGTCAAAGTAGTCAGCTTCAACTCAAGATCTGCGTTGGAGTCCTTGGCGGCGCTTAGCTCCTTGCCCTTCTCGGCGAGACAACCTTGCAGCTCGCCAAAGGTGTAGGCGTCCTTCTCGCGCTCACGCTTGAGCGCGGCAAGCTCTTCACCGCTCGCCTTGAGATCGGCCTCCAGCTGCGCCACCTTCGTCTCCAGCTCCTTCTTGGCGGCCTCGGCAGCTGCGGCAGCATCCTCTGCTTCCTTGAGAACCCCGCCGAATGTTTGCTCGTGCGCAGCAAGCTCCTCCTCGTGGCTGCCAAGGTTGACCTTCCGCTGCGCCAACGCGCCCTCCCGCGCAGACAGCTTCTCGGCGGCAAGCCGCTGTTGCTCTTCAACTTCAGCCTTCTCGAGGAGGAAGTCATTCCGCTCCTCGGCGAGTTGCTCCCGCTCCTCTGCCAGGGACCGAAGAGCTTCCTGGTTATGACCACAGAGCTCCTCCGCGCACTTCTCGATGTCCACTCCCACCTTCGCAACAAGCGCTTCTCGGGATTCCAGCTTGGCCTGTCGAGCGCGGTAGAGCGACACCAGCTTCCGCAGCAGCTGCTCCTCCTCAGACTCGCCGCTGCTGCTGCTCGGCGCATCAACCAGCGTCAGCCTAGCAAAGGCGAGCACCTCTACATCCAAGATTTCTCCTTCGACCGGTGCCCTGGAGCTTGACGCCCAGGGGAGCTTGATGAAGACGCCATCGTCGGCCTTCAAATAGGCGCCGGGCTGGGGCTCTTCGGAGCCTGACGCTGCGGCAGCAGCGGAGGGATCGGCGGTCGGCATAGCGCCTGGCGCTCCTGAGGCCTCGGGGCCGTCAGTGCGATTGCCAGACCCCTCGCCGGCTTTTGCGGTGGCAGCTTTGGCGGCCTCTTCGCCGGCGGGATCATCAGCGCGAGCTGCTTCTTCGGTGGCAGCGGCGTCGTCGGTATTGCCGCGCGCGTTCTCTTCGCCGGCGACCTCGGTCTCCATCGGCTCCATGGCAGAGGGATCTGACGGCCGGAAAAGGGAGAAAAGTCAAGAAAATATCCAAAAAGAAAATCAGAAGAAGAAGAACCCAAGGGAAGTTTTCAAGCAAGAGGATTACCTGTATTGGATTCTATAGTCATGGTCTCCGCCACCAGGGGGTCGCTGGTGTTGTCACTCGCCGGAGAACTCTCCCTTGCCGGAGACTTCTCCCTTACCGGAAAATTCTCCCTTGGCGGAGAACACTCCCTTGCCGGGGAACCCTCCCTTGGCGGTGTAGTCGAAGCAGATGGCATGTCGGGGGCGGCTTCCGGGCGCTCCTGGTGAGGCTGCTCTGCTCCAACACAAACCAATAGTCAGATGTCAGCAAAGAAAGAGCACCCATGCGCGCCTAACAGCGGGAAGTAAACATATACTTACGCTGGGGGCTGCACTGGGGGCTGCTTTGGGGAATAGTTGCCGGGTCCGGCAAGGTGGTCTCAGACACACCCCCCGCTGTCGCGGTGGTTTCATCCTCGATGACAATCACTGGGACCTTGGCTCTCTTCTCCGCTCTCTGGGCCAGAGTCCTGAAAAGGAATGGGTTCAGAGTAAAGCAAATCAGATACAAGACAAAACAACAAGAATTGAAGAACTACAAGTACAGCAAAGAATCTTACTCTTCTTCTTCCTCGTCGGAGCTGAGCACAGAGAGGTCGAAGTCCGGCTCACCTCCGGTGAGGAGGCGAGGGGTAGGTTCCCTTAGCCGCTTGGCGGGGCGATGGCGGTGGTGCAGGCGGCCCAGCTCCGGCTACCGCCCGCGGCGTGAGCGGCGAGGAGGCGAAGCGGTGGTCGGGAGGACCCGCTCCGATTACCCTGCGGCGTGAGTGCTCAGCAGCAACAGTGCTTGCCCGCAGTGGGCGTGTCATGTGGCGCAGCGCTGTTGACTCGTCTGCTGCCCGCTTCGTCCCGGCCTTGCAGAGCGCCTTCTTGGTGGAGCTGGGGGCTCTGCTTGCGGCGAGCTGTCTCGAAGATGAGGAGGAAGAGGAGTTGGTCTTCAGCAGCCGCTCGCACCCTCGGCGGGCTCACTCGACTCGACTTCAGGCCGGCAAGCTCTCCCTCGCCGGCAAGCCCCTCTCGCTCGGCAAGGCTTGCCGCCTCTGCGGCCTCTGCCTCCTCCACGGTGAATCAAACTTCGCCCGCGATAGCGCTGCGCCGCCTCTTCGGCCCTAGTGGCAATCGCTGCATCTCCACATCGGTCGTGTCGCGAGTAAGGCTTTTACATTCATCGAGGCGGACCGGCACTTCTACCAAGCCGTCAAAGAACTCCCTGCAGCGTCGTCTCTGGCTCTTGCCAAGTTGGGACAATTCCATGTGAATCGCTGGCGGCATCATTACCGCGGATGCGGTCGGCGAGAGTTGTTACTGTGAGCGACACCCTCGGCAACCTGAACACCTCGGGATGTTCAGGATCGTACTTGAACAGTTCCTGGAGCATTGCGTTAAGTTCCAGGACAGTGAAGTTGAAGTTGAGGCCCGGGCGCAGCCTCATGATGTCCGCTGCATTCTGGAACTCCCAGGCGGGTCTCCTCCTCTCCTGTAGGGGGGCGATGTGGCGGCGAAGAAAATCTGCGCCAACGGCGCCTACAGTGAGCCCGACAAGCCTGAGGCGTTGGATCCGGGTGACGGCAATCTTCAGCCTATCGTCTTCCGGAGCCACATTGCTCCAATCGTTGCCGCGCGTTACTGGGGCTTGGCGCTGGGCGGTAAACGGCTGTGGGTTCTCCTCGACAATCCAACACCAGTCTGCTCTCCATTCCTCCCACTTGCCGCGGAGCTCTCCCTCCAGATAAGCTTCCTTCTTGCCAGCTCTCGAGATCCAAGCGATTCCGCCGGATAAAGGCTCCCCTCTTTCAACTCGGGGCATAAAGAAGTGGCGAAAAAGAGCTACATTTGGATAGACTCCGACAAAGTTTTCGCAGAGATGTGCGAAAACAGCCATGGTCAGAACGGCATTGGGGGTGAAGTCAAGGAGGCGGAACCCGTAGGTATTCATAATGTCGTAGAAAAACTCAGAGAAAGGCGGGCAGAGCCCGCAGTAGAAGAACAACGCGAAGAAGGGATACCCATTCGGGGCCAGTTCCGAAGCGGCGGCTGAGAGTACCATCGTGCGCGGATGCGCTCGCGTCTCCGTCGACCAGAAAAGGTAGTAATACTCCCTCAGCTCCTTCACGGCGAGCTTGGGGGAAGGTTACTGCTCCTTCGCGCGCCGCGAGCAGCTGCGCCTCGATCGACTTCCGACCTTCCCTTGTCGACTTCGAACCATGGCGGAGGTGGTGGGGAGATCGGCGGTGTTGGTGGTGCTGGTGGCGATGGGGAAGGAGTGCTGCTCTCTTTCAGCTTTGGGAAGAAAGGGAGGGGCGGCAGAGGTTTCTGAGATTGGAATAGCAACCAGCGAGATGGGCGAACTGCCCCTGTTTCCCCTGCTTATAAAGAGGGAGGGGGCGGACGTTCCGTCTTTCGAATAAAGAAACCACCCACGATCTCTCCACGACGCCGCATTCGGCGTGCCATTCGGGGAGGCGCGGTGGATTGAGTAAGATCTGGCGTAACCCAGGCCGCCCGTGCCGTGCCTGTTTTGGGCTGGCCCAACAGGCCTTCGGCACCGTGTGTAGCCCGAGCCGGGGCTCTGTCGGTGTACTAGAGTAGGGGTACCTAGTATCCCAAACTTGTGCCGCGGCGATCATGACATCCAGCGGCAAGGCTTGCGGGTGACCGCCGAGGTCCTCCATGGTTCCTTTGGAGCCATTCAAGAACAAAGTATTTAAGCCAAGGAGACAAGGCCCGGCAAGAGGAGCTTGCGGGAAGAATAACCGAGGCATCTCAAGGAACTTGCCGTGATCGCCACACGTCCGGCGAGGCCGGTGGCGACAAGCTTCGAGCGCGACAAGACAACGACCGCGGCAAAGGCGCTTGCGCGACAAGCTACCACTCTGTACCAGCGCTCCGGCACATCCACCAGCGTGTGCATACAGGACCTTTCGGTATGCGTGGCAAAACTGTGCAGCCGGTGGTCTTGTGATGGCTAAGCGGCGCCGACAAGATTGCCATCGTGGCAGCGGTGGCGTTCTGACGGTCCTTTTGCACTATTTGGGCGGCGTAGATGGGCATTTAATGCCTTTGTCCCTGCCGTCGGGGTTAGGTATGATACTTTATGCGGTGGTTGTACCAACCGCAACACCTTTCCATTTTTACCCTTGTCTACGTTGCCACCTATCGGTGACCCCTTGAGCATATAAAAGGAGGCCCATGCGCAACGTAGAGAGGGGTTCGGAGGCAGAAAAACACTCAGGCTCCGTCTCGTTAGCAGCTAGTGTGTACTGTAGCATTCAGCGCTCCCGAGCAAGAACTCAATACACTCAGACATGCAGCAGTAGGAGTATTATCTCTCCGGAGAGCTCCGAAGCTGGGTAAACTGCTCGTGTGCTTCGCCTCGATCTGCTCTTCGTGCGACCTCCGCCCCCCGCCGAACCGAAAGGGGCTCGGTCCGCCGGTCCCATAGGTGTTCGTGGATCAGTTCCCCCGGCAGTTCGCCATCATCCTCGCTTGGTGTGTCGAGCCCCTTGTATTCGGCGTTGAGTTTGTCGGACTGCTTGAAGACCCAACAATCTCTGTGGGTATGATTTGCCGGCTTCCCGGGGGTACTGTGGATTTGGCATACCTTGTCCAAAACTTTGTTTAAGTTAGATAGCTCGTCCCTGTTATCCTTAGGGGGGCAGTTTTTTATGATTCTGGCGTGAGCTTTTAAATCCAGCGTTGACTGTAGTGCTCTTCAGGCTGTTTCCCTTGGTTCGGCGCTGGTCATTGCTGCATCGGGGTTTCCCATTTCCATCCTAGACTTCGGCTGTACTTGGGCCGATGATACTACATCTTGCCAGCCAGCTATCCTCTCCCGCGCAAAAGCGGGTCATGAGGCTTGTTAATGCGGCCATTGTTCTTGGCTTTTCTTGGCCGAGGTGTCTGGCGAGCCATTCGTCTCGGACGTTGTGTTTGAAAGCTGCTAAGGCTTGGCGTCCGGACGATCAACTATTTAGTTCTTTTAGTAAGGAATCTGTTCCGAATTTTGGGCTGACTCTCCGGGTTGTTGGGTTATGTGACTTAAATCGTGCATCCGGAGGTCGGACATAGGTCCCTTGAAAATTTGCCCGAAAAGCATCCTCGAGTTCTTCCCAACTTCCTATGGTGTTTTCGGGGAGGCTTTTGAGCCAATGCCGGGCTGGCCCTTTGAGCTTGAGGGGTAAGTATTTTATGGCGTGGAGGTCATATCCTCTAGCCATGTGTATGTGGAGGATGTAATCCTTGATCCAGACTCCAGGGTCTGTTGTTCCGTCGTATGCCTCTATGTTTACGTGCTTGAATCCCGCTGGGAATTCATAATCCAGAACCTCATCGGTGAAACATAGGGGGTGTGCGGCACCCCTGTATTTAGGTGTATCGTAGTATTCGGATACTTGATATGTTGCATTGCTTACTAGAGCTTGCTTTCTTGGCCCGTAGATGGATCTAACTGGGCCATCTTTTTGATGCGAATCTGTGTGCGGATCGCGGGCCGGCTTGTGTGAGGCGCCATTTGCCGCTCTATGTTTGCCATGGGGTCGTCTATCCGACCAAGTTGTCTCCTTGTTCTTTGATTGCGGGGGCTCTACGGCCTCCTCATCAAATTCAGGCAGTAGTTTTCGCTTCGGGTAGCTCTTTGTTCGGCGACTGTCGCTGTATTTGTCTGCGGTGTTGAGTATTGCGCTCCATCTGATTCTGAGCGCATCTTTCGCTGTTTTGAGCTTCCGCTTCTACTTTTTTAGGCTACGCGTAGTGGCGACGAGCCTTTTGTGGAGGTTCTTCTGCTCCAGTAACTTGTCCGGCGCGAGATCGTCCGGATTGTTATCTTCGCCGGGGACGGGTTGTTTATCCAGATTGTCCTGTTCGGACGGTTGCTCGATAGCATGTTCGTCGTCCGCTGGTTCGCCCTGCTCTATGGCTGGGTCTGTATGGCTGCTGTCTTTGTCGAGGCGGGACTTTGAGCGGCGCTTACATCGCCGTTTTGACTGCTTTTCGAGGGAATGATCCCTCGTGATGTCCTATTTTTCCTCGTCGTCACTTCCTTTGGGTGTGTCCACCATGTATACATCGTGAGATGAGGTGGCTGTCCAGTGCCCCATAGGTGCTGGTTCATGTTTGTCTCCTACATCGTCGTCCATACTGTCGATGTCTTCGGAGTCGAAGTCGAGCACGTCGTTTAAACTTTCGAAAGTGTCTATGAAGTGGGTGGTGGGTGGGCTTTGAATTTCTTCATCGTCCGCATCCCAGCCTTCCTGACCATAGTCCGGCTAGGGCTCTCCTGATAGAGAGAGAGACTTTAGCGAATTCAGGATGTCGCCAAAGGGCGAATGCCAAAAGATGTCCGCGGCGGTGAACTCCATGATCGGCGCCCAATCAGATTCGATTGGCATGGGCGCGGAAGGTTCGGAGTCCGGAGAGGAGTCCAGCACCTTGGAGTCATGAACTTCACAAAGGACAGGGTTGATGTTCGGCTCAATCGCCATAGAGATACCAGCCCCCGAGGCGGTGTTCAGCCACCCATCCTCGATCGGCGCAGTCGGCTCCGAGCTAAGGGTCGGACCGGACACTTGTGCGGCCTCCAGGGCACTATCCGGCTGCAGAGCTAGATCATGCCCATCGTGTGAGGTGTGGCGCGCTTGGCTGTGGCTCGAACCGTCGAAGATCAAGTCTCCATGAGCGGCAGCGTGTAGTTCAAACTTCCAAATCTGACCTGATGGCCAGGGGCGTAGCTTTCAATCTGCTCCAGATGGCCAAGCGAATTGGCCCGCAGTGCAAAGCCGCCGAATACGAAGATCTGTCCGGGGAGAAAAGTCTCACCCTGGACCGCATCGTTGTTGATGATCGAAGGAGCCATTGGGCCTAAAGATGACGACACAGAGGAACTCTCAATGAAAGCACCAATGTCGGTGTCAAAACCGGCAGAACTCAGGTAGGGGGTCCTGAAGTGTGCGTCTAGGCGGATGGTAACAGGAGACAAGGGACACGATGTTTTTACCCAGGTTCGGGCCCTCTCGATGGAGGCAAAACCCTACTCCTGCTTGATTGATATTGATGATATGGGTAGTACAAGAGTAGATCTACCATGATATCAGAGAGGCTAAACCCTAGAAGCTAGCCTATGGTATGATTGTTGTTCATCCTACGAACTAAAACCCTCTGGTTTATATAGGCATCGAAGGGGGTTAGGGTTACACAGAGTCGGTTACAATGGTAGGAGATCTACATATCCATATCGCCAAGCTTTCCTTCCACGCCAAGGAAAGTCCCATCCGGACATGGGACGAAGTCTTCAATCTTGTATCTTCATAGTCTAGGAATCCGGCCGAAGATGATAGTTTGGCTATCCGGACACCCCACCCCCTACTCCGGGACTCCCTCACCCGTCGATTACCCTCGGCCTCACATTGAAGGTCTTGAGCCATAGGCCGAAGTGGGGGTGATGCGGAGGAAGGCTTCACACACGACGATAAATGACGAGATGTGAAGAACGGAATCCGAAGCTAGATCATGGAAATCTAGTCCGTAATAGAACATGAGCCCTCTTACGAAGGTGGGGGAGGGGAAGGATCGAGCGTGGAAAGAAAAAGACAGGCCTTGGCCCCTTTATAAAGAGGACGAATATCAAGCGTCCCCCGCGTGACTGTTTGGGACTTGCCTAAAATCGAAGAGTCATATTAAACAAACACGGCTGGGTTACCCACGCAATCCCGTGATAAGGGGGGACACGATCTCTGCTATGACAAGACGTGCCAGTAAAACCGCCTCGCAGCGCGTGTAGTGGCTAGTTATGAAAACGGTTCGAATAAAGGCCGAACCATGGCATGATGTCATGCTATAAAAAGCTGTCAGCAGATTTGATTTGTGGAATATTGTAATTTCTATGGTGGAATGTGGATTTTTTTTGCAGAGCTGGACACGACCCTTGTGTCCTAAATATTCTATGGAGTATTCGGAGAAGGAACCCGCCTTGCAATGCCCAAGACTGTATGCGCGCTGGACTCATCGTCATTGAAGCCTGGTTCAGGGGCTACTAAGGGAGTCCTGGATTAAGGGGTCCTCGGACCGCCGGACTATATAATTTGGCCGGACTGTTGGACTATGAAGATACAAGATTGAAGACTTCGTCCTATGTCCGGATGGGACTATCCTTTTGTAGGACCTTGAGAAGAGGTGTCTAGAGGGGGGGTGATTAGACACTAAGTACCAAAGTTGCAGTTTTTAAGATTCTTTGGGTTTAAGTGGAGTTTAGGCACAAATTTAATAATCACAATACTTATCAAGCAAGCATGCAAAGAGTATATGAGCAGCGGAAAGTAAAGCATGTAACTTGCAAGAAAGTAAAGGGAAGGGTTTGGTGGATTCAAACGCAATTGGAGACACGGATGTTTTTGGCGTGGTTCCGATAGGTGGTGCTATCGTACATCCACGTTGATGGAGACTTCAACCCACGAAGGGTAACGACTGCGCGAGTCCACGGAGGGATCCACCCACGAAGGGTCCACGAAGAAGCAACCTTGTCTATCCCACCATGGCCGTCGCCCACGAAGGACTTGCCTCACTAGCGGTAGATCTTCACGAAGTAGGCGATCTCCTTGCCCTTACAAACTCCTTGGTTCAACTCCATAATCTTGTCGGAGGCACCCAAGTGACACCTAGCCAATCTAGGAGACACCACTCTCCAAGAAGTAACAAATGGTGCGTTGATGATGAACTCCTTGCTCTTGTGCTTCAAATGATAGTCTCCCCAACACTCAACTCTCTCTCTCTCATAGGTTTTGGATCTGGTGGAAAGAAGATTTGAGTGGAAAGCACCTTGGGGAAGGCTAGAGATCAAGATTCATATGGTAGGAATGGAATATCTTGGCCTCAACACATGAGTAGGTACTTCTCTCTCAGAAAATGTAAGCTGGAAGTGTAGGTTCAGTCTGATGTCCCTCTCCACGAATGAAGAGGAGGTGGAGGGGTATATATAGCCTCCACACAAAATCTAACGGTTACACACAATCTGCCAAACTCGGTGAGACCGAATCGTTAAACTCGGTCAGACCGATTTAGCAAATAATGTGACCGTTAGGGTTTTCGGTGGGACCGAAATGCAACTCGGTGAGACCGATTTAGTTAGGGTTAGGAAATAACGTAATCTCGGTAAGACCGATTACACAAACTCGGTGAGACTGATTTTTGTAAAAAGCTTTCCAGAGAGTTGGTCAGGCAAACTCGGTGGGACCGATTACTCAAACTCGGTGGGACCGATTTTGGTAATAAGTTTTCCAGAGAGTTTGCATTGTAATCTCGGTAGTACCGATTGCTCAAACTCGGTGAGACCGATTTGATAATGGACATACACAGAGAGATTACAATCCTATCTCGGTGAAACCGAGAACCTTATCGGTAAGATGATTTGCTTAGGGTTTGTGGCAGTGGCTATGACTTCTGGAATCGGTGGAGCCGGATAGGAAGTTTCGGTGTGACCGATTTTGGCTTTGGGTTTAGGTCATTTGTGGAAGTGGGAAAGTAGCTGAGGGTTTTGGAGCATATCACTAAGCACATGAAGCAAGAGGCTCATTAAGCAACACCTCATCCCTCCTTGATAGTATTTGCTTTTCCCATAGACTCAATGTGATCTTGGACCACTAAAATGTAAAATGAAGAGTCTTGGGCTTGAAGCTTTAGCCAATTCTTTGTCCTTAGCATCTTGAAGGAGTTCCCACATCCTTTAGTCCATGCCACTCCATTGTTGAACTTATCTGAAACATACTAGATAAAAGTGTTAGTCCAACAAGAGATATGTTGACATTAATTACCAAAACCACCTAGGGAGCACTTGTGCTTTCAATCTCCCCCTTTTTGGTAATTGAGGACAACATACATCAAACCTTTAGATAAAGATATAAGGAATAGCAAGTAAAGCTTTGGAAAGACATGTAACAAACATAGACTCCCCCTACATGTGTGCAATAATGTGAATATGGAATGTAGAAGCATGTGAGAGCACAAACATGATAGAGCAGGCAATGTGTTACATGTATCTTGGCCATATGCATCAGAGCAAAGAATGTTAAAGAAAATACCTTCATGCTCATGAGTTTATTCTTGCAAACAATATGTACATCAGCAAGAATTCCTCATACACATGATTGTGATGCATATACTTACCTTGTAGTCTTGAGTTGTCTTAGGATGAAATGAACCTGTGTAAACAAGGTTAGCTAACACAGATACATCTACTAGTCAGAGCAAACAGAAGAAACCACAAGAATACCAAGACTGGGATGACATGTAGAGAGTGAGTACTAAGTACCACATTGAATTAGACATGTCCCCAAGAGTAAAGATATGCAATGAATTTAAATGATCTCTTTCCCTTAGATATCTTTATCCCCCTGAATCTAACATGGGATACTGGGAGAAGATAGGGAACAGAAAAACAAAGCTGAAAGAAAACAGAGCTGAAATATACGAATGATGATCAGAGCTGATGCATGCTAATGCAAATAGGCACAACAGAACATAAGAACATGTTTCTCCCCTCAAGAAGACATGTGGACATCTCTCCTCTTGAACACCAAGCATCTGGGATCCTTGAGAAAGACTTTCTACTTAAGTATTCTCTCCGCCTGGAGATCTCTCTCTACCCTTTGAGGGTCAATCTCCCCCTTTAGGAGATGATATCTCTCTCCCCCTTAAGAAGGTGATAAGCTTTGATGCTCTCTCTCTCTCTCTTCAAATGATAAGCTTTGATGTTCTCTCTCTCCCTCTTTGACATCAATTTCCAAGAAGGGTCTTCTGGAATCTGTCGAATGGGTTTGATCCTTGAGACACAGAACAAAGCAATGATAAAAATGTGATGCTTGTAGAGGACAAGATTCATTGAGTGGAGCTGGATTAGAAAAAGAGGATTATGTGGCAAACTGTTTTTCCTGTGATGAAATCGGTGGCACCGAGTGAGTTGCTTCGGTTGGACCGAAAGGATTTGGTTGGGCCGAAAATAACAAATCGGTGAAACCGAGTTCATCGCAGAGAAAACACTTGTCACCTCAGCTCACTAGACTAGTAAGATCTCACAAAGATTTGCAAGGTATTTACTGAAAGATGTGCAATGAATTGGAATGCAGAAAATGCAGAACAAACAGAACAGAAAAAAAGAATCTAGATGAAGTTTTTTTTTGAATTTGAAAGGGGAAACAAATATGCATGAGACAAATGCAAAAACACAGAAAAGAACACAAGAGAACTTCATCTAGAGATGGTCGGCGACAAAGTCACCTATGTTAGAGTATATTGACTTAGGAGTCAAGTGAGATCACTTGATCATAGGTCATACTCATCGTTTAAGCTCAAAATGGGGTTGCCACTTTTCATTTAAGCATCTTCATGTATTCACATCTTGTCGAGTTGCTTTAGCTCATGTAGCGACCCGACCACAGCTGGTCAAGTCTCTGTGCTTCCGTGTCATCCCTGAATCGGTAATGCTGACACACACATTACTCGAAGGATTTATAACAGAGTAGCAATCACACCCTTATTACATCGAATGTCTCAAAAGAGAACTTATTATAATAATATGGCTTAAGGCCATCTAATGTGATAACAGCGGAAGGCTTGGAAGATAAAGTGAGTCCATCAACTCCAACGGCATAGCTGAGCTGCACGGCAACGACCTATCGAACCTTACTCCTCGTCTGAAAAGTCTGCAACATAATACGTTGCAGCCGAAACGGTCACACATGGAATATCTTGGCAATGTAACACAACAGAGCAATAATAAAGTAATGCTACCACTACATGCATATTTGGCTGGTGGAAAACTCTATGGTTACAGTTTTTGCGAAAAGCCAATTTTCCCCTACAACAAAGGAATATAATTTTAATTTAACTATCATGGTGGTTGAAACATCATTTGAGAAGGTAACCCCAACTCAATGATCCCAATTAATATAGTTAACAACCCAACAATATTAATTTAGAGTGTTGAGATACATGTGAATACTCAAGTACTAGATACTCAGAATTGTCCATAACCGGGGACACGGCTAACCATGATTAAATTGTACACTCTGCAGAGGTTTACGCACTTTTCCCCACAAGACTCGATCGCCTCCGTTGGATTTCTCGCACTACATGGTGTTTGAGAAACGGATGACCGAGACACAGTCTTTCAGAACATTAACTCTCTACTCTAGGTAGACCATACCAAACCTACAAAACCCACTACCTGCTGATCCACCTCTTCAAGAGCTTCACGTAACTTACTCAACTATGCTAGAGCCCATAATAGCTTGTGGCTGCACACGAAAGTTTCTAGCATGAATAGACTCGGTTCCCTTTGAGCCTGGGTGGCGTTCCATAGGAAAATCACACGGTAACTCCGGGATTTTCAAAAAATAAAACAGGCAATCACTGGATACCCCAGGTGCCTCAATCCACCCAGATGTGTATTAAAGTTGCCACCTTAAGTAAACTATTAATTAACAATCTCACATCTGTCATGGATACACTCAAACCCAATCCACGTCTACGAGCATAGCATGGTAAGATAAGCATAACGTAGAAGTAACTCCCAAGGGTTTGATAATAAACAGGGCAATAGGTTCTACCTCAGCAACTACTTCCCAAAACCCACATGTTAAAAACATCCTAGTCATGCAATGTTTGAGGATTGAAACTAATGCATAATAACTGGGTATGAAAAGAGTATGATCAATGTGTTACTTGCCTTGCTGACGATCCGTGAATCCTAGAGACTCGTAGTAACACGCTTCGCACTTCGGGAATTCTATCGCAAACAAACAATAACATACATAACCAATAAACAAAGATGCACAAGTAGAACTCCAAATAAAAGAGTTGGACCGGAGAGTTCAACTTAAGAACTCCGGTTTGCAAAAACAAACAAATCAAACGGAGCAACAAAACTCAAACGGCGAAAGAAATAAGATCCATTTACTAATCTGAACTAGGGTCAAATTTTACCGAGACAAATACTTGTTTGAGTTGATTATTCGGAAAGAGGGTTTCGAGCTAAAACTCCAGGCGCTTGAATCGCCTGATTCCGATAAACGAGCGAAAAGATAAATAGGTTTGAACATCGGATCAGAAGTCACGATCAGAATAATCGCGGAATAAATCCGATACAAAGAAAAACGACGAACGGCTAAACGAACGAACGTTCGCTAGCAGAAACTAAACGATGTACACGTTCGTTAAAACGAACGGACGAGCGAACGGTCGCTAAGTAAATAAACCAAAGAAATAAAACCGATCTATATAAAAAAACGAACTAGGGTTTTCTGGAAAAAACCGAAGAGTTTTATTTTTAAAAAAAATGGCGGCGGGTTGGCTACCTCCGGCGAGGTGGGCGGCTCGCGGGCTCGGTGAGGCTCGGCGGGCGAGAGGGCGGGCGGGCGGCGGAAGACGGCGACGGCGGCTCGAGGCGGCAGCTGGCGGCTCGGCTCGGGCTCGGGCTCGGCGGTGGTGGCGCGGTGGTGGCGGGTTGTCTTGGCGGCGGCAAGGCACGGTATTTAACGAGGGGCTGCTCGGCTTGGGAAGGGGCGCCGGGAGGAGTCGGCTCGGACTCCCTCGGCGTCCGTCTTGATTGCTGCGGCGGTGTGTGGGAAGCGGTGGCGATGCGGGCCGGCCTGGCTGGGCCCTTGGCCCGGTTGGGCGCGGGTTTCCTTTTTTTTAAACATTCCGCCGACTTAGAAAAAATCCTAGAAAAATAAATAAAAATCTAAAAATTCCAAAACAAGTTTTCTCCGTCTAAATGGAATATTTAGAAAGAGATGAACTTTTCTTGGCCCCTAAAATGCAATTTTTAAAACATGCAAACTTTTCTAGGGGAAATAAAATTCCGAATAAAATCAAATAAAAACCCAATAATGATTTTAACATTTTTCCTCCGATATTTCATTTATTTTGGAGAAGTCATATTATCTCCCCTCATTTATGTATTTGAATGAAATATTTTTTCGGAGAGAAAAATAATCAAAATCAAAATCCTTGTGTTCATTATTTGATAAAACTCAAATATGAAAATCGGAAAATCCCCAACTCTCTCCGAGGGTCCTTGAGTTGCTTAGGAATTCGAGGATTGCAAAAGAAAAAGCAACGAAATATGATATGCATGGATGATCTATGTATAACATGCCAAATTAGAAATTTGGGATGTTACAAACCTACCCCCCTTAAGATGAATCTCGCCCTCGAGATTCGGGTTGGTTAGAAAATAGGTGCTGATGGTCCTTGCGAATATCCTCTTCTCGCTCCCAGGTGGCTTCTTCCTCGGTATGATGACTCCACTGAACTTTGCAAAACTTGATAACTTTGTTGCGAGTGACTCGACTATCAAAATCTAGAATCTTTACCGGCTTCTCCTCATAGGTCAGATTATTATCTAGTTGAATCGCCTCCAAAGGCACTGTATCATCTAATGGTATATCGGCCATCTCAGCATGGCACTTCTTCAGCTGCGATACGTGAAAGACATAGTGAACTCCTGACAATCCTTCAGGTAACTCCAGCTTGTAGGAAACTTCTCCCATCCGTTCCAAAATACGATATGGTCCTACAAATCTCAGGGCTAACTTTCCCTTAACTCCAAAACGTTTTACTCCCCTCAAGGGTGATACTCGTAGATAGGCTCTGTCTCCAATTTCATAGGTTATTTCCTTGTGTTTTGAATCTGCATAACTCTTCTGTCTGGACTGAGCAATCTTTAGTCTGTCTCTGATCAGTTTAACCTTCTCCTCTGATTCCTTGATCAAATCTGGTCCAAACAACTGACGATCCCCTACCTCATCCCACATCGATGGTGTTCTAAATCTGCGTCCATACAGAGCTTCAAACGGTGCCATCTTCAAACTGGCTTGGTAGCTGTTGTTATAAGAGAACTCCGCGTACGGCAAATTGCCATCCCAACTAGATCCATAATCTAGCGCACGGGCTCTCAACATGTCCTCCAGAATTTGATTGACTCTCTCTGTCTGTCCATCTGTCTACGGGTGAAGAGCGGTACTGAACTCCAATCGGGTACCCAAAGTCTGGTGTAGTTGATGCCAAAACTTTGAAGCAAACTGTGTTCCTCTATCTGATACGATGCTCCTCGGAACTCCATGCAAACATACGATGCTGGTCATATATATCTTGGCCAATTTTGCACTTGTATATGTTGTTTTCACCAGGATGAAGTGAGCTACTTTGGTCAAACGATCCAAAACTACCCATATAGAATCATATCCTGCTTTGGTTCTGGGTAATCCGGTAAAAAAGTCCATACCAAGTTTGTCCCACTTCCATTCGGGTATTGGCATAGGCTGTAACAGTCCTGCGGGCTTCTGATGCTCGGCCTTCACTCTCTGACATACATCACATACGGCTACATACTCGGCAATATCCTTCTTCATACCAGTCCACCAGAAACGTTCCTTCAAGTCCAAATACATCTTGGTGTTTCCGGGGTGAATCGAGTATGGTGAGTCATGGGCCTCCTGAAGTCTCAACTTCCTGATCTCCGAATTGTTGGGCACATAAATCCGGTCCTCAAACCACAAGGTATCGTGCTCATCCTCGCGAAAACCTTTGGCTTTCCCTTCGCCCATCTTCTCTCTTATCTCAGCAATCTCTTTGTCCTCCTTCTGAGCTTCTCGAATCTTGTCCAACAATGTCAACTGAACCTCCATTGCTGCAAGAAATCCTCTTGGAACAATCTCCAATCGAGGTTCCATGATCTCCGCAGCTAACTCCTTTGGCAATCCTTTGCTCTCAAGAATATTAGCATAACTCTTC
Organism: Aegilops speltoides; assembly: GCA_021437245.1. Classification (NCBI taxonomy): domain Eukaryota; kingdom Viridiplantae; phylum Streptophyta; class Magnoliopsida; order Poales; family Poaceae; genus Aegilops; species Aegilops speltoides. The sequence goes on from CM038144.1 coordinate 155,656,033, forward strand.
CGGCTCAAAGCGTCTGCTACGACGTTGGCTTTTCCTGGATGATAGTGTAGCTTCATATCGTAATCCTTTATAAGTTCAAACCATCTCCTCTATCTGAGGTTCAACTCCTTCTGTGTGAAAATGTACTTCAAGCTCTTATGATCCGTGTACACATCACAACGGTTTCCAATAAGATAATGTCTCCAGGTCTTCAACGCGTGCACTACGGCTGCTAACTCCAGATCATGTGTGGCATAGTTCAACTCGTGTGGCTTCAGTTGTCGTGAGGCATACAAAACAACTTTTCCTTCCTGCATAAGCACACATCCCAGTCCCAAGCGAGAGGCGTCACAATACACTTGAAACTCCTTATGTATATCTGGCAAGGTTAGCACTGGGGCTGTAGTCAATCATTTCTTCAACTCCTAAAAGCTTGTCTCGCAATCCTCTGTCCATTTGAACTTAGTATCCTTCTTTAACAATTCAGTCATTAGTTTAGCAATCTTGGAAAAATTCTCAATGAATCTCCGATAATATCCTGCCAGTCCAAGGAAACTGCGGATCTCTCCAATTGAAGTGGGTGCCAACCATTCAGTGACCGACTGAACCTTACTGGGATCTACTGCTATACCCTCTCCTGATATAACATGCCCAAGAAATCCAACTTCTTTCAACCAAAACTCGCACTTGCTGAATTTGGCGTATAAGCGGTGTTCCTCGAGTTTCGAGAACCAAGCGCAAGTGTTCCACGTGCTCCTCTTCGTTCTTCGAGTATATCATAATATCATCAATAAATACCACAACAAACTTGTTCAAATACTCCATGAACACCTTGTTCATCATACTCATGAAATAGGCAGGGGCGTTAGTCAGTCCAAATGACATGACCGTATACTCATATAATCCATACCGTGTGGTAAACGCTATCTTTGGTATATCCTTCTCTCGGATCTTCAACTGATGGTATCCTGATCGTAGATCAATCTTTGAAAACACCTTAGCTCCTTGTAACTGATCAAACAGATCGTTAATCATTGGTAAGGGATACTTGTTCTTTATCGTTACTTCATTCAGAGCTCGGTAATCAACGACCATCCTCAGGGATTTATCCTTCTTCTCCACCAAAAGTACTGGGGCTCCCCAAGGTGATGAACTTCTACGGATGCATCCTTTCTCCAATAACTCTTTGATCTGCTTCTTAATTTCCTCCAGGTCATTTGCTGGTATCCGATAGGGTCTCTTGGATATTGGCCCTGTACCTGGCAATAGCTCTATCAGAAACTCGATGTCTCTATCCGGTGGCATATCTGGTAACTCTTCGGGGAAAACATCCGGAAAATCCTTCACTACTGGTACTTCCTCCTGTACAACTCCCGTGAGGGCGTTTACTTGGTTCCTCCTAGGCACATGCCTAGATACATACTTAATCCTTTTTCCCTCTGGGGTGGTAAGCTAAATTGACTTGCTAGCACAATCAATACTTCCTCCATACTTTGACATCCAGTCCATACCTAATATCACATCACCTCCTTGCGACTCCAAGATGGTTAGGTCAGACGGAAAAACATGCGTGCCAATGATTAAGGGTATCTGGGTGCACCATCTGCTAGCCATGTACTCTTCTACAGGCGAACTCACTAAAAGAGGGGTCCTAAGGGTTTGGGTTGGTAACTTGAACTTTTCCGCAAATCCCCTTGATATATATGAATGCGATGCACCAGTATCGAAAAGAACAATAGCGGTAAATGACTGAACCAAAAACTTACCTATTACCGCGTCCGGCTGCTCTTCAACTTCCTCCACATTAACGTGGTTCACTTGTCCTTTGTTGAATGGATTGGTCTTCTTCCCAGCGCTCCCATTTCCGTTTCCATTCTTTCCTTCAGGGCAGTCATTGGCATAGTGCCCTGTCTTCCCGCACTTGTAGCAAATGACTTGACTCAAGTCCCTCTTTGCGGGTGTAGATGGGTTAGAGCGGTTCTGATTATAGTTGGCTCCGTTCCCATTCCCGTTCTTCGCACCATTATGGTTATGCGATCCTCCTCCAGTACGATTATGACCTCCATGGTTATGAGTAAGTCCTCCCAAGTTCGTGGTTAGGTGAGGCTTCTGGTGAGCTCCTGAGTTGTATTTCCCTTGTCCATACTTCCTCTTACAATTCTCAATTTGCTGCTGCTTTCCTTCAATCATTAGAGCCTTATCTACCAACTCCTGGTAGTTGTTGAAGGTTGCTACCATCAACTGCATGCTCATCTCATCATTTAGCCCTTCCATAAACTTCTCCTGCTTCGCGGCATCTGTGGCCACATCATCAGGGGCATAGCGTGATAACTTGCTAAACGGCCAATAGTACGGTTCCCCTGGCGTAAATTGTGAAACTCACGCTTCTTCATCTGCATAGCTCCAGTCGAGACATGGGCAGTACGAAAAGCCTGCTGAAACTGAGCCCATGTGACAGTGTTGATAGGATAGGTGGCTGTGAAATTCTCCCACCATGCTGCTGCAGGTCCATCCAGTTGGTGTGCGGCAAAATGCACCTACTCAGCATCTGTGCATCCTGCGGTGGTTAACTCCTTTCCAATATGGCGTAGCCAATCATCTGCAACTATTGGCTCGATGCTACTGGAGAACACCGGAGGCTGTAACCTTAAGAAACGGGTGAGGTTATCCACTGGCGGCGGGTTGTTGTTGGCATTGTTTTTGTTGGCATTGCCCTGGTTCTGAACTAGCAATCGCATCAAGGCATTCTGCTGTTGGATCAACTGGGTGATCTCCGGTGGAAAAACAAAATCGGGGTCTCTTCTCGGAGGCATCTGATGGGTTTAGATGGAAGAGATTAGAATAGAAAAAGATCTAGGGGAGAAACACTACCCATATGTATATGAGGCAAACACTAGCATTCATTCAACCAATCAGGCAAGGGAATACAAAACGGTCTAGGACTATCACAAAAGTGCTCAACTACTACTAGTTACATGGGGGAATACTACTATTATATGGTGGTCATCTAGAAATTTTGATCGGTGGAAGACTCCATGATGTCAGCTCCGGCTTCATCTTCGTAGTCATCATCACTTGGATCTAAATCGGTGTCGTTGATGATGATGTAGTTGTCCGGACAAGTGGGACCTTCTTCCTCTTCTCTCGGGGCTGGTCCTCCCATGAAGATTCCGATCTTCTCGACTAGGTCATCATTCTTCTCTAGTAGGGTCTTGATTTCTTCCTCATATCCATTGCGTGTAAACTTGAATTCTTCCTCCAGCTCGATGATCCTAGTTTTCGCCTTCTTCAACTCCATCATGTATGCGCACATCTGGTTCTCCTGACGTCGAATGTGCTGGTTTTGCTCTTGGATAAAAGCTGTGACAGATCTATCCTTCCTGGTGCTGATCATCTCCCATTGTTCATCTCGGCGCCCACACTTTGATAGGTGGTGTCCTTAAGCTCCCTATTAGATTTCTCCAATGCGTCCCATGGTAATATGAGCTGCCATACTCTTGCCAAGGCTCCAAGTGGGTGCGTCGAAAGAAAACTCTATGGGTTTGGAAGTTGGCGAGAACGTCCTTCCTGGAACTCGTACTTGAATCATCCAGCGCTCTTCTTCTGGTAAAGTGGTGTTGTACGTCCCAGTGAAGCTTGGTATTCCAATATTCAAGTACCTAGTTATTTCCTTCAAGTGGCGTCCAAAAGGTGTGTCTTCATCCGGTTGTCCAAACTTGTTCTTCATCTCCTTCATCCTAAAGAGTGGAAAATGGAGAGGAGTCGGAAATGAGTAGAGAAGAGTGACCTATGGTTTATCTTAGTGGTCATGTCCTACACTCAACGTGTGCTCTGATACCATCTTGTAGCGACCCGACCTCAGATGGTCAAGTCTCTGTGCTTCCGTGTCATCCCTGGTCGGTAATGCTGACACACACAGTACTCGAAGGATTTATAACAGAGTAGCAATCACACACTTATTACATCGAATGTCTCAAAAGAGAACTTATTACTATAATATGGCTTAAGGCCATCTAATGCGATAACAGCGGAAGGCTTGGAAGATAAAGTGAGTCCATCAACTCCAATGGCATAGCTGAGCTGCACGGCAACGACCTATCGAAACTTACTCCTTGTTTGAAAAGTCTGCAACATAATACGTTGCAGCCCGAGAACGGGTCAGCACATGGAATATGCTGGCAATGTAACACAACAGAGCAATAATAAAGTAATGCTACCACTACATGCATATTTGGCACTTTTCCCAACAGAGCAATGGGACACGACTAACCATGATTAGATTGTACACTCTGCAGAGGTTTGCGCACTTTTCCCACAAGACTCGATCGCCTCCGTTGGATTTCTCGCACTACATGGTGTTTGAGAAACTGATGACCGAGACACAGCCTTTCAGAAACATTAACTCTCTACTCCGGGTAGACCATACCAAACCTACAAAACCCACTACCTGCTGATCCACCTCTTCAAGAGCTTCACGTAACTTACTCAACTATGCTAGAGCCCATAATAGCTTGTGGCTGCACACGGAATTTTCTAGCATCAATAGACTCAGTTCCCTTTGAGCCTGGGTGGCGTTCCATAGGAAAATCACACGGTAACCCCGGGATTTCCAAAAAATAAAACAGGCAATCACTGGATACCCCAGGTGCCTCAATCCACCCATATGTGTATTAAAGTTGCCACCTTAAGTAAACCATTAATTAACAATCTCAGCCCTGTCATGGATACACTCAAACCCAATCCACGTCTACGACCATAGCATGGCAAGATAAGCATAACGTAGAAGTAACTCCCAAGGGTTTGATAATAAACAGGGCAATAGGTTCTACCTCAGCAACTACTTCCCAAAACCCACATGTTAAAAACATCCTAGTCATGCAATGTTTGAGGATTGAAACTAATGCATAAAAACTGGGTACGAAAAGAGTATGATCAATGTGTTACTTGCCTTGCTGACGATCCGTGAATCCTAGAGACTCGTAGTAACACGCTTCGCACTCCGGGAATTCTATCGCAAACAAACAATAACATACATAAGCAACAAACAAAGATGCACAAGTACAACTCCAAATAAAAGAGTTTGACCGGAGAGTTCAACTTAAGAACTCCGGTTTGCAAAAAGAAACAAATCAAACGGAGCAACGAAACTCAAACGGCGAAAGAAATAAGATCCGTTTACTAATCTGAACTAGGGTTAAATTTTACAGAGACAAAAACTTGTTTGAGTTCATTATTCGGAAAGAGGGTTCGAGCTGAAACTCCAGGCTCTTGAATCGCCTGATTCCGATAAACGAGGGAAATGATAAATAGGTTCGAACATCGGATCAGAAGTCGCGATCAAAATAATCGCGGAATAAATCCAATAAAAAGAAAAAACACGAACGGCTAAACGAACGAACGTTCGTTAGCAGAAACTAAACGATGAACACGTGCGTTAAAACGAATGGACGAGCGAACGCTCGCTAAGTAAATAAACCGAAGAAATAAAACCGATCTATATAAAAAAACGAACTATGGTTTTCTCAAAAAAAAACAAAGGGTTTTATTTAAAAAAACCGGCGGCGGGGTGGCTACCTCCGGCGAGGTCGTCCGACGAGGTGGGGCGGCTCGGTGGGGCGGCGGGTCGGGCGGGCGGCGGGTGTGGAAGGCGGCGGCGGCTTTGGCATGGTGGCGGGCTCGGCTCGGGCTCGGGCTCGGGCGGTGGTAGTGGTGGTGGCGGGTGGTGAGGGCGGCGGCGGCAGACTTAGGAGGGGGGCTGCTCGGCTTAGGGAAAGGCGCCCGGGAGGAGTCGGCTCGGACTCCCCTCGGCGTCCGTCTTGGCCTGTGGCGTCTTGTGGGCAAGCGGCGGCGATCTTGGGCGGCCTGGCTGGGCCCTTAGCCCGGTCGGTATGAGTTTCCTTTTCAAAAAAACATTCTGCCGACTTAGAAAAAAATCCTAGAAAAATAAATAAAAATCTAAAAATTCCAAAACAAGTTTTCTCCGTCTAAATGGAATATTTAGAAAGAGATGAACTTTTCTTGGCCCCTAAAATGCAATTTTTAAAACATGCAAATTTTTCTAGGGCAAATAAAATTCTGAATAAAATCAAATAAAAACCGAATAATGATTTTAACATTTTTCCTCCGATATTTCATTTATTTTGGAGAAGTCATATTATCGCCCCTCATTTATGTATTTGAATGAAATATTTGTTCGGAGAGAAAAATAATCAAAATCAAAATCCTCATCTTCATTATTTGATAAAACTCAAATATGAAAATCGGAAAATCCCCAACTCTCTCCGAGGGTCCTTGAGTTGCTTAGGATTTCGAGGATTGCAAACGAAAAAGCAACGAAATATCATATGCATGGATGATCTATGTATAACATGCCAGATTGGAAATTTGGGATGTTACAGCTCATGACTTGGAGTAAAGCTTCTCTAAGATGGAATGACATACCTTGGTTGGTGGTGTAGTCCATGTAGTTGAACTTGTGTGGGTTGCTCAAGGTTGATGTAGCTCATCAAGAATTTGAAGCACACTTGGAATTTGATTCCATCTACCTACATGGGTTAGTTCTTGCAAGGAAGAGCACTTGTGTATCCAAAAATGACAATCATGAAGCTCAATGGATAATTTGTCAAAGGATAAGTTTGAGTGGATTCGTGCTTCCTTGTCTTCAACCACCATAGTGTAGAGACTTGGTGGTGTAGAGATTGCTCAAGATGTGAGTAGATTACAATCTCATGGAATTTAATTCCACCAAGTACCTACATGGGTTAGATAACATGCAAGATACAAATTCATCCAAGATATAAGATTTTCATCATAAGACAAATATCAAGGATTAGTCATAAGCTCATGTCTTGCATGTATCCAATGGAGTTTCTACTCCAAGTTTGAGGCATCAATGATGTTCAATTCTCCTCTTAACCTGCAAAACACTTTCTCATCAAGAGGTTTAGTTAATATATCCGCTAATTGCTTTTCGGTGCGAACATGCTTAAGATCAATGTCATCCTTAGCAACATGATCTCGAATGAAATGATGACGAACTTCAATATGCTTAGTTCGAGAATGTTGCACAGGATTATGACCAATTTTAATAGCACTTTCGTTGTCACGAAGCAATGGAACATGTCTCACATATATCCCATAATCTTTAAGAGTTTGGGTCATCCAAAGTAATTGAGCACAACATGAACCAGCGGCAATATATTCCTCTTCGGCAGTGGAAAAGGATACCGAATTTTGTTTCTTGGAGGACCAAGACACAAGAAATCTACCAAGAAATTGACAAGTACCCGAAGTGGACTTTCTATCAACCTTGTCTCCGGCATAGTCCGAGTCGGAATAGCCAACAAGATCGAAAGAGGCCCTCTTAGGATACCAAATGCCAAAGTTTGGTGTATGGATTAAGTATCTCACTATCCTTTACACGGCCTTAAGATGACATTCCTTAGGAGCAGCTTGATATCGTGCACACATGCACACACTTAGCATGATATCAGGACGTGAAGCACATAGATATAACAATGAACCAATCATAGAGCGATAAACCTTTTGATCAACCGGTTCACCATCTTTGGTCAAGTCATTATGTTCACTAGTAGGCATGGGTGTAGACATACCTTTGCATTCTTGCATATTGAAATTCATGAATAAGTCCTTGGTGTACTTCGTTTGAGAAACGAAGGTACCTTCCTTAGTTTGCTTGATTTGCAACCCAAGAAAGAATTTGAGTTCACTCATCATAGACATCTCAAACTTCTCCGACATTAGCTTCCCAAACTTTTCACTAAAATGAGGGTTAGTTGAACCAAATATAATATCATCAACATAAATTTGGCATACAAATAGTTCTCCATTAACCCTTTTAGTAAAAAGAGTAGAATGAATTTTCCCAATTTCAAAGCCTTTTTCAATAAGGAACTTGGTCAAGCATTTATACCAAGCTCTAGGAGCTTGTTTAAGACCATAAAGAGCTTTGTGAAGTTTGTAAACATGATTGGGTTTCTTAGGATTGACAAAGCTGGGAGGTTGCTTAACATAAACTTCCTCCTCTATTTCACCATTTAGAATAGCACTTTTAATGTCCATTTGGTACAAGGTGATATCAAGATGATTAGCATAGGCAAGTAAGATGCGAATGGACTCAAGTCTAGCAACGGGGGCGTAAGTCTCACCATAGTCCATACCTTCGACTTGTGTGTAGACTTGGGCGACGATACGTGCTTTGTTGCGAACTACTTGTCCATGTTCACCTTGCTTGTTGCGAAACACCCATTTGGTACCGATGACATTGTGGTTGTTGTCAGGCTTCTCAACCAATGTCCAAACTTGGTTCCTCTCAAAGTTATGTAGCTCTTCATGCATAGCATTTATCCAATTCGGATCTTTGAATGCTTCTTCAACCTTCATAGGTTCAATGCTAGAGATGAAAGAATAGTTTTCACAAAAGTTAGCTAAACGAGTTTTAGAGCGAGTGATTCTCCCGGTTTGAATGTCACTGTAGATTTGCTCGATGGGATGATCTTTAGCAATTCTTGCTCGAACTCGTGAAAGCTTTTGCTTGGGTCTTCGTTGAACATCTTCTTCATCTTGTTCTTCTTCTTCTTGGCCTTCTTCATTGTTGGCATTCTCGTTCTCTTGTCGTGGTAGAGAAGGAGGCTGTTGACGTTCATCTTGATGCACTTACTCATTTTCTTCATCTTGGTGTGTCCCGCTTGTGGATTCTTCCGTATCAACTCTTGGTTCACCTTGTTGTGAAGTTGAAGCTTCCACTTGGACGGACGAGGTGCTCTCCTTCACCTCCATTGGACGAACCTTGCCAATAGCCAAGTCTTGAATTGCTTCCGAAGGATCTTTGTCACCTACATCAATTGGCAATTGCTCTACTTGCGAGCCGTTAGATTCATCAAACTTCACATCTACCGTCTCTTCAACCTTCCGGGTGAAATTGTTGTAGACACGGTAAGTGTGAGAGTTTGAGCCATAACCTAGTAGGAAACCTTCATGAGACTTAGGAGCAAATTTAGAGCGACGATGTTTATCAAGAATGTAGCACTTTGAGCCGAATACTCGAAAGTATCCAACTTGGGGTTTGTTACCGGTGAGGAGCTCGTATGCCGTCTTGCCGAGTAGCTTGTGAAGATACAAGCGATTTGTTGCATGACTAGCTGTCTCAACCACTTCTGCCCAAAAGTGCTTCAGCATCTTGTACTCATCAAGCATCATTCTCGCCATTTCGATGAGCGTCCGGTTCTTCCTCTCAACAACTCTATTTTTTTGAGGTGTGTACGTAGCCGAGAACTCGTGTGAAATCCCTTCTTCGTCAAGAAAGGTATCCATATTTGTGTTCTTGAACTCCGTTCCGTTGTCGCTGTGAACCTTCTTGATATTCACTTCAAATTGATTTTGGGCCTTCCTAGCGAAGTTTTTGAAGATCTTTTGGAACTGCGATTTATCATCGAGAAAGAACACCCACGTAAATCTTGAAAAATCATCAACTATAACTAGACCAAAAGAATTTCCACCGAGACTCTTGTAAGAGTTGGGACCAAAGAGATCCATGTGAAGTAGCTCGAGTGGCCTCCTGGTAGTCATGATGTTCTTCACGGGATGCCTTCCTCCAACCTGTTTACCTGCCTGACAAGCGCTGCAAAGTCTATCCTTATCAAATATGACATCGTTAACTCCAAGGATATGATTTCCTTTAATAAGCTTGTCAAGGTTTCGCATACCAACATGACCTAATCGTCTATGCCACAACCAACCTTTGAGGATTTAGCAATGAAGCAAGTTTTAGGTTGAGCCTTTTTAGTGAAATCGACAATGTATAGATCACCTCTACGCACACAGGTAAAGACCATTTTATGATTATCTCGACGAAGCACTTGGCAATCTACTTCAGTAAATAGAACATTGAAACCGAAATCAGCAAGTCTAGATACTGAAAGTAAGTTGTAACCAAGAGATTCAACGAGCATGACATTTTGTATGGAGCTATCATTTGATATGGCCACCTTATCGAGGCCAACCACCTTACCCTTTGAGTTGTCACCGAAAGTGACATACTTTCGAGGACTATCATTATCAGCAGGCTCGTGAAACATGTCTTTATCTCCGGTCATGTGATCGGTACATCCACTATCAAGAACCCATTCCTTTCCTCCTGACATGTAACCCCGAAGATTTGCCATAAGACCAAAATGTCTTATTGCATCATCAAGATCAAGGTCACTATCATCATCCTCATCATAGTATCCATGTTCAACATCGTCATGTGGTGGATCAAGTCCTAGAGAGGGTGATTCATTGGAGTGAGTTCGATAATCTTGCTTATGAATTATTATAGCTTCGGAAATAATATCACTAATAATACCAACATTTCCTTTGGCACACATAAGGTTTGTAAGCTCAAATAGACGATCACCAAACATAGGATCACTAGTATTCATCTTACTCAAAGCAATAGACTTATGGAGAATTTCATCAAGATTTTTCAAGAAATAATCTGGAAATCGTTCCTCAAGAAATTTCCATATGGTGTAGGCACATTTGAAAGTAGGCAAGCATCCAAGCAAGTTTCTAGGCAATCCTCTAATGATAAGTTCGGCAGTTCTAAGATTCCTAATCATGTCAATTGACTCATTATGGGTAGGATGCATAGGATCACCATAAGGTGCACAAGAACTAGCAATGTACTTGTTAAAATGATATTGATTGAAAATAACAAGCATCTCATTTTTCAACTGGTGAAAATACTCTCCATCAAGAATAGGCACTCTATGTCTAAGACTCCCAATAGTAGACTCATCCATCTTCCTCCAATGGTGATTAAACCAAAGCAATGGAGACCAATGCTCGGATACCACTTGTAGGACCTTGAGAAGAGGTGTCTAGAGGGGGGTGATTAGACACTAAGTACCAAAGTTGCAGTTTTTAAGATTCTTTGGGTTTAAGTGGAGTTTAGGCACAATTTCAAGAATCACAATACTTATCAAGCAAGCATGCAAAGAGTATATGAGCAGCGGAAAGTAAAGCATGCAACTTGCAAGAAAGTAAAGGGAAGGGTTTGGAGGATTCAAACACAATTGGAGACACAGATGTTTTTGGCGTGGTTCCGATAGGTGGTGCTATCGTACATCCACGTTGATGGAGACTTCAACCCACGAAGGGCTGCACGAGTCCACGGAGGGCTCCACCCACGAAGGGTCCACGAAGAAGCAACCTTGTCTTACCCACCATGGTCGTCGCCCACGAAGGACTTGCCTCACTAGCGGTAGATCTTCACGAAGCAGGCGATCTCCTTGCCCTTACAAACTCCTTGGTTCAACTCCATAATCTTGTCGGAGGCTCCCATGTGACACCTAGCCAATCTAGTAGACACCACTCTCCAAGAAGTAAAAAATGGTGCGTTGATGATGAACTCCTTGCTCTTGTGCTTCAAATGATAGTCTCCCCAACACTCAACTCTCTCTCATAGGTTTTGGATCTGGTAGAAAGAAGATTTGAGTGGAAACCACCTTGGGGAAGGCTAGAGATCAAGATTCATATGGTAGGAATGGAATATCTTGGCCTCAACACATGAGTAGGTAGTTCTCTCTCAGAAAATGTAGGCTGGAAGTGTAGGTTCAGTCTGATGGCTCTCTCCACGAATGAAGAGGAGGTGGAGGGGTATATATAGCCTCCACACAAAATCTAACCGTTACACACAATCTGCCAAACTCGCTGAGACCGAATCGTTAAACTCGGTCAGACCAATTTAGCAAATAATGTGACCGTTAGGGTTTTTGGTGGGACCAAAATGCAACTCGGTGAGACCGATTCAGTTAGGGTTAGGGCATAACGCAATCTCGGTAAGACCGATTACACAAACTCGGTGAGATCGATTTTGGTAAAAAGCATTCCAGAGAGTTGGTCAGGCAAACTCGGTGGGACCGATTACTCAAACTCGGTGGGACCGATTTTGGTAATAAGTTTTCCAGAGAGTTTGCATTGTAATCTCTGTAGTACCGATTGCTCAAACTCGGTGAGACCGATTTGATAATGGACATACACAGAGAGATTACAATCCCATCTCGGTGAAACCGAGATCCCTATCGGTAAGACCGATTTGCTTAGGGTTTGTGGCTGTGGCTATGACTTTTGGAATCGGTGGCGCCGGATAGGAAGTTTCGGTGTGACCGATTTTGGCTTTGGGTTTAGGTCATTTGTGGAAGTGGGAAAGTAGCTGAGGGTTTTGGAGCATATCACTAAGCACATGAAGCAAGAGGTTCATTAAGCAACACCTCATCCCTCCTTGATAGTATTGGCTTTTCCTATAGACTCAATCTGATCTTGGACCACTAAATTGTAAAATGAAGAGTCTTGGGCTTGAAGCTTTAGCCAATTCTTTGTCCTTAGCATCGTGAAGGAGTTCCCACATCCTTTAGTCCGTGCCACTCCATTGTTGAACTTATCTGAAACATACTAGATAAAAGTGTTAGTCCAACAAGAGGTATGTTGACATTAATTACCAAAACCACCTAGGGAGCACTTGTGCTTTCACCTTTGCGTGGAAGGCAAGCTTGGATATTCGGATATGTAGATTTCCTTCTCTGTAACTGACTTTGTGTAACCCTAGCCGCCTCCGGTGTCTATATAAACCGGAGGGTTTAGTCCATAGGACAACAATAATCATAATCATAGGCTAGCTTCTAGGGTTTAGCCTCTATGATCTCGTGCTGGATCAACTCTTGTAATACTCATATCATCAAGATCAATCAAGCAGGAATTAGGGTATTACCTCCATCGAGAAGGCCCAAACCTGGGTAAAACATCATGTCCCCTGCCTCTTGTTACCATTAGCCTTAGACGCACGGTTCGGGATCCCCTACCCGAGATCTGCTGGTTTTGACACCGACAGCGGGTGCAAGCCGTGTCAGAGTGGCCCAGTGGTCCACTCGAGTGTTGTACAACTCCATCCGAATGGCATGGGCCTCACGGTCCCTTTGCTCCAACATCTCTATGGTGGTACGAAGGCGCGACTCCTCATGAGTAGCGTCAATGTAAAGACCAGTGTAATAACCCTCCTGACGAGTAAGTGCTGCTTGCAGATAGCAGAACTCGATGTTCTGGAGTGACGAATGCCCAGTTCGAATGATAGATATCATGGAGTAAGCAGCGTCCTGTACTGTCATATCCATGGTAACTCTGAGCCCATAAGACCAGTGAAGGGGATCGGTAGCTCCGAGGTAGGAAGGAAATATCCTCACTGTGCATATGTACTGACTCCGATTAAAATCTTGATACTGCTCTTCTATGGTATACTCTGGATACCATCGATAGCATGTCTCTGTCATCACACAGAGCAGCATGGCCGTGTGACCGGGCACATCAATGCACCGTGTCAGACGTACCACCTGATGTGTGGTGCGGGAAGCCATCTGAAACACGAAATAATGAAAAGGCATTAGAATTTCTAGTAGAAATCGGACAACATAACGGTTGTGAATGCTCAAAAAGGATTTTGAGGCATTTTGCAAAGTATTGCATAGTCACTCAACAACATCATATCAAGGTTCTGGATCCAACCAACAACATACTGAAGTAGTAGAACTGAACAGGGGCTTGTAACCAACAATCATATAAGAGTCTACGGAATAGTAACACGTGAACCTGATAGAAAGGTGAGATCCTAGTCCTTATCCCCCGTGGAAAGAATGGACTGACTCAGATCAGAATGTCATGAGGTAAAGGAGTAAAAAGAGACTTACGTTCCATCCCACAATCAATTCCCCTACATATAACTAAAGCATTTCTAGACTCGACATCGACAAGTTTGGCTTTAAGAACCTACAGGTAGTCCGGCTCTGATGCCAACGCTGTCAGGACCCCGATTCTAAGTCACACCAATCTGGCATGTAACACATCATATCACTTTGTGGCCTCACACACGGTATCCCCACGGGTGCCACCTTACATGGCCCAGGACCGTTTGCGCCTTTTGGCTCACGTATATGATAGTGTTGCTAGCATCCATATGACAAAGAACCCGGGCTGACATGACTAGTCGTGAACCCAAAGTGGCGCTAACTTACAGGGACAGGCACACATGACCTAGCAACGAACGTGTCGATCAACAATGTCTGAACCCAAGTCGTAGCAAGCTACAAGGACTTAAAGGAGCAACATGTGACATTTCCCCGAAGGGACACACACAGGAACGAAGGACACATGCCCGCCAGCCTAAGCGTTCAGTATTAGTAGCTAGCTACCAAGGCTCAGGGGAAGCACTAGGAGACATTTCCTGGTGAGAGAGGCTACCAAGGATAAACAACTAGGTTGTCAGATCCCACACGTACCAAGCATTTCAAATCATAGACACAATATGCTCGATATGTGCAAATACAGCATGGCATCACAACAAAACACTACAACTCAAGTACTTTATTTAAAAGGCTCTAGAGAGCCATACATAACATTCATACAGATACGGGTCACACGACCCGACATTCAAGTCATACAAGCATACAAGCACAAGCGGAAGAAACTTGTCTAAGTACAGATGACTAGAAAGCAAAGGCTTGAGGAAGCCTATCTATCTACAAGGTTCCTTCACATGCTCAGGATTAGCACATGGGCATCAAGCTACTCATCAATGTCGAGGTCTACGTAAAACCCTTCAGAAGGGGCGGCATTATCTTCTGCAACAGTAATTAAGCAAACATGAGTAAAAAGGTACTCAGCAAGACATACATCAGATCGTACATACATGCACATTATCAACTTTGACTCTTGGCTAAACTATCTTACAAGACAACAACTTGTAAATGTTTTGCGCACACGAGTCCACTACTCACCACAACAATACACTACCGCAGATCCTCTTCCGTCATCCTACGGAAGGGCCATCCACGACACTCACACTTGTCTTGAGGCTTTTAGTAGTTTCCATTTACTTTTCTATGAACTGTATAGGCAACCAAGTGGTACTTTACCATGGACGCGGCTATGTGAATAGATGATGTTAACCCTACATGGGTGTACTTCTTCACACATGTTTCCACCACTTAGCGTCTGCACACGACATGTGCTCGGCAGACTTCAAGCGAAAGCCGATGTGGGTGTAGACCACAACCTGACTAACCACACAAATCCCTAGTCCAAGTTTATCACCTATTCAGGTTCCATCCGCAGGTAGTCTGGTTGAGGTTTCCACATACGGCCCTGAACGATGTGTAAACAGTTCCGAGACACCAAATGGGCACCCGACATACCCGGACACATACCTACCGCATCACAGCCCACCCCGAGGGTCAGCGTTGCCCACGGCCTCAGTATACTACATACACCAAAAACTACTGGCAACTCCTAGACAGAGGACAAGGGCGGTTAATAAGTCGAGCGGAGTCATATTTCAAGGCCCAATGCATGGTAGTAGCTGAATCTTAAATCACACATACATATCTCAGTTCTTAGAGACGGTTCCGATGAAACAACCCACCATGAAGTCCTACATGGCCTCTCATTGATACCTTTACCAAATCATGTTCAACACTTCTCTCTCATCACCGACATAATCGTTTCACTCTAGCCCATCACCCAGATGAACCAGACCAGACACGACTCCAAGCATAGCAGGCATAGCAAGGTTGAAAACACAAACATGGCTCAATCAACTCCTACCCATGCTAGTGGGTTTCATCTAGTTAGTCTGGCAATGGCAGGTCATGCAGAGGAAATGGGCTCAACTACCGCAACATTCAACAGTTTGAAACGCGGTTGTCTTAAATGTAGTAAATCAAAAGCAGGAGCGAGAACATGGGATTTTATCGATATGATCAAATGGTGGTTGCTTGCTTGGCAGATCGGTAGACAGGTACTGTCCTTCAGTTGGATATTCATGGTAATCCTCCGGAATAGAACCTACCGCAGAGAATCATACAGGTAACACAATCAATACACGACAATATGCAACAATATGATTCATGCATATCACATGGCAAAATGAGTGTGTTGGGCTAATGAACTACAACCATATGGGTTTGAGCCATTTTGAACCAAAGGTTCAACCCCAAACTCATCTTATGAACTTAAATAGTGCCTTATCATGTTTTGCACTAAACAGCAGGGTTAAGTTGCTTTAACATGCATGAAACTAGTACATATGGATAGATTGGATTTTCATGATCATTTTTCATATATAAATCTTTGCATTTGGAGTTACAGATTAATTTCTATGATTTATAGAAGGTAGCACTATTTTCTGGAATTTCCTGAATAAGAATAAATCCAGAAAAGGCATTACTGTGTCAGCACAGCGTTAGTAGGTCAACTGTGCGGTCCAGGTCAAATCTGACCAGTGGGACCAACTGGCCAGTATCACAGTTAGTTAACTAACTAATTAAGGTTAGTTTAATTGCTAAATTGGGTTTGACCAGGGGCGGGGCCCACATGTTAGTAACCCAGGGGGGTCAAATCCCTGGTCAACTGGGTCAAATTACCGGTGTTTAGCCGCCGGTGATGACCAGATGCGGCAGATGGTGTGGGTTTCGCACTCCGGCGACCAGATGGGCGGCAGAGGGCATCTAGGTGTAGCAGGGAGCGAGCCGCGTCGAGTGCTGGTGGTGGTTGGCCTCGGGGTCGTCAGAAACAACGCTGGCGACGAGCTTGGTGGCTGTAGGAGTTCGGCCGAGCTCGAACTCGATGCTATGGTGCACGTAGAGGCTCGGGGTTAGCTCCTTCGAGGCCTACGTGGTGCGGTGAGTGTGTTGGGCACGGTGGTGAAGCCGTTGCGTGGCCGCAGCCACGTCGGCGGCAAGCTCAGGCGGCGGCGTGTGCGGTTGTGCTCGGTGCGGTCACTACGGCGTGCACAACAAGAATGAATAGGGGGAGGATAGGCAGGAGATCACAACGGTCTCAACGAGCTAGGCAGCGGGGTCGGGGACGAGCTCGCGGTGAAGTGGATCTCCGGCGACGGCGAGGCGAGACGAGGTCAGTGTAGTGGCTCCAGGGCGAACAAGCGCTCGGGGCTGATATGCTCGACGAAGCGGACGGTGGCGGAGATTCTGGACACGGCGGGGCAACGAGGGGGCAATGGTGGCCGCGGTTACGACGGCGGTGCGGCTGCGGCTGCGTCGGCCATGGCGGGGAGAGAGCAAGAGAGGAGCAGGGGGGCGAATGAGGTGTCGGGCTGGTCGGGGCGACGAGCAGGAGTTCATTCACGCGGCTAGAGGCTCGGCGGCAAGCAGGTGGAGGCGTGGCGAGCTCGGGCGCGACGGCGCTCACCTCTCTGCCTGCCTAGCGAGAAGAAGCAGCTGACTGGCAATGGGCCAACAAAGTGCTGGGCCGCCAGGTAGGTCTGGCCAGGTAAGTTGCTTTCCTCTTATTTCCTGTTATTTTATTTTCTGTAACTTTGAGGCTTTATTAAAAATATTTAGGCACTCTCAAAATCCAAGAAACTGCTCAAGGCCACTGTTTGGAATATTTCCAACAGTAAACATTTTAGTTCATGAATATTTGGACATTTAAAATATTATATAGCATTAAATGTCCAAATGCAAATAGAATATGATTTAATTTTCTGACCCAATGGTGTCGTAGAAAAGTGTGCACCATTTTTGTCAGAGGTTCTAGACCAAGGCAAAGATGATGAACATTTTTAAGGGCATTTCAGGTTCATTGAAAAAGTATTTAAGCCACATATAGAGAGACGACAGGGAGTTGCATTCTTAATGCGCTCTGGTTCATCATATGTGGGCACTGCGCAATGAACATTTTACTATCCAAAATTTGTGTGCTCTTCTTTAGCATGTTGATCTTCTGTTCTTCTTTAATAAGTTCTCTCTCCGTTCCTAAATACAAGCCTTTGTATAGATTCCACCATGGACTACATATGGAGCAAAATGAGTGAATCTACACTCTAAAATGTATGTGTATACATCTGTATGTGATCCATAGTGGAAATCTCTACAAAGACTTATATTTTGGAATGGAAGAGTATGATAGTAGTATAGTACGTTCCTTGTAGTGAAGATGAGCAGGGACATTTGCAGTGTAGAGGTATATACGGTCGGTTGTGATGGACACTTTGAACTCTTTGGGCCTCTTTGATTCGTAGGATTTTGTAAACATAAGAATAGGATTTGTAGTGGCGTGCGCACTTGAATCCTATAGGAATAGCAAGCAAATACGGGGAGTTGTGTCGCCTTTGAGAGGTACACTGATATTAACAAGACCGCACCTTCAGTTGAAGAGAGCTGGTATCTGAGGCCTTTCTAGCCGTACCGGCAATACTAGCACATATATTCCAGCAAGTTCCACTTTGCTGATTTTACTCTGATGCTTACAGTTTTCCCGTTATATCTCCACTATGATCTGTGTAGCTGCTTTGTGTCGCACTAGCAGCAGTCCACTCTTGAAGCTAACCACACCAAACATAAGTCCAAAGCTTACTTCTTAAAATACGAATTGTGATATGATACTTATATTAGTTAACAGACACACATTTAATTGGTAAGGTAATGCCCCCACTCGATTTTCCAAATGCATGTGGCATATAGAGAGATAGCATGGAATTGCATTTCTTTGGGCGCTGTGATTCATCATGAGTGTGCAACCAACATTATATGCAATGAAGCGGAACCTCAAGAATATGCTTTCTCTTTTGTTCTTTAACATGTTCCTCTTTTGTTATTCTGTATTTAGTACGTACAATATGTTCCTTGTCAGGAAGGGGAGCAGGGACATCTGCAGTCAACAGCTGAGAGAGCTGGCCTGTACGTGATCGATAGGCTTTCAATTACTAGCGGCAATACAACACCATATTTTCCAGCCAGTTCCACTTTCCCGATTTATATATCGTGGTTATGGTGTGGCCCTTTTATGTACACTACGATCTTCCTAGTTGATGTGTGCTCTTGTTATCATGGTTTGGCAATAAACTCTCTATACAGTATATTATGAACCTATCATCTGCAAACAATGCGTACTTCAGAGCCTATTTTTTGTGTACTTGTGCAAAATTATATTAATGCACGCACCATATTACAGCACACATGAACTCTCTCATCAGAATCAAGTGATAGCACACAAGGGTTTACAGGTGCGCCCCTATATTAGAATATCCTCTGCATTACAAAGAAAATCTCACTACTATTTATGCTTTCATGGTTCTCAGACATTATACATAATTACAGAGAATATCAGAATCTGCACCTCTGAAGAATATTATGGAACACTGCAATGACTTACAAAATTGGCCCAGGCAGTCAGAGCCACGCCCATAACCACACTTAAGCAGGGCCGAGACAGGAAATCAGAGCCACAAGACGACCCAAGCAACGTCAAGACAGAGGCATGAAGAGCAACAAGGTGAGTAGGTTTCCCCCGGCAAAACCCTTGCTAGGGCAGCCCCCACGGCCCCGGCAAGGCCCTTGCCGGGGCAGCCTACCTGATGCCAGCAGGGCGCGCCACCCTTGAGCCCCAGTTCCTCCAGTGCCGCCAACCGCGTTGGGACCAAGGCTTGGGAGGAGCCTCCGTGATGGCATGCAGATCTTTGTGAAGACAAGGAACACTTCAAATCAGGAAAGTAAAAGACGATGAACCCCGGCGATACCATCTCCGAGGGACACCCACAAGACCCCCGGCAAGATCCTTGCCGGGGAGAACCGCAACGCCGCGAGAAGACCCTTGTCGGGGCCCCGGCAGGGCCCTTGCCGATGACATCCATGAGGCCATGGCCAGGCCCGCACCCGCCAGTTTTCTGCCACTGCTCCCATGCAGCTACCAGCCCACCAGCTGGGCAGGCACCTGCATGTCGACACAAGACTTCTCAGCCAACTCAGCGCACGCCTACGTGGTGTCATGCAAATCTTCGTGAAGACCCTACCACCGCGCCACCTCAGCTGCCAGCCAACCTACATGGCGCTAACCGCCTCGCTGGCCCAGGCGCGTGTCGAAGCAGGGAAAGCGGCGGTAAAGTAGAGGGGACACGTCAGGGGCACATTAACTGCACTTTGTCCCATAATGGCAAGGTATAGGCTTAATCACAGTACCCCGATGCCACCTCCTGTGTGCCACTGTGGCGATCCCCTAGCCTATAAAACGAGGCCCGAGGCATCGAGGAGAAGGATTCGGATTTCGGAAAAGTTATGCCCATTGTAGCTAGTTCAAGAACCTCAAGAACACAAATACACATATCAAACTAGGACTAGGGTGTTACGCATCCCTCCGGCCCGAACCTGGGTAAATGACCCGCGTGCTCATACTAACTGCTGATCCTGCTCTCCTCACAACCCAGCGCCCCGCAACCGTAGTAGGGATTCTTGTGATCCCATAGGTGTCGTTTCCCACCGACATCTTTGGTGCGCCAGCTAAGGGGCGTAGTATTGAGAATTTGTTTTAGCAGCTAGTAGCACAGTTCTTCATCACCATGGCTTCCGAGGAAGAAGGCGACCAGGCGAGCAGCCCCGTCGGCGGATGTGGCGTGCATTCGCGCAACGACAAAAAAAACTAAGTCATGAAAAAACTTCGAATAATTCCTTCTTATATAAGGTTATATTCCTCGGAGATCTTTCCTCTGTATGGGAAACCTGCATGCAGTGGGGCCCTTCCGTTATCGGCAATGCTCTTGGTCTGTTTCGAGTCCGCTCAACAGATCGAGTGGCTGTGTCAAGAGCGGCAGGGTGGCCTTTTGCTATCAGCGATGCTCTCGCTCTACCTGGAGTCCGCTCGGAAGTTTGAGCGGCCATGCTGAGAACGACAAGGTGGTTTGCACGGTGGCAAGCACGCCCTGCCGGCCACTAAAGGATCCATCCTTCGAAGCACCGCGGTTTGGGTTTACGCGCCAGCAAGCCTAACCAGTACGCGTAGGGTGGACGTACAGAGAAAATTTAAACAGGGAAATAACATGTGAGGGAGTCCTGGACTAGGGGGTGTCCGGACAGCCGGACTATTATCGTCAGCCGGACTCCAAGACTATGAAGATACAAGATTGAAGACTTCGTCCCGTGTCCGGATGGGACTTTCCTTGGCGTGGAAGGCAAGCTTGGCGGTACGGATATGTAGATCTCCTACCATTGTAACTGACTATGTGTAACCCTAGCCCTCTCCGGTTTCTATATAAACCGAAGGGTTTTAGTCTGTAGGACACACAACCATTACAACAATCATACCATAGGCTAGCTTCTAGGGTTTAGCCTCCTTGATCTCGTGGTAGATCCACTCTTGTACTACCCATATCATCAGTATCAATCAAGCAGGAGTAGGGTTTTACCTCCATCGAGAGGGCCCGAACCTGGGTAAAAACATCGTGTCCCTTGTCTCCTGTTACCATCCGCCTAGATGCACAGTTCGGGACCCCCTACCCGAGATCCGCCGGTTTTGACGCCGACATTGGTGATTTCATTGAGAGTTCCTCTATGCTGTCACCGATAGGAAGGATGCCTCTTCCCGTCTTCAAAGACGGTATCTTTGCCAAAGGAGCCTTGGCCGCCGGCCAAACTATCCGGTTGGGTGGTCTTCTCATGACCGCTTGTTTGGCCACCGCTTCGACGATGACCTCTCGGGTCATCAAAAGTAATCTTCATGTCAGCTTGGAATTCGCCGAGCAGCTGGATCCAACAGAGCTCTCGTCCGTAAACGAACTCTTGGATCGCATCGCCGCCCTGGGAGTTGCTACAGACTACAATCAGATTGGGCTTAAAACCGATCTGAACGAGATTAACTCTCCCTAGGTTACCCACCACGTTGCGGTGGTAGAGGAACAACACGGCGACTCTTCTCCTATATTGAAAACTAGTCATGTCCGGGCTTCCGAACCCTCCATGCAGGATTCCCGTGGAGGGACGGACTTCGATCAAGCACTGAACCTAAAGTCTGGCATCAGACCGGACTCGTTGGACAACGTCCAACGATCCAAGCTTCCAAATTCGGAAACTTCTCGTCCCTTGAGCCTCGGGATGCGTAGGATTCCGGACTTAATTACACCCACCCACCCAGACATATGCGATCTATCTCAAATCCAGCAAGAGCCCGCTGAAACAGTACATCATTACTGGGCCAGATTCCTCCTGGTTATGGACAGGATAAAGGACTGCCGAGAGGAAAGCGCAATTTCAATTTTTTGCAATAATTGCACGGATGAGGGAATCTTGAACGCCGTCAGTCGCCGCGAAATTACACGCTTCGCCTACCTGGCGTCCATAGTACGAAAGTACTGCGTGATGGAGAGTTTCCGGAAAACCGAAACTAAGTTTTGGGACAATCCGACCCCGAATACAACCCTAGTCCGTAACAAAAGGGTGCAGCACACTCAGGCACCAGGTACAAAAACCAAAAAGCAAAAACCCCATAAAGGGAAAGGAACCGTACTGGAGGGATGGCTCAGCGGACCCTGTAAAATTCCACGATGTATAGGCGCCACCCCAACACATAGCCTTCGAGCATGTTGGATATTGCGGCAGGTGGCCAAAAGTGGCGAGGAGCTTCTTGCCCGGGAAAACCACTCCAACAGTACCAGTACGGTGTCAACAGTCTTGAGACTTTCGTGATCAAATAATGTGCGAAACGAATAATCCGCGGCCTCGCCAAGTCCGCCAAGTAGCAACAACAAATCCATGGAGCGACGGCCATCACCTTCAACGCCAGCGACGAACCTAAATTCCGAACAGCCCGAGCACCAGCCGCATTGGTCCTCAGTCCAATAGTGGACGGCTTTCGTCTTACCAAGGTACTCATCGATGGCGACAGCGGAATAAACCTCATCTACGAGGAAACTCTTCAAAAAATGGAAATAGACTGGAGCCGCATTGAGCGAAGCAGCACAACCTTTAGAGGAATAATCCCTAGCCGGGAAGCGCGCTGTACAGGAAAAATCACACTTGATGTCGTGTTCGGCTCGCCGGACAATTACAGGTCCGAAGTGTTCACGTTCCAAGTGGCCCCGTTCAGCAGCGGATATCACGCTATATTAGGACGAGAGGCATTCACAATTTTTCAAGCCATACCCCATTACAGGTACATGAAGCTTAAGATGCCTGGGCCCGGCAGAACAATCACTCTCGCTAGTGATCCGGACACAGCACTCCGCGCCGAAAACAAGACAGCCGCATTAGCCCTGGAGGCACTATCCGAAGCCCTAGCGGTAGAAGAACTCACTGCGCTGCGCTCTACGGTGAATAGGGACGATGTGATACTCGATAAGAGATCCAAGTCCACCTCTTTCAAACCAACAGACGAAATAGTCAAATTCGGGTCCACCAACGGACCCAACAAAGACGGCCTCCATCGGAGCACAGTTGAACCACGATGTAGACGCCGATCATGAGAAATTCTTCGGAAAATTGGGACATCTTTGCCTGGCACCCTTCAGAAATGCCAGGAATCCCATGCAGATTGGAAGAACACAGCCTAAACATCCTAAAAGGATTCAAGCCAGTCAAATAGGCTCTTCGGCGATTTTCCGAACCCAAAAGACAGGCAATGGGAGAAGAGCTAGCCAAAGTATTGGAAGCCAGATTCATCAGAGACATCAAACATCCGGACTGGCTAGCAAACCTGGTAATGGTACCAAAGAAGGACAAATCCTGGCGCCTATGTGTCGATTTTAAAGACCTCAACAAGGCCTGCCCAAAGGATCCCTTCCCCCTTCCCCGCATCGACCAAATAATCGATGCTACTGCAGGGCACGATTCATTGTGCTTCCTTGACGCATATTCCAGCTAGCATCAAATCAAGATGGCGGAAGCAGACCAAGCCACAACGGCATTCATTACTTCAAATGGACCATTCTGCTTCAACACGATGCCCTTCGGACTCAAAAACGCCGGCGCAACATATCAGCGCATGATTCAGACATGTCTGGCCACCCAGATCGGCAAAACAGTAGAAGCAAACATATACGACGTAGTCGTCAAAACCAAACACGTCGAGACTCTAGTAGACGATTTGAGGCTAACATTCGAGAACCTCCGAGCATATGACATCAAGTTGAATCCGGAAAAATGCGTTTTCGGCGTACCAGCCGGAAAGCTCCTGGGCTTCATTGTATCTGGTAGAGGAATTGAAGCAAACCCAGCCAAGATCCGAGCTCTGTCACAGCTAGATATTCCAAAAGACCTCAAACAAATACAAAAATTGACCGGATGTGTGGCGGCCCTAAGCCGCTTTATCTCCCGTTTGGGAGAGAAGGCATTGCCCCTCTATCGCCTCCTCAGGCGCACCGAACACTTCGAGAGGACGGATGCTACCACTGCCGGACTCGAAGAAATCAAAGCCATATTGGCAACACATCCGGTCCTGGCCGCGCCTAACCTGGGCGAACCAATGTTGTTATACATCGCGGCAACACTTCAAGTTGTAAGCGCGGTACTCATCGTCGAACGAGAAACAGAAGGGCACAAATCCCCCCTTCAAAAACCAGTGTACTACGTATCCACTGTTTTAACTCCCTGCAAGTCCCGTTACCCTCACTATCAAAAGATAGCGTATGCGGTGTTCATGGCATCCCGGATGCTCCGACACTACTTTCAAGAGTGTTCGATAACAGTGGCCTCCGAAGTGCCCCTCAACGACATTATAAACAACCGCGACGCGACGGGCAGGATTGCAAAATGGGCCATTGAGCTCTTACCATTCGATATAACTTACAAACCTCGGCGAGCTATAAAGTCACAAGTCTTGGCCGACTTTATCACTGAATGGACTGAAGCCGAACTCCCTAAAGAGTACGGCGCATACTCCAATTGGATTATGCATTTCGACGGCTCCAAAATGTTGGCCGGCTTGGGGGCTGGCGTCGTATTGACGTCCCCGACCGGGGATACAGTCCAATATGTACTTCAGATAATGTACACGGACTCCAACAACGCAGCCGAATATGAGGCCCTCCTACATGGCCTCCGGATGGCAATCTCCATGGGCATTCAATGCCTAGAGGTGCGCGGGGATTCAAACCTCGCAATATCCCAAGTAAATGGAGACTTTGACGCCAAGGATCCGAAAATGGCAGCCTATCGTAACGATGTCCTAAACATGTCAGGTCGGTTTGAAGGACTCGAATTCCACCATGTAACCCAAGATAATAACCAAGCAGTCGATGTAATGGCACGCATCGGCGCGAAACGCGATGCTGTCCCTCCTAACATCTTCCTAGAACGGCTCTTTAAGCCATCCGTACTATGGGAAGAGGAGTCCGGAAATAACAACCCGGAGGCAGCCGCACCACCCAACACAGAACAATCTGACATAATCGGTGACTCAGCCGATGAAATAACATCTTCAGCCCACGAAATAATGGTAGTAATCGCCCCGTGGACAGAGCCGTTCCTAGCCTACTTACTTAGGCATGAGCTTCCCGAAGACCAAAATGAGGCCCGCTGCATAGTCCGGCGATCTAAAGCCTACAAGGTCCACAAGGGAGAACTCTATAAGAAAAGCACAACCGGAGTCCTTCAACGGTGTATCTCCGAAGAGGAAGGGCGAAACCTTCTGGCTGAAATTCATGCCGGACTAGGCGGACACCACGCCGCAGCTCGGGCCCTTGTAGGCAAAGCATTCCGTCGACAGATTTTATTGGCGGCGGCCAGGCAGATGCTCGGGACTTAGTCCAAAGATCGTCGGTTGTCGCTCTTTGCTAATCGAGCCATCGCCACCCACCGCCTCAAAACTATACCCATTACCCGCCGTTCACGGTGCAGGGGCTTGACATGGTTGGACCCCTTAAAGGGGAACCCACAAGCAAAGGTACCTATTGGTCATGGTGGACAAATTCACCAAATGGATAGAGGCCAAGCCGCTTAAAACGGTAGAGTGCGGACCAGTGATAGACTTCATATCCGGGTTGTACACCATTATGGTGTCCCCATAGCATCATTACCGATAACGGCACGAACTTCACGGACGACGAGGTTAAATTATGGTGCAAAAATATGGGCATTAAGCTTGATTACGCTTCAGTCTATCATCCTCAAACCAACGGTCAAGTGGAACGAGCAAATGGTCTAATAATGAGCGGCATCAAACACAGGCTAGTGCAGTCCCTTACAAAATCTGACACGCACTGGGTAGAGGAGCTCGACTACGTACTCTGGGGACTGCGGACAACGCCCAACCGTACTACCGGATTCACACCATTTTTTATGGTATACGGCGCAGAGGCAGTTTTGCCCTGCGACATCATTCATGACTCACCTCGAGTGCGCATGTACGAAGAAAGAGAAGCCGAGCTGGATCGGCAGGACAGCTTGGACGCATTGGATGAAGAACACGACGTTGCCAAGGCTCGTTCCGCATTCTATCAGCAGCAGGCTCGAAGATATCAAAGCAGAGAAGTACGGGCTAAGACTTACAATGTTGGCGAACTAGTCCTACGCCTGCCGGACAAGAAAAAGGACAAGCTCAAGCCCAAATGGGAAGGCCCCTTCATTATCGATCAAGTCCTGACCGGCGGAGCATACCGTCTGCGAAATGCGTCGGACAGCCGACTCGAGCCGAACCCATGGAACGCAGCCCGCCCCCTAAGATTCTATGCCTAGCGCCGGACTAAGAGTTCGTCCCCTTCCCCCGTCCAAATTTTTACACTTCAGCTGTCTTTTGTTTCTCTTTTCTCTCTCACCCCTGTTCATAAAAGCCCTTAGAGGCCTACTTGCGCATTTTTCACACACAATTGATGTGCTATCCGCACTCATTATACCTGGGGGCTTCTTTACCAGAAGCTTAATTATAAGGGCTTCATGCCCAACACATGTGTCAAACTTCCACGTGTACCTTTTATTGACCATTATATGCATCGATATGACTTAAGTTTTGGCCAAGCTGGGTTGCCTGGCTCCTGTGCTTACCCCTACGTTCCCGATTGTTCGGCTAGG
Source organism: Aegilops speltoides (assembly GCA_021437245.1). NCBI lineage: Eukaryota > Viridiplantae > Streptophyta > Magnoliopsida > Poales > Poaceae > Aegilops > Aegilops speltoides. The sequence goes on from CM038144.1 coordinate 155,682,849, forward strand.
AGGTAAAGGGAGCACCTCTGCGATTGTTACTGCTGGGTCAGTTGGATGTGTACCTCAGACTGGGTGAAGCCGAAAGCTAGCGTTCTTAAAGGAATATTCGGTCGGTGACTTGAAAGATGATTTTTTACCTATTTATTTATCTGCCCCCAGATGTTTTCCTGCTGTTTTCGCAGTCCGGACATGCACTTTAGGGCATGCCTCCCAGGGAAAGGAACCCTTAACGGAACTATTCTCCCTGGAAGATGTTTCTTTCTAACCATGTAATATAACATAACTAGTTGGGCACTTGTCTGATAAAGCACTAATGACCCCTACGCCTGGTCTCCATGCATGCCCCGGCTGTTTCTTAACTGAGAAGGTATTCGGACACACTCCGGACTCTAGGGTCCCGAGGTTTAAGCGAAAAGGTCGGCAAAGACAAACGATCTACAATCCGGCTATAAGGCATTTTACATGTCATTTTAAAATACATTGTCAAATCGACCGATCAGATTCCTCCTCAATCCCGCCTAACAGGCTGTCTAATTTGATCCGTTAGGAATATTTAGCGGCCAACTCTACTTGGCCGTACACTAAACTCACAGGGATCTCCTTCCCATTGGGCCCCATAGGTCCGACCTCGGCCATGTGGTTGGGATCTGCCTTCTTGTACCACGTCTTCACCATGGCCCAGGCCTCCCTGGCACCTTGGCGGCAGGCCGAAATCTTCCATAAACGGAAGCGCTGCCGCGCTCCCTGAAGCTTCTCCGCAAGCTCTCCAAGGCCCTCGGGTAGGGAGAGGGACGGCCATAAGGCCTGGACGACGCCGCTCATTGCATGCCGAACTCGTTCGAGCATTTGCACCAGCTCGGGAAGTTGATCACCCATTGATACGGGCATCTCCTCCGCAGGGCGACCTGTGAGCACACCTACAAACATATTTTTGTCAATTGACTTCCTCGCCGAACTCTTCTTTTCAAAGGAGTTCGCTCAAGCACTTACTATAGATGCCGCGATGAAGCCGCTGATTCTCCTTCACGGAGCCAGACAGCTCGGCCCGAACAACTTTCAGCTCTTCTCCAAGCTGGGCGTGGGCATCCTGGAGCTTGTTCCTTTCCTGCTGTACCCTCGTCAAGACCTCTCGCCTGCCTTGTTTGGCGCAGTAGTTCTTGCTCGTCGGATCCCGTCCGCAACACCTGCAATGTCATTATCGACTTACACGCACGCCGCACAACCGATTATCTTTTGAAATAATGTGTTACCAGGAGGGGTCTCTATGTTTCCTCTGCGGCAGCTAGTGCGCCTAAAGTTGGGCCTTGCACTCTTGTAGCTCCTGGGACAGTTGGGTATTCTTATTTGTAAGATCCTCAAGATATCAAATGATCCTTAAATCAGTTATTCCAACTACTTTAAGTCTCGGGGGCTACTGGCATATACAACTATTAAAATCTCTTACCCGTATGTCCTTTACATACTGCTCCGTGGCTCTGGTCAAACCATCTTGAGCAGCATGGAGGTGTGTGTCCCCCGCGTTAAAGGCATTCAATGCCTCGGGGGAGAAGCACGCGTCACGAACAACTGTCCGGCGGCGCCTATGGTTCATAGCGCTCTCCACCTCGCACTGGTGGCGGACGATGCTGTCGGCATCCTCCGTTGAGGAGTATCCGTCTCGCGCCTTGCACTCGCCTCCCCTCCGCATCAGCGTTGGAGCACAGGTGGCGAAAGCTGGGTTGGCAACTCCCACGCCCACATCCGTGGGCACTCTTTCTCTGGAAAAGTCATGAGCATTCAGACACTTCCTAGGAACTTTTTCCTAAATAACAACTGCGAGCTATACCGTTGCGGCGACGTCTCGATTCGCGCCGCACTCCTCTTCCACCTGCTGGGCCGTACTGACCCTTGTTGGCTAGCTGTCGTGGCCTCGGCCTCCTGCCCTGAAGGCGCCCCCTGCGAGACACAATTGTATATGGTGGTCAGAAATGCGCAAGGACGGAATAATGGTGTCAGGACTTTGGTCACAATCACCTGGGGAGCCGGAGATAGGCCGGGGTAGTGAGCCGTAATGGCGACTAGAGCATTGTCCATGCTGAGTTGATGGAACACCCCGTCGATTAGCTCCACCTTTATGTCCGGATCCTCTTTGGAGGATGGATCAAGGGATCTTTCTGGATCCTCGGGCTGTGGAGCCGGACTATGAATGCTCTCCACAGTCCGGCGTAGATCCTGCGTCAAAACCATAAAGTAAGGTACTTAACTTTGAAAGCGTGGGTCGGATAAATGAACATCCGCTTACCCAGCTTAGAGGGTTGTTCATGGAGAACCCATTCAATGGGCTCGTCTGGAGGAAGTCCTCCTTCTCCCCCTTGTACAGGCCGGACATAATCTTCACCAAATCTTCGGCCGATCCCGGCCCTTGTCGGCCATGACGAGTGGCATCATTCTCTCCGTTGAAATCCCACATGAGGTGGCCCCTGTATTGCAGCGGCTGCACCCCTCGCATAATGCACGTGGCCATGACTCCAATCATGGTCAGTCCGGAATGGGCCAGTAACCTTATCCGGCCCATCAAATAATGGACGCTCTTGTCTTCCTCCAGCTGGGGGCTCCACAGATGCCAACTCAGGCATTTCTTCAGAGGAGCATTGCTGAATTCCGGGAGGCCGATCCGAACAGGGTCCAGCAGCGGAGCGTCTTCTACATAAAACCATTCTGTAGGCCACTCTTCGGACGCCTTCTTAGGGGTTCCGGATGGATATCCGGTCCCGGTGATGCGCCATATTTCGGTGTCGCCCACTTGATATATGGACCCCTCGTGAGAGCGGGGTGTCGGTGTACTAAAGTAGGGGTACCTTAGTACCCCGAACTTGTGCACGGGCAGTCGCGGCACCCCGCGGCAAGGCTTGTCGGTCGCCCGCCAAGACCCTCCGCCATTTCCTATTACTGCCGTTCAAGAACAAAGTATCGACTAAGAAGACAAAGGCCCCGGCAAGAGGAGCTTGCCGGTAAGGCCAACCAAGGCACTCAGAGAACTTGCCGCGACGCCAGCGTCCGGCAAGCAGCCCGGGCGGCGGCAGCTTGCCGCGCGAATAAGAGAAGGGCGCAGGCAAGGCGCTTGTCACGCAAGGCTACCACCGCACTCCAAACTCCAAGCAAGATCCAGCAACGTGTCGCCCCAGACCATCCTAGGAGCACGTGGCGTAGGCGCTGCACATCCATGCGAGCGAGGTGGCAAGCGGAGGCGACAAGGAGGCCATCGTGGCAACCGTGGCACACCTAACGGTCGTTTCTTTGCACTTTGTTAGAGGCGGCCGGATGGGCATTAAATGCCCTTGTCCCCCGCCGTCGAGAGTTAGGTAGGGACACTGCTGAACACTATTGTACCAACCTGCGTTTTTACTCTTTTACCCCCTCTTCCTACGCTACCACCTGTGGGTGGCCCTTCAGACTATAAAAGGGAGGCCCATGCGCACGTAGATGGGGTTCGGCGGTTCGGAACTTTTCCACGATAGGGTTCCGCCGTTCGTAGATCCAACACCACCATACGCTCGCACTCTCGAGCAAGAACAAAATACAAACACAAAGCAGCAGTAGGTGTTTTATCTCTCCGGAGAGCTCAAGCTGGGTAAAATCGCCTGCCTCCCAGGCGCCGACCTCGATCTGCTCTGCTTGCGCCCTCCGCTCCCTTGCCGGACTAGAAGGGGCCGCCTGCCCCATAGGTGCTCGTGGCCACAGAGAGAACCGCCCCGACATCTTTGGCGCGCCAGGTAGGGGGGCGTCGAGGTCGTGAGCATCTGATCTGGTCTCCGCGCGTGCTACATCAACGCCTTCATCAACATGCCACCAAAGAAGAAGCCTTCGGAGGTGGCCGCTCCGTCTACATCGATTCTACCACCACCGCCGGAGCAAACGGGCGGTGGAGTGGACGCTAGCGGAGGAGCGAGCGCCGACGGTGGGACTCACGTCGTCACCAGTCCAAAACAAGGCCTCGCAAGCGCCGGGCGCACGTGCAGACGCCACACCTTCCTGGGAGGTGCAAAGGTCGACAACGCCCGGTGCTTCCTAGCACCGTGCTCGCGGAGCAAGGCTGCTGGTGGGTCGCGGGGCGCTCGAGATCAGCATGCACGCCAAAGATCTTTGGTGCGAAGCGAGGTACGGTCGCCGGACGGGTGTTGCACCTCCCAATCCGGTTGGGAGTCCGAGCATATCCGCTCCTCGCGCGCTTCGCCGCCACCGCCACCCAAGATAGCGAGAGGAAGCGCTGGCCCGAGCCCAGCTGCTTCTAGATTACCCTCCGGCGCCACACAAGATTGACGACTGGAGGATGACCATTTACAGCCTCATCGGCTTCGCCAATGGCGACAAGCGCCGGCTCGCCGGGCCAACCCGACGCCGACTCCACCGCGTCGTCGGCCCGCGAACCCGCCGCGATCAACGCCACTGTAACGCCCTCGATGCGGCTATATCTCCCACGTGTCGAAGCACGACTTAGAGGCATAACCGCATTGAAAGCAATGTCGCAAGTGAGGTAATCTTCACACAACCCAAGTAATACATAAGGGAAAGAGATACATAGTTGGCTTAAAATCGCCACTTCACACAATTACATGAATAAAGCATTACATCATCCAGATACAATCAAGGTCCGACTACGGAACCAAAATAAAAGAAGAACCCCAAATGCATAAAGGTCCCCGCTCGACCCCAACTAGGCTCCACTCTCGATCAACTAGAACGAAACAACACAAAGGGCAAGATCTTCATCGAGCTCCTCCTTGAGCTTGGTTCGTCACCGCTTTCGGTAACATAGGCACCGCAAACTGGTTTTGAAGTATCCGTGAGTCACGAGGACTCAGCAATCCCATTACCATGGGTATCAAGACTAGCAAAGCTTAATGGAAAAGGAAGGGGTAAAGTGGTGAGGTTGCAGCAGCGACTAAGCATATATGGTGGCTAACATACGCAAAGAAGAGCGAGAAGAGAACAAGCGGAACGGTCGTGAAGCTAGCAATGATCAAGAGGTGATCCTGAACACCTACAAACGTCAAACATAACCCAGAAACCGTGTTCACTTCCTGGACTCCGCCGAGAAGAGACCATCACGGCTACACACGCGGTTGATGCATTTTAATTCGGATCTGGTGTCAAGTTATCTACAACCGGACATTAACAAATTCCCATCTGCCACATAACCGCGGGCACGGCTCTCGAAAGTTTATACCCTGCAGGGGTGTCCCAACTTAGCCCATGACAAGCTCTCGCGATCATCCAAGGAATAGACCTTCACCCGAGACACTCCGGTCAGACTCGGTATCCCGGTACATCAAGACATTTCGACAATGGTAAAACAAGACCAGCAAAGCCTCCCGTAGTGCCGACAAATCCCGATAGGAGCTGCACATATCTCGTTCTCGGGCACACCGGATGAGCAAGACGCTGGTTGGCATAGACCCCTGTTGCCCGTGGGCGCCGGACATCGCCGGTTTGGACCAGCACTTAGACAAGCATCGCCCGGGGCTAAATAAAGATGACCCTCGGGTTGGCCGACCCAAGGAAAGGGATAGGTGGTGGTGAGGCAAATGGTAAAACCAAGGTTGGGCCTTCTGGACAAGTTTTATTCAAAGCGAACTGTCGGGGGTCCATAAATCACCCGACCGCGTTAGGAACGCAAAATCCGGGAACATAACACTGGTATGACGGAAACTAGGGCGGCAAGAGTGGAACAAAACACCAGGCATAAGGCCGAGCCTTCCACCCTTTACCAAATATATAGATGCATTAATATTATAAGAGATATTGTGATATCCCGACATAAACCCTTTCCACCATGGAGAAATCTTCAACTTCACCTGCAACTAGCAACGCTATAAGAGGGGCTGAGCAAAGCGGTAACATAGCCAAACAACGGTTTGCATAGGAAAGGTGTCAAAGGTTAGGGGTTCATGGCAATATGGGATGGCTGGACAAACAGGTAATAGGTAGCGCAGCATAGCGAAAGAACGAGGCAACTAGCATAGCAATGATAGTAGTGAGATCCAAGGTAGCGGTTATCTTGCCTGAAATCCCGCTAGGAAGAAGAACGAGTCCATGAAGAAGACAAACGGACGTAGTCGAACGAGTCCTCACAACTCCGGAACGAAATCGAAGCTAACGAGAGAGGCAACCCTGAAAGAAGCAAACAACATAGTAAGCACACAAGCATAAACATGGCATGATGCGCAGACAAATATGATGCATGTCTGGTTTAATGAGGCATGGCATGGCAAAATGCAACAAACAATAATACAGGTTAAGTGGAGCTCAATATGCAACGAGTTGCATATTGACGAAACACCATATGCAATTATTTAGTTTGATCTCGTTTAGGTACACAACATTGTTAAATGTTGTTAAACATGGCAAGGGGTGAAGCATAATAAAACTATCTTTTTAGGCAAGTTTAAATGAGGCCGGAACAACAAACAACAATTCCGAAAAATCCCCATGAGCAATATTCAAATTTGGTACTGTTCTTCCCTAAACACCATTTTAATGTAGTTAAACAGCAAAATAAAGTGCACCATGTTAAACTAGGCATTTTTCCACCCCATTTACATATAAAGTTTATTAAATTCAGAGCTACGGTTAATTAGTTATGAAATAAATCATTTTAACATGGCATTTAAGCAAATTTAAAAAAACATCATTTTAAACATGGATGAAAGTGGCATATTATTAATCTACACAAAATTCTAAGCATTTTACATATATTAAGTTTTTACATGTGATGCACGGTTGATGAGTTATTAAATGCATGAAGTTTAGGGTCCAATCTGTAAAACTGAAAATCACCGGATAATGCTAAAATCGCAGATCTGGAAAAAAAAGCTATCGGGCCGAAACTGCAGCTTGGCCCAATAGGAGAGAAAAAAAAGGAGGGGCGCTGGGGCTTCTCACCCAGTGGGCCTTGGCCCGGTCGGCTTGGAGGGGGAGGCTGGCAGGCCGGCTGGGCGCTGGATCTGGTGTCGCTGGGCCTTGGAGCTGGCTGGAGGTCTGGGCCTAGGCGCGGCTGGCAGCCCACGCAGCTGGCCGGCGCGGTCAACGCACACGGGGCGGCAGCGTTCGTTCTCCCGAGGGAAACAGAGGATGGACTTGGCGCGAGGACGAAGCAGAAAGAGGACCCCGACGGCGGGGTGCTCCCCGGCGAGGGACTTGGCGGGGCAAGGGGCCGCGGGAACCGCCGGATCCGAGGCCATGGCGGCGGATCAGTGCAGTGGTAGGAGGCGCACTGCAGATGGGACACAGGGGTGCTGACGAGGCGTCCTGCTGGTGGGCGAAGGCTGGCCAGGGTGGCCTGGTTCGGCGAGGTCGCCGGCAGCGGCGCTAGGAGGTGGTGGCGCGCTCGGGCTCCAAGGCGACGAGGAGGAGGCCGTGGGACGCAGAGGGATGAGGGAGAGGCCTGGAGCGGCTGCGGGCACGGACGACGACGGCTGCGTGCGGCTGGACGTGTCCAGGAACAAGGTAGGAGTAGGCACGAGGCGCTCATCTTGCGAACTGCAGGTTCAGTCGCCGGCGGCAGAGGAGCTGTGGATCTCGTGGATCGAGGGGAGGAGGTTGGTTGCGAGGGGATTTGGGCAGGAGGCTGCGGGATTGGCCCGATGGGGAATTCAAGGGAGAGGAGGTGGGTGGATCGGGGAGGATCCCGATGAGAGAGTGGCGGCGGCCGAAAGGGAATGATGGGACAAGATCCCTAGGTTTTAGGTTAGGTAGGTTTACACTGATTATATAGCAGGTGGGTATTAGATAGGGGCTAAACTGGTCCGTCCGATCAAAATCGAATGGTCGGGAATAAATAGGTTATGGAGTCCAATTAACAAAACGGAGATGTTTTGTAGACGTTAGGGGATGATCCGGACCCAACGGTAACGACTGCCCGGGTCGGGTTCAGGGGAGTTTTGGACGCGCGCGAGGGGGGCTATGCACTGTGCAAAGAGGGTTAATTAGGCGGTCACGGTCAAGAGGGGAGCGAACACCCAATTGGCCTGGAACGGTCAACGAAGGCAAAGCGGTCAAGAGGGAAGGTGATGAAGGCAAAGGGAGAAACGACAACGACGAACGAATGCAAGTTTTATGAAAAACGATGCCGATGCAATGCGAATGATCCGATGATGAAATGCATGACATGAACAAAATGCAAAACGAAAGACAAAAACCCAACCACGGAGAAAATAATATATCGCATCTCCGGAAAAGGCAGGAGTTGGAGTTACGAATATGGAAAGCTACATCCGGGGCGTTACAACACTCCACCACTACGAGAGGATCTCGTCCCGAGATCTAGGATGGCACCGGAGGGAAAACGGAAAAGGAAGAGAAGAGGTAAAACTGAGTTGCTTCTTCGACAAAAGAGTGAAAACCATGAACCTTGAGAGGTTGAGCAAAACAAAAGAAAGAAAACCACGAGGGTGAACTGTCGGTGTACTAAGGTAGGGGTACCTCAGTACCCCAACTTATGCACGGGCAGTTGCAGCTCCCCGCGGCTGGATCTACTACACGCTTGTCGGAGACCATTTCTGCTCCATACCAAGCCATTCAAGAACAAAGTGTACAAGACAGAAGGTCAAGACCCCGCAAGAGGAGCTTGCCGGAAGGCCGCTCTGTGCTCAAGATTACATCACTCACGCAAAGCCCTCGGGCGAGAGGAGCTCGCCGGGAGACTAGAAGATTACGCCAGATAAGACACGCCGGCGCTTCTACGCCCGGGCGAGGGCCCGGGAGCGGCAAGTTACAGGCCCGGCAAGCTTCCGGTCCGCAAGATTAAGACCCCGCAAGGTACTTGCCGGAGAGCTACGCTGCGTTCGCGACTCCAGCTCATTCGCCCACGCTGCCGCCTTCAGCTCTCTCCAGAGCGTGGCGGATGGCTGTGCCGCATGAAGGGTGCGGTGGCACTCCACGGCGGTGGATTCATCGCCGCGGGCGACGGAGACGCACGGGCGGGAGCTTTTGGGCGACGGCGACGGCATTAAATGCCCTTGTCCCTCTCGTCAAAAGTAGGTAGAATCCACTGCTCGAAAACATCGTAGCTGCACCGCTCCCCGCACTGCTCCAACTACCACCTCTTTTACATTTTTACCCCTCTCCCACGCTGACACCTGTCGGTGACCCTTGCCCTATAAAAGGAGGCCCATGCACAACGAGAGGGGTTCGAACCATTCGCAACTCCCACGCCGGTGTAGCTGCCATCGTAGCTCTTCAAGCTCCCGAGCACAATACTACACAAAGCAGCAAGAGGGTTTACGCGACCATCGCGCCCGGCTGGGTAAAACCCCGCCCGCTGCATCGCCGATCCGCTCTTCAGGCCTCCTCCGCCTCGCATCAACACACGAGGCCTCGCCCCATAGGTGACAAGCGCGGGCGCGGGCTCCATCCGCCCCGCCTGGCTCCCTCGACATCTTTGGCGCGCGCTGTAGGGGCGCCGAGGTTGTGCGGACCTGATCCGCGTTCGCTGGCGCGTTTTTCATCAACCTCTCCGTTTCACAAGAATTTCATCGACAATCGCGCCATGGCCTCAAGACGCAGGGCTTCGAGGGTCGCAGACTGCTCATGTCTCATCCGCCGCCACCGGAACCAACGGTGGGCGGAGGAGACGCCAGCGAAGGGTGGACACCGGCGAGGGCACTCGCGGGCGCCACCAGATCCTGTGGACAGGCGGATGACCGCGCCGCATCCGTGGATCCACGCCCATCTCAGCGCCAAGACGACGACCAGCAGCGCCATACCACGGAGGTGGTATCCGCCGGAGCAAGAACATGCCGGAGGCTCGCGGGATGTTCCGGACTTCGCCCGCACACGGGCAAAGAAGGCGCCGGCAGGACCCCGCCTTCTAACACCGTTAGGAGTCCGAGCGCCCCGCCTCGCGACCGCCGCTCCCCGCCTCCACTCGCGTAAGCGCCATAAGAGCGCAATGTTTTCGACTTCCTCCACCGCGGACAAGGCCGAAGACTGGAGGGCTACCATCCGGAGCCTGGTCGCCTTCGCCAACAACGACTCTCCACGGCAGCCGGTGGCCTCGCGGCCGCGGCAAGCCGAGAAGACGAAGGCCGGCGGCGACAAGACCGCCGGGGGTGCACCCACCGTGCACTCCCCGCCGCGGAAGCGAAAGACGCCGCCCCGCCGGAACAACACCGACGACGGCTCCACGGCATCGTCGGATCCGCGGGCTCGTCGAGATCAACGCCAGGTCCTCGACGATCGGCGACAAGAGGACGCTCGGACCACGATCGAGCGCCGCCGAGAGACTCGGCGACAATCTGACCAGAGAGCTGGAAGCACTGTCGACGCTACGCTACGGCGAGCCAGCGACTTGTCAGACGCTGCAGGCTGCCCGCGCTCACCCGTGAGCTGCGGCGCGCCCAAAGGGCTCCAAGATGAAGAATTTCAAGCCCGACGATCGAGAAGTACGACGGCAAGACGCACCGGAATTCCTCGCGCCTACACCATCGCTGCAGGCTGCCGGGCGCGACGAGAAGATTTCCGCGAACTACTTCCCGCTGGTGCTTAGGCCGAACGCTCGTTTGGCTTATGCACTTGCCGGAAGGCTCCATCTCTTCTTGGGCGGACCTTTACCATCAGTTTGTTGGCGCCTTCACTGGCGGCCACAAACCTCACGGCCAGGAGAGCGACTTCCACATTTTGGCCCAGAGGGAAGGAGAATCCCTACGCAGTATATCCAACGCTCACCGTGTGCAAAGACAACATCCTCGATGTCCACCCTGCCATGGGTTATCAGCGCGTTCCACCGTAACGCGAATCGCCGCGATGCGTGAAGAGATGGCGATGACCAAGATTCGGATGTCGGGCGAGCTCTATGCTCGCCGATAAATGCGCACGAGCGTAAGAGGGAGGAGGCCTCGGGAGGATGCCGCGCAGCAGAAGCGACTCGACGATGACGCCTGCAGAAAGAAGCGCCGCGGCGGAACAATCGTAAAAAGAACAAGGAAGAGGTGCTTGCCGCAAAAAGTCCGGCAAGGAGGCTCCCGCCAAGGTGCACAAGCTGGCGACTCCGCAAGGAGCTCGCCCGTGGCGGCGGCCGGCAAGCCGGACGGCCCCGCAAGCAATATCGCAAGATCCACCGCACTAAGGGTCACGATCTCTAATCGCAAGCGCTGCCGACTATCTCGCCGAAAGCAGCAAAAGCGGAGTACGAGAGGCGCGACAAGGAGAGGGCCCAAGGCGGCGGAGGAGAAACGAGCAAGAAACGGCCGTTCAATGGCCAAGGAGGACGCTTCGGCAAGGCCAAGTGGCGACAAGGTGATCGACCTCCCCGGAGCCGCGACAAAGATGAAGACGACGACGAAGACATGGAGGATGAGGATGACAGTGAGCAGGAGTTCCAGAAGGCCACGGAGGTCCTGTGCGTCGACGGCGGCGCCTCTCTGCACACCTCCCACCGCCAACTAAAACAGTGGGTGCGTGAGGTGAACGCAGCAGAACCGCCCATGGAGTCGCGCAGGCTCCTCAAATGGTCCGGCACGCCCATCATTTTTGATCTTGAGGATCACCCTGACCGCACCACCGCGGTCGGGTGCTTGCCGATGCTGGTCTCACCCACCATCCGCAACCTCAAGGTCACCAAAATGTTGGTTGACGGTGGGGCCGGCCTAAACTTGATCTCCTCTGCCGTGATCGAGAAGCTCCAAATCCCAGATGACGAGCTCGAAGAGACCAGTTCTTTCCAAGGAATCAACCCGGGGCGGAGCAAGCCCAAGGGAAAGATCACTCGCCGTGACCTTTGGCGGGAGCTCAATTTCAGGATCGAGCGATCACTTTCGACGTCAGCCGATATTCCGCTACCATACAACGGAATACTCGCCGCCCCGCCTCGCCAAGTTCATGGCAGCTTCCTCATTATGCTTACAATGTACTCAAGATGCCGGGCCGATAAGCGCCATCACCGCCCATGGCGACAAGAAAGATGCGCTTATCTGCACCGACAAGATCTACCGATGCGGCAGCAGCGCCGACAAGAATACACTTGCCGCTGAAGCTCCCGAGGGAAGAAGACGAAGACCAAGTCCGCAAGTGCTCCGGGCCCACTCCGCAGCCGCACTCTTCGGAGTGTTGCGCTGCTGCCGAGGACGCCCCGCCGAGCTCCGCCGCAAGAGTAAAAAGGATGGCCGCCCGCCGGCAACCAAGAAGGTGTCCGCTGAAGAGGACGGCATCGGTGGTAGCTTCACCATCGCTGCCACGCTGACGAAAGAATAGGAAAGCGCGCCATTGCTTTCTGCGGGCGAATGTCGGCGTGTTTGCATGGCAGCCATCCGACATCCCCGTGTTCCTGTGAAGGTATTGAGCACAAGCTTGCCGTTTGCCCTCATGCGCGGCCCGTCAAGCAAAAAGTGAGGAAGCAAGCCGTGGAGCGCCAAGAATTCATCAGCGAAGAAATCAAGAAGCTAGAGGCAGCAGGCCTAGTTAGAGGTGTGATCCATCCGACGGGTTAGCAAACCCACTGCCGTCAGGCGCAAGGCCAACAGAAATGGAGACTGCATAGACTTCACCGATGTAAATAAAGCATGTCCCAAGGATCCATTCCCTTGCCGCAAGATCGACCAGATTGTTGACTCCACTGCCGGATGTGAGCTACTCTGCTTTCTTGATGCATACTCAGGCTATCACCAGATCTTTATGGCCAAAGAGGATGAAGAGAAGACTGCATTTATCACTCCATGTGGCACTTATTGTTTCATACGCATGCCATTTGGGCTGAAGAATGCAGGATCAACATTTGCAAGGGTAGTGTACACTGCTTTTGAGCCACAGATCCACAGAAATGTAGAGGCTTACATGGATGATATTGTGGTGAAGAGCAAGAGCAAGGATACACTGATTCAAGATTTGGAAGAAACATTTCAGAACCTGCGCAAGATACAGCTTAAGTTGAACCCCGAGAAGTGCGTTTTTGGAGTTCCCTCCGGCAAGCTTCTCGGGTTCTTTGTGTCACAGAGGGGGATTGAAGCCAACCCCGACAAAATTAAAGCCATCGAGCAGATCGAAGCCCCGAAGCGAGTCAAGGATGTCAGAAGGCTCGCGGGTTGTGTGGCTGCCCTCAGTAGGTTCATTTCAAAGTCTGCAGAGCGCGCCCTACCTTTCTTCAAAATCTTGAAGAAGGCAGGCCCCATGAAGTGGACTGAAGCGAAGCCGCTACCGCAAGACTTGAAACGATACATCCTCCACCCCAATACTTGTCGCACCTAGACCACAGGAGAAGTTGTGCAGACTTAGCGGCAACCAACCAAGTGGTTAGTGCTGCGCTAGTAGCGGAGAGGGAGCCCGACGAGGAGGCTGCACCACCGCAAGCAAGTCCAGCGACAAGGTGGGGCTGCTCCGACGAGCTCCGCCCCGATAAGGACAACTCAAGCAGGACATGATGAGATGCGGAAAAGATGGTGCAGCGCCAAAGTGTATTTTGTAAGCCCTTCTCCGTGGGGCTAGATCAAGATACTCCGTGTGCAAAAGCTGCTTTTGGCCTCCTCATGGCCTCGAGAAAGCTGCGCCATTACTTCGTGCACACGAGATAACAAAGGTCACCGCTTCCTCGCCAAGAGGATATTGCACAACCCGTAGCAACGGGCAGGATTGTCGAGTGGGCACCGGAGCTGTCGAGCTTTGACTCAAGTTTGAAAGTACTTCAACCATACAGAGCCGGGCTTTGGCAGAATTCATAGCAGAATGGACCCCAACACCGATGAAGAAATCCAAGAAACAAGTGCACCCGCATAAAAAGCAACAAGTGAATGGGTAATGTACTTTGATGGTGCCTTCATCGCAGGGCGCCGGTGCGGCGTGTGGTACTCATCGCTACCCATCGGAGAGCACCTCAAGTATGTCATCCAGATGCACTTCCCAAGAGAGCAAGCAACAAACAACACCGCCGAGTATGAAGGTTTGCTCACGGCCTCGTGGATTGCGGCCAACTTGGGATCGTGAAGTTGATTAAAGGGAGATTCTCAGCTGGTGGTCCGACAAGTTAACAAGAGCTATCGAGCCCTTTGATGGAAGCTTATGTAGATGAAGTAAGGAAACTTGAGGAGCGCTTTGAAGGTTTGCAGATGGAGCATGTCCCGAGAGCTCGTAATGAAATCGCAGATGGCCTTTCAAAGTGTGCTTCATGAAGTTACTCAGGAACCAGGACCTTCTTGCTCAAGCTGACTCAACCTCCGTCACACCATCAATTGGGCAGTCCAAGAAGAGAAAATTGGTCTCCTGGCGACTACCGCCGGGCGGATCTCCCCGAGACCGCCGCCAAAGTCCCCAAGATCAACAGCCGTAACGCCGAGGAACAGTTTGCTCCTCGCAGATCCTCTGATCTGCGGCGGTTGAAGAAGTGTTCCCGACAAGCTTTGCCCCGCAAGCTTGCCGGGACTTTAGCGCCGCAGAGCCTGAGATCCTTGCCGTGGGAGCCGAGGTTCCGCAGCGGCCTTCATGCCTTTAGCCCTTGCCGCTGAGCCCCGAGCCCGGCGTGGGCACAGCAGACGTCCGCTCGCAAACCGAGAACTTCCCGGCGACCCGTAAGAAATAGAAAAGATAACCAGACAAATAAGTATGTACCAACAGGATAACGAGCTGTATGTAAGAAGGCTCAATGGTGTCGATCAAGTGCATCTCCGTGGAAAATGGACAAGTTGCTGGCGAGATACACGGAGGCATATGTGGCTACCACATTGGCGCAAGAAGGGCGCTTGTTTAAAAGCTTTCCGCAAGGGTTCTTTGGCAAGAAAGTCTCCAAGATGCAATCGCACTAGTAACCAAGTGTGAAGCGCAAGGCCCATGCAAAGCGATTCATCACCAGCTCAAGCTCTCCAAACAATCCCTTTATCCCGCCCTTTCGGTCTGGGGCTCGATATTTCGCCCCTTCCCCGTGTTGTCGGGGCTTTGAGTACTTGTACGTAGTAATCGACAAGTTCACAAAGTGGCCGGCGGAGCCAGTGAGAAAGGTGACAAGACAACAGCGGTCAAGTTCTTCAGTCGATTGTGTGCCGCTTCGATCCCTAACAGGATTATCACCGATAACGGTACATTAATTCACTAGCCGCACCTTCATGCAAGACGCCCAAGACCTTGGCGCCAAGGTCTGTTTGGCTTCGTTGCTCACCCAAGGAGCAACGGTCAAGGTAAAGGGCCACGCTGAAGTGCTGCGCGACTCAAGACAAGAACTTTCGGCTGTGCTACGCAGTGCGGAAGAAATTGATAGAGGAGCTGCCGCGGCTCTTAGGTCAATCGAACGACACCGAATCGAGCCACCGAACAGTAAACCCTTTGCTCTAGTCTATGGAGCGAAGCGCTTCTCCCCACGGAACTCAGATACGGATCTCCTCGAGTGCTCGCTATGATGAGCTCGAGCAAGAGCAATTGCGGCAAGATGACGATTATTCCTTGAGGAAGGACGCTCTGTGCTGTCAGACGAGCTGCTCGATACCAAGAAGCCTTGCGCCGCTACCATAGCCGCAAGGTCAAAGCCAGAGTCTCGAGGAAGGCGACCTTGTTCTTCGGGCGTGTTCAGTCCGCCAAGAATTCCAACAAGTTGACGCCAAGGGAGGGCCCTTATCGGTGAGACAAGTCACGAGGCCCGGTGTCTGTCCGCCGAGACCGAAGAAGGCTTACCAGGAGCAACTCCCCGAACATAGAGCATCTTCGCAAGTTTTACCCATAAGGCGCGGTTGCCGTGATCCGCTCCGGCAACCACTTTTTGTACAAAGCTTTGCCGCTGTTGCATGTAACCCTTTGTACAAAGCCGGGCGCAGACCCCGTGCAGCAGTAAAGTTTCCGTGTTTTGCGATATTTGCCTTTTCACATGCTCTTCTTTGCTATTTGCATGAGTTATTTGGCATCTTTCGTACGACACGCATATCCGGCAAGTAATAGCACGCCGAAAGACCATATGCTTTTTCCTTCTTCTCATTTCTTGTCTCTTAAGCAAAAGAAACGTTCCTCGTGCACAAGTTTGCCGGGGGGGAAGGAGATGGAGGATGAACCAAGTGCTGTTCAAGAAAGAGAAGCTTGCCGGAAAGTGCATAGATCACGAAAGCTAAGTTATCGGGATTTGAGCAGCTCAAAATTTTAAAATTTTAAGTTGCCTTCCTTGAACAACCACACTTCGTATGGAAAACTTGTGCTCGGAGGAACCTACCCGTGGATAGCCGCGCCCTTATCTTGTTTTCGAGCACGCTCAACGATTTAAGTGAACTGCAACGAAGTGTTGCGCCTTGTTTCGCTTTTCGAGTCCGCCAGCAAGCTAGGTGCGCGGTAACAAGCCACGGAAGGTTGCTTGCCGGTAAGACCTTGGCCAGCGGGCTGCTTCGAAGTTCGACACTCAAAGACCCGCATGCAAGGGCTCCTTGCCGCTAAACTCCTAGAAGCATAAAGTTGAAGTATGCGGTTGAGGATCAAAACAAGGAGAGAACACCGTGATTCGCTGATTAAAATAAAGGTAATATCTTACAAGGAATAACTTGTCGCGATAATCGATGAGTTCATAACACCCTATGCAGCAACTAAAAGAGATAAGGATAAAGGAGGCCTAGTCTCACGCGGGTCGCCTCCTTCCCGGAGATCTTGTTCACTTTGGCGATGATGTGGGCGACCTGCTCCTTCGAGCCTCCATGTTTGCGCGGCCGGCAAGCTGCGAAGAACGCTGGCGAGGTTTATGCCGGGATTGCGGTATACGATCTTCGTCGGCCTGACACGCCTGTGGTTCCTCACAAGACAGCCGGGCGAAGTCTCCTCGGCAAGTTGCTCGGGATCTTATTCCGCAGATTTGCAAGGGCCGGCGCGATCCCCCTGAAGAAGAGACTGAGCTTGGCGCTGTGAGCGAGATTTGGGTCCGGGGAGTAGATGAGGTGCTCCAGCCAGCCGCCAAAGAGCTCCCGGTCAATGGCGACGCAGAAGATACCAAGTCCTCGGTCCATATCTCGACGACACGGGCGGAAGTCCTCGGTTGCTTTGTTGGCGCTGGCCACCAAGGATCGCTCCTCGCGGAGTTCCTCCTTCAGCTTGGTTTCCCGATCCCGGCAGCGCCGAGCGAGTCCTCAAAGGCGTAAACTTGCTGCTCAAGGTCCACGACGGAATCTTGGCGGCCTTCAACTCGTCACCTTGCTTGGAAAGACGCTACCGAGTTCTCGAGCTGGTGTGGGCATCCTTCTCGGCCCGTGATGAGCGCGGCGATCTTCTCCGATTCGCCTTCAGAACTCCTCCAAAGATCGTGACCTTGGCGGCAAGCTCCTCCTTGGCGGTCTCCGCTGCAACCGCGGGCGTCTTTCGCCTCCTTGATTCCCCGCCAAAGGCCTGCTCTCGAGCGGCAAGGTCTTCCTCGTGAGCGCCGAGGTTGACCTTCCGCTGGATGAGTTCTCCTTCGCCGACAGTTTCTACCTCGGTGAGCCGTTGCCGCTCTTCGCCTCGGCCTTCTCCAAAGAACCACTCTTTGTACTCTCCGGCGAAGTCGCTCGCTTTCTCCGCCACTCGCGGAGAGCAGCCTGATTGGCGGCGCTGAGCTCCGCCGCTTCTCCATCTCCTCGGCGGCCTTGGCGGCGAGGGCCTCCCGAAGCGAAGCCACCGTCTGCTCGGTAAAGGGCCAGGAGCTGGTGAAGAAGCTTCTCCTCGCCGGGCCCGCCGCTTCGGGGCCCTCGACGACCTTCAAAACCTGCTGGAGGCGAGGATCTCACCATCGAAGGCCTCGCCCGCTGGAGCTCGCGACGAGGAACCCCACGGCACTGGATATAGACACCGCTGGGGGCTTCTGTAGTAGCCGGACCGCTCCTCTCCGGCGAAGGGGTCGGTGACCGCGCGCAGCACTTGATGCTCCCGCCGCCCGGCCGGTGGTGCGGTCGCCGTTCCCTCTTCGCCGCTGCGGCTCGCGATCGAGCGGTCTCGCACATGGGCTCAGCGGCTCCTCGGCGCCCTCGACGACAGGCGCCACCGCCGCTACTCGCACGCCCTCCCTCTCAATGACGACTCCGCCTCCATCTGCTCGGGGGGAGGAGGATCTAGAAGAAGAAGAAAAAGCAAAAAGAAGTTCAAACAAATATCCAAAAAGAGACGACGCCAAGAAGACAAAGTTGTAGAACTTACCTTGGCGGGCATCGTCAGCGGCGGGCTCCTTTGCCGGGAAACTATCCCTTGGCGGAGTGGCCGCCCTCGCCGGGCTACTCGCTCTTGGCGGGGTACTCGCTCTTGGCGGAGTATCCGCCCTTGGCGGGACGCCCTCCCTTGCCGGGGAGTCCGACCTTGGCGGGGATGGAGGGAATGCCGGCCCCTCGAGGGCGACCTCCTGATGCTCCTGCCGCTGCGGCTCCATCTCTGCACAAGTCAAGACAAACACGTCAAGATATTAGCACAAGACCAAAACCTTCAAACACGACCGGCGAGCGAGCAGGTGCAGAACCCTGACTTACGCTGGGGCTGCGCTGCTGCTCCTCAGACAGCGGGTCCGCAAGCTTGGATCCGCACGACCCCGGTCGCCTCGGGCGAAGTCGTCTGCAACCTCGACCACGGCACCTTGGCTTTCTTCGCCGCCCGCCGGTCAAGGTCCTGAAGTCAACACAAAGAACAAGATTAGCCTCAACGATGATCAAGGCGAAATTTAAGAAGATGAAGATCTCGGTACTTACTCCTGTTCTCCTCGCCGCCCCGCCAAGGCAGAGAAATCATACTCCACTGGGTCGCGGCTGCCCGAGGTGCAGGAGGCGGAGGCCTCTCGGGCGCTTGGCGGTCTCGGGCTGGGGCTGCAAGACCCAGCCCGTGGGCGGCGGGACCCAGAAGCGGGCGGAGCCGCCGCTCCGCCCGAGAAGACTCGTCCGCCGGGCGCCGCCTGCGAGGCGCTTTTGCTCTGGCTGCGCTGGTTGCTTCCGCTGTGGCTGGTGCGCCTGCCGCCTGGCGCTGCCCGGCCCCGGAAGCTTGCGCTGCCCGGCGAGCCAGTAGTTGCCGGGGCCTGAGTGCTCGCTCGTCGCCGCCTTTGGAGGCGCCCGGCGAGAACGCTGGGGCTCGCCTGGGCGGGAGGTCTCCGACGATGAGGAGAGGTCGCCGACGAAGGTCCGAGACCCCTTGGCGTCCTCGGTGGCGCGCATCCTCCTCCTCCTCCGCCGGCTGGTTTGGCTGACCCAGCGCCTGGCGCATGCGACCCCTTTTTCTCGGGCGTCTCCGCCCCTCCGGCACCTCCGCTCCTTGCGGCGCCTCTGCTTCCTCCGGCAGCGCCACCTCTCTGGCCATGCCTCGGCTGCGATTCCGGGATCCCGGAGTGTCTCGAGAGGGAACCCCGCAAGCGATCGGGAGGAAGTCGCAGCAGTCCGCAGATCTCCGCCGCCTCGCCGGTAGGACTCTCCGCAGCCTCAGCCTCCTCGGGCGACAGCCGAACTTTCCGCCGCTGCTGGCTGCGGGCGGCCTCTTCGCCCGAGAAGCTATGTACGCGAAGCCTCGGTCCGTGGTGTCCCGTGTCAGCCTCGGTCTGTCCTTGTTCTTCGCCACCTCTTCAAGGCTGTCGAAGAAGTTGAGGACGCCTATTGGCTCGGGCGGAATCCATGTACGCCCATGCCGTGGCGAAGTTGCACGCTGGCATCAAGGCGAGGAGGCGATCCCGAGCTGTGCTGTTGCAGAGGGCACCACTCCCGGAAGGTCTGAACCACTCGATGGTCCGGTCGACTTGAAGAGTTCCCTGACCATCCCCCCGCCCAGCGCCGTGAAGTTGAAGTTCAGCCCGGACGCAGCCTCATTATATCCCCCCGCCGCCAGACTCCCAGCCGGCCTTTTCCTGTCTTGGAGAGGGGCAATGCGGGCGGCGGAGGAAGTCTGCGCCACCTCGCAACGGTTAGATTTGCTGCTCAAGGCGGCGAATCCCGACGAGGGCGGCGCCGAGCTTGATATCATCCGAGTCCAGCTCGCTTCCAGATCTCGCGCGCCACGATGGGCGCCAGCGCGCGCGCGGTGAAGGGCTGCGGCTCGCCTTCAACGACTCCAGCACCGGTCGGCACGCCACTCCTCCCACTTGCCGCGAGCTCCCGCAAGCACGACTCCTTCAAGTTCAAAGCGAAAAACCCAAGAAATCCCTCCGGAGAGGGGGGGCGCCGGCTCGCTCTAGGAGTAAAGAAGTGCCCGAACAGCGCCACGCTTGGGTATATCCTATGAAGTTTTCGCACATGTGCGAAAACTGCCATTGTGAGGACGGCATTGGGGTGAAATCAAGAAGGTGGAAGCCGATGTGTGCATAATGTCGCAGAAGAAATCGAAAAAGGGGAACAAAGACCGCAGTGGAAGAAGGCTGCGAAGAAATAGTACCCGCCAGATAGTTGTCCATGGTGGCGGCGGATGGGCCCTGGTCCGGATGCGCCGTGGTCTTTTCGCCGTAACAGAAATATTTGCCCCAGAGTTCCTGCGCACGCCGAGCCGCGGCGGAAGACGACGTTCGCTTCCAGATCTCGGGCAAGCTTTGCCGCCGCCGGATTTCTCCCTCTGGTCTTCTCCGCCTTCCCTTCCCTTTCCGGTTTTCGGGGCCATGGCGGAGGCGGCGAGGAAAGGAGGACGAAGAGTCCGGCGGCGCCGCAGACGCAAGAGACGGCGGAGGAGATGCGGAGGCGGAGCGCAAAGAGGATTTCTGGAGGAGGAGGAAGAAGCAATGAAAGCGAAGGAGGGGAACCACGCCTGCTTCCTCTGTTTTTATGGGGAAGTGGGAGGGCGTTCCGTTCTTCCCATTAAAGAACGTGGGCACGTCCCATCCCACGACGCCGCAATCGACGCTGCGGCGCTGCACGGGAGGCGGCAGAGGCGAAGCGGATTCGGCACGCCAGGCCTCGTGGTGCCCGCAGATCGCTTTTGGGCTCGCCCAACAGCGCCGGCACCGTGTGGCCCAGCCGGGGCTCTGTCGGTGTATTAAGGTAGGGGTACCTCAAGATTCAACTTATGCATCGGGCAGTTGCAGCCCCCGCGGGTGGATCTACTACACGCTTGCCGGAGACCATTTCTGCTCCATACCAAGCCATTCAAGAACAAAGTGTACAAGACAGAAGGTCAAGACCCCGGCAAGAGGAGCTTGCCGGGAAGGCCGCTCTGTGCTCAAGATTACATCACCACGCAAAGCCCCGGGCGAGAGGAGCTCGCCGGGAGACTAGAAGATTACGCCGATAAGACACGCCGGCGCGCCTACGCCCGGCGAGGGCCCGGGAGCGGCAAGTTACAGGCCCGACAAGCTTCCGGTCAAGCAAGATCAAGACCCCGCAAGGTACTTGCCGGAGAGCTACGCTGCGTTCGCGACTCCAGCTCATCGCCCACGCTGCCGCCTTCAGCTCTCTCGAGACGCGCGGCGCGGACGGCCAGTGCCGCATGAAGGGTGCGGTGGCACTCCACGGCGGTGGATTCATCGCCGCGGCGACGGAGACGACGAGCGGAGCTTTTGGGCGACGGCGACGGGCATTAAATGCCCTTGTCCCCTCTGTCAAAAGTAGGTAGAATCCATTGCTCGACCTTAATCAGAGTGCACCGCTCCCGCGACTGCTCCAACTACCACCTCTTTACATTTTACCCCTCTCTCCCACGCTGACACCGTCGGTGACCCTTGCCCTATAAAAGGAGGCCCATGCACAACGAGGGGTTCAACCATTCGCAACTCCCACGCCGGTGAAGCTACATCGTAGCTCTTCAAGCCCCGAGCACAATACTACACAAAGCAGCAAGAGGGTTTACGCGACCATCGCGCCCAAGCCGGGTAAAACCCCGCCTGCATCGCCGATCCGCTCTCAGGCATCCTCCGCCTGCATCAAGATTTCACGAAGGGGCCCCGGCCCCATAGGTGCTCGCGGCGGGCGGGCCTCCATCCGTCCCGCTCCGTCCCCGACATGAACAAAGTTGAAAACACTCCGGTTAAATGGATAAGCCAGAAAAGAACATGAACCTCACAAAACGATGTGATGGGTGAAGAGCACAACATCACAACGCCTCCGTAACGAAAGAATAGAAGTTAGATCATTGGAATAAGAGAACGGAGAAGGAAATGCCAACTTCTGCCACGAATGAGCTTGGAAAGCATCCTTGCAAAGAAAAATCGAACGGAGTTGTTGGAAAATTCAACAACGAGAAGCACAAGCTTGTTGTGGGCTTATGTAAACATCTCGAAACTTGAGGTGAAATTCTGCCACTATCAAAATCAATTGCTTGCTTGGGAGCAATGAAGAGATGAAAACTGCTTTCGCCGAGAGGATAGGAGAAAACTTGGATCATTGATAAACACCATAATAGCAACATTCCTTAGGGAAGGTTTTAGGTGAAATCTATACCAAGATAACTCCAAAGAAGAGATTGATGGATTTAATATACCTCGTTCTTGACAACAATATGAATCATGAAACATGAATGGAATTTGTCAAGAGTGACATAATACCATCTCAAAAGTTAAGGTAGAAAGAATTGCACTTCGAAATGCAAGAAGAAGAATACTTGAGTGCCTCAAAAATAAAACATGTGTTGAGCACCATGTTTAATTTTGAGTATAGCTTGGCGGGTCATAACTTCAAGAGAAATCTTGAAGAACAATTAAAGAATGAAAGAAATCCTTGATGAACCACCATGTAGATCCTCCATGAAGAACTCCGGTAATAGAAGGATGATGAAAGGAAAGAGAAGTTGAAAACACAAGGTGTACCTTGCAATGATTTAGAATGAGCTTTGCGACGATAATGCGGAAAACTTGGAACTCCGGAAAAGAAAAGATGAAGCATCTCTAACCGAGAATGTGATATGATGAACAACTCCGGAAAGAAAGATGAATCACTTGTAAACAAGAATTTATTCGTCATGAATAATCTCCGGAAGAAAATACTTGAATCACCTCGAGGAAATAAGAATAAGATTTATTGTATGCTTATCCTTCATCAAATTAAATTGATGGCAAGCAATGGATTTTGCATATTACTTATTCTCATAGAAAGGATTAAAGAGATATGGCATAAACTTGAGAAAAGTCTTCAACGAACCACCGATAGGATTGGAACAACAAATGAATTGATATGATGAACAAGGAAGAGAGATCTTGAAAGAACCACCGTAAGAATTGGAAAAGAGAGTAGCAAGGGCACAATT
The DNA here is from genome assembly GCA_021437245.1 of Aegilops speltoides. Classification (NCBI taxonomy): domain Eukaryota; kingdom Viridiplantae; phylum Streptophyta; class Magnoliopsida; order Poales; family Poaceae; genus Aegilops; species Aegilops speltoides. The sequence continues at coordinate 155,705,919 of CM038144.1, forward strand.
CACTGGGAATAATTGGAAAACGAATGAAGATACTTGAAGGGATTTAGATACAAGTGGACGAAGAGATCATGAGCTGATTAGAGGATATTTGAACGATGCACTAGTATGATTTGGAGAACGAGAGCTGAAAGCTTGAATGAATAATACTGAGATGATGGGCTTCAAAGAATGAAACTGAAAAGACTCCTAAAATGCTCCGGATGGGTGAAAAGATTCTCACAATCGAAAACAATTATGAGAGGATGGCAACAAGCTAGCACCATGAATCTTGAAGAGAATAGAGCAAGATTTAAGAGAAATACTTCTTTGGTCTTCAAATGATGAGAATGACAACGAGAAACACCACCGAGAATTATTGAGGCACACCAGAAGAATCAAAAGCGAAGAGGTTGAGCCAACTATGAAAAGAATTTGAAAGATCTTGGAGAAAAGCATTTGACTGATGATAACTCATTCTTACGTCAAACTTGGAGAAGAATTTGGGATAGCTCCGGAATAATTAGAAGAGTCAGGTAAGATCCTGGGAAAAGACCTGTGGGTTAGGGCCCACTCAAAAGGAAACACCGTTGGAAATTATTTAAAAGAGATGTTGCACCGGTTTAATTAAATGACTTGAATGAGATACCAATCTCGAAAGAGCTTGAACGAATGCAGAGTGGAAACACGAATCTTTGAGATATCTTGAGCACTCCGGAATAACAAATAGCGAGAAGTAGAATGATAATGAGGTGCACCGGTATGAGAAGACATTGAAATGAGGAAAAAGGTATGATCAACAAAACTAGACTTGAATCCACCGGAGAAGAAAAAGAAAGGAGGAGGATGAACTAGTAGAACATCTTCTTGAGAACCACCGGGTAAGAACATTGACGGAAAAGAATGGAGAAACTTCACAAAAATAAAAGGATACTTGGTTAAAATAAATGAGTCCTTGAAGAAAAGGGTGGGAGGTCGGGAAAACAAAGACAACTTGGAACGGATGAAGCAAAAACCGTTGAGAAGAACTGATAATTGATGTTGGGGATGTAAAAAAATGATAGGATCCTCTTGAAGAGAATCACACCAGTTGGAAGGAATTGACATGACAACCTCGATGATCAAGAAGGATTGGTATTCACATGGAAATATGAGAACACTGCTTAGGAAAGGTATGGAATCAACACTTGACTTCGAAGCAACTCGAATACCACAAATAAAACAAAAACAAAGGACTGGCTTGCAGAATAAGCCGGAACAAATACATATGATAGAGATTTACCCAATCCCATATCATGCATCTGTCGGAAAGATATTCTAGGAGCTACTTGAATTCCCACCTATAAAACTCCCAAAACTTTTTGGTTATGCAATCTGGTGTTGGGGATACAGGGGAAGCAATATATCTCACCCAAACTAACAATACCTACATCCAAGCTGTATCCATCCGTCAACACATAACCAAGAAACCTTCGAAATCGTGGTACCTCAACCTTCAAAAGCATCCGTTATACGAAGTCATGGCAATACTCCGTACTCACCTCAAGATCGGGTTATCGGGTTATCTCACCAACAAGCGCATAAAAGAGATTTTCGATGTCGGCGATTAAACTCGTATTCCAACTGAAACGATAAAATTATGACGACAACACCTCAGAGCTCAACACCCCGGGACACCTCCACTAAAAAAACCCCTGCTGACGGGAGGCACCAAGACAATGTTGTCATCATAAAACCATCGGAACAATTCCAAGATACCCGCGTGATCCTAAAAAAAATTAGTGAAATTTGAGAAGAGAAGAGTCAAAACTCTACGTCAGGAGACCTCACCAGAGCGGCGAAGGGACTAAGGAGTAAAAAGAATTCCTAACTCTCCGATATATATAATCCTAAATGACTCAAAACATTTTTCTAGACACAACTCGGCCGCTAATAACGATCAAGCAGTGGGGCTCCTAAGGTCGGGGAAGGCTCTGATTACCAACTTGTAACGCCCTCGATGCGGCTATATCTCCCACGTGTCGAAGCACGACTTAGAGGCATAACCGCATTGAAAGCAATGTCGCAAGTGAGGTAATCTTCACACAACCCAAGTAATACATAAGGGAAAGAGATACATAGTTGGCTTACAATCGCCACTTCACACAATTACATGAATAAAGCATTACATCATCCAGATACAATCAAGGTCCGACTACGGAACCAAAATAAAAGAAGAACCCCAAATGCATAAAGGTCCCCGATCAACCCCAACTAGGCTCCACTATCGATCAACTAGAACGAAACAACACAAAGGGCAAGATCTTCATCGAGCTCCTCCTTGAGCTTGGTTGCGCCACCGCCGGTAACATAGGCACCGCAAACTGGTTTTGAAGTATCCGTGAGTCACGAGGACTCAAGCAATCCCATTACCATGGGTATCAAGACTAGCAAAGCTTAATGGGAAAGGAAGGGGTAAAGTGGTGAGGTTGCAGCAGCGACTAAGCATATATGGTGGCTAACATACGCAAAGAAGAGCGAGAAGAGAACAAGCGGAACGGTCGTGAAGCTAGCAATGATCAAGAGGTGATCCCGAACACCTACTTACGCCAAACATAACCCGAAACCGTGTTCACTTCCGGACTCCACCGAGAAGAGACCATCACGGCTACACACGCGTTGATGCATTTTAATCCGGATCCGTGTCAAGTTATCTACAACCGACATTAACAAATTCCCATCTGCCACATAACCGCTGGCACGGCTCTCGAAAGTTTATACCTGCAGGGTGTCCCAACTTAGCCCATGACAAGCTCTCGCGATCATCGGCGAATAGACCTTCACCCGAGACACTCCGATCGACTCGGTATCCCGTACATCAAGACATTTCGACAATGGTAAAACAAGACCAGCAAAGCCTCCGCAGCCGACAAATCCCGATAGGAGCTGCACATATCTCGCTTCGTGGCACACCCGATGAGCAAGACGTCGGGTTGGCATAGACCCAGTTTGCCAGGGGCGCCGGCATCGCCGGTTTGGACCAACACTTAGACAAGCATCGCCCGGGGGCTAAATAAAGATGACCCTCGGGTTGGCCGACGCAAAGGAAAGGGATAGGTGGTGGTGAGGCAAATGGTAAAACCAAGGTTGGGCCTTCTGGACAAGTTTTATTCAAAGCGAACCGTCGGGGGTCCCATAAATCACCCGACCGCGTTAGGAACGCAAAATCCGGGAACATAACACCGTATGACGGAAACTAGGGCGGCAAGAGTGGAACAAAACACTGCATAAGGCCGAGCCTTCCACCCTTTACCAAATATATAGATGCATTAATATTATAAGAGATATTGTGATATCCCGACATAAACCCTGTCCACCATGGAGAAATCTTCAACTTCACCTGCAACTAGCAACGCTATAAGAGGGGCTGAGCAAAGCGGTAACATAGCCAAACAACGGTTTGCATAGGAAAGGTGTCAAAGGTTAGGGGTTCATGGCAATATGGGATGGCTGGACAAACAGGTAATAGGTAGCGCAGCATAGCGAAAGAACGAGGCAACTAGCATAGCAATGATAGTAGTGAGATCCAAGGTAGCGGTCATCTTGCCTGAAATCCCGCTAGGAAGAAGAACGAGTCCATGAAGAAGACAAACGGACGTAGTCGAACGAGTCCTCACAACTCCGGAACGAAACCGAAGCTAACGAGAGAGGCAACCCGGAAAGAAGCAAACAACATAGTAAGCACAGAAGCATAAACATGGCATGATGCGCAGACAAATATGATGCATGTCCGGTTTAATGAGGCATGGCATGGCAAAATGCAACAAACAATACTACAGGTTAAGTGGAGCTCAATATGCAACAAGTTGCATATTGACGAAACACCACATGCAATTATTTAGTTTGATCTCGTTTAGGTACACAACATTGTTAAATGTTGTTAAACATGGCAAGGGGTGAAGCATAATAAAACTATCTATTTAGGCAAGTTTAAATGAGGCCGGAACAACAAACAACAATTCCGGAAAATCCCCATGAGCAATATTCAAATTTGGTACTGTTCTGCCCTAAAGACCATTTTAATGTAGTTAAACAGCAAAATAAAGTGCACCATGTTAAACTAGGCATTTTTCCACCCCATTTACATATAAAGTTTATTAAATTCGGAGCTACGGTTAATTAGTTATGAAATAAATCATTTGAACATGGCATTTAAGCAAATTTAAACAAACATCATTTTAAACATTTTAAACATGGATGAAAGTGGCATATTATTAATCTACACAAAATTCTAAGCATTTTACATATATTAAGTTTTTACATGTGATGCACGGTTGATGAGTTATTAAATGCATGAAGTTTAGGGTCCAATCTGTAAAACTGAAAATCACCGGATAATGCTAAAATCGCAGATCTGGAAAAAAAAGCTATCGGGCCGAAACTGCAGCTTGGCCCAATAGGAGAGAAAAAAAAGGAGGGGCGCTGGGGCTTCTCACCCAGTGGGCCTTGGCCCGGTCGGCTTGGAGGGGGAGGCTGGCAGGCCGACTGGGCGCTGGATCTGGTGTCGCTGGGCCTTGGAGCTGGCTGGAGGTCTGGGCCTGGGCGCGGCTGGCAGCCCACGCAGCTGGCCGGTGCAGCCAACGCACACGGGGCGGCAACGTTCGTTCTCCCGAGGGAAACAGAGGATGGACTTGGCGCGAGGACGAAGCAGAAAGAGGACCCCGGCGGCGGGGTGCTCCCCGGCGAGGGACTTGGCGGGGCAAGGGGCCGCGGGAACCGCCGGATCCGAGGCCATGGCGGCGGATCAGGGCAGCGGCAGGAGGCGCGCTGCAGATGGGACACAGGGGCGCTGACGAGGCGTCCTGCTGGTGGGCGAAGGCTGGCCGGGGTGGCCTGGTTCGGCGAGGTCGCCGGCAGTGGCGCTAGGAGGTGGTGGCGCGCTCGGGCTCCAAGGCGACGAGGAGGAGGCCGTGGGACGCAGAGGGATGAGGGAGAGGCCTGGAGCGGCTGCTGGCTCCTGCGGGCACGGATGACGACGGCTGTGTGCGGCCGGACGCGTCCAGGAACAAGGGAGGAGTAGGCACGAGGCGCTCATCTTGCTAGCTGCAGGTTCAGTCGCCGGCGGCAGAGGAGCTGTGGATCTCGTGGATCGAGGAGAGGAGGCTGGTTGCGAGGGGATTTGGGCAGGAGGCTGCGGGATTGGCCCGATGGGGAATTCAAGGGAGAGGAGGTGGGTCGATCGGGGAGGATCCCGATGAGAGAGTGGCGGCGGCCGAAAGGGAATGATGGGACAAGATCCCTAGGTTTTAGGTTAGGTAGGTTTACACTGATTATATAGCAGGTGGGTATTAGATAGTGGCTAAACTGGTCCGTACGATCAAAATCGAATGGTCGGGAATAAATAGGTTATGGAGTCCAATTAACAAAACAGAGATGTTTTGTAGACGTTAGGGGATGATCCGGACCCAACGGTAACGACTGCCCGGGTCGGGTTCAGGGGAGTTTCGACGACGCTGAGTGGGGCTATGCATCGCAAAGAGGGTTAATTAGGCGGTCACGGTCAAGAGGGGAGCGAACACCCAATTGGCCTGGAACGGTCAACGAAGGCAAAGCGGTCAAGAGGGAAGGTGATGAAGGCAAAGGGAGAAACGACAACAACGAACGAATGCAAGTTTTATGAAAAACGATGCCGATGCAATGCGAATGATGCGATGATGAAATGCATGACATGAACAAAATGCAAAACGAAAGACAAAAACCCAACCACGGAGAAAATAATATATCGCATCTCTGGAAAAGGCAGGAGTTGGAGTTACGAATATGGAAAGCTACATCCGGGGCGTTACAGCCACGTTCTCCAAGAATGACGGCACGAAGATGCTCGTACTCGCATCGAGCGTAGAAGAGAAGCGCGACGTCAATCTGACCAGCACGCTGGGCCCACTGTCGATATGCATGCGCCAGGGGAACCAGGCGACTTGCCGTACGCGGCAGGTTGCCCTGCGTTCACCCGTGACCTGCGGCAAGTCCAGTGGCCCAAAACCAAGAACTTCAAGCCCGACGTGCCCGAGAAGTATGATGGTAGGATACATCCGTCAGAGTTCCTCAGCATCTACACCATCGCGATGCAGGCTGCCGGAGGGCGCGACGAGAAGATCCTCGCCAACTACTTCCCGCTGGTGCTCAAGCCCAACGTCAGGTCTTGCCTCATGCACTTGCCGGACGGCTCCATCTCTTCATGGGCGGACCTATGTCATCAGTTTGTCGGCGCCTTCACAGGCGGCCACAAACCCCATGGCCAAGAGAGCGATCTGCATCCGCCGCCCGTATGAGGAGAGTCCTCGCAAGTACATAAAGAGATTCAGCCAGTGCAGCGCAACATCCCTGACGTCCACCCCGCCGAAGATTATCGCCGCTGCGTTCCACCGTAACGCACGAATCCGCAGGATGAGGGAGGAGATGGCGATGTGCAAGATCAGAGATGTCAGCGAGCTTTATGCTTTGTCCGACAAGTGTGCACGGGCTGAGGAGGGGAGGAAAATCCCCGGAGAGATTGCGGGAGCAGAAGGATCTGACAGTGAGGATGCCGCCCCGGCAAGGAAGAACCGGAGGCGGAACAACAGGAAGAGAAAGGCTAAGGATGTGCTAGCTATCAAGCATTCCGGCAACGGAGGCGGCTCCGACAAGGCCAAAGCTGATGACTCCGGCAAGGCTGTGGTAGCCGCCGACAAGCAGGACGGCTCCGGCAAGCGGTATTGCAAGATCCACCGCACCAAGGGCCATGATCTCCAAACCTGCAAGAAAGTCGAGCAGATGGCGGAGCTACAGAAGGCTGAGTACGAGCGCCGCGACAAGGAGAGAGCCCAGGGAGGTGGCGGAGGATCCGGCAAGAAGCTTCCCGCCCGGGGAGGGCACCGCGGCAAGGCCAAGCCGCGGCAAGGAGACAGGCCTCCCCGTGGCCGCAACAAGGACGAAGATGAAGACGAGGATGATGAGATGGAGGAAGATGAGACTGATGACCAAGAGTTTCAGAAGGCAACGAAGGTGTTGTGCATCGACGGTGGTGCCTCTCTGCACACCTCGCACCGCCAACTCAAGCAGTGGGTGCAAGAGGTAAACGCAGCGGAGCCGTCCGTCGAGTCGCGCAAGCCTCTGAAGTGGTCCAGCACGCCCATCGTCTTCGATGTTGAGGATCACCCTGATCGCATCACTGCGGTCGGGTGCTTGCCAATGTTGGTCTCACCAACAATCCGCAACCTCAAGGTCACAAAGATGTTGGTTGACGACGGGGCCCGCTTGAATCTGATTTCCTCCGCAGTACTCAAGAAGCTCCAGATCCCCGACAGCGAGCTCGAAGAAACTGGTACCTTTCAAGGGATAAATCCGGGAAGGAGCAAGCCGAAGGGGAAGATCACACTGCCAGTGACATTTGGCAGCGAGCTGAATTTCAAGACAGAGAAAGTCACATTTGATGTTGCTGATATCCCATTACCCTACAATGGGATACTCGGCCGACCAGCGCTCGCCAAGTTCATGGCAGCCTCTCACTACGCCTACAATGTGCTCAAGATGCCTTATCCGATAAGTGTCATTTCTGTCCAAGGTGACAAGAAGGACGCACTTATCTGCACCGACAAGATCTATCGGGAAGCAGCAGCCGCGGCCGAGCGCAAGCCACTTGCTGCTGAAGCTCCTCGGGGGAAGAAGAATGCCAAGTCCGGCAAGAGCAGCTCTGATGCCCACTCCGGCAAGTGCACGTCTCCGGAGTGCTGCGCTGCCGTCGAGGACGCGCCATCGAGCTCCA